>CM069301.1:19446675-20046675 GCA_035609425.1 Epinephelus awoara | reverse complement strand
TATTTCATTCATCAACGGGCTCCGCCATCTCTGACGCTGATCTAACATGCTGACTCGGCCAAAAAAAAAACAAAAACTGACAACTAGTGCTAACTTTGCAGGTCACACCAACAAAACTAGGGCAACAGATGCTCACCGTATGCCCAACACTGACTGACGGCCGACTGTTGGCTTGTATGTCAGGGCTTTAACATTCATTAGGTGACCAGGGACATGTCTCAAAATGAATCTTAATGTTGCTCCATGTTTGCCTGATATGTAAATAGACAACTGTTTCTTAACATTTAACCATTACAGCTTAATGAGGTCATAATATATCACCACTTTGTTTGTTGAGTCGGTAAAAACATCTGTGAAAACAGCTTTAGCTGAAGATAACAAAGTTTAGCAGTATATCAAACGCATCAGAGACAAAAGAGTTTGGACTGTGTCCAGGTTAAAAAAACACAGAGGCATCTTGTTGGCTCTCCTATCAAAGATGACTTATGCCTAACATAAACTAGAACATTTCGATAAGACTTTTGAAAGGCTAAAGTCTGACACCCTCTTATATCTAAAGACAATGTGAGTTTTTAGTCATACACTCAGGCTGAGTTTCATGACCACTATACAAATGATTGAGATCGCACAGGCTCGCTGAAACAAGAAGTTGCTTGAGAAGTCGTTTGGTGTAAGGCTGGTGTTTAGAGGACTCAACTGCTGATATTCTGTTTTTCTGCATGTGAGCGTTTGAGCTTTGATTACTGCTTTTAGAACATACAAGAAACTGTGGTGCAGATTAAGTCCTAAGCCTCTTTGGTGTTTGTTTAGTCTCATTAACGTCACCTTTACATTTCGCTCCATTACAGTGTGTAAAGAAAGACTGAGAGAGGAAGTGAGGTATGTGTTTATTTGCATATCGAGAGAGAAGCAAAACATAATTGCTGATGGTCATCAGAGATTGATTGTAGCCAAATGTTTATTTCAGGTGAAAACTAAATCCGTTTAAGACAATTTCTCATGTGAGAGCACATACTGTATATGAATTAATCGCCAACCTGCAAGTTTCACCCTCAAATGTTTTGCAGGTCATATTGTAGTTCTTTGGGGCATTGGTAGCTCAGTCCATAGGGACCTGGCTTGGGAACTGGAGGGTCACTGGTTCAAGTCCCCATATGGACCAAATATGTGCTAGTTTGGCGCCTCCCTCTTGAGCAAGGCACTGAACCTCCAACTGCTCAGGACACCTGTCCAAGGCAGCCTGTGCGTGTATTTCAGGCCTGTGTGTTTATGACCACAGAGTGAAAAAATCAGAATTTCTTCTCAGGGACTAATGAAGTATATCTTCATTTTCTACAAATTTGTAATAAAACATTAAAAGAAAACACTTCCTTAAAGGGTAACTTCAGTATTTTTCAACCTGGATCCCATTTACAAGTGACTAATGGGAACAACAGTTTTTGAAACAGGTCCAATGCTGAGCGACCGCGCTGCACCCGGCACTTGCAAAACAGGTTGCAATGCAACCACTCTGGGCATTTGGCACCATTACGGCATGTCAACTAAGAGTGTTTGTTTTTGTCACAGCCTGACAACTTTATGGACAGGATCCCTTAAAAGATAGACCTTTTTGTTTAAGAGTAAGATCCTTTATGTTTCACCAGAAACAGCCCAGAAATCACTAACCCCAACCCCCCCCCCCCCCCCAACTCCATTAAAATAAACAGTCATTTTATCATTGCAAATCGCCCTTCATTCCAAGACAACACAAACAAAATAAAACTAACTAAAACAATCTTGGTTTGTCTTTCCACTGTCCCAACAATCACCAACTCTGGTTTGGTTGAGGTAAACCCTTTATTTACCCAGTAAGTTATGAAAAAGAGGCTGGCTCTATATACCCTAAAATTACTATTTATTTAAATGGAGTCTGGTGGAATTGCTTATAGCAATTAGGGGGCTGTTTCTGGGTTAAGGAAAAGGATCCAACGCTTGAACAAAAATATCTGTTTTTGGAGTGATCCCTTCCATAATGTTGTGACACTTAGAATCACAATCTGAGCTTGTCAGTGACAAAAACAAACACTTTTAGTAGACGTAAAAAGATGGAACGAATGCCCCGAGTGGTTACACTGCAGCCCATTTTGCCATTACCGGCTTCAGCAGTCTCACTTTTTCAAAAGTTGTTGTTCCCATTAGTCACTTAGGGTCCAGGTTGAAAAAGACTGAAGTGACCCTTTAACAGTTAACTGTGACAAATGCCCCAGTACAGACCGTATTGTGGTGGTTATATGAGCCTTGTGTGTCCTGTGACGGAGGTGGCGTAGACCTTGTGGTCGAGGCAGCAGGAACCCTGCTGTGGATGTTCTGTGAATACTTGTACTGTGTGATTGACGTTCAGTCCTGTAGTGAAAATTGTATGGGCTACCTGGTGTTTTAGGCTGAATTCTTGAGCGCAGGCCATTACGGCCCTTTGGCAAAAGGCTTTGTGGTGAGGGCTCTAAGTTGCAGGAGAGGTCCCTCCACGCCCTGAGTGATGAGAGCAGGGTTTAACCGGCTGCAGGTGCGCTCGAGACAGGCGGGTAGGGCCTTTGAAGTGGAAGCCAACTGGGACCCCGGCCCATCTCTGACCAGCAGCCAGCACAGACACATTCGCTTTCAATTAACACTCTCCCTTCTTTCCCGATCGCTGCTCTTTTGCTTTCTGCTCTCTTTTTCGATACTCATCTGTGTTTATGTTCAGAACAGGACGGTCTGAGGTGCAGTAATTTAATATCGTTACCAGTTAATGACTGTCCTGACCGTTTAAGAGCCTGTTATTTGTCTGTGTTTGTGTAAGTGTGCTCAGTTCTTACTTCACCTCTCACTTAGGCTTCATGAATCTTCTTGTGTTTCAGGGCCAAGTTGTGCGTCCAGAGAACTGCGAGTCCTCAGAGCTCTGACACCCTGATCTATTGTTTCTGATTTATCTTTATGTGATGAAATCAGGGATCTCCACACTCTCATGCTCTGTCATCTGAACAGGACACATCCTGTCTCTGACACTGCTAAACAAGCAAGCTAAGTCAAACCAGCTTTACTGCCTGATAGAGAAATATTGTAAATGCTGCTGTGGCTTATTGGCTGCCTTCATTTGAACACATATACACACACAAGTATGTATGTAAGCATGCACACATCTCATTAAAGAGAGTGAAAAAGAGAAATAAATGGCTGTTTCGATGGTAAGCTCCCTGGAGGCAGCTACATCTGGCTCCTGTTAGCCACAAGCGTATAAAAATCAAATGCGGTTTAGTCCCAGGCATTCTGTACTACAGACACACACACACACACACACACACATTGGGAGGTAGGACTCCAGCATGGTGGTCACCCCCAACAGTCCCAGTCTCTCCAGTACCAACCCTAGTGAACTCAGCAGACATCAAGGGGCTCAGACAGGGACTAGTACTCCTGGCACAAATACTAACAACAAGCCATATACAGCCGCTATACAAAATATTAAACCCGTAAAACCCTGTGGATACCTGTCTGCTGGGCCTCTGCTAATATGTCTGAGTGGGGGGTGTCAATAATAGAAAAAGTTATAAAACTTAAAAAAGTTGAAGTCATAGTTCTGTCTGTGGAAACATACTGTGTTCAGACAAAACAGGAAAAATAACCGTCATGAAATATTTTGTATCCAACTGTGAACATACGCCTGTAAGAGGAAATTATTATTTAAGTACTCACATAGTGTGGTCCTCAAGAAGAACTCAAAAATGTTTTACTTAAAATGTAGGTATGAATTAAGAAAACTGTCTTAGATTATTCCATCCTTATTCATAATACTAGGGCTGAAACAATCAATTGATGTATTGAATACAGTATTTTTTCAAGCATTTCAAAGCATTTTCTAAAGCCATGCTAACAGCACCATGAGGCTGTACTTTGAGCTAAAATGGAGGCAACCTACTGTGCTGAAAACCAAAGCTCAAATGCCCAAAACGGCAGTTCCTCAAATGGCCACTTGAGGGTGGCTCCAAAAGCGAGTCAATCCCCATAGACCCTCATGTTAAAATGCTCAACTTTACACAAGAAATAAATATGTTGACAGCCTGGTACAAAAAACAGTTTTGGTCTTTAAAACTAATTTCCCCATTCATGACAACTGTAGGTTAATTTTATTACAATTCACCCGTTTACATTTTACTAAGGCATAAAGTTCTGCATAATTAAAAGGGTGGCAGCTTTGAGTGACAGGTGCGTGCCATCCGTTGACAAGTGGCTACCACAGTGTCAACCTTGGTTTGGTAATGTAACCATGGTGTAACCATAGATTAAAAGAGAATAGGTAGAGATGTTGCTATTTCAGTGTTTTCAGTTCATGAAAGTTAAATGTAATGTTTCAGTGGCCTAAAAAGTCTTGTTCAGTGTATCGTTGTACTTGCAGACCCAATCAGGAATGGGATATTCAGCTAAATACATTTTGTTTTCTGATTTTAATCTTGTTTTCTGAGTGAAAAAATTTCATTACAGTTTGCCATAGACTGTAAATATACTGCGCTAACTAAGCTGGCAGCTAGTGTCACGGTTACCTCCAATCTGTCGTCCAAGTATGGTAACTTCTTTTTCAATCTTGGGGCTTAAAAATGGGAGTCCACAAATTGATAGGTGAGGTTACATTGGCTACATCTGTTATTTTTATACAGTCTATGGCTAAAGTGTAGTGTGTCAGCTTGCTAACATACTCACAATGACAATGCTAACATGTTGATGTTACGATGATATAATGTTGTTAGATTTTTCCTGGTGTTTGGTCATGAACAGAAGTACTGGACATATTGAAATTTTGACCAGATGCCGATCTATCCATCCATTTTCATCTGCTTATCTGGGGCCAGGTCGCGGGGGCAGGAGGCCAATCAACGCACCCCAGACATCCCTCTCCCTAGCAACATTGTCTAGCTCTTCCTGGGGGACCCCAAGGTGTTCCCAGGCCAGATGAGATATGTAATCCCTCTAGTGTGTTCTGGGTCTGCCCAGGGCCTCCCACCGGTGGGACGTGCCCAGAACATCTCTAACGGGGGGCCCCCAGGAGGCATCCTGATCAGATGCCCGAGCCACCTCAACTGACCCCTTTCGACACGAAGGAGCAGCGGCTCTACTTCGAGCTCCAAGCTCCTTATCCTATGTGTAAGGCTGAGCCTAGCCACCTCATTTTGGCTGCTTGTATCCGCAATCTCATGCTTTCGGTCACTACCCAGAGCTCATGACCATAGGTGAGGGTGGGGACATAGATGGACCAGTGAATTGAAAGCTTCGCCTTCTGACTCAGCTCCCTCTGATGGCGATGTTAGATGAAAAGGGGATCACCAAAGTCAGTAGGATCCACCATCTTGGGACCATGAATATCTGCACAAAATTTCATGGCACTCCATATAAAAGTTTTGTTTTTGTTATCAACAAAAGATATTGTTCAGATATTACAGTCTGGACCAAAGTGATCCCAAGAGCCTTGCTGCTAGCATCACTAAAGATATCTAATATTCTCTTATTCCAGCTTCTACAATGGGAAGATTTGATTCTTTTCTTTGTTATATATGGGTTTTGGTCAAATAAGCAATGAAATGATGTGAATGCGAGCTACTGTAGAAAACAAGGATGCTACGATGAGTTCATCAACAGGATGTAAGAGATAGTTTATGCGACATAAACAGACACTCACAGACAAACAAGTGACCAGACTCACTCCCCAGACGTCCAAACAAATCCGCGTACACTCGGTGACACATAGCTGTGCAATGAAATTGTGACTCATTGATCTAACAGCCATCATCATCGTTGTTGGTGATTGTTAGATCTCTGACACACGCTTGAAGCATGTGCTCTGGTGTGTAATCAGTGTGTAATTAGTGTAGTGGTTGACAACATCATTAGGGAGAAACCGTGGTGCTCAGCGAGCAAATGGAGAAGTAAGTTCATTTCTAAGGCTATCACCTCATTAGAGAGTGAAGTTTAGCATCATTTCTACAATTTTCTGGTGTTCATGTCTAAATGTCACTGAGGTCAAAGCCAGCTCATCCTGTGTGCTCGTTTTAGCCCAGCAGGCATGTCTGAAAGACTCTGCAGCCCTGTGAGTCTGTCTCTGGCCTTCAATTTCCTGCCATGTTAAATCCTGGTCTGAACAGCTATCTTGATTTCAGTGTGGGTGGGATGGACAGCGCTTCAATAACTTTTGTGTTACTGATATTAGCATGTAATGTCAGAGTAATACCACCAGTATGCAAACATACTCTTTTAAAGCTTTTGTCATGAATGTTTGAGCGCTGAAATCATCTTAAAGCTTTGCTGCACACACTGCCCTGCGTGAAATAGCGACACCAGTTCACCAGCTCCATTTAAGAGTCTTGTGATTGCCAAGCCGATGTCAAAAAAACAGCGAGAGACTGTCGGCATCCAAATGAAAACATTTTCTTGGTGAAGAACACCAGATTTTAACAATAGTTGTGTTGTGGCCGGCTGAGGCAGTCCAGTAAAAGCTGGCATATCCTTGGCAGCAAGCTGGCTCTTGTCCTGAACTGTCAGAGTGAAATGTTGCCCTTATGTCAGCTCTCAGTAAACTCTACTATCTCTGACTGTGATGGACGGGCCCTCTCGTGGTCTCTGGAGATCTAACTCACGCCGAGATACACCGAGGCTGAGATCAGCTTCTGGACTGCTTTAAGGGCCTGGAAGCATCCACATGTTTGCTGCTGCCAGGTTTCAGTAGATGGTGAGGTGGATCAGAGAGTTTTAGGCCTTCTGCGCCTTGTTGCAGTGGTGGAAGAAGTACTCAGCTCCTTTACGGAAGAAAATGTTGCAATACAACAATGTAGAAAATACTGCATTTCAAGTAAAAGTCCTGCATTTAACCTCTAAACACAGTAAAAGTACAGAGGTAATATCAGATGAACGTATTTAAGATATTTAGAAAGAAAAAATAAAATAGGTATAATAGTATATATTACATTATTGTTATGCATTAATAGACACTAAACATCAGTGTTGTAGCTGGAGGAGGTGGAGCTATTTTAAATCTATTATACACTGATAGGTAGTTTAGTGGTTTCCAGGGTCACAAGATAAATCAGTGGGATTGTAAAATGATTGATGAAGTAGGATAGAAGAACAATACATTTCTGACACACAAATTTGCTTAACCTTTTTTGGAATATACCATAATCTTTGCTTTTTTGGGAAATGTTGGGTAATCTAACCTCTTTGAGCCAGTTACCTAACATAATCCACAGATCTTGTGAGCAATTTCACCTAAGAACTATTTTCCTTTGACTGAACTACACCCGCCAATTGTATCACCCCACAACAGGAAGCGTACATCTGCTGCTAGCTCACATAGCACCACTGAGCTTGCTGACGTCAAAGCTCAGTTAAGAATGACACCCTCAATGTTAACATCTCGCATTGTCATGAGCATGAGCCTTTTGTCTATCAGTAGATGCACACTTCCCTCTGCACGGTGATACAGTTGTTGGGTGTAGTTCGGTAGAAAGAAAATAGTTCCTACATGAAACTGCTCACAACAAGGTCTGTGGATTATCTTGAATAACTAGGTCATGACTTCTGGAAAAAGACATTGCTGTTTAGTTTTTCTAGTGTACTTTTTGGTATCTTGAGCACCACAAGCTGAGTGCCATCTAGTTCCATTATGTTCAAGAGAAGGCAGACATCTCTACGGCCAATTTCTCCAACACTCAGCTACTTAAACCAAAACAATCTGGACCGATGAGTAACACTACAGGTAAGGGGAAAAACTTTTTTTGATTTGGGGCTGAACTGTCCCTTTAAAATAATCTGATCACAATATACTGACCAAGATTTCAGAAGTACAGTATTTCCTTCTCAAATGTTGTGAAGTTGAAGCATAACGTTGCATAAAATTAAAATATACAAGTAACGTGGAAGTTCCTCAAAATTGTACTTAGGTACTTGAGTATATTTACGGTTTGAAGTTAGCCCTATATCTAAGCCACTGCTGTCATTTCTGCAGAAGATATCCAAGCCCAGCCTCCCCTGGCAGTCTCCTGATGCACGTCTGACCTTCCCCACCAACCCTGATCCTCACACACAAATGTTGCAATGCCTGGACATCTCACCATGTGCTTCTAATCCAACTCCAACGTCCTCCTTGGTGGTCTTCTGTCTCTCCATTCTACCACACTAAACGCTCTCACTCAGACTCCTTTAGCATCCTGCCCTCTTCACTTAAAGGGGAACTAATGTTTTTTTTCAACCTGGGCCCTATTTTCCGATCTACTTTTGTCTAAACGAGTGATAGGATGTTCAATATTTGACATTTCTCCAGTACGAAGCTAGGGCTGACCTGCCTGCAGCCCGTGAGCGCGCGCTATATTAAATAATAGGGCACTCAGACAGCGTCAAACAACGTCAAAATACGTCCGCTAAAAGTGCATTTTTTTTCACACAGATAGGCTCGGATTGTTAGTATAATTATCCAACAACATAACAGAAAGGAGAAATGAACGTCTGTGTTTACCTTTAGCTGGATTCAGACATGTTCCTCTGCCAGTTGCAATTTTAGTATATGTGCTACAGAAGTAACACTGCTCCCTCTCTCTCCTCGTCCACTCTTCAGTTTCAATGAGCTCTGCATCCGTGTACGTCCGTGTACTTCGTGTTCAAATAAATACGGTCCATCCAGAACCCTTATTACAGCTGTCAACAATTCATTTATTTCTTCTTTCACACGGATATAACATTGTTAATGGATGATCTCTGTCATGTTGCATCACATTAAAACACAAAAAAACAGCTTTACTGATATTCCATGCAGTATTCAGCTAAATACATCAGCTCTACATTTAGTCAAGTATTTACTCTAATTATTCAAGTTATTTTAAATGATAGACAAAAAACTACCAAAAAGGGAAGGGATTACAGTTGTCAGAAGGAATGCTTTTCAGAAAAGTTTTTTTTTTTCTTTGTGGAGGATTTGATGAGAAGATCAGCACCACTTTTAGTGTCAAAGTGTTAAACACAAACCTGGAGCAAGCAGCAGGTTAATGTATCTTGGTACTACAGGAAACAAACACCTAAAGCTGCAATTTGGATTTTTTTTCATTGTTATTGGTAAAAATGCATAGTGGAGAATGCACATTTTCCAGAGACTAAGATGATATTTGCATCCAAAATGCAACCATGTTCAACAGGGAATAGGGATCGTTAGCATTCTGGGGCGGTGCTGCCTTTTTTTTGGGGGGGAGGATTGGTGTCTGTAGCTAGCTGTTATTATCCGTCATCGGTCTAACAATGTCATCTGTTAATTGTTCATCATCAGATATCCATCCCTAAGAATAAACGCTAGGATATAGAATGATCAAAGGACCTTGACGGGTTGCCACCAACAACGTTCACTCATGTCTTTTTGGTGTTTGGCATTAGCGCCTACACCTGTCAGCAATTCAATAACTTTAAATCCTTGGAGGCCGACAACCAACTTACAAACGGTTGGGTACAGGACCTTTAGATCTACAAGCTAAATGTCAACGACACGATCATTTGGAGAAAAATAAGCTAGCTAATGAGCAATAAAACACAAAGTTAGCCAAGTGTGTGTCTGCAGTATACTGCAACTGTATCACAGCAACCAGATGCAACCAGAGTGTCTCAGCTGAAAAAGTTGCTGCACCTCCAGAGCGCTCTCAAAGGCTCCCAGGTTGACATTTACTGAGGAGCACGTGCCATTTTCAGCTGGGGAAAAAAACACTTCGGTGGACATGGGCCCTACCTTCATCCTCTAAAGATGGTCAACCTGCTGTAGATGATGACACATTCCAGCTCCCTGTTTGCTATCATACCAGACAAAAAAGCAGACCATCATCACAGTGATGAAGCTGGAACTTCAAAATGGATTGATTGATGCTGGGTTACATGTTGGACTGTTTCTTGGCTAGGCGAGTGACCAAAAAAAAGCTTGGTTTCACTTATTTACAGTGCGTTTTCCTTTTCACGTCACAGTATCTTCATGTAGTCACACTGAGCATCAAGACGAGTCTTTGCACTACGAGAGAGTCCAAATGACAGACTGCAACAGCATTTACATGGCATTGCATGAGCATCAAATTAAAGGTCTTGTAAATCCCACAGACCGCCTTATCGGCCTGCTCTCTGAGGGATTTGAAACAGACGCTCGCTCGCTCGTTCAGTGTGTATGTATGTGTGCAGTTGTGCCCTGTAGCAGACTGTTAGCAGGGAAAACACATGTCCACATTAAGCGGTTTCACTGATCAAGCTGATATGACTGGAGATGAAAGAACTGAGCGGGAACTCGTCCCCCCCCCCCCACTGCTGCTGCTGTGAGCTGTCAGCAACGATACTCACTTAGTCCGCTCATGTTATCATTAAAAACTGTATGTCAATTTAACACTGCTGCCTACAAGGGAGAGTAAAATACAAAGGAGAGATGATCAGTGTAGATATCATTGATTTGGACGCGGGTGTTTGCGACGCACATGATGTGGATTCAGTTTTCAACAGGAGGAATTTCACAAGGTTTTTGTAAATGTCTCCAGAATGAGAACAATGAACAGGAAAGAAAGGGAAGGAGGAGAGCAGAGGAGTGACTGATTGCAGGGCATCACACCAAATGGGAACCAGAGACTGTGAGATGTCAGAACTACTACAGATTTATACTTTACCTGCTCCCCTGAGACCTGCCACACATACACCCGCTCCAAGCAGAACAAAAGAGGGGGGGGGGGTATGAAAAAGTATGGGCACCGAGTCATAGGTCAAACGGTGCGAGAGGATTAGTTAAAGAGGCCTACAAAGATGAGTGAGAGATGGAGGACCAGAGAGCGAGAGGGTTGGGTCTGAGGAGAAAACGGCAACATCAGCTGGGTCTTATTTAGATCAACCTTTTGTACTCTGAGAGGAGCCCTGTGCGCCCGCCTGTACATCTGCCCTCCGCATGTTGGACTGCAATGGGTGGGCTGCCCTTTACTGCCTCAGCCCTCTCCTCACACTGCCCTGTGTCTTTGGTCAGACTACGCTGTGTACACTGACACTGAAATGGTACTTTAAGGGAAAGTATACAGTATTGATTCTGATACTTCTGATTTGGTACTTAAGGATGGTTCTAGGGATGCACAATGATATCAGCATGCCATTGGTACCAGTTGATAAAGGCTTTGAAATTGAATGTCAACCCAAAATGAACAATTCCACCTAGAGGACAGGCCAATAAGATGACGCTTTATTACCTGACTTTAATTGGTCAGATTTTCCCTGGTTGTGGTGATGGTATTTACCCATCAGCCCCACAGGTGGGACTAACGTTGTTTTCAAGTGAAGTGCTGGAACCCATCAGGAGTAATAACAATTGTGAGCGCTATAGACAAGATAGACGCAGCTATCAAGGGTTTTCTAAATCGACATGTATTCCCCAACTTTGCATTTGTTTTGCTTCGCTCTGCTCCACTCTTGTAACCCTGGCAAAAAAAGAATCTATGTTGGCATGGCTACACGTCATTTTGGACTTAAAATGACATTAGATTCAAGCGGAAACGTTGGTCTTGAGTAATCACTGAGGGAAAGTCGAATCTCCCTCCCCCATGGAAATCAATTATCAAGTAGAAACGTCAGTGAAGATGAAAATGGAGTGTTTATGTGTTGACAATGGTGTCTGATATCAGGCTAATTTTGCCCACTGAATGTGTACATTGTGGGCCATCACAATAAGAGTAGGCATAGTAATATTTTAATTACACTACAAGAGAGACTATATGTTCTCTGCAATTAGGTGGAAAAAGATATGAGAATTTATCAGTTTAGAATTGTATTCAGAAAGCACCACAAGGCACAAAACAATATCCCAGTGAAAGTCATACTAAGGAAATTAATTTGGTTTGTGATAGCACAACCCATTTTGCCCATTCAGAAGAAGATCTGCAGCATTCTTGATACATTAACTCAAGCATATAGGTTCATGGGACTGGCTCCGAACATCAGGAACACACAAGTTCTCCATCAGCCGCACCTCATGGCACTGCTTCCCCTCCAGTAATACACACTGACAACACCAGTCAGGAAAATGTGGATCCCTACCTTGGCAGCTTCCTCTCCTCCAGCGCTGACAGAAATACATCATGGTATCAGCTGTGCCAGTGCGGCCATTGCAAAAATCAGAATGAGAGTTTCTGAGAACTGGGGCATACAAGTGAGAATCAAGCTGCTCGTTCACAAGGTTGTAGACACATCAGAACCCTGGAGTCCTACCAAACGAGGAGGCTATAATACCATAGGATAGGATATATATAATAGGATACGTGCTTCAGGTTTCACATAAAATCTTTGTTAGCGCTGTTGCAGTAATCGCAATATTGCAAAACCAAGCTGTTGACAAGCCAAAGACAGGGAAATGCAAGCAACCACACCACACCACTATGTTCATGTTTCTTTCTTTTTTTCATAGGAACGCTGTGTATTAACACAATGCTGCTATTACTAGCAGCATGACTGCGCACTGTATGCGTGTGCGTTGTTTTTTTCTGCTTGCTGAGAGTTGAAAAATTTTCAGTTTTTGTGAAAAAGCCACAGCAGCTTGTCACTCTCCCACTCATAGAGGAGGGTGTGGGACAAATACCACAAAGACCAATCGTCACATTGCTGAACAACCTAAACAATGGAGGAGAAATTAATACTGAATCCATACAGACCAGTGGGAACATCCCTTTTCCATAAGTGCATTTAACGATGAACAGTTATTGAATTTGTTATAAAATTGTGTCACCGTTGTCATTTAAAAAGCAACAGTATACCAAATAATAGCCCAACACTAGCACTAACATCAGGATAATTAAGTAATTGACAAAAACAACAAAAAACAGTGGTCATACCATGTATTGTGCTGTTAAGCCACTCTTAATCACCGCAGGGGGAATTCCAACACTGCAACAGCCCTATTAACAACTGTGTAAATGAACAGAATTTAATTTTCTAGGCTTTGATCCGCAGCTCCTTCACCATATTGTGGAGGACAACATTAGTAGCCACTGTCCACACTATACAATAAATGCCATGTATCCTGGCCTTCTATAACCAAGACATTCCAGTGCTGGTATGCTGTTTCCTCGAGCCACTGACCAGTGGGCATCTTACCATCGCCCAAATACAGCCCTTGTCTGATGGACGCAGATGTACCATCACAGACAGCGTGTGAGAACGCTGCATGAAACCACCGAGTGTAACTGACAGACACGCGTGACAGCTAACAGACCGCGGAGCCGCTAACTGCTACTTTGACTGGAGGCTGGTCTGAATTAGAGCCCCTCCACGGACCTCAGACCCCGATCCAAACCCGACTCCTGTATAAATCACAGCTGGCCAGGTTAATTCTGAATCGTGACATTTGTTTCTTTTCACGGGCCAACTTAGCCTATCTCTCACTCTTTCTCCTGATCTCTGCCTCTCCTGTTCCCCCTCAGCCCACGATGAGTTAATCCGCTTTTTTAAGAAGAGATGCGAGTGTGCCTCACCTGTGCAGAGTTAACTTTGAGCAGCTGATACATCTCTGAGTTCAGCCTCAAGGCCTCACAGACAAGGTCTCTCCTAAACACAGCTGTAAAATCTTTATGGATATGTCAACCAAACTTTAACATCAAACCAGCTCACAGGCCGCATCAGCTGACCATAGATCAGCTGTTAAGTGATTACTTGCTTAATATTCTTAGATAATCATGTGCAGATATCTGACAGGAGTGAGCACATAGATTTATCATCTATGGGAAATCGTGGACGTAATAGCGTGCAAGCAGTGTGACATGACATGAGCAGGTGTGTGTGTGTGTGTGTGTGTGTGTGTGTGTGTGTGTGTGTGGGTACATATGGTGGTCACTCACTGGTGGTACCAGCTGAAATGTCTGACTGACTTTATCTAAAAGTGCTCAGATGGTATTAAAAGGTCACATGGACTTCCAGCCTGCACTATGTAGGTATGGCTGTTCGAGGAGAAGCATATCCAGATGTGTGCTTGTATGCATGCGTGCGGAGGCCTAATGGCCTACAGTGACTTTCTCTGATCACACAACACACACAACACAGCAAAAGAACACATGAAAGCTCTGTCAAAAGAAACTCCTCAGGCCCCCTCACAGGAAGACCCCATTACAGGGTGTGCATCGATAAAAATGGTCCCCCCATCTGCCCTGTGGCTCCCGATAGCCATCTCCTCCCCTCAGTGGGTTCCTACTCAGCCTGCGCAGGTCCGACTGTGTAACTGGCCCCCAGGGAAACAACATAATGGAGTTAAGGACTCTATTTATGCTCCAGATAATACAAATTTACCCTTACTTAATGCCAGATTCCCCTTACTGCTGGTGGGCACACACATCTTAGCATGCTGTGTTTTAAATGTGTTCAGTAATGGCAAAATAGTGGCACGCTTTGTGTGCATGTGTGTTTTTGTGTCTGTGGGACGGAGCAGATTTGGTGATTTCATGTGTGCTTGATGAATAAACTTGATTTGTTCCAAAAATGATATTGACTATGACCACAGTTTTTTGTGCAAATTCTACTCTACATTTAATATCTAGAACTGAAAAATTGCGGAGTGAGAGGGATAAGATATGGTTTAACTTTTTATCGTGCAGTTTCCAAAAGGATTTTTTTTGTGCCCAAGATTACCAGTATACATAGTATATATCACTAGTATGTACATGTGCACAGTACATAGTATTGATATACTACAAATACACTACATACATAGATGTACAGTACATGCAGAATATAGGGAAGTGCAATATACACATGAAAACTGCCTGACTGAACATGCAGGACACCAGTTACTATGTTACAATTTACAAGCAATGAAAACATCTGTGTATTGTATGTTACAATACTACTATTTTACTGTTTTGTTTTGTTTTTAAAAAAATAGAAAGTATGAATGGAGGGAAAAAAAGGATGATATTAAACAGTATGTCACGTGATTTGAAGGCTCATGCAAGTAATAGATGTGATTAGAATAGCTATAAAATGTGACTCCCTTCACCTGCCATCCCTCACCACCCTTGGGTTTGGACCTAGACGTTGTCCTATCCAGAGGCAGACATATATCCTATGGACCGCTTCATTGCTATTTTGTTGCTAGGGCAACAGCTTTGGTCCCTGTTTACTTCCTGTCAGCGTCTGCATTAACATACATTCAAACAGTAAATACAAAGGGACCCATTTAGATGTTTATGTTGTCCAGTTTGAAACAGTCTATAAACTTTTGAGAATTGTTGAATTTTGATGAAGGGTTTCTATACGGTAGGGATGACTTTTTCACAGGCCGACTTAGAATTTAGCATCTTCCTGGTTCCCTTTTTTCCCCATTGAATTTTGGATTATTGCAGAAAATAAGATCTGTGGCAAACAAACATTGCTGAAACTTGCATGTTTGGTTCAGCAAGATAATCTTCACAAAAAAACACCATTTTTGTGATTCTTCAAGCATAAATGCAAATGCCAGAAGTAGAAAGCTGACGTTAGGCCTCGAAATGCACATCACTACGGTTGAATGGCTTCATCATCACCACCACAATGAGGCTGCACAGCCCTGTTCAGTTTTATGACACTCTGTAGTCTCATTTAGCCGCTTGTTAGACACTGCCTTTCTTAAGACATATAAAAGCTTTAAAATTCATGAGTGGGGTTTTTACAGATGTCTTTTATATACTTTATTTTAGGCTTCTAAACAAAAACTAGGGCAGACCTGAATGCTTCGAAATTTCAATCTTTTTTCATTTGTTTTTTTCTTCACCACTAAATTGGAGGAGGAAATTGGAAAGTGTTAAGTGTCAGACATGGATGAGGCCAGTGTTGTCAGCGCAGTCATCAGCCTCTGCTTCAAGAATTTAATTGGCAGTCGTGCAACAGGTGAGACGACTTCAAGACCGTTATCTACAGCTGCCAACTGTAGCCATGCACTTGCTTTGCATGTAGTGATGAGGCCTGACCTGCTGCGTTCTGAGTTATTAAAAACATACAGAAACATTGGTTGCAATAGTCCACCTTCCACCTTTTCTTCCCTCTTTCCTCTCTTTATTATTCCTCTTATTCTCTAAGTCCTACTATGGTCAGCTTGGGAGCCGGTGGTTGATAAGCGAATATGAATATAATTGAGTGCTATTACAACTTCCAAGTCCTGTTGCATCCCGTCAAAGCTTCAAAGATACGAATGTAATTATCACTGAAGCTTTGAAGCCCTAAAATGGCATTCGGGACAACCCGACCAAAAGCCCATTAAAAAAACCCTATGACCTTGAGACAAGGGAACTGGATGTGCTAAAATGCTGACTCGTTTTAAGACTCATTCCTGCACTGGTTTATTGACTCACAGACTAATTGCATGCGTTAAATTATTTCATGTGATGCTACTCAGCCAATCAAATCTGTGCATTCTGACTAGCATTGTACCATCACTGGGTGAGATACACACACATGGGAGAGGTGAAGAGACGTTAATCAAGAATGAACTAACTCTTGCATGTTCATTCTTAACCATGGACATTTCAAAACCAGTTTGTCTCATCATATGTTCAGAGACTGTGGCAATTATTTAAAGTGTTGATGTGAAGTACCAATAGAAGATAAAGCACAAAGCATCTTAACAAACATATGCACTTAAATCCAAACTTAGAAAATAAAATATTTTACAAGGCCCTGAATCCTAACAGAGGTTAGACATTAGACGTGGAGGGCGTCCCCACTTTTATAAATGAAAAAATCGGCTACGGTCTGTTCCTGAAGGCGCTCCTGTATTCATCCAGAAAGCCATAAAGTAGATTAGAGGTATTGTCCATGGTAGCTTGAGCGCTGCAATGATGTGTGAGCAGCAACATCATTAATGCTCCCTCTGTGTCCTACAAAAAAAGCATCAATCAAATAGTTTTTAATAGCAGTCACATTAACAGTTTCAGGAGAGCATGACTCAAACGTGCAGTCTTTGTGCATGTAACACTGCATCTGCCACATAAGGATGCAATACTATGATGTCTTGTTACCCTGGGAGTTGAACTGAGAGCGTGTTTTTTTTCCCCTTGCAGTTTGGAGCGATCTCATCATGACATTATAATGTAGATGAATGGCCCTGACCTGGCAGACTCTGCTCCATCACTGCTAATGGAAGAGAAAAGTCATACTTCACTGCTTGTGCAACTCTGCTGGCAAATCAGTCTGAATTACAAGGCCTCGCACCAAGACAGGCTTTGTTTTTCTTTTATTGATCGGTCGAAATGCAATGCTCGTATGACACTGATGGATACAATGTGCCTTATGTGTTGGTAGGGTGATGACTTTTATCGGTCTCTCTTGACCCTATTGTTCCAGTGGCTCTGATCAGCCTTGGGATCAGCCTTGATCCCTACTTGACCTGGAAACCTTAATATAATAAACTCTTCTGGACTGGCAGCTCATTGGTACAGTAGCGCATTCGCTGAAAGACCTAACAATTCAGATTCAGAATACTTAATTGATCCTGGGGGAATATACTGGAAGACATTACAGTTGCTCTTATACTGTATATAGATAGAGAAATTTTAAGAAAATAGAAATAAGAAGTACCCAAGAAAAAATATTCCATTGTCCTACAATGTATAACTCGATATATTAGTGCTTTAAAGCTTCAGTGGTTGTCATGGTGATCAACGTCCATATCGATATTCAAATGCTTCATTTTTGTTTCATTTTTTTTACCTGTAAACTAGAGAAGGAAACTGAAAGACGGTGGCAAGAGTCAGACATGGATGAGGCCAGTGTCCTGCAGCCCGACCTGTGGTGTTCGAGTTATTAATAAACATTACGTGCAATAGTCCACCTTCCACCTTCTCACCCCCTCTCTATCACTCTCTTTGGCACACGTTGCGGCCCTGAATCCTACTAAAGTCAGTTCAGATTCAGGTAGTTGGTTAACATATGAATATGATTATATGAATATGAATATTTTTATCCCCCCACCACCTGAAATTGGACTGTCTGTAGCTCGACTAACACACCTAGATAATCCCATTGAAAATCGAACTATTGCCGCATGTGTCCATCTGAGCTGTGAGCTTACCTCAACTACTGCGCACATGTAAATGTACAGACGAACTGACTGTACTGAAACGTACAGCCCCCAAAAATGGTATTCAGTACAGCTCTACAGTATATACATATAAAGATATATATATGTCTGTTGTTTTTATTTATTTTATTGTGATTTTAATTGTGTTTTTGGTGCTCTGTAAAGTGTCCTTGAGTGTTGAGAAAGGCACTTTTAAATAAAATGTATTATTATTATGATATGTTGTTTACGAAGTAGAAATATATGAAACGTTCAAATAAGTGCACAAGAAATATTAAAGATATGTACAAATATGTGCATTAGAGTACGAGTGTGCAAAATATAAATGCAAGAGTAGAATACGTAAGAAATAAATGAGAGAGTATTGAATAGTTTATTCATTATTGCACAGGGCTTCAAGTCAGTGTTGCATATTGTACAGGTTTGCAGTTGAAGCAGTAGAGTATTGCAACAGACATGGTGGCGGAATTCAGATTTCATGTGTCAGCTATCGCCTGAGGTTTTGGTTGATCTTCTACGGCTCAAGTTTGACATTTAATTTTTGAACACAGTCCAATGAAAGGAGTCTTAATGAGGTACGACGATCCTTTAGTTTATCTATAGTTGGTCTAATCTCATAATGCTGAGTGTGGGAACCACTTAGAAGAAAGCTTCTGCCTTCACACTGAGTTTACATAGTGAAGTCTGAGCCTGTTGTCAGTGTCTCTCACTATAAACAACAAACAGCCCGGAGGGAGTAAAACTAGCTACAGTTAAAGTGCTAAACACACTTGCGCCTACATGCACGGACAACATTATGTGCAGTGGTCCCTCTCGCTGTGAGGGATAAACACCCCGTCGTGTGGCCCGATCTGTTTACGAGTTAGCCTCTGGCCGGCCAAGGTCGTGGAGGTTGTGCATGTGTGTGTGTATGAGAGTGTTAGGGAATGTGTGATGGAGGGATTACAGGCCGCTGCTTTCATGAGGAAAAAACAAACACAAACACAGGCAGAATGTTAGACAAGCTTCAGTGTTGAGCGTTTGTGGTGGGGGAATAGGTTTGTCTTCAGAGCAGCCTGCTGTCTGTTCCTGTTAGGAAGATGGCTACCATGTCGTAGATTAAAGGAAGGTCTATCAGTTTATCACCTCCTCTCTCGTTCTCTCTCAGCCAGTAAATTGTGTTGATAGTCTCTGTGGTGGGATTGACATTCTCGGTTAGTTCCGCTGTGTGATCCTGTTGGTGGTCGGTCCATCTTTATCCTCGTGGGAAAAGTCTCCACCCGAATCTCCATCCATCTGTCTATTCATCCATCCATCTATCTATCTATCTATCTATCTATCTGTAAAACATTGTTTCCTTTGTTCTGATCTTTTATCTCCTCTTCTTCTATCTGGAACATTCCTCTTTTTTTGTTCACCTGTCATACTCCACCTTTTCCCTGAATGACGCATGTTGGACCCAACCACTGGCAGGGTGCAACGCCCTTCTGGCGAGCATCGAGCGGTCCACGAGCCCTGGGATACATGCTTCTGAACTTACCCACTGGGATGTTTCACAAGAGGCCAGCTGGGAAGTCGGAGGGAGCCAAGAGGAAGGTGAAGGGGGTTGAAGGAGAGGGTAGATAGGAGAAGCAGAGGAGACAGAGATGATATGGGTAACACATGGAGGAGGATTTAAGAAGTGGAGGTTCTGGTTTGTGTGTGAGAACGAGGGAAAGACAGAGAGTTATAGAGAGAAATGGTGGGAAGACTCTTAGAGGAGAGATGCACACAGACAGTCTGTGCTTGACTTTGTTCTAAAATGTGTAATAGCAGTAGGGCTGGCAGGATGTCAGATTTTCGCGCCACGATTATTATGAAGAGTTAAAGATATTATCGCGATACCCAAAGAAAAATTTAATAAGTATTATCACGCCATCAGTCAAATTAATCCTTAACTTTATTCACTGTGTGTTTTGTCTTGTTTTTTGGCAAATTAATTACACTTAAAATATGAATGTGGGAAGGTGGAGATAGAGTGTGTAACCATAAGTGTACAAACACTTACAAAAAGAGCAATTATACTTAATGGGTGGTGAAAAGGCGACCAGATGGTATCGGGGGAGGGAGCCGAAGCAAGAACAGACGGAGATGGAAATGATTTAAGAGGCACTGGATTATTTACACGATATTATCAGATGTGTATTAACATAATATCAATATATCATTTTTGAATATCATGGATATTGTTAATAACGGTATATCATCAATGAATGAAATACAGTAACTGTATAAAGCACCTGTAGCAACATGTCTTGCATTTGATACTAGAAACATTTATTTTCGTACAGTATATCTTTAATTGGGTGACCATTTTAGTGCACCTGCATTTAATAAAACACTAATCAGGAGAGCTTTTACAATACCAGGTTCGTTAATAAAGACTTAGATCATTGTTGCACATAACACTACATTAATACACTCAGCAGTCATTATAAACTGGAAAAAGCAATCAACTGAAAAAAGGGCTTTGGTTCCTCTCACAGAAAAACCCCAAATATATTCTTGAGAACTGTGTGTTATCTCCTTAAGCTGAATAAACTTTTAAAAAAACTCTCCTTGATCAGCTGGAAATTGCATCGTGTAGAGATCCACTAATGGAGAGCTATATGACAGAGACAACAAACTAGCTCAATGACATGACCAATGCAAATATGATGCTGAATATATTAAACTGTGTGGACCTTGCACAAATGACTGAAGAGAAATTTGGACCCTGTGGCTGGACCAGTTGGGAACCACTGGGTTAAACTACCCAACAATATATGAAAGAGTTAAAATCAGCACAACTTTAAACATCAACAGACACATTAATACAGCAGTAGTATTCATCCAGCAAATGTTTCCCAATTCTCTGTATTTTAATAACAATTTTATTACAATTTTTTTATACTGTCATTGTGAGAGAAATGGGTTGATTGTAAACTCTAAAATAAATATATATATATATATATATATATATATATATATATATATATTTCTTTTTGTATTTTTTTAATTTCTATTTTTTTTATTGTCAGTAGTTTGTGGCGTTAGTGCAGTCAGTTGCATTGTATTAAAGTGTCTACAAATGTTTATCCTTGTTTAAACAAATCAAATTTTTTAAAAGAATTTAACATAGTTTCTCAAAAATAATATATATCGCAAAACTTTTATATTGATTTGCATAGCATTGACCTCCATTGCCATCAACAAACAAACTGAAAAGTCAAAAGTCATGCATTTTTTAGTTACTTTATGCCTGTTCCTCACATGTATTTACAAATGTCCAAATGTTAAAATATCAGGTGTTCAAATTGGTTTCAGCAGCAGCGGCATTATCTCTGTAAGTCAGTTTATCTCAGGGCAATAAAACACAGTTGAGGAGCAGCCTTATATCCTCACTTATTCACTCCACATAAAACATACTTTTTTTTCCCTTTTCTTTTTCTCTCCGTATTTGGCTGCAGCTGCATGCAATTGTGTGCACCGTACATTTGGGAGTAACTGCTACAAGCATTATGATACACATGCTGCAAGTCTGCTGGAGTTTATGAACATTTCAAAAACCTCATATTGCAAAATATCTGAAATTGGGTCACGTCACCCAGCCACTGATACTGACTGCACTGCACAGTCTATGTACGACTGTACCTGTCCAAGTTTTGTCGTGTGTGTGTGTATTGCCGGGAAGAGAGAGACCCCTACTGAAACGTTATGTTCTTACAGTAAATAATGAAACAAGTGACTGACAGCAGGCTTCTATACAAAAATACACTCACCGTCCACTTTATAAGGTACACGTTGCTAGTGCCAGGTTGGACTCCTTTTGCCTTCAGAGCTGCCTTAATTCCTGGAGGCATAGATTCAACAAAATGCTGGAGACATTCCTCTGAGATTCTGGCCCATATTGACATGATAGCATCACACAGTTACTGCACATTTGTCAGCTGCACATCCATGATGCGAATCTCTCCGTACAATGTGTTTACATGCTTTAATGTTCTCATACTGTCTGCCTGAGTACACCTGTGATCACTCTCTGTCTGACACGCTCAGTTTTTCTATCTTTATAGACCGTTTCACCGGAATTACATCACTAGGCAACAGCTTGAATTCGTTTTCGCTTCCCGTCAGCTGATGTCGTTCATGCACACTGCAAAACATTCAAACAAGAAATCCAAAAGCACCCATTTACACTGTTTACGCTTCAAACTGTCTTTAAAGTACAGTTGTGACATCATAAAGTCACAGAACTCCTTGTTTGTTTGCGACTAAGATATTGAATGGATTGTGTTGGAACACCGTTGCTAGGTAACCACTGCGAAGGAAAAGCCACTAAATATTTCTTTTTGATATCATTTAGCAAGCGGTGACCATTAAACATCATCATCTGTGTGTGTCAGTCCTTCTCAGCAACAGTTTGCATCTCGAGTCAGAACAGCAACTATAGATTATAGTTAAATACTGCCACCTACTGACATAAAATAGCACAACAGGACATATGGTAGACGACAATACAGTTTGTGGTGGTCACATTGTTTTTTTACAGTAAGACAAACAGAAGGGACTCATGTATAAATTACAACCTCAGAAATCTTATATGTAATTTTATGAGCATCTATTATCTATTTATGAGAATTTCATCATGGTGTTTTTCATTGTAAGGAAGAATAGTTAATTCCTTTGATTCACTGTTTCATGATGTAAGGATAAACTTGGAACTTTATGAACCTTCTGATGAACTCTTTGACACATGTGAAGCCTTCCATGATTTCACCTCTGTATGCCGAGACGCGGATGGTTTTCAGTAGCTCATGAGCGAAGCAAGTTTATTACCTCGTCTTGTGCTCATCAAGGGTCAGACAGGCCCCGTATAAGAGGACAGATTGCATCTCAGATGACCTTCCTTTCTGTCTCTGGTTCTCTCTAACACACACACACACACACACACACCAGATGTTGGTCCTCCTCTGATAGACCTAATAGTCTCTAGTGTTCAGAAGATAGAGCCCAACTCATACTGACAGGACAGATTAACACACAGGCCTTAAACATGAGTGGAACAAGTCAAAGGTCAATACACAGAGAGAGATGTAAACTGTGTGTGTGTGTGTGTGTGTGTGTGTTTGAGATTGTAAACCCTAGGTACAAAATCATTCTCTAAATCCTTCAATAATAAGATGATAATAATAGATGTACTGTAGACAGTGTAGGTCTTTTATTACTGTAGGCAGAAATCTTCTAGATGTATGTGTGCTCAGAAATCTGCCTCACTGATGAGAGTTAAGACCCAATAGCACAGTCTGTGTTTCAACTGTACGTACGCAACTTTCTCCTCTTTTGCTCATCTTTGTCACTTACAGACAGATGACACATGAAGTGGTTGAGATTAAAGATTGTAGGAGGTTATATTTATCAGAGAGAAATTAGATGAAGTAGAGAACAAATACGTCCGCCCACCATTTAGAAGGATTTTAATGCAGAGTGATGTTTCCAGCCTACATCTCTTCCTCAGACTTGTTTGTTTTCTACTTTTCTACTTTGCAAGACGTTTCTTTGGTCCAGCACCCACTCCACTGGCTGCTGGGATGTGTGTGTCTTTTGTACTGTTTTTGATTAGAGAAATAAGATGACACAGGTAAAACTATTTATGATAAGGATGTGCATAGAATGATGACAGGAAAATACATGAAGATTACAGTCCGGTAGGGGGGACTGGGGATGGTCGGCAGCTGCTTTCCGGTCCTTCGAAGGTCACAGACACAAAAATGTAACATCAAAATTTTGTGTTTTTCACCTGCACCTCATCGAGTTTGTTGAATCATCTGAAACTCACTAACTTTTTGGTCAGGGCAACATTTCAGCTTTATGGTATCAAATGTCTGTGGCCATATTCTATATTCTAAAACTGTGTAAGACAGAGATACTGGAAAAGTCTTACTTATGACTTTATTTCAAACCAAAATAAAAGAAGACATAACAAAAATCAAACAAGACAAAGATAACAGTGTCCGAAAAGTAGTAGGTAGGAGTAAAACTTATGTCCCTTCCAATGAAACCGATTTGAAAGTCTGATGAGTGATGGTAGCTGGTTAACATAATTTCATCGCAAAGTTGGGTCAAATGTGAGCAGGGTTGGTTGGCACAATTCTAAAATTAACATCTGTAACTGTAATTGTATTTTTGAGTGATTGGAACCATTTTAAAGGGTTCAAAACAATGTTTGTGTTGTTATTTTATTATTGATAATATTTTGAATGGTCATTGGTGAAAGTATTTAGACATTCCCACAGATAAAGTGTTTTTTAAATGGGCAGATATTCATTGAAAGGATCGTTTTCTTGTTGTTGTTTGGATTAAATGCTGACATTGTTTTTTATAGGTCACGTTTTTGAAACTATAGCATATTTATTCATAGCTGAGACCTTAACCTTTCATTTGCTGCTGGTTAGAATATTTGAATACAGCAGTGAGAAGTGTGCCAGCCAACCCCAGTTTCCCCCAGTAGGTGGCGGTAATGCTGTATACATCCTTGCTTCGCACCTGTCACCACACACGAAGAAGAAGCAACATTAGAGGAGGGCGTAGAAGAAGAAAAGTACCCCGCGTCTGTTTACAGTTGATGTCCGACAGACTGAGCAGCCAGGACTTCATGTCATACTTGTGCACTTGGTGAGATATATGTTTTAGTCACGTATAGCACGTTACCACTTTAACGTTACAGCTCAGACTTTGTAACGTAACGAAATTTGGTAGCATTGGATTGAAGCCATAGCGTTAGCTAACGTTGCCTGATGCTATCTGCCGTTAAAGGTGTCTCTTCATTGTTAACCACTGTTTTACCAGGCTAACTTAGGCGAGTTAATATACTTAGTAAAATGATGTTATGCGTGTCTGTTGTAGTAACTGTCACGCTTTAACTCCAGAGCCGACAAACCCCTTATTTACTGCACTGTCTCTGTTGTTGAATGTTTTGTATGAAATATTAATTAGCGTTAGCTTGGTAATGTAACAGAAGCTAACTACGAGGTTGTAAATTAGCTGAGTGCTAACAGACAAGCTACATCCGCAGTTAACGTTAAATACTGGTTGTAGATGTCTCGATATGCTTCAAATCAAACGTCTAGCTTTCAAAACTAACTTCTTAGAACTACAACACTGAGAAACACACACTTCTTTGTGATTACATACTGCGGTTGTGGCTGTGTAGCATGCCAGTATTAAACGTGTAGGTACTGTTATTGTATCACTTTTCACCACGTACAGTAGTGTAACACCTAAAAATGTTTGCTTTCTTTCCAGATAAGAGAAGAAAGCATACCAAATGTTATTAATTCTTCAAGTGTCTTTTCAAAGCTTATCTTAATCCAGATGTGGGGTACTGCATCATTTCTCCAAGCCACTGCTTCATTGTATGCGCCCCAGCTGTCTGTGTAGGACCTAGGATATGTATTTACCCTCTGTTATTTATTGTTTGTTTAGGCTGCACACCTTACTACTTCTGGTAGCTGTAACTGGTACTGGTTGGGTGTGGTTTCATATTATTTTATCTGTTCATTCACTGTGGCAGCTTTTAGACAAAAAGGGTGAGTTTTTGGCTCTGATATATTCTGTTGACTGTTATCACATCACCTAATATTTCATTTCATCTCATTTTGCTTTAGTTATCTTAGTTGTTTGTTTAGTAAAATGCATGCATCCATGCCGAAGTCCAAAGATGTCACAGTTACAAGCCTACTCGGCATGGTGCACGGTCCCTCAGCAAACACTCCTTGGATGTGAGCATTGGTGCATTGAAACTGATGTCTGAACAGAAGAAATGATCATCTTTTATTTTTGTCTTGACATTTCATGAACCCAGGGATGGATACTGATTACCATTTTGAAACACTGCATGGCAACGGCGATCATGACGGCGCTGATGTCACCTCCTGGGTTTCAGTGTGTCCCAGAGGCCTCTGGAAAGTCCAGCAAAAGCAAACACATGAAGGGAGTCAGCAGACTAATTCTGGAGATGATGCATGTATGATGCTTTTCTTTTACTTTCTTCCTCAATATGAATTATTCAATTTCAGTACATATTTTTGAAATTAAAATGTAGTCAGTGTGTAGTAATGTAGCTCATATTATGTCCTTTTGTCTCCTCCAGCATGTTCATCTAGTTACTGTCCAAGGTTGGGTTCACTGTGTCAAGTCCGAGTGCGGCTCAAAGCCGACATGGATGAAGCAGACAGTTTAGTATCTGAAAAGGGAAATGAGCAGCTGTCAATCCAACTGGAACAGTCAGCCACTGAGGTTGCAGAGGCTACAGCCTTCCCAAGGTGTCTGGACTCTGTGCTGCAGGTCCCACTGGGTGACTGGATAACACTGAGGCTAGGTGATGGGCAGTGCGATATCACAGAAAGGTGCGTGGAGAGGATGACAGCAGGAGAGAAATGTGAGGTAAGAGTGGAGAGAGGACTTGAAAAATGATTCACTGTCTCTGTGTGTACTTCTGGTGAAATTCTCTGCAAATTGTCTGTAAAAGCTGACTAAATCCAGCATTTTGATCACTATTGGTTTTTAGTTTTACATATGCAGTATCCTGACATATATATTGACAGCTTACAGGCAGTGGTGAAAGAGGGTTTCTCTCTTGAATATGGATTGCAGGCTCAGTAGTTGCACATATTTACCTTTGGTCATTAATTTTTCAAGGAGGTGAAAGGATCCAGTCAGTCTAATCATTGTGTTTTGCTTCTCAGATCCAGATTTCTCCAGCGGGACCAGATGTGTCTGTTCCCCATCCTGCTGAGGAAAACCTGCGTTTATGTGCCACAGTTGAACTCAAAGCTTTCACACCAGGCAAGGAATCCTGGGAGGTGTGTCCGCGTGATAAGTGGCAGTGGGTGAAGTCACACAAAGAGAGGGGTGGAGTGAGATTCAGAGGCGGGGATGTGTGGGGAGCAGCAGACAGCTACAGCCGCGCCCTCAAGCTTCTCATCACTCTCCATTACCACGTTAGAGAGGCGAAGCCAGAAGCGGAGGAGCAGACAGACACAGACACTGGTCACCTTCCTTCAACTAATGAATTCAGAACCATCAAAGCAGAGCTCCACTCAAATCTGTCCCTGTGCCAGCTCAAACTAAACCAACCGGAGCGGGCTAAGGCCAGTGCGACCAAAGCTACTGAGCTGGAACCAGGCGGGGCTAAAGCCTGGTACCGACTGGGCCAAGCATGTCAGATGTTGAATGAGCTGGAGGAGGCCAGGCAGGCGTTTAGGAAACTGTTGGAGATACAGCCAGAATCACCTGCTGCTTTGAAGGCCCTTAAAGATGTAGCAAGTAGAGAGAAGGAGAGAAATGCACAGTTGGGACTTAGACTCAGCAAAATGTTCAGCTGAGGATGAAATATGGCAGTGTATTATTGAATGTTACATGTGAAACGTATGTTTCTTTCTCAAGATTCACCACGAAATGGAAGTGCATGTACATGCACTGGGCTCAAGAGTACAGTCATTAGGGTTCGGTCACACGTAAGCGAAACTAACACTGGCGAATGTTCACCTCCTGCTCTCTTCCATTCAGTTCGAGGATAAAATATTTGCTTCTAGTGGCATAGCAAATTCACATCTTCACATCACGTGGAACTTTGGTGAACTTTATCCAGGAAAGTGGAAGCCTTAACCAACAGCAAAGGAGTATGTGTGGAAGACACTGACCGTTGCCTATACTGCCTGATATGTGACATGAAAAATACGAACTGCCTCATGTAAGAGGTGCTACCTGGCCGGCATACGTTGGGAGACAGGCACGTCAGGCAACTAATGACATCATATTTTACAATATTTATCTGCAAGCTAGCCTTTGGTGTTTGCAGATCAGGCAGCGCCCACAATGAGCTAGAGCACAGCCTTGGTTGGCAAATGTTACTGGCCTGCACTTGTTCATGTGTAACTGTACCCTTAATCTGTGACTGCACGTTGTTATCCCAGCTCTTGTGAGTGAGATGCCTGAATGTAACTTCCAAGTAAAAACTAGATGTGAAAAACTTATTTTGGTGTAATTCATGAATTTAAACAGGAGTGAGGAGAGTGTGGGATCATGATGATATTCTTTGTGTGCATTATATGAGATAAGCTCTACATCTGTAGTCGATGTAGTTCCTCCAGGTAGCCACAAGGTGTCAGGCTTCGCCCTGTTGCATAGTAAATGCTGTTGGTGGTCGAGCACAGTGGCGGACTGTGCAGTGTATTGTATCAAAATGCCGAAACCCGGGATCGAACCAGGGACCTTTAGATCTTCAGTCTAACGCTCTCCCAACTGAGCTATTTCGGCGTGTTGTAGGTGAGAAAATATCCCATTTAAGAATTGTTCATGTAGTAATTCGCGAAAAAAAGGTTGATTTTGCATTATGGAGTAAATGTGGTTATGTCCTCACCAGGGCCGAAACTCGACGAGCCTGTTATCCAGTTCAGTGCTGATGTAACGTTTCCACAGCCTGAGCTTTCTCCCACCTAACTCACGTGAAATCAGTATTTTCCACATATTTCTTCTGTGTACAACTGTGGAGGACAGAAAATGACATAAGTAACGTTCTAAATAAATAAATGTATAAATAAGTAAATGTGGAAATAAATTATTAAATACGTGAATAAAAATATAAATAAATATATTTACATGTATTTATTTATTTAAATATTTCTACATTTATTTATTTATTTCCACATTTATTCATTTATTTATTTCAGTATTTGTGTTTATTTCCACATTCATTTATTTCTACATTCATTTCTGTATTTAGTTATATATTTCTACATTTATTTATTTCTACAAGGACAAAACATGACATAAGTATAAATAAATAAATAAATGTAAATATATTTATTTATATTTTTATTCACGTATTTAATTATTTATTTCCACATTTACTTATTTATTTTTGCATTTATATATTTATTTATACTTATGTCATTTTCTGTCCTCCATATACAACAACATAACACATTGTTGACTGAGCTGTGCATCTGCCCTTTTATAAGTTAATAGCCCATATTTCTCGAAGGTCTGCATTGCATTAGAATTTAAAGATATTTTAATATAACATTGGTGTGATTTTTATGGAAAAACCATTTTGATTCTTTTGATCCGTGGACCCTTCCAGACTAAAGGAATATGAATAACTCACAAGTAATTGAGGAATGGACACATAATTTGAGGTGGCCAACAACCCTTTTTTTTCCATCCAAAGATCTTCCATTAGAAAAAATGAATTGCTTGGCAACCAGAGAGGACGTATAATTGAGACAGGCCTTAATTTGCCAAAATGTGTAGCCACACCGGGCTAAAATAAGAGACTGGTTGTTTCATTGGGACTGGGCTTTTACAGTATTCACAAATGTAAATTCTGGGGTGTAGCAGGAAATGGTGTCAAAGCACATAACCAGAGTCAATGATTATTTTAGTGTGACTAAAGGGGATTAAAGATACTCAAGTAAATTTCATAAAGAGAGCTACCCATTACAGTGAAGCTTGTCAGTGAAAGCATCAAATACAAATACTTCAGACAAACACTTGATTGTGGGTTCCATGTGAAAGAGTCACTTTATATCCCCAAAAGTAGTGTTGTGCAGTCTATTCCTGATCAGAGTTGAGGAGTAACTAGTTACCTGTAATTGTAATCTCTTACAGCTAATGAGAAAAACAAGCAATGTAATTAAAGATACTAATAAAAATGCCAATGATTTTTGCTTTTTTTCCACCATGCAGGAATGTCTTGTTTTGGCACAGTCTATTTCCTGATATTTTTCAGCTTTATTGCCCAGTTTGAAACATTTGTTAAAAAGTCATCAAATGTAGTAGTTACATTACTTATTATATTTTTAACAGGGTAAGTAGCAGTGGCATAAATTAGTTACACCGGGCCCCTGTACAAAAAAGGCAAAAATAAACATAATGGAGATGAGTTTGCCTTTTTCAACGACACAGCGAAGGGCACTGTTTTTAATTTAGTGAGAGTCCTTCTATGAAAACAGGCGTATTTTCAAGGTGGTAATCACTCATAAGGGCCCAGTCGCCACCCAACACATTGCTGAAGGGCCCACCCTCTCTATTGCAACCGCACTGTCTACACTGTCTATATGTACACCTCTGGTAACTAGTAATCTGTTACATTAACCTTCCCAACATTGTATGATGTGCAAAAACAAATGAGGATGGTATTGAGAAAACAGATAATTTATTTGCTCCTCTCTCTGAGGCTCCACAAAGCCTGAATAAAATACAGAGCTTTTATTGTCACATACACAAGGAACAAGTTACACTTTAAAATGAAAATATTAGCTTGCTGACAATTATTGGATATTCAGATGTAAAAGGCACATAATGCAACAACATGCCACACCTTAGCGGAGGCATGTAACTCCAGAAAACTCCATTTTGTCCCCTGTTTTAATGTAGTTGTCTTTCCCCTCCTATCTCCTGTAATCATTGTCCTGCAGTCCCACAGTCTGTCCTTCCTGTTGTCAGTTCCTCTTAGACTTGTGTGTCCTGGTGTTGTCAGCGTGCGTCTGGGCTGCTGACAGCTGCCTCCATGCATCCATGATGAGTGCCAGCGGTATGATGATCCACAGCACGTTCATGAACACAAAGTAGAACCAGAAGTAGATTGGGTGTCCCAGCTCACTGTGAGCGTAACCGTCTCTGTGCTCCGTGTAGAAGTAAAGCACTGCTCCGTACAGCTGACCTGCAATCACATTATGTAATGAGACACATCATGGTAAGAAATAATCATTTTATTCAGTGACAGCTTTTTTGGTATTTTTTGTCATCTTACCTAATGAAATGATGAGCTGCAGAACAAATCTGTAGGGCTTGTTAGTCAGGAAGGCAAACACAGCCCAAAAGCTGAAAGGTCCCCATAACCATGCAGTCACAGTCTCCATACACACAGTGAAGTTATCCGCTCTAGATAGAAAAGACATATGCAGCTTTGATCTTTATTTTTTATGCAAAAGTTCAGCATAGTTCTGTGCAAAGATGAACTCACATTACATATCGACTGTCTCCTTTGGAGTACTCTTTCCCTGTGACAGAAAAAAACAAACATATTGACTCAGTTTACAGCTTTTGCATTTTTCTAAACATGTTTTATTCTGTCTATACTCACACAGCTGTGACAGGAAGCTCTGGTCTCCCGGAATAACATCATAATACAGTGAGAACCATCCCTCAATGACACCATGGATGAACCCACAAACAGCAAACCAGCACACAGCCAGACGCCTCCACGTCCCCAGCCTGCCGCTGGCCCCTCTGCGGCCGGTGATCAGCCAAGTGACGAGCAGAAACACCCCAGACACAGAGAACAGGAACGCCAGAATCTCTGACATAGATCGGTCATTGGCCACATATGTGGGGATGTGAAGGTCCCGTGGCCAGTAGGGATGAAGAACTCCAGTTTGTGATGTGGCATCCATCATCTGTCAGGAGAGCATGGTCAATACACTGCATCCACAGTAGGCTTAAAATTTATTTAATTAATTTAACAATGTTACATTAAAAATAACACTTAGTCAGTTTAATGATGAAAGAGCAGCAAATGTACAAACTAAGTTATTACATGTAAGGTTTTATTCAAGGAGCTCTATATCAGACTGATACATGTGTTTATATTCTTACCAGTGATGAAACAAAAACAGTTGTTCAGCTGCACAAAGTTTAACCTCTGTATTAAATATAAAGTATTAGATTAACTGAAAAGTGTAAATAAATTGAAGATCCAACAGTCCACTGCTGTCTGTGCCATATGAGTGCAGACAGACTCTAACCCGGAACTAACTAGAGCAGTGGGCGGTTCCTTGTGGCTATAAGAACCAATCAGAAGGCCGTATGCATAGAGCAAGCGGCCCATTCGATCTACCGGCTCGTTGATTGGCTCGCGACCTCGGAACATGGACGTTGTCGTTGGCAACCACCAATGAACATATGCCTCTTACTCGAGAGGACCGTCCCCTCTTTTCATGGACAGAGTTATAAAGTATTTCAAATGTTGGTGAAGGGTGAAATACGGCACCTGAAGTGAAGCTATTTTATTTTATTTTGTTTTTTTTAAAAATTACAAACAAACTACAAACTATTCCTGGCAAACATCTCTCACTCTGACGTTGCAGCACGAGACCAGGAAATGACAGCAATGTCTGGAATTTCTAAAAATTAAAATGATAAAAAAAAAAAAAATCCTGTCAGTAAAGAACCATAAGGCGTTTCAGTAGTTTTCCTATGTTTTGAAAAATATAACTGATTTAATGTATTGTTTGCTAATTTTCAAAAATTGCAAATTTTATTTATATAGCACCTTTCATACAAACATGCAGCTCAAAGTGCTTCATTGCTCATTATTATCCACTTCTCATTATTATTATTACTGTTATTATTATTATTATTGTTATTTATCGCAGTTTCTTTTTTGTACTTTATTTGCATGCCTAGTTTTTAAGTTTTTAAGTTTAAATTTTGAAATCTTTAATCTGACTCTTTCCCCTTGACTGCTGTAACACTGGAATTTCTCAATTGTGGGATCAGTAAAGGTGTATCTTATCTTCACATGGCAAAACTGTAATGACAAATACACAAAACAATAAAATATTTTAAAAATCAAACCAACCAAAACAGTAGAAACTAACAAAAAAGATTATTATCATTCCATAGAATAAAAAGAGACTAAGTAAGTAAATAAATAAATAGAATAAAATGAAAGGAGAGATAAAACGAAGGTAAAAACCAATGGTTAAAACTTAAAAATCAAGACTTTAATGTTACTCCACATTAAAAGCCAGATTACAACTGTAGGTCTTTAATATACGTTTAAAAATACAGAGAGAAGGGAAGAATATGATATTTTGCAGGTAACAGAATCAAATTGATGATATAGCATTGATTTGCTTTAGTAGAAGGGTAGGTAAAAAGCCAAATGATACATTTTCATAAGAAAGGGAAAATTCAAAATCAATGTACTGGGAAATTAAACATCAGACATCTTGCCAAAAAATATAAGAGTGGGGACAAGACCAAAACAGATGGCATAAATCCTTTGGAATAAGTTGACAAAATGAGCAGTCCACAAGCATGTCCTTTTTATGTCCTTGTTGAAAGTGGGTCTGAAGTGAGGTTATTCCAGTGGGAAGCAACATTTGGGACAGAGACTATTTCATTTTGAAATAAAGCACGTAGCCTACAGCACAGTTATTATTGTTCTATGCAGAGGAGAAACACATCCCACCAATATCAGCAACAAGATCCACAGGTAGTGAAGTCCACTGAGATACTACTGAGTTTTTAAGAAGCAATACACTGACTAATATGACACCAGAAGGGGCTGCGTCAAGAGCTAAAGCATAATTCCTTGGTGGTGTAGAAATACCATACTTACCATACTCCAAGTGTTCTAAAATATGACTTGAGGCTCCACCAGAGTTCAGGAGCTGGTTATGGATTCCATTAATAAACAGGTTTTCTAAAACAATCATTTGTGTTTACAGCCTCCTGAGACCCTGTGTCCTCATATGAGAACATTGCATTTTGGGTTTACTGGACGTTACACTTAATTCTTCTTAACTTACACTTAATGTCCTTGTTTGTGGACGCTTTTTGTGCATAATACACTAATCCATGTGAAAACAAGATGGCAGCCATCTTTGCAAAGTCAGTCTACAGCTGATCCCTGACACAAAAGAAGACAAGGTGCAAAACCTGATCACATTTTAAGGTTGAGAATTGTCTATCTATGATTATAATGTTTGTAGCTTGATATGGCAACAAATTTGACCAATTTTAGCAACAGTCACAAGCAGGCACTGTCAATTAGGAAGTACTTGTTTGAGGACATTGGGACTTAATTATTGTTTACAGTGTGTAGCTTTTTATACTTATCTGGTCCTACTGATTCAAAAATAGCCAGAAGAAATTAAAAATGCAAAGCAAACAAAAGTTCGGGTCTCAGGAGGGTATAATATGTATCCATTATTTCAGATGTAATATCTGTGAGGGGAAAATTATAAATCTGACTATTTTAAGCGGGTCTTTTACAACCTTTGTACCTACAAAGAAAAAGAAATTTAAGGCAAGGTACATTGTTATTCGCTTTTTTACGCAAAACACTCGCAGAGGGGTTTTTGTACGGTAAGAAAAAGAAGCTCCCAAGCCGTGTCAGGGAATCAACCCTGCCGTGACCCGGATTCGAACCGGGGTTGCTGCGGCCACAACGCAGAGTACTAACCACTATACGATCACGGCGAGCTACTGGGAGCCATGTATGTGACGGGTTCAGCAGGCTTTATGAAGCTACATGAAGTCGGAAGTCATGTTGCTCCATCTCTGACAACAGCAGTGTGCCGTCAGTTAACCCATGTGGCTCGCGCTCTCCACAATCCTCCAGGACCTCTAACACGACAACGAGTAGGCTAGTTTGTTTGTTAGCATGCTAACTTATCAGCTACACCAGCGACTAGCGTTAAATTGGCGGTTAGTTTTTGTGGCGCACAGCTCAGATAACATGTCTTTACTATTACTACATGTTTCTTCGACGTTAAACAGGCTTTCCACAGCAAGTAGCGTTACATCAAACATTAAACTGTGAGTTCGTTAACGTCAAGTTGCTCGAAAAGTTACTTTTAACGTTAGCAAAGCAAGTTAACCGCTAAGCTAAGGTACAGCATACTTAGCTAACGTTAGAGGTTAGCAGGGTATGGAATATAACTTTAGCTGTAACGTTAACGTTACCCTTCATGTAAGTTTTAATGTGTTTATGTGTGATGTGCCAGCTTGTTGGAAACTCACTGCCATTGGTGGAATGTAGTTACTCAAGTACTGTATTTAAGTACAGGGTGGTACTTTTTACGTTACTTTATATTTTACAATATTATGGTAGTTTTTACTCCACTGTGTTTATTTGACAGCTTACTTTGCAGACTCAGTTCTTTATTATTATGACAAAGTATAAATAAACTAATAAATTATGATAAATGAGCGTAGATTTAACTACCCAGCAGTAACGTTATATGAAGTTAGTGAAATAAGCTCCACTTTTACCAGCTGCAACAATAAACTGATGTACACATTAATGCATTAGCGTTGCGTTATAATCCAGTGATATTACATAATGCTATATGATTATAAAATGGACCATTCTGCGTAATAACTAGGCTAAAGTCACTTTTACTTTTCTAAAGACTTAACGTCAGATTTTCAATACAGGACTTTTACTTGTAAGTTAATGTTAATAAAGTATTTGTAATTTTACGTTACTGTTACGTACTAAGTAAAATGTTTGAGTTCTTCTTCCACTACTGAGTGCTGCACATCGCTAAACACGCTTCCGTCACATCGTAGCTTATAACGAATTTTATGATATAGAGTTGTGTCGTGTCAACGTATAAAAAAAATGGACATTTAGTTGGGTACACAGTCCCATATGGTCTAGCGGTTAGGATTCCTGGTTTTCACCCAGGCGGCCCGGGTTCGACTCCCGGTATGGGAACTACTCTTTTGCGCCATGGAGTATTTAATGTCTCAATATGTCTACCTAACACACACAATTTATTTCATATTAACAGAGTGTGAATTTACGTAATATAATTTGAAGTCAGAACCAGTAAAAAAGTGACAACAGTAAGCATACAGGATGAACTGATTATCATGTTGGTTATATATAACAATACATACAACAATTAAAATATGATCCATTGTTGTTTATTAAACGATCCAGCATTATGTAAGAATTAACCTTGAATAGATTAAGTGTATTTAAATGCATTGTGCTAGTAATAGTTCTGCTGAATGCTGCACTTTGACTTTAACTTTTATTGTGCGCTAAAAGTAATTTTACTCGGGAAAAAAATCTTTTAGGGCTGCCAATAATCTACCAACATTCCAAGTAAAGGGTAATAATTTTTCTTGCTACTTGTTTTTGTCAGTTGCTGAAGGAAAATTATTATAATATAGGCTGCTTAGATATAATCACCTGATTGCTGGAACTGTTTAAAAAAATAACATTATGTTATCATTTTTAAAAAGACAAAAAGTGGAGAAGCAAAACCACAACTTTGCTCCATCTAATTCAATAATGGGGATACATTTGCTCCAATTGCTCCTTTGAATAGGCCAAGGGGACACAGAAATACAGAAATGTAGGTGTACATTTAAGATAAATGTAAAATATATATATATATTTAAAATATGTATGTCCTGTTTATTATCATCAATTTATGTTTTCATCTATTTATTTCCATATTATTTATTCACGCATGTATTTACTTATTTTTTTATTTTCAGTTCTCCGCAGAGCTGTGTCGCGTGATCCTAATCACGTGACGCCCCGTGTCACGTGATGCTATGCGGAAGCAGGAAGCGTCTTCTGTACTCTACACGGGTCAGTGTGGCGTGTTTTAACGGCGAGCAGGTGATTTTAAGTAGAAAAGTCGGCGGTATTTGAGCCGGTATAAAGAGTCGACATGGGTGTGTCACAACTGGAGGAGTCTTCTCTGTTACTGGACGAAAAGCTGCTCCGTTTCATGGACCAGCTGGAGTTACTGGAGGAGAAACGAGCCGCCCTCAACTCTCTCATAGAGCAGGTAGCACTCAGAAAACCACGCAGAGTTTACCTATCATTTGCTTAAAGCAGGCTTACCACTCACAGACAGCTGTTCCTGTTTAATGTGTGTGTTTTAAAAATGTGAACAGTAAATGTATTTGAAGGTGTAAGTTAACCCTTTTTGAAATCGAGCTGAAATACTTTGCTAGTTTTATCCCCTCACATGTAAGGCTCTGCTTTTTTTGGTAGTAATCTAATACTGTGATTGTCTCTGGCTTTTGTACTGTTGATGTTGCACCGCTACGTTTCAACTGTAGCCCAGAATGGACAAACCAAACACAAGCTCTAGATAGGGCCATTTGCATTTTTGCATCAGCCACTATAATTATCATTCCCTTAATGTCAAGCAGTTAGGTGCCACTAAATCCCCCTAAATCTTACACACAATGGCTTTAAAGCTTCTTTTTTTAAGTATTTGAAGGCTCATATTTTTCCCTGTATATTTTTCTCCCACTTAAGCACCTGTGTAATGTAAGGTTATCATTGCATGTTCCCCACAGGGATGGTTCTCCATTTCCAAGGCTCGATATTCCATGGGAAACAAACATGTCTCTGCACTTCAGTATGCGAGTGAGATAGAGCCGCTGGTCTGTGTTCATGCTAGGTAAGGAATTGGAAGACCAAATTGAATAAATGCTCCTGGGAAAATTGTTGTTCATTGGGACTGAGTGACTGTCAATATTTCTGACTTGGATTTATGTGTTACAGAACGCTGGACAATGGTGAGGTGGACTTCTGCTCAGAAAGGGTCAAACAAAAGTGTAGTAATGAGGCTGGAAAAGATGCTACGTCAATAGAGGATATTGGACCTCAAGAAGAGGGTCAGTCTGCCATAGTGCATGTGGTAATGGAAAAGGAATGTTTGCATTTACAAAAAACAAACACACTTTTAATGTAACAAATAAAGGGTTTCTTTCTACAGGTGTCAGGAGAAGAATCAAACCAAAAAAGAATACCACAGACAAAGAGACGAGCGAAGAAGCAAGCAGTGAGAAAGCTCCTGAAGTTACTCCAGTGAGGAAAATTGAGCAGAATCCTCAGCAAGATCCGCTGAAGTGGTTTGGGATTCTGGTGCCACAGTCTCTTAAACAAGCACAGTCATCATTCAGGCAAGGTATGGTGTTATATTTCCTAAAGATCCTATACTTTGCTTTGGTTTTGCTTTAAAGCAATCAAATATTTGCTTTGCTAATATGTCAAGACGTGGTTTTCTTTCTCTCCACATTGTACCAAAACAACCATGCGTCAGCAGTTGTACACATTGTATCTGTTGTCACATCAATTTATTTTTGCTGAGCTTCTTAAGGCGGCACTGACAGTTGAACTCATTGCAGCTTAAGAAAACACATGCTCCATCACTTTAACAGAATTTATGCATCATTTACAAAACACTGCAAAGAAATGAAACATGGGCAAAATGTGATACACATTTGGCAGTTTGAAAGCACATACACACAGGGTTCCCACAGTCATGAATACGTGCTGCTGCACTGCATGACTGAAACATCACTAGTGTCACATAATACATATTGGCACATGCAGCTAATTGGCAGGGGGGATGTCCAACATGCTAATAAAGTTAGCAACCCCTAGCAGTTTGCTTAGCAACAAATGCCTGGGAAGAGTGTTTATTACAATGTGTGGCTTTTAAATGGCAGATATAATACACAGCTCAAGAGAGAGGCAGATCTTAGCCGGGCTGGAGTGAGGTTCTGCCCCAAAACTTATGATGTTTTGTTGCAGAGCATCATAGTGGCCAGATTTAGCTGTGGGGGAACAAAGTGTGTGTTCTTTTCCACATTTGGAAATGTGCCCTTCCTCAAATTGCTTGTTGTCAGAGAAGTGCACAGGCTGATTATTTTAGATCAGTCAGTCATGGAAAGGGTGGAAAATAATATGGAAAAGTTTCAAAAATCATGTGCACAGCATCACAAAGCACATTGCAAATACAGAAACTCACTTAAGTTGACTCCTGATTTTTTTTTTTTTTTCTTTTCACACCGACAGCATGATCTAGGAATCATTGCAGATATTTGCTACGCACCTGGTGTTCTCCTTACTAACCTCCTGATTCAAATAAGCTGACAAACTACAAACAGTTTACCAGTTTGCCTCGGATACAGGCTAACCTAGCCTATATTTGTAGCATCTTATGTTATGCGACATGAAGTATGTATTATCAGATTGATGAAGATGCTTATTCATTTGCTTTTGCTTTGTATATTTGAATTCTTTAGTTGCAGTGTATTGAACTCTTGGCGCCACATTGGGTTCATGCACAACCTGCACATGACATAATGCTCCTTACAAGGTGTTTAGAAAGAACGTTATTTTATTTGTATTTTTATGCATGTGTGCAAGATGAAACCACAACCACAGCTCTTAATGACCCACTGGTAAATCCTTTTCCCCATATTTAATTTTCTCTCCTTTTCCCCTGTAATATCACAGTGATTGAGCTGTCAGCTGAGATTGCAACCCTTCAGACTGCAGTATTGAACACCAGACGGGAGCTGCAGCACAGCATGAAAAACAAACACAGTCTCCAGGAGGAAGCCTTAGCAGCCCAGTTGGACCAAGTGGCAGACTAAATAACTCTGCGGAGTCAAAGCTGGAGATGATCTGAGAAGAGCGTGTGGCCACAGAGAGTGACAGGTTGGAGTCAGTAGATTGTGCTTCAAGGCCAAATGAACTCAAAAGTGGAGATTACAGATGGTTCTGTAATGACTTTGGGACTTAATAGTAGTAGATTACATTTCATCTTGTGTGTTTTTGACTGTCTCACTGTTAGATGTGTGGCCTGTTTGAGATGGATGTGTTTGTGGATGCTGTGTTTTAGGATTTAAATTAAAATCTATGTTGTAGACTGTAAAATTAATTTATAAAGATAAACAACCTGCTTGAAGTTTTTTCAATAAAATGCCATTACCATTTCTAACAAGACGCTCTCTATGTTATAATAAATGGATTTATCTATTAAAAGTTTACTAATACTTTATAGATCAATTATAAACCATTGATAAGAACCAGTTTATGTTGCAGGGTTGTGAAAATTTCTTTTCAGGTCCTCTCTCTCTCTAAAAATGATCTTGAGAAGGTCATCCATGTGTTAATTTCTTCACGGTTAGATTGCTGTAACTCACTGTGATCAGGGTTGAGCCAAAAAGCCAGCTGGTGCAACACACAGCTGCTTGGGTTTTAACCAGCACCAGAAAAACATGACCATATCAGACCTGTTTTAGCCTCTCTTCACTGGTTGCCAGTCAGTTTTAGAATCGATTTCCAGATTTTAGTGATCACTGTTAAAAGCCTTTCATGGTTTATCTCCAGCTACATTGCTGAGATGCTGCTCCCCTATGAGCCAGATGGCAGCCTCAGATCCTCAGGCAGGGCTCTGTTGGCTGTTATTATTACTATGATTAAGGTGATAATAAATTAATTGTGGTCTAGGTCATCTGCAGCCATTTTCCAGAGAGTAACTCACCCATATCGCTTAGCATATCAGTCATTTCAGTCATAATTAATCAATACATTTTAAATGTTTATGTTATGACTCTCTGTTCTTAACTGTTTGTTTAGTATAAAACACTTCATCATATTGGTTTTGAAGTGCTGTACAAAACAATACAAAAAACTTTGAAAATGACACGGTCCATAATCACTAAGGGTATTTTTTTGCAACATTGTAAAGCATTGGTAAACAACTTATCAACCTTTAATAGCGCCATTATGATTATTATTATTATTGTTATTATTAATTCTTCACAAAGGAGGCCTTTTTAGAGTGTGGCACGAGATTGTCCGAACTTGGAAATGCGTGTGTTACAGCAGCAAGTGATCAAACAGTATGTGGACAGTAATATACATGTAAATACGAGAAGACAAAAACAGATGTAATGAAATAATGATAATAGTAAAATAATAAAATATAATTATAATAGATAAAATGAATATAGAAATAGAAAATATATACAAAAAGAAGTAGCACTAAAATTTAAAATATACAAAACTAAAATAAAAAATATCAAAAATGCGTAAAAAGAGTATGAGCGTAAAAAAAGATCAATTATATACATAATATATATATTATACATAACATAGTGTAATTGTATTCTGTTTTTACCTAAATAATTAAACAATTAGAATAAATAAATGCTTAATAAAATAATAAATGGTTTATTCTATTCTCCATATAGAAATCCAGTCTCAATCTTATTGTTAGTATAATATCCGAGGAGAGCTCCCTCCTCTCTAGACTGGGGACAGCCGAACATTGCCGAGAACTGCCGAAAGGGGAGACGAGACTCGGTTTATTGTGTGTACTTCCTGGTCCAATTATAATACTGTCTATATGCCTCCATGAAACACGGCGCTCTGCCTCCCCTTCACTCGCGTCCTAACGACGGCTGGGCGCGCGGAAACAACGCATGTAGCTTCACCACAATATCATTGATGTCTCCAGATATCCGCAGCAGCCCCGTGTACACAGATTGTAGTCGATTTCGGACGTGCAAGCGACGCAACTCCTGCTTGGAATCAATTTTCCTTTTGTCTGCGCAACTGGCATCAACATTTTTTTTTCTTCTTTCTCATGTGTGATCAGAGATCGGGAAGTAAACACGCTGGCCTGCGCACATGATTAGAGGCGAGGTGAGATTGATATATCAGACTCAGATTGTCCTTGATCGCAAGTTGATTTCACTTCGGAGCAGAGGAACTGTGGGCTCCAATGGCGTCAGTTTCGAAGGTGTCTATTCTGGATTACTTTAATATTGTGTTTGAAGGTGAAAATGGCAAAATCGAGTCCAACTGCAAGGCGTGTGGCACCAGGATCCAGGCGAAGCGGAGTGTCACGTCCAACTTCGTAACGCATCTCAAGGTAATGACTTCAAAATGAAATGTTTTATGGTGTGCACTTATTCTCTGTCTTGTTATATTCCTGTCAGCTGGCCCTACAGCATCTTTACTGTCAGCTGTATAAACCTGACAGTCTGTTGCTTCTGTGCTCACTGGATCCTCTTCCACAGATGTCACAACAAGACAGTATGGAGGAGATGACCAGCACAGTAACTCTTCTACCTGTCCGCCTCTAACATCACTGATCCTCTTCTCTGTCTCTCTCCCATTCAGCGGAAGCACCAGGCTATGTATGATGACTTTGTGAAAAGGAAGGATATGAAGAGAGAGGGCTACTCCTCTGGCTCCCTGCATAGTTTCACCACAAATGGAGGGAGCACCCGCTACACTGTCCCCATCAGCACTAGAGTGGGAGCTGGAGGTGGAGGAGGGAGTGTTGGAGGGATGGGAACTCTTGAGGGAGGAGTAGGAGGAGGCTCTGGAGGAGGGGTGACCAAGTTTGACAGGCATGACCCACGACAGGTGTGTTGTGATTCATCGTCGTTTGAGAAGCAAAAACTAGAGCTATCATGTCTGAAATCCTAAAAGTGTTAAAGGGTCACTTGTTGTTTTCTTTGTCACCACAGGTTCTGATCTCCGAGGCGATAGCTAAGATGATCGTGCGTGATCTGCAGCCAGTGTCTATAGTAGAAAACCAAGGCTTCAGAGAGCTGCTTCAGCTCCTGGAGCCACGCTACACCCCCGAGCCCCAGCACTACATCCAGAGCCAGCTCCTCCCAGCCTACGCCTACCAGGCCCAGCTCGCCACCCGTCAGGCCCTGACCTCGGCACACGCTCTCAGCCTCAGCCTGGATCTCTGGAGGGGCTTAACTGGAGCCACTTCAGGGTAAGGAGGTAAAATCAACCAAAAACAACATGATCCCCTCTTGGTTTGATTCCCTCGCTGATGAGTCCACTTCTCCTCCGCTCTCTCTCTGTAGGTACCTCGGTGTCACCTGCCATTTCCTCACATCTGATTGGCAGATGCGTTCAGCTCTCCTGGCGTGCCTCCCCCTGACTGGAGGCAGCTCCGGGAGCCGTGTGCTGTCGGATTTTGATGAAGTGTGTCACTCTCACGGCGTGTCAGGTAGGGCGTTTCGTGTGGTCGCGGACCCTTTTCTGGCAACGACGACAGCAACTGTAAAGCCATGTTGTCTGCCCGGTTTCCTGGTTTCACCTCCTCTTGCTAATGGGCACGACGAGGATGATGAAGAAGAGGCGGACAATGGTCACAATGTGGAGGAGGGGATCAGGAACGGTCACGGTGAGGAAGGAGAGGAAGGGGAGTGGGAAGACTCGTGGGAGCAGGGTCTGGGTGTTTGTCGAGTGGACTGTTTCTCTCGCTCCCTTGAACAGTGTGTCAGAGAGGGGTTACGCTCCTCTCAGCAGGTCACCTCCACTCTGGCCAAGGCTGCGTGTTTCTACAACTACATTACCTCTGCCGTGCCACCTGAGAAGCTCAGCCAGGTGTTTGATGGTCCTGGGCTGAGCATGGGGGGACCAGGAAACACCCCGACTGCAGCAAGAGACTGGGCTGCTCAGCTTAAGGTATGCAAACTATACAGGTAGCCCTTTACTGAAACTCCCCCTACTTAACCTTTACAAGAATGTAGACACTTAATAAATAATATGCAGATGTAAGGACTTTTTAATGCATGTTTACAGCTTTATGATGATGTATTTTATTAATTACATGCAATTGTTATGCAAGATTTTCCTGAAAACAAATGTGTGACTCATGAAGACGTAATCCCTCCCAGTCATCACTTATGACCCTCTAGAAGTGCGTGGCGGTGTTTAAAGACTCGGCCCTCTACCTGTATTTTCTTATTTTCTGTGTTTGAGACATTTATGGGCGTGTACTCTCACAGAGCTTAGGTGAGGTCGTTGATTATAAAAAGGCATCCAAGAGACATAGCACTGACCCTTACCCTAACCCCAAGCTACAAGGCAAGACTTGCGGAGGTCTACACAAGTCTTGACAATAGGTGTGGCCGCTGCAATAACACCCCTGCAGACCTTGCCCATATGTCTGTCTTTGTCCCACATTTGAAGAGCTTGCAGGCCAACCTTGTCTGTAATTTTGAAAAGGGATTTGCAACCTTGCATTCTGATAGCGTTGTTTGGGGTTCCAGAGGACCTTACTACTCTGACTGCCGGACAGGCCGCTGTAGTGGCGTATGCATCTCTATTAGCTCGTCGCTCGTCTAGCTGAAAGACCTGGTATTCTTTCTCGAACTTGAGAAGATAAAATTCATTCTTAGGGGTTCTGATAGGCCTCATCATGCCTGATAGGTTATTATAAGGTGTTACTAGTATGCAGCATGTGTCCGTAATAACTTAGTTTCATAGCCGGATTATGAAGCTGTTTCAGGAAGATTTATATTATGATACTAAGAAATGCTAGCTTTCCTGCAATGACAAAAGCAAGAGTATATTTCCATGATTTTTTGTAGCATAGTTTTGTTTCATTTGTGATGCAGGTGCTTCGGCGGCTGCTGGACTCCGTGGAGTTCCTGGAGGAGGTGAGTGGTCCGGGGGAGCTGGCGCTGGGTGGCTCAGAGAGAGCCCTGCTGAGGGAGCTCACCGACACTTTGGAGCCCTTCACCGAGGCCTGGGACATGGTGCAAGGGGACAGACAGGCAGACGTACAGACAGACAGACATGTCTCCATCAGCCTGGCTCTGCCGTGCGTTCTCGGCCTTCGTAAACATCTCTCCGAGACGTCAACGCCCCACTGCCCCTCCCTCCTGGTGGGCCTCAGCCAGGCCGTAGAGCGCAGGCTGGCCCCCGTCCTGGAAGACCCTCTCTACATCACTGCCACCACGCTGGACCCCCAGTTCAAGCTCACTTGGAGCAGCAACCCTGACTGGCACAGACAAGTTCTCATAGAGGAGTTGTCCAAACATTCCACAGCCTCCAGCCCCACAGACCCCAACACAGACCTACACCCTCAATCCCAAACTCCTCCTGCCCCAGCTCCGTCGCCAGTCTCCTCGCTTTCCCGGCCCTGTAAGCTGTTCTCTTTCATCAAGCAGAGACCCACAACACAAGCCAAGAGCCTGGAGCAGGAGCTGGCCGTCTACCTACGAGAGGAGCCCACAGACGAGGAGGCTTTGCATTACTGGCGGCGTAAGGCGATTGACTTTCCTCTGCTCGCCCAGGTGGCAAAGCGAGCGTTCACCATACCTGCTTGTGGCACTGTAGTCGAGAGCATTTTCACTGCTGCTGGGCGCTGTCTGCGGCCAGAGAGAGGCCGCGTCTTACCAAAGAACCTGGAGACGCTCATCTACCTCAAAGCAAACTACAGATTATTATGGACTTAAAGCGAGCAGTCAGGCATTTCTTTTACCAAAATAACAACTGACGGCTTTATATCTGCAGCAAAGTTACTTCTTGGATACTAACCTCTGTTCCTCTCTAAGGGAAGCTGAGCTAGCAGCATAACATAGTCCTCATCATTTGACGTGAGATGGAATGAATCACCCAGAGGCTCAAGTTGTCCAGGATTACTGTCTGTTTACCATGTAGCATACAGCATACAGACTATCATACCACATGCTGCGGACCAAGGGGACTAGAAGCAGATCAATACTAAAGCAGTTACTTCAACATTATTTTGCCTGGTCAGGGTCTTCAGACAACCGCAAGACCACAAAGCCTCCGCTCTCTATCCTCTGAACCCTGAACACAGCTTGTGTCTGTGCACTGACAAACCAACAATAACCAAATGGTCAATTACTGCATACCGTAGCACATGATTTATTTTCACTGATATACAATAACCCTAGAGGTTGTGACTAATTCATTTGTTGTTTTTTAAAGCAAAGCCTCAGCTGCTAAACAATATGCATCATCCACGTATTCCTCTCTCTCTCTGTATGTATGCCTCATCACTGGGACATCATAATAAACAAGTTTTATTTCCTAACGCAGAGGTGTGTGCATTTTGCAGATGTGGGTGCACTCATGCATGTATGTTACACACCTTTTTTAAGCGGAAATCTGCTTCATATATCTAATTTTCCTTCATATTTTCCGATTCCAGTCTTAGTTTTTCCTTTCCCGCTGTGAGGGTCCAAGGACGGGAGGATGTTGTATGCTGTAAAGCCCCCTGAGGCAAACTGTTATTTGTGATACGGGGCTGAATAGATAAAATTGAAATTGAAATTATTATTTGTACAGCCCTCTGAGGCATGTTTTGTGATTGGGCTTAAATAAACTTTGACTTGACTGGACTAATCAGCAAAGCACTTTGGGTTGCCTTTGGGTTATGAAATGTGCTGTATAAATAAATTTGCCTTGCCTTATAACTCCACATGTGCTCCGTCAGAGTGGAGGTCAATTTCATTTCATTTTCTTCACCAGCACTTTCTTCCTTTTTCAATCAATGTCCAATTCTACTTCTGAACTTTGTGGAATTTAAATGGGTTTGACCTGGCGTCTGCCCCCAGACAACTAGCTGAGGATGTTCATGTGCGGCACAACTTTTGCTCTGTCTGACCTCACTGAAATATTTTGAAACCGCTTTGAAGGAGAAACTGTGAACGTTGCTGTGTGCGTTTGCTTTTATTCGAGAACTCTGTTACTCTTGGCCGGGCCGGTGGGGATGCTGGGTAATGGCATGTAATTCCATTACAGTTAAATTTGAGTCAGCAGGCAGTCAGCAGTCGCATCCTACGCAGTCCTTTCCTTCAAAGCCAACTAGGCTCACAACATCTTATTACTAGATGGCAGGAGACTATATGTTGCTCCTGTACTCGTGCTCTCAAACGCTAGATCAGAGGGCACAAGCTGCTTCGATGCATTGATTATTTTTATGTGATAAATAGGGAGCAACAGCATCAATCGATATGAAGATGACTGGCTGTGAAGGAATTGCAATAGATCTGATTATAAAGACTGTCACAAGGATTAGATGTCTTCTTCACAGGCTGCAGAACAGCTTCATCCCTGTGTTACTGTTTTTGTTATAGTTGAAAAGCACTTCAGAGGCAGTGTGTTAATCTGTGTGAGATACAATGAGATTTCCCCCATAGATCATAATTATCAAAGATTGCTGTGATCCTAATGATTATCACCGCGGGACGTCTCTGTGGATTTAGATACGTCGCTTGATATCCGTGTGGATGTGTCAGCGTGTTTATCTTTGAAAAGTGTTTTTGCTCATTCCCATGGGTGTGTTGTTGTTTGCGAGTGTATGTGGAGCAGCTTGAAGCGTCTCTCCCTCCCTCCCTTTCCCTCCCCCCGACTGTGACGGCTCATCCATTTGAGTTAGTTGAGCAGGCTGGGCTGCGGTCCTATTGGTAATTGCCTCTGAAATGAATTACTTGGCAGCGAGTGAGACTGAGGGAGGAAAGGAAATTGTAATTGAACTGCCCCCTCCCTCCCACCATCTCCCTTATGCCTCAAGTTATTACATCTGCAGTGCAGAAAGCCATTTTCTGTCCGCACATAGACACATATAGACGCAAAAATACACACACGCTTACAAATCCAATCTCTCCCCCTCCCCCCACACAGTGGCCTCAGCAGAGGGCCATATTGATGCAGGGCAGATTTCATAGATTGATTGTTAACGGGCACATGCGCACTGGGCCACACTTCACTCTTGCACTCTTAGAGACAAATACTTACACACTGGTGTTTGTGCTGCACTGATGTCTGTCCTTCCCTATTTGGGGTGCCCTCTTGCTGGCCTTTGTGTATTGCTAACGTGCTGCAGGTCACTGGAGTTGGCACAAACAAATGTGGTGTTCAGTATCAACAGACCCCTGGTTACCCCATACACACAGACACATGCAGGCAAACATCGTTATTAATAACCTGCCTGTTGCTGGCCCGTTGACAGTTTAAGCCCGATGGATTAAAGAGCTGCCACTCATTTTATTTGGGGTTGTATATATTTATTTCTGTTTATACACAGAATATGGTACTTTCCTTTCTGAATTTGGCAACCTTATAAAGTGTGTAAGAGATACAAGTCCAGCAAAGCCCCTGAAGTTCCTCATACAACACATGGTTACCCACTCTTGTGCTGTCCTTTGGCCTTTTAGCAGCCAGGGCATGGAAAGAGGAGCAGTATGTTAACCTATCCCTGCTGTGGCCAGACATGCATGTGTTGTGACTCCCACCAGGGCACACAATAGGATCTATTTCTGTAAGTGCACTAGGGTTATCACTCTACTTACCCTGAGCTATCTCTCTCTCTCTGCCTGTCCCTCCCTCTCTATCCAACACTCTCACCCACTTACTCACAATCATGGCCGACAGAAACAGCCGGGTGTCTGTTAAGAGAAAAGACAAGAAGGTGGAAAACAAAACCAACGATGAGAAGGACAAAGACAAGGGGAAGGAGAAAAGTGTGAAGAAACCTGACAAACTTGTGAAAAAGCCAGAGAAGACCCCCGAGCAGCCCAAGGCAGAAGAAGAGAAGAGGAATGGCGAAAGTGGAGGCGCAACAGGAGCAGAGGCGACAAACAGTGAGGAAAATGGAGAGTTTCAGCCCATAGAACTGCCACCGTTTGAGATCATCACAGGGTGAGTGAGACTTAACACACGCAACTCAAAAGTTAGTGTGTCACACTTACTTGTTTTGCTTTTTAACACTTAGGTCATAAGTTGTTTTCTCTTGTATCTAAAGCAGATTTTCATGTCTTTCTTTACATCATATTGTTCCCAACGCACGTTCTATAGTGGATTTTGGCGAGGAAGGATACTAATGGCTTGCACCTGCCATCCTTACTAACCCAGCGGTAAGAATAGGGATGAGTCACATAGCTGACAGATGCCGGCCTTTGCTTTATCACTCCGCCTAGCATCTGTTCCACAGTCTCCGTCTCTCTGAGTATTAGCTGTTTGATACGAGAGATCTATTTGTGAAATCCATCTGGCTATTCATACGCAATATAACAAAGGATTAATAAAGAAAGACAGGAGGGGAATGTGCTTTGTACAGTGGCTGAATCGTGAAGAGCCTCACACATCTACAGATAATGGGATGATGTGGGAGCCAAAAATATTTATAGAAGCACCGGTTTACTCAGCAGTAGCCTCGTTAATATTCTATTCACTGTGTCACCATAGTTTATTTCCAAGACTCAATATCATCGCTCTTTTTTTTTGCCTTGGATGGTTGACAAATTCTTCTCAAAATGAGTGAGTCATGCTGCCACTGTTAGGCCAGGAAGTGAATGTCAGTCACACTGCCATGCACTATCATTAAAGGTGACAGATAACTTTGGAAGAACTGATGACACATCATCCTGATTGGGTTTATTTACTCTTTCATCCAAAGGTCCAGTGTGTATTTAAGGGGATATATCGGCAGGAATGGAATATCATATCAGAAGTACGTTGTCTGTAATGTATAATCACCTGAAAATAAGAATTGTTGTGTTTTTGTTACCTTAGAATGAGCCGTTTATTTCTACATAGGGAGCAGGTCCTCGTCCATGGAGGCTGCCATGTTGCATCGCCATGTTTCTACAGTAGCCCAGGACAGACAAACCAAACACTGGCTCCAGATAGGGCCATTTGAGTTTTTGCTTTTGCCACTTAAGTTATCAGCCCCTATCAACCCCATCACAAAACACAGACTTTTTTTTAGACATAAAACTGCGTTATTCAGTGTTTTTACCGGTTTAAATCACCTGGTCTGCTTGTTTTGGAGAGAAAGAGACCTCTGCTGACAATTCGGCTCCTGGTAAAAACCTCCCCATCATTTGGATCGTAAGTCATTAGACAAAAAGGTGAGCACACACAGCACTGATTTGTTACATGAAACTGCTTCATTCAGTGTCTTTACTGGTTTTAATCAGCTGGTCTGCTTGTTTTGGAGAGGAAGAGACCTCTGCAGATAACTTGACTCACTATGAAAACCTCCTGATCTATAAACACGAAAGGAATCCTAAGTGGGAGTTTATCTTTGTGTTGGCACACAGGAGACGTTTAAGCTGGTTGCAATTTGCAGTTCTCACCACTAGATGCCACTAAATCCTACATACTGCTCCTTGAAAGGAATACTTCACCCAGTAAATTCATAAAATAAACTTTGTTTTCCTTGCATGCCTCATGGTGAACAAAGAATTAAAAAAAATGAAGAAATTTCTTGATGGATGAAGTCCAAGGGGGCTGCATTTATAAAAAGCAAAACTATATCAAAACATGCGTTCACAAAGTCTCACACAACTTGTGCAGTACAGTCTAAGTCTCATTCATCTAGTTGTATGTTCAGTACTTCCCAAACAGACAGCCCTTTCCGATTGGGAACTGAATTCAAGTAAAACTTATCTATGTTCTTTTTAAAGCCAGACTCCATTGACAAAAACAGTAATTTTACCCCACTTAACATCAAAGCTGCTGATCTACTGCTGCCTTGATCAGATAGTTGGCTTGTGTTATTGTGTGACGTTGCTGAATCCAAACAAACACTTTAAAACACCAAAGTCACACAAGAACACAAACAAACTAACCGACCAAGGCAGCTGTAGACCAGCCGTGTCCATGTTCAGCGAGGTTAAATTACTGTTCTGGTCAATGGAGTCTGGCTTTGAAGAGAAGACATATAAGTTTCACCTTTAGTTCAGCTCCCCATCTGAAAGGGTGTCTGTTTAGGAAGTGCTAAGCATATGACTGCATAAATGAGACTTGGATTATACTGCATAAGTTTTTAAACTGATATTTTTAGATAGTTTTGCCCCACTTGACTTCAATTCATCGAGATTGTTTTTGTTTTTTTGATTCTTTGTTCACCAGAGGCATGAAAGAAAAATGTTTTCTTAATGAATGAAACATAACACAGGGTGCGTAGTTGATATGGAAATGAGGGTGAGGTATTCCTTTAACCTCTATGCACTAAAAAGCCCCGTGATGACAGCTAGTGCTGTGCCTCATGAAACATTTGCTTTGGTATTTACTAAAAGGCAAACATAGTTTTCAGATCTCATTTTCAATCTCCACCAGGGAACAGATGAGCCCGTTCTACTTCAAGTTTCAGTTCAGGAACGTGGAGTACTCATCAGGGAGGAACAAGACCCTGCTGTGTTTCAGAGTGGATACACCAGGAGGCACCACAGAGCCTCTGAAAGGTTATATGGAGGATGAACATGCCACAGCTCATGCTGAAGAGGCCTTCTTTCAACAGGTAATCCACGCTCTCACCCAGACTTTCTTATTGGCCGTATCATGTAACACATACGTGAACTCCCTGCGAGCTTTGGTTTCTGTTAGCTTTTTCTGTTGTGATAATGTTATATGATAATGTTTATTCTCTTTTATCCCTCTGTAAATCCCTTCTCTTTCCTTTCCAGGTGCTCCCTAATGCATCCCAGGAGTGTGAGGTCACCTGGTACGTAACATCCAGTCCCTGTGCAGCTTGTGCAAACAAACTGGCCACCATCCTCCAGCAGCGCAAGAAGGTCCGTCTCTGCATGTTCTGCTCCCGTCTCTTTGAGTGGGAGCAGCCGGAGATAGTGGAGGGGCTCCGGGCTCTGGCGAGCGCCGGCTGCAAACTGCGGATGATGAAGCCGTCTGACTTCGTACACGTTTGGGAAACGTACGTGGAGAAGGAGGAGGAGAGCTTTGCACCTTGGGAGGATTGTCAGGAGAACTACAACTACTATGTGGAGAAACTGGCTGATATCCTCAAGTAGATGTGAGTCAGGGGCTGATTTGCTACTTGTGTGTTTAAAAAATCAGTTGTATTGTGAGGTTTGTCTGCATAATGACTGTCTCATACTTATGTCTTTTGTCACAGGTGCACACGATGGACAAGATCTCCCCACTGACTGAACCACAAATCAGCCTACCTGTTATATCCCCACTGGTTGAATGTGTGTTTCTTGCAGTCACAACTGACGGCGCAGATCAGTTTTAGTTTGAATGAACACTCATGGCGACATTTTGTATTTTTTATTTTGATAATTTCATCGGGAGAAACAAATTGCTTGAATGGCAGTTGAGAGGAATTCAGCAATAACATAAACTGCTGTAACATTTAATATTAAATAAGCTGTGGTGTAGACTAACTTATATTTACTCAAATCTGGGGCCAGATGCACAACTGCGGCCATTTATAGCGCCCGTAGCACTAATTCCTCACATGTACCTGTAAACCATCTTCGAGGTTATGTCTCAAACATCATTATTAAACATCAGAAAGGTTCATTTATAGCGCTCATATTGAAACAGACTTCTTAAAGTGCTTTACAGTTGAGGATGGAAAGTAAAAAGAATGATTTACCAGTCATAAATCATTTAAAAATTACTGTATAAATGTGCCTATGGTTGACATTTCACACAACGAGGTGTAGACCGCAAATTAATAACATGATCAGTGAAATGTTTTTGTGCTTACACAGTTTATACATCTGGCCCCAGGTGTTTGCTACAGCAAGTAAAAAACCAACCAAAGGAGGACTGATATATTCTCCTGCAGGTCAACACATATGTACAGTGCACTTAACTGCTAACAATGAAAGCCAACAATGTATATGATTGATGCATATAACATAATAATGTAAACAGTGCCTTTAACAGTTCATCAGTGCAGTGACGTGGATTAAAATATGTACAATTCTCAAAAGTACTGTGCTACTAGGTCATGTTCAGTGCAAAACAAATCTGTATTTAAATGGCAGCCTGTTGTTCCAGGGTGCAATATATTGTTAACTATTTTAATTTCCATTAAATTTGGTACCAATATTTACAATTCCCGGAGGACGACTCCTAATTAATTTACTCAACTTTTATCTAGAACCGAGACAAGTCAAAACTTTAAATTTTATATGCCGCTTGTAGCCTATAAACAGTGAGAATGTCTCTCTAGTTTTAATACATCAAAAAAGTTTTGTAACCCATCAAAGCCTCACAGGGCTGTGTCACCCAGTGGCTGAGTTGCTAGAGCAGGTGTCCCATATACAAAGGCAATGTCCTTTCTTTAGCAGCCATAGGTTCAGCCTGCTGGCCTTTGCTACATGTCATCCCCTCTCTCCCTCTCCCGCTTCATGCTTAGACTGTCCTATCTAATAAAGGCAAAAAAACAAACGAAAAAAAAAAAATCTTACAAAAGCCATAAAAGTTTACAGACTTGTAATTATTTGCCGAAGTGATGCAATGAGAGCTTCAGTGACTCATTGTTTAAAGGAAACCAGTCCACCATTGTTTTCTGTTGTGTCATGGTTCTCACTCGTCACAGCTAGAAAGGATGTCGAAATATGGATTAGAAATACTTTGTGTCTCAGTTATAAAGAAGTCAGCACAGAAAATGGGCGAAAAGAGGAAATATTTCACTGGAAAAGTGCATTTGGAGTATAACTTCATTACCTTGGTCCTCCTGTGAAGTTATTGGTAAGGGCGTTGTTTCACTGCAAATCGTGCCGTTCTCTTCTGCTTCTGTGGGTGGGATTGTTTCAAAATGCAACCAAGCAAATATATCAGTGAGGGATGGACCCAGGGGACATCACAAACACAAAGTAACACAGGATTTGTATCTTCAGCTTTACTTAATCTGTGGGTTGTTGTTTTTTTTACCTTTAGATGAAGCTCTCAGTTCTGCATCAGTAATGTACTTAACCAGTGGACAGGCTGCATCTGCAGGAGGGAGGAAGCAGCTTTAACACAACAGTACCAACGGCTACAGGCAATGAGAGTCAGGCTGTGACTGAAATGTCAGTAGGTAGTTTCACAAATGGTAATTTCTACAATAGCTCTGAAATGAATCACTGGTGGAGCTATATCTGCAGCATGTGTGGAAATGGCGACCAAAACCACAAGCCATGAGAGGTGGCGTCAACGTACCATCACGGTCCTTTTGCTGAGCCATGGTAGGAAACAGCTCTGTGTCTTCTGGCTTCTCATCATCATCAGCTATGAGGTAGAAAAAAATAATAGGTTGATGGGTCACCTCATTGTGGTTTTTGTTTAATTTGAGATGAAGTGGGCTGGCCACTTCATGTGAAGCATGTCACATTTATACCTCCATTATATCACCTTTTAATTTATCATCTTTCTATTCACTTTCTTTAAGTGTCTGTTTTAGTCTCCTGTAACTCCTGAAAGAACATCAAAAAAAGTCATAGTATAGTATGTCTTAAAAAACATAGTATAGTTAGTATGTCTTAAAAAACAAAGTATAGTTAGTATGTCTTAAAAAACAAAGTATAGTTAGTATATCTTAAAAAACACAGTATAGTTATTATGTCATAAAAATGTCATAGTATAGTATGTCATAAAAAACATAGTATAGTTAGTATGTCATAAAAATGTCATAGTATAGTATGTCATAAAAAACATAGTATAGTTAGTATGTCATAAAAATGTCATACTATAGCATGTCATAAAAAAACATAGTATAGTTCTTATATCATTAAAAAAAACAGAGTATGTCATAAAAAAACTTCATAGTATAGAACGGTGAACAGTGTCACTGGAACTACTTGGGAATTAAGAGACACTATGCCGCCAATCAGAATCAAGTATTGTTTCCACATTGTAACTGATAAATTATTTAATAATATTGATTATAGGTGATTTAATTATGCAGATTTTTAGAATCCATGCTCAAGGAGTCTCAAAACTTCATAACACCTGGTTTGCGCAAGATTCTGAGGACAATGCATCCAATGAAGACGGCAATGATGCCGAAGAAGATACAGCCAGAGATGGAAAGAAGCACTCTCCTCTTCAAAACTGCAGATTAGAAATTAAAAACAAGAAGAATGAAAATGAGACATACTATTTGCTCTGTAATAACTCATAACTTCCAGACCTCGGTTATACTCACGAAGGTTCTTGGTATGGAAAGAATCACTGAGTTTTGAATGTGATGGTCTGCCGTTGCGAACGCCCATACAGGTGTACAGGCTCTGCTCAGGGTCATTCTGGGGTGTGACTGTATGTTTGTCAGTGAGCGGCTGATTGATTGGTTGGTTCGCTTTCAACCTGTGACAATCCACACAGTACACATGAATGCATTCATAATACTTTAATATATAGTATTAAATTGTATTTTTTCTGTGCATTACCACGTGTAGTTCCAAATGTCCGGACTTTCCTTCACCCTACATTTGAGCACCAAGCTGTCAGTGGAGAAGACCTCGGACCAGCCAGTCAACAGGACGATTTCAGCCTGTGGGCGCTCTGCAGAAACACAATCAAAACTGTGATGAACACATTCAGCACATTCAGGAAAACGTTTGAGGGAAGTCTACAAAAACTTACCCTTAACCTCAAGTCTTGCAGCTTGACTCTTGTCTGAGAGAAAGACTGAAGTTCCTCTTTTAACTAGGCATTGATATGATCCAGTGTTTGATGTTTCAACAGACCTGATCGTGAAATTGTTTCTAGATTCAGTGTTTTGAGTGCCATCTTTGTACCACAGGTATCCCCATCCAGAAGAGACATTAGTGTGACAGCTGAAGGAGACTGAATCTCCACTATGCATCACATTGTGTGTGGGATTCTGCATCAGTGTGACTATGGGTTTTTCATCTGTGGAGAGATAACAATGTCATTGCGACAGCATTTTATTGGATATCACACTGCACAAACCAATGTAGGAAGAAGCTGGCCTTTAACTACATGCTTTAGGGGCCCTTACACATGTCATCAAAAATGTGATGAAAATGTCATAGTAGTAAGTCATAAAAAATGTCATAGTATATAGTATGTCATCAAAAGTGTGACAAAAACCTCATAGTATATAGTATGTCATGGGTGTGGCGGCGCAGCAGGGGAGGTGTCGACAGATCCAGCTTGGCTCAGTGACAGTTTCGCGAAGGTGCCCTAAAAGCTGAAACCAGGTCTACTGTCAGCGCAGGCGGAGTGAAGCCGGTGTAAGTGGAAATTTGGCTGACCAGCGGACAATGCGCACACGTCACCAAAACCTCACAGGCAGGTTTCCAGAATGTCAGGCACATTAAAAATAAAATAAATACCCACAAACACCACTATTCAATGCAACTATCTACAGTCAGCACATAAATGTATCTGTATATCGACTGTCCTGTCACATCTGATGTCAGATCAAAGGGGATTGGCACCGTTTGGCACACGTAATGGAAACCCAGCCTGATTTGATTAACACAGCTGCAAAATAATGAGTTCACATCCCTCTCAGCCAACCACGAACAGCCACAGCATCAGACAGGGAGTATATATTCAGCACCTGTCGTCTTAGAAAAGTTTAAAGAACAGAAACAGAGTGAGACTGCGAGAGAGAAAGAGAGAGAGCGCACGCGCATGAGAGAAACGCAGCACTGATTTACAATTGTGGTGACCTCCTCCCAGGCTACCTTTGCATCATCAGCCTGTGGAGGTCTGCTCGCAGGTCCGTATATTCGGACATTGAGAGCTTGGACCTCCCGGACCAAAACATTAGTTTCCTCCTCCCACCGAGCATTTTTCGATCTAATAGACGTCTAATGGTCCTTAGACGTCTGGGTCAAAATCGGTCTACCACTGGTCTAAAAATGAAAGATTTTCAGCCGTCTAATTTTAGACCAGCCGTCTAATAGACGTCTAAGAGACGACTACGTGTATACGCCTCGTCTAACCTTAGACGTTTAAATAACCGCTAATATATGTCTATTTATAGACGTCTAAAGTTAGACGTTTGCTAGACGTTTATTTTTAAACCAAATGTATACGCCTCGTCTAATCTTAGACGTCTAAATCGAGTCTAAATCTAAACTACACTGTACATTGATCAATGACTGTTAAAAATGTTTTAATCCAACATTTGGCCATCATTTATACAATTTACAGTTGTTTTTTTATTTAATATTTAATAATTAATGGATTACATTCTATCGTCTAGATTCGGGCTAAAATATAGACCAATTATAGACGAATTTCGGTCTATACTTAGACGAGACGTCTAATAGACGTCTGACGCTGCTGCTCTCTTCTGCCATGGCGAACTGAGTAAACTCTCAATACGCCTTCGCGCGGCGCAATTAAGTGCGAGGAGAGGGGCTTATTTGATTGGTGTGATGTGTGTAAAACCCACTGCACACGCTGCGCCTCCGCCACGCCCAGTCTGCGACACTAGAGGCCTGTATCTTATCTTTTCATTTTTGCAATTGTTCTTACTAGTTTTATTCTGTTTCAAATTTGTGAACATTCTGTATTGTGTGTGTCATTCTTTTATCTTGTACAGCACTTTGGTCGGCTGCAGTTGTTTTTAAATGTGCTGTATAAATAAACTGGGCTTGGCTTGATTTGATTTGATTTGATTTGATAAAAGCATCATGGTATAGTACAGTATATCATAAAAGATGTTACAAAAATATAGCATATTATGTCATGAAAATTAAAAAAAAAAAGTCATAAAAAATACACACAAAAAATGTAATAAAAATGTCATGGTATAGGATGTCATCAAAAATGGGATAAAAACGTCATAGTATAGTATGTCATCAAAAATATGATTAAAATGACACTGTATAGTATGTCATCAAAAATATCGCCAAAAATTTCATAAAAACGTCATAGTATAGTATGTCATCAAAAATGTGATAAAAACGTCATAGTATAGTATGTCATCAAAAATGTGATAAAAATGTCATAGTAGTATGTCATCAAAAATATGATTAAAATGACACTGTATAGTATGTCATCAAAAATATTGCCAAAAATTTCATAAAAACGTCATAGTATAGTATGTCATCAAAAATGTGATAAAAACGTCATAGTATAGTGTGTCATCAAAAATATGATTAAAATGACACTGTATAGTATGTCATCAAAAATGTGATAAAAACGTCATAGTATAGTATGTCATCAAAATGTGATAAAAAGGTCATAGTATAGTATGTCATCAAAAATGTAGACAAAAATGTGATAAAAAAAACGTCATAGTACAGCATGTCATCAATAACGTCAAAAAAATGTCACAGTATAGTATGTCATCAAAAATGTGACAAAAACGTCATAGTATAGTATGTTATCAAAAATGTGATAAAAATGTCATAGTATAGTATGTCATCAAAAATGTGACAAAAACGTCATAGTATAGTATGTTATCAAAAATGTGATAAAAATGTCATAGTATAGTATGTCATCAAAAATGTGACAAAAACGTCATAGTATAGTATGTCATCAAAAATGTGATAAAAATGTCATAGTATAGCATGTCATCAAAAATGTGATTTAAAATGTCATAGTATATTATCTCATCAAAAATGTGATAAAAATATTATAGTGTAGTATGTCATCAAAAATGTGATAAAAACGTCATAGTATAGCATGTCATCAAAAATATGACAAAAAAATGTTAAAGTATAGTATGTCATCAAAAAAGAGATAAAAATGTCATAGTATAGTATGTCATCAAAAATGTGATAAAAACATCACAGTATAGCATGTCATCAAAAAAGAGATAAAAATGTCATAGTATAGTATGTCATCAAAAATGTCATAAAAACATCATAGTATAGCATGTCATCAAAAAATGCGATAAAAACATCATAGTATATAGTATGTCATCAAAAAAGAGATAAAAATGTCCTAGTATAAGTATGTCATCAAAAATGTGATAAAAATGTCATAGTATAGTATGTCATCAAAAATGTGACAAAAACATCATAGTATGGCATGTCATCAAAAAATGCGATAAAAACATCATAGTATAGCATGTCATCAAAAAATGCGATAAAAATGTCATAGTATAGCATGTCATAAAAAATGTGATAAAAATGTTATAGTATAGTATGTCATCAAAAATGCGATAAAAATGTCATAGTATAGCATGTCATCAAAAATGTGACAAAAAATATGATAGTATAGCATGTCATCAAAAAAGAGATAAAAATGTCATAGTATGACATGTCATCAAAAATGTGACAAAAAATATGATAGTATAGCATGTCATCAAAAAAGAGATAAAAATGTCATAGTATAGCATGTCATCAAAAAAGAGATAAAAATGTCATAGTATAGCATGTCATAAAAAATGTGGTAAAAACATCATAGTATAGTATGTCATCAAAAATGTGATAAAAACAGCATAGTATGGCATGTCATCAAAAAATGCGATAAAAATGTCATAGTGTAGCATGTCATCAAAAAATGCGATAAAAACAGCATAGTATGGCATGTAATCAAAAAATGCGATAAAAATGTCATAGTATAGTATGTCATCAAAAATGCGATAAAAATGTCATAGTATAGTATGTCATCAAAAATGCGATAAAAACATCATAGTATAGCATGTCATAAAATATGTGATAAAAATGTCATAGTATAGTATGTCATAAAAATGTGATAAAAACATCATAGTATAGCATGTCATCAAAAATGTGACAAAAAATATGATAGTATAGCATGTCATCAAAAATATGACAAAAAAATGTTAAAGTATAGTATGTCATCAAAAAAGAGATAAAAATGTCATAGTATAGTATGTCATCAAAAATGTGATAAAAACATCACAGTATAGCATGTCATCAAAAATGTGACAAAAAAATGTCATAGTGTCATCAAAAAAGAGATAAAAGTGTCATAGTATAGTATGTCATCAAAAAATGCGATAAAAACATCATAGTATATAGTATGTCATCAAAAAAGAGATAAAAATGTCCTAGTATAAGTATGTCATCAAAAATGTGATAAAAACATCATAGTATAGTATGTCATCAAAAATGTGACAAAAACATCATAGTATGGCATGTCATCAAAAAATGCGATAAAAACAGCATAGTATGGCAGGTCATCAAAAAATGCGATAAAAACAGCATAGTATGGCATGTCATCAAAAAATGCGATAAAAATGTCATAGTATAGTATGTCATCAAAAATGCGATAAAAACATCATAGTATAGCATGTCATAAAATATGTGATAAAAATGTTATAGTATAGTATGTCATAAAAATGTGATAAAAACATCATAGTATAGCATGTCATCAAAAATGTGACAAAAAATATGATAGTATAGCATGTCATCAAAAAAGAGATAAAAATGTCATAGTATAGCATGTCATCAAAAATGTGACAAAAAATATGATAGTATAGCATGTCATAAAATATGTGATAAAAATGTTATAGTATAGTATGTCATAAAAATGTGATAAAAACATCATAGTATAGCATGTCATCAAAAATGTGACAAAAAATATGATAGTATAGCATGTCATCAAAAAAGAGATAAAAATGTCATAGTATAGCATGTCATCAAAAAAGAGATAAAAATGTCATAGTATAGCATGTCATAAAAAATGTGATAAAAATGTTATAGTATAGTATGTCATAAAAATGTGGTAAAAACATCATAGTATAGTATGTCATCAAAAATGTGATAAAAACAGCATAGTATAGCATGTCATAAAAAATGTGATAAAAATGTTATAGTATAGTATGTCATAAAAATGTGATAAAAACATCATAGTATAGCATGTCAGTGAAAAAGAGATAAAAACAGCATAGTATGGCATGTCATCAAAAAATGCGATAAAAACATCATAGTATAGCATGTCATCAAAAAATGCGATAAAAACATCATAGTATGGCATGTCATCAAAAAATGCGATAAAAATGTCATAGTATAGTATGTCATCAAAAATGCGATAAAAACATCATAGTATAGCATGTCATAAAACATGTGATAAAAATGTTATAGTATAGTATGTCATAAAAATGTGATAAAAACATCATAGTATAGCATGTCAGTGAAAAAGAGATAAAAACATCATAGTATAGTATGTCATCAAAAATGTGACAAAAAATATGATAGTATAGCATGTCATCAAAAAAGAGATAAAAATGTCATAGTATAGCATGTCATCAAAAAAGAGATAAAAATGTCATAGTATAGCATGTCATAAAAAATGTGATTAAAATGTTATAGTATAGTATGTCATAAAAATGTGGTAAAAACATCATAGTATAGCATGTCATAAAAAATGTGATAAAAATGTTATAGTATAGTATGTCATAAAAATGTGATAAAAACATCATAGTATAGCATGTCAGTGAAAAAGAGATAAAAACATCATAGTATAGTATGTCATCAAAAATGTGATAAAAACATCATAGTATGGCATGTCATCAAAAAATGCGATAAAAATGTCATAGTATAGTATGTCATCAAAAATGTGATAAAAACATCATAGTATAGCATGTCAGTGAAAAATGCGATAAAAACATCATAGTATAGCATGTCATCAAAAATGCGATAAAAACATCATAGTATAGCATGTCATAAAATATGTGATAAAAATGTTATAGTATAGTATGTCATAAAAATGTGATAAAAACATCATAGTATAGCATGTCATCAAAAATGTGACAAAAAATATGATAGTATAGCATGTCATCAAAAAAGAGATAAAAATGTCATAGTATAGCATGTCATCAAAAAAGAGATAAAAATGTCATAGTATAGCATGTCATCAAAAAAGAGATAAAAATGTCATAGTATAGCATGTCATCAAAAAAGAGATAAAAATGTCATAGTATAGTATGTCATCAAAAAAGAGATAAAAATGTCATAGTATAGCATGTCATCAAAAAAGAGATAAAAATGTCATAGTATAGTATGTCATCAAAAATGTGATAAAAACATCATAGTATAGCATGTCATCAAAAAATGCGATAAAAATGTCATAGTATAGTATGTCATCAAAAATGTGATAAAAACATCATAGTATAGCATGTCATCAAAAATGTGATAAAAACATCATAGTATAGCATGTCATAAAATATGTGATAAAAATGTTATAGTATAGTATGTCCTAAAAATGTGATAAAAACATCATAGTATAGCATGTCATCAAAAATGTGACAAAAAATATGATAGTATAGTATGTCATCAAAAATGTGATAAAAACATCATAGTATAGCATGTCATCAAAAAATGCGATAAAAATGTTATTGTATAGTATGTCATAAAAATGTGGTAAAAACATCATAGTATAGCATGTCATAAAAAATGTGATAAAAATGTTATAGTATAGTATGTCATAAAAATTAGATAAAAACATCATAGTATAGCATGTCAGTGAAAAAGAGATAAAAACATCATAGTATAGTATGTCATCAAAAATGTGATAAAAACATCATAGTATGGCATGTCATCAAAAAATGCGATAAAAATGTCATAGTATAGTATGTCATCAAAAATGTGATAAAAACATCATAGTATAGCATGTCATCAAAAAAGAGATAAAAATGTCACAGTATAGTATGTCATCAAAAATGTGATAAAAACATCATAGTATAGCATGTCATCAAAAAAGAGATAAAAATGTCACAGTATAGTATGTCATCAAAAATGTGATAAAAACATCATAGTATAGCATGTCAGTGAAAAATGCGATAAAAACATCATAGTATAGCATGTCATCAAAAATGCGATAAAAACATCATAGTATAGCATGTCATAAAATATGTGATAAAAATGTTATAGTATAGTATGTCATAAAAATGTGATAAAAACATCATAGTATAGCATGTCATCAAAAATGTGACAAAAAATATGATAGTATAGCATGTCATCAAAAAGGAGATAAAAATGTCATAGTATAGCATGTCATCAAAAAAGAGATAAAAATGTCATAGTATAGCATGTCATCAAAAAAGAGATAAAAATGTCATAGTATAGTATGTCATCAAAAAAGAGATAAAAATGTCATAGTATAGCATGTCATCAAAAAAGAGATAAAAATGTCATAGTATAGTATGTCATCAAAAATGTGATAAAAACATCATAGTATAGCATGTCATCAAAAAATGCGATAAAAATGTCATAGTATAGTATGTCATCAAAAATGTGATAAAAACATCATAGTATAGCATGTCATCAAAAATGTGATAAAAACATCATAGTATAGCATGTCATAAAATATGTGATAAAAATGTTATAGTATAGTATGTCCTAAAAATGTGATAAAAACATCATAGTATAGCATGTCATCAAAAATGTGACAAAAAATATGATAGTATAGCATGTCATCAAAAAAGAGATAAAAATGTCATAGTATAGTATGTCATCAAAAATGTGATAAAAACATCATAGTATAGCATGTCATCAAAAAATGCGATAAAAATGTTATTGTATAGTATGTCATAAAAATGTGGTAAAAACATCATAGTATAGCATGTCATAAAAAATGTGATAAAAATGTTATAGTATAGTATGTCATAAAAATTTGATAAAAACATCATAGTATAGCATGTCAGTGAAAAAGAGATAAAAACATCATAGTATAGTATGTCATCAAAAATGTGATAAAAACATCATAGTATGGCATGTCATCAAAAAATGCGATAAAAATGTCATAGTATAGTATGTCATCAAAAATGTGATAAAAACATCATAGTATGGCATGTCATCAAAAAATGCGATAAAAATGTCATAGTATAGTATGTCATCAAAAATGTGATAAAAACATCATAGTATAGTATCTCATCAAAAATGTAATTTAAAATGTCATAGTATAGCATGTCATCAAAAATGTTGACAAAATGGGATAAAAAACATCATAGTACAGCATGTCATCAAAAACGTCAAAAAAAGTCACAGTATAGTATGTCGACAAAAATGTGATAAAAATGTCATAGTATAGTATCTCATCGAAAATGTGATTTAAAATGTCATAGTATAGTACGTCATCAAAAATGTGATAAAAATGTCATAGTATACTGTAGTATGTCATCAAAAATGTGACAAAAACACTGTCATGAAAAATGTTGTAAAAATGTCATAGTATGGTATGTCATGAAATAATACAATAAAAATGTTATGATATGAAAAATGCAAGACATATGTCATAGTATATTATGCCATAAAAAATGCAATCATTTCAAATCAAGCATCTCATTAAATCACAAAAAATGAAAATAAAATTAAAAAAATGTAATTGTATGCCACAGTAGATGTCCAGGAAGTAAAAACCTCCTGAACATCAGGAGGTAAAATTATCTGCAAAGGTCAGTTCTTCTTCAAAGCAAATGGACCCCTCAATGTAAACCAGTAAAAACACTGTTTTTCTGGCACTGTTGCAAATGGCCCTTTTCAGTGCCAGTGTTTGTCTGTTCTGGGAACTGCAGAAACTATGTAGATATTAAAGGCTTATTGTAAAGTAACAAAAAGATAACTATTATTATTTTCATGTAAAGAAAACATACTAATTATATTTCATTCTATTTCTGCCAGTATATCCCCATAAATCCTACACACTGGACCTTTAACACATAATTAGTCATTTGTTAGTGTGAAAATGACAATTTGTGATTTAATAGGAGCTTACATGCAGCTAGAGCCCATGTGTTTCCCTGTACCTCCAGTCTTTATGCTAAGTTACACTAACTGTCAGGACAGGACAGATAGTACAGTGGTATCACAATCTTTGGCAAGGAAGTGAAAAGACGCATTTACAGGTTTTGCTTAAAGGGGGATATATTGGCAGAAACGGAATTTTATATAATAGATATGTTTTCTTAAGTGTATAATCACCTGAACATAAAAAATGTGTTTTCTCTAGATGGGGCCATTCACATTTCCTCGGTGGCCACAGTGGTGAGCAGCTCCTCCATGACAAGTAGTGTTGAAAAAAAAACACAGTTTTTTTTAACATGAACCTGCTTTTATCAGTATTTTCACTGATTCAAATAACCAGGTCCATTTATTTTGGAGAGGAGGAGATCTCTGCGGACAACTCAGCTTGTGGTAAAAACATCCTGAATGTCTAAAACTGAAGTTATCCAGCAAAGAAGATGAGCACACCTTAGCAGGTGCTGGACTTCAAGCCCATCTTTGAGGAGCCAAACAGTGTCAGAGAAACACTGATTTATAACATGAACCTGCTTTATTCAGTGTTTTAACTAGTTTAATTAACTTGGTCTGATTGTAATGGATTAAAATTGACCAGATCATTTAAAAACCTCCTGAACCATGAACACTGAAGAAAGTCTAAATGGGAGAAGTTTCAGTCGGTTGCTCACAACTAAATGCCACTAAATGCCTAAAAAGTGTTCCATTGAAGAACTGTGTAAAAAACAACAACAAATTATCTCACCGTAAACATCAAGAGTTTGCTCAGAACTGGAAATGCTCCTGACATTCCGGCTCTTGAGCTCTCCTAAACACTTGTATCGTCCACGGTGTGAGGGTGAAGCAGAATCGATGGAAAGAATGGCTCCATCCGAATTAAAAGACACATTATTTTTAGCCTGGACCTGCTGTCCATCTTTGTACCATATGTACTTCCAGTCGGAGGTGCGGTCCATGTCACAGCTCAACTTCACACTCTCAGTGGGGAACACATCTGACCATGGCGTTTCCAGCTTCAAGATTGGAACAGGAATTTCTGGAGAGAAACAAACACATTAGCCCATTTCCAGTATCCTTAGATATATCCTTTTTTTAAATGTTCATATGCATCTGGGCCACTTTTTTAAAATAATTTTTGGCTTTTGCCTTTATAAGACAGAACTGATTCAAGTTTAGGGCCTGAATCAAACCCACAGCCACTGTGGCAAGGACAATACCTTATGCACTAACCACTAAGCTACTGAGCGCCCGTAATATATCCTCTTCCCATTTCATTTTTTAGCAAGACATTATATAACATAAAATCCATAAAAACAGATGAAGGCAGCATTACTCCTCTAACTCACACTGACACAACTTACCAGATACGCGTAAAGCCCGAGTATCACTGAACTCTGTACTGTATGTTGTTTTGTCTCTCATGGCCATGCACTTATAAGTCCCACTGTTTGACACAATGGCATCACGGATGGTTAAAATACTGCTGTTGTTAGGGAGTTGTGCTTTGTCTTTGTACCAGAGATACTTCCAACCAGACGAGAGTGCGACCTCACATTCGAAGGACACCCACTCTCCAGTGAACACCTTGTCAGCATTTGGCGATTGAGTCATCGAAGGCTTAGGCTTGTTCCCTAAATACACAAAGAAGAAATATCAACAGTTAATACAATTACACTGTTCATCAAAACACCCAACCAGCCAAATAATAGGATCGTATGTGACAGAAACACAACTGGAAAACTCGTTCCACACCTGCAAAGTAAAAATAAGTGTTTCAAGGAATTACAGAAACGTACCTTCAACTCGAAGGTCCGTAAGATGACTGCTGTCAGTGAGGAAGACTCGATCGGTGCCTCTTTTTACTTGACATTTATATGAACCACTATTTGTGGGTCCAACAGAGCTGATGGAGTAGTTGTTTCCAGGTACGGTAAGTAGAGAGCCGTCTTTGAACCACAGGTACTCCCATCCACTGGAGACATTAATGTGACAGCTAAAGGAGACTGACTCTCCAGGGAACATCACCTTGTAGTCTGGATCCTGCGTCAGTACGAGTCTGGGTTTCTTATCTAAGGATATGAAAATGTGCCATTGCCATTAGTATATAACAGATATTTATCCTACACCGACCCCCTTGCCCTAATCCCAAAAAATGTGTAACTGTAACTTAAATGAAAGAAAACATTAATATTATAAATTTTCCTTCAAATATATGTATTTTTATGTAAATTTAAAAAAGAAACTGAGTGCCTCTTTGCACCCAGGTGATCCCACTCAGTGCTGTGATTGGCTACAACTTGTCATGTTGACAAGTTGAGGTCGGTTAGGATAAGGCCAAACAGATCATGGTTAGGGCCAGTAGTAGCTGTAAAAACAGAGGCAAGTCAGTTAAGTATTTATCTTCCTGAGACCTGAACTTTAGTTTTTTATACTTATCAGGTCCTGCTGATCCCAAATAGCAAGTGGGAATTAAAAATGCATCCCAAACAAAACATAATCAACAATAATTAAGTCCCAGTCTTCTCAAATGAGACGACAATAAAATCCCAACATCTTCAGATGAGTACTTCCTAATAAATAGTGGCTTAACTTACTACTGTTGCTAAAATTGGTCAAATTTGTTGCCATATCAAGCTTCAAATATTATTAATCATAAATAAACAGGTTTCAGCCATAAAATGTGATCAGGTGACCAGGAATATTCACCTGGGTGCAAATAACACTGTTGGCTACAGACACCTGGGTGCAAACAGCATCTACCAAAGAGAAAACTCACCATACACCGAGAGGGTAAGTCCAGAACTCGAGTTGCCTTTGACAGACCTTCCCACCAGGTGTCCCATACAGTGATATTCTCCTGCGTGTGTAGCCGCAGCAGAGCTGATGTCAAGGGTAGCTCCATTTGAGTTAAAAGACACAACGCCACCAGCCTGGACCTGCTGTCCGCCTTTTTCCCACGTGTAAGTCCAGTCAGAGATGCTGTTCATCCCACAGCTCAACTTCACACTCTCATCAGGGAACACGTCCGACCACTTTGTTTCCAGCTTCAAAGACGGAAGGGGAATTTCTAAAGAGAGAGAGACACTTCTGTCACTTTTTATATCCCATGATAACCTGACTGTATTTGATTTTACCAAACAGGATAAAAGATACAAACTGATCTAAACTTTAAGCTTTAAGATGTCAAATCTACTTAAATACTGAATAAATTAATAAAAAAGTAGATCCTCAAAAGTATAAGAAGCTAAAGATATGGCAAGGCATGGCAAGGCAGCGTTATTTTTTACAGCACATTTCATACACAAGGGCAATTCAAAGTGCGTTCAGAGCAATGACATATAAAACATAATAAAGGATACAGAAAAGAGTAAAGAGAAAAAGATATAAAAGGTAAAATTAATTACTACAAATTTACAATTTAAAAAATCACTAAAAATTGCAAACATGCAGACAAGAAGTGCAAAGATAAATATATATATTTATAATGGTTTAAAATTGAGTTTTAAAATAAGCTTGCAGTCATTACAGGGTAGAGTAGGCAGTGTAAAAAAGGAATGTTTTTAGCTTTGACTTAAAAGCGTTTATAGTCGGGGCAAACATCATCTAGGAGGTTATTCCAGGTTTGTGCTGCCTGATAACAAAACGCTGCTTCACCATGTTTTGTTCTGACTCTTGGGACAGTCAGTAGGCTGGCCCTAGATGTTCTCAATGTCCTCGAAGGTTCATTGATAAATTTTGGCGCTGAGCCACAGATTGATTTATAAACAAGCAGCAAAATTTAAAATAAATTCTCTGAGTGACAGGTACTGGAAATTTACTGGAAATAAATGCGTGGGTGAGCCTTTAAAGGTCTTGTTTTTTTTCATTCCTCTGACTCTAGCAATGTTTTTCAAATGATAGTCAGCAGATGATGTCACAGATTTGATGTGGCTTTGGAAATTTAAATCTGAGTCCAGGATAACACCAAGGTTTCTTGCTTGACTCTTAGTTATAAGAGAGAGGGATTGGAACTGACACTCTGTCTTTCTTGCTGTGGTCCAAAGACAATTATGTCGTTCTTATCTCTGTTGAGTTAGAGAAAATTTTGACACATCCATTCATTTATTTGCTCAGTTCAGTGATGTAGGCATTCTACAGGTCCATAATCATCTGGTGGTAGTGATATGTATATTTGCATGTCATCTGCATAATTATAGAAGGCTACATTATGATTTTGTATAATTTGGTCCAATGGAAGCATGTAGCGTTTAAACAAGAGGGGTCCCAAAATGGATCCCTGAGGGACTCCACATGTCGCCGCCATCTGCTCTGACTTATAGTCACCAATATGAGAATAAAGTCAGAAGCAGAGCTGACATTGGCCGCTTGGATTAACAATTTAATCACAGGTCATTAAATCTACAATCTGTTTTGACAGGTAAGTCAACCTGAACATCAAATGTACAGTGATGATGATGATGATGTTGACTGGAAGTACAATATTCCGTGACTCACATAGTTTATATAAACTATAAAAAGCACTGACTCGTTTACATTTTAACATGAAGGACGCAGGGACCAGTTTCTTAACAGCTGCGAAACATATATGCCTTAAAATATAAAACTTTGGACCGAGTCAATAAACAGCAGGTCAGTTTTGTCCTCTAAACACTGAGAGGACAACAAGTTTAAAATGCAGCGGCGGCATGTGAACTGTTAAAATTTGTAATTCTGACTTTTTTCACTTTGATAGCCAACAATCCCACCCTTACACAAATCATCCGTTCTCTCCCTGAGTGATATTTTACTGCTACTGTATGTACATATACACCTCTGAGCCATTCATCATGCATCATGCTACACCACAACATCCTGTTTCAACAGGAAATGCATAACATAACGGAAGCAAGATACTGTCAAAATACCTTACACTGTATTTAAGAGCAGCCTGGATGTTTCCTGACCTTGCAGTGAATTTTTACATATCTACAACAAACAATTGCACAATTAAACACAGTATTACTTTGCTGTTTTTACCTACCAAGAACATCTTGTGGTATTTCCTCACTGAAGTCTGTTGATGTCATTTCTTCTCTGGTGGCTGTGCACAGGTATTTCCCCTGATCAGAAGGACCAAGACGGATGCTTATGGTCTCGCTGGTGTGTGTAAGCACATGCCCATCTCTGTACCACTGATAATTCCAGCCAGAGGACACATCGACTTTGCATGTGAAGTTCACAGTTTCTCCAATGTACATAGGGTTAAAAGCAGGAGCCTTGGTCAGTGTTGGTTTTGGTGTGTTTTCTAGAACAGAGAGGCAGGTCACGTCATTTTACTGCTACACAAAAGTGTACAACAAAACCTGAGAAGCGGTCATAGTATACATCAAAATTTCACAACCAAAATTAAGAGGTATGTGGTTAAGTTAAATAGTAACATTAAAAGGTAATAACTGTTTGACATGGAAATATGCCGATTCACTCTGGAGAGTTGAATAGATCGATACCACTTGTGTGAGTAGAGTAAATTAAATATGAAGCTACCGCCAACAGCGAGTTAGCTTAGCTTAGCACGCAGACTGGAAACAAGGGAGTGACAATGGATGTATTATAAAACAGAGAAACAGCTAGTCATGCTAGTAAAATATAACCAATCCATCAGTCTGGCAATCTCACAGTGATAATAATAAGACCCCATAAAATATCACTGTTCAGTGGTGGCTGTTTCCCCCTGTTTACAGTTTTGTGCTAAGCTAAGCTAACTTTGCCTGGCTCCACACCTTCAAATCGGCCCACTCTGCTGAGTTCAAGTTGACTGATTCATCTGGCATTAAGACATGAAACAGCAGTATGTTGGTTAAAATAAAGAACAACAAATAAGCACCATGGTCAGGGAGATAAAAATGAGGGGAAGTTACAGCATCAAATTGCATCATACAAGTGGCGTTTGTTTTTATCTCCAAGGTAACAGATATAAAAGCAAGAAGATCAAAGTTCAAGGCTTAATGTTATGAGAAAGTGGCATGTCCCGATTGTGTGCATACTGCACGTAATAGTATGTACCTTTTTAAGGACAGCTGTAGTACCTACTAAAAGTAAAAAGACAAAGTATACGACTTGAAACGCAAAAGGCCCAATAGCTGGTGCACCATCACAGAACAAAGGCATGTTTAATTCCTCTCTCTGAGGCATCCACAGCAGGCTGTGGGTCAGAATGTATTTTATGCAACAAAAGAAAAATAAAGATATGGGTGAAAATTACATCTCTGCAATTATTGAATAGTCCTTGATAAAAGGCCATGAAAAAATGCTCTCCACATGAAAATGATCTGTATGTACTTCCGTCAGGCCGAAAGCACCCAAAGATGCTAAAAGTAGAGCCAAAGAGCACCTAAGTGGATACCATCCCTTTATTTCAAGCACCATCTGCTGTAAGCCTACAGCATCATAGTTCCAGTCACATGTGATCCCATAGCTCCCATGGGGTCAAAAAGGGTAACCCAGCCCTCGCTGAATAGCCTTGGCTGTGGTGGGACTCAATCAGCCAATCAGTGCTGCATGGAAGACTGACACTGTAGTCAGTGTGAAAAAGGTGTGTAAAATGACGTTAGAATCAGGTTGATATGCTGTTTGCTAGTGATTGGTTAGGGAAAATCACACCCCCCTCCCCATGAAATATCAATGACAGACTGAAGATGGAAACACAGTATAACAAGTTGACATTTCTATGAGGTGTAAAGCAAAAGCTAACTGTGTGTTGGTGGTATCTTGTTATGAGAGTGTTATCAATCTGCAAAAAGATAGCTGAATTATTGTAACATTTGTGTAATAGTACACAGTGGCATGAAAGCTCACCATAAACGGTGATGTGAGTTGCGTTGCTGATTCCATAACTGCGTTTCCTGGTTTCGACTTGAACACTGCAGGTGTAGTCTCCTTGAAAAGCTTGAGTGATCCCAGTGATGTTGAGATATGAGTCCACTTTGTCAATGTTCATGTCGTCCGGTAGCTCTTTTTTATTTTTGTACCAGGTGTACGTCCAATCATTGTTGATGTCGACTTCACAGCTTAAAGCCAGCGTCTCATTTTCAAACATCTCCAGCCAGGGACTCACCATCTTGAGATATGGTTTAGGTGGGTCTGAAAATATACACCGTGAAGAAATCTTAAAAAAGTTGAACGAAATATAAGATAAAAACAATATAAAGTGATGCGCTGCATCAGAGAAGTACAGAAGCCCATTTCCACCGCCAGTGTGATGAAAAAAAAATTCTGTAAGTCATTATAATAGAAAACTTTGTTGAAATAATTTGAGAAAGCTCCTCATTTTTTTTTTTTAAATATTAACTTATGCTGAGATACAAACTCAATTTTTCAAGAACATTTCTCATAATGACTTACATGATCTGTTTTTGGTAGGAATGGACTTCGATACAAAAATAAGGAGACAGGAACACAGAAATGTGTAGTGTATTATTATTATTATTATTATTATTATTATTAGCTATTTAAACTTAAAATTTCACAGATGAAAATACTATAGATACAGGTCAGGGGTAGGCAACCTGCAGCTCTGGAGCCATGTGCTGCTCTTTAGCCCCTCTCCAGTGGCTCTCAACAAAAAACTATTCATTTATTTTTAAGATTTTAATTTTTGTATCATTGTTGTAGGTCTAAAAAAATCCTATTCTCCAATTGTAAAAATGTGTAGCCTATGCACTGAATAAGAAAAACAACCAAAAGGAGTTTTAACATTTCATCAACTAAATGTGCGTCATACGTCAAAGGCCTAGCACCCTTTTTTCTCTAAACCTCAAGACAAGACTAGCAGTGACCTCAGCAGCAGTGGCTAGTCTTGAGTTCCCCTAGCTAGGCTAGCCATTGATTCATAATCCATAAAAATAAAAGTCTGAGAGGAGAATACAGAATTTAAAGGTGCATGGAGAGATCGGTTTGCTTTCACCACCAATGCTGCAATGATAAAGTAGCAAATAATCATAAATTGCCCACTGCAAAAGAGCCATCTTGTGGTAAAACATATTTTTGAAAGCTCATTTAGACCTATTTTTAATGTCAATAGGCTAATTTAGACATAATAAGTCAATACATTCTCACGCCGACCTCGTAACATATTGATGTGTTGCTAGTGGACTTTCCATGTCCACATATGACGTGCAAGGTACCACTGGTGTGTTGGTTGTTGACGACAACGTGTCAAGTTCTGCCTGTCACATGCATTGTCTTCTTTCAAAATGCACTTTTGTTTTCACAGGAAATCTAAAGAGGCAACAGATAGCATCTTTTCCTAAATATATCATTATGAAAATAATGTGGGTTGCACAGGGTAGGGGCCAGAGTAAAATCAGACTATCAACGTTCAGACTATCAAAGATTGCAAAGCCACAGAGAATTTCCCAGTGCTGAAATTTCACGAAAAAAAATCTGCTTTACGGCAGGAAACGCGTCATATATTGCGGAACTGGTCGGCCAGCCAATCAGGGACTAGAGCTGATCCTTATGAGGAGTTGGGCATGAGATAGTTGAGTCATGAGCACAATGGCAGACGGGCAAAGTTTGGAGACAAGTGAAAAACTAGCAAAAGAAAACGAGCTCCTCTGTCTGAGGAGGCAAAGAAGAGCAAAAAGGATAGTGATAAAAGAAGAGGAAAAACAAGAGGCAAGGCAAGTTTATTTGTATAGCACAATTCGTACACAAAGTAATTCAAAGTGCTTTTCTTTTTTTAAACATAAAAAACAACAGTGACACATAACAGAGGAGGACAGACTTAGATGAAAAGGAAGAAGAAGAGGAAGGAAGAGGAGGAAAAAAAGCAACTCCCAAACTAGGCTCCTGTAGGGGGGCACAGTGTGGGAATAGGAAAAAAACACCTCAGCACATAAGCAACATAAGACATTACAACAAATGTCTTATTGGGGGGGGGGGGGGCAAGAAGGCGTTGAGTTGGAAGGGGTGTGCGTGTTATATGTCTTCATGTGTGTGTATGTGTAAGCCCATGTACTTCATCTCCACTCAGTCCCAGCCCATTGTCTCTGCCGTCTGATAACTGATGACGAAGACACGGCCGTTGCCGTGGAGACGACCTCGGAGAGTTCTGATCCAGAAACAAAGTTCACAGGAGGAGGAGGTGGGGATAGGGCCGGAGCATCTTGTCTGTATAACATCCAGGAGAGTGGAGAGGTAAACGGCCTTGGGAAGGCTGGTTATCTCTGGGAGCCAATGAAGATAACAATTGTTTTGGGTCAGGCCGACACTGCAATTTCCGACGTCTGCCTTTGAGTCTCTCTGAGTCTCCCGGTGGCTTGCTTCCAATATGTCCGAATTGGTGGCCAGTTTCAGCCGAGCCGAGCTGACAACTTCTCCAAGTTGGCATCCATCTTGCAAAGGAGTTCAGGGATCGCATCCAGCTTGCGATTGAACTCACATATCGCTTGAGTCTGAGTGCTGACAGCCCTGCACTTTCCCTCAGTCATGACGGGCAGCTTCTCGATTGCCAAAAGTGCTGCCAACGTCTTCCGAACTTTGCGACAGATCAGGAAGCTGCTAACTCCAAACAGCAGAATGCCTGTTATCATAATTCCAATTATGTAGACGTCTTCAACATCCTCAACGGAAAGGATCGACAGGCACACGACCCTCCACTTCTCCCAGGAGTCCATCGTGTATCCGGCTGCAAACGTTCCGTCAGGGCAGGCGGGCTCTCCTTTGCCCAGTCTCTTTGTCGAGAAAATTTGGTCAATTGCGTTGAGAGACCAGCTGATCAAATCCATGGTATTAGGTTTCGGAGAGAAATGCAGAGAGAGGCTCCGATAGATCAGACAGAGACAGCACAAGACAAAGAGCAGCAAGCAGGGCAGATAAGGGCAGGGAGGGAGTGAGAGAAAAAGCGTCCGCCTTCGTTGAGAGCCAGAAGAAAAGCTCAGTCTGAGAGTAAACCTCAGTCAGGCGTTCAAGAGATGGAGGGAACTCCGTGACCAAAGAGGCTTCAAAACCGATGTCCAGCTAGCTTTCTTTCTAATCGATCACTAAGTAACACGGCTAAACGTTAGCTAGCCGAGAGAGGACTGTACTGTATTGACTGCTAGTTCATTCCTAGCTGGCTAGCATCGCAAATCGCCGCAACCAGGGACCGGGTAGCGAGTGTTGGTCGGCTGACATCCTAGCTGCCATTCTACGGCAGCCCTTGGACATTGATACCCCTCTCCCTTCCTTCTGTTCTCTTCTCTTCTCTCTTCTCACGGAGGCAGCTATTGACGGACATTGCCCAGCCAAGTTACGCCCAGCTAAGTGAACACTGAACTTGAGCTCCAACCGGCCGCATCGCTTCCATACGGTACCGTTTATTCTAGAATCGGGACTGCCTTAACTTTGGTCCTTATCCTGCTGCGTTTTTCCCCCAATGCTGCCGGATGTCGTTAAACTATAACAGCAACTGGCCTCGTATCATGCCAACGTTGAAGGACACCTTTTTTCTTGGTTCCTGAAGCCACAAGTCCTTGCCCAAGCACCGGATTTCGATGACTTCGGTGTGTGACCACCGGGCTCCATAAGTGGGCATGCACGATAATATCGGCACGTCATCGATATCGGCCAATATCGGCTTTAAAATGAACTATCAGAATTGGCCGGCAGGCTTTTTCTTATTTGGCCATGAATGAATAATTACATAAGGAAAAGAAAAGTACTGTATTTCATGTCTCCATCTGCTGGTGGGCAATCACGATAAGAATATGTATGTACAATATGAATGTAATTCCACTACAGAAGAGACTTGATGATCACTAAGATTAGGTGGGTAAAAAGTGGATATATCGGTATATTGGTATTGGCCAAATGAGTTGTTACATATGATATCGGCAAAAAATCCAATATCGTGCATCCCTGTTGATAAGTAGTGTCACTATAAGGCTCAAATATGTCCAGGCAGATTCTTTTGAATTATTTTTGGTCAGAAATTGCTCTTTGGATAGTTCAGGTTGCTGACCCCTGATACAGATTAATGCATAAATGCTCATGCGTGTAAATATGAATGTATTCATACCGTAATGACACAGTTCACAAATAAACTTACCAGAGACCTGCAGAGTTTTTGTGTTGCTCTCCTCTGTAAAGAATTGGTCTTTGCCTCTCTTGGCTTTGCAGTGGTATTGTCCACTGTTAGGATGATCTATAGGCCCTGTGGTATGGGCTATACTATCAGCGGCTTGAATTTCAGTTCCATTATGGTACCACAGATAATTCCATCCAAAGGACTCGGTGACCTTGCATGTGAAGGTGACAGACTCTCCGAGGAACATGTTTTCAATGTTTAGATCTTGAGTCAAACTGGGCTTGGGCTTGTTTGCTAGTCAGAGAGAAAAAAAGATCATTTCAAATATTTTAAATGCCATGCTGTCTGGACATTCAGCACAAATATAGGTGATGAAACATAACGAAACTCACCATGAACTTTGAGCCTGACTGGGATAGCAGTTTCAGTAACGCTGCTCTTTGTTTTGTGATGACCTTTACAAGAATAACTTCCAGATTGTGCGTCTGATGCTACGGTGATTGTAAGCCTGGATCCCTCGACAGACACATTTGGATCTGAATCTTGTACTTGCTGTTCGTCTCTGTACCAGGTGAAGGTCCAGTCAGAGCTGCCATCGACATTACAACTGAACTCCACTTTCTCTGAGAAGAACACCTCCGTCCATCCTGACAGCAGCTGCACAGATGGTTCAGGAGGCACTGGAAGTGTATGAAAAATATTAATGATTATAAAAGTATAAATAAAAAAAAACATTTTGCTGAAATACTCATGCACATTTAGGTCTATTAGCATGAGGAACCTGATTGTGAATATCTTTTTTTGTAGCTAGTCTTGTCTTGAGTTTTGGTCTGAAAGGAAAACTCAGGTATTTTTTCTACTTGGTAACTTGTACTCATCTTACTCCTACCGTGACTCTTTTAGGCATTGGTTTTGCTTTTGCTCCTTGAAACACTTCTTATCTTGTATATTTGTGTAGTTTGCCAGATATTTGATACTCCAGCAGCAATTGCCAAGCTGTTTTGGCTAAAGACAGGGATCTTACTCTTTAACAAAAAGCTCTATCTCTGTAGGGATCCTTTCCATAATATCGTCAGACACTTATAAAAACAATGGTTTGCAAAAACAAACCATTCAATTAAATACTCATTGACAGTGACTTACGTAGTAATGTGGTTACATTGCAGCCTGCCAGCTGCAGTGCTCTTGCTCAATATTGGACCAATTTCAAAATGTTCCCATTAGTCACTTAGACACAAAATCGTGGGAAAATGGGGCCCAGGTAGAAAAATACAAGTTGCTTTTTAAGTGCAGATAAGAATGAATCACATGAGGAACTGGGAACTATCTTATTAGAAAATACACAACATTACAAACTGCAGTTTATGTTAGGACACATGCTCACAAATAGAAGTGAAATAGAACAAATATTAAAATAATATATTATTTAAGCAGTTCAACAGTTCAGTTTCATTTATCAGATTTTAACAGACTCCTTCTGAAAGGCGTGAGGACAAAGTGCAGTGATGACATCACCTGAGTGGAAACCACTGTGGGCGGTAAAAATAAAATAAGTGTGAGAACACTTTAACAACACCCATGGTGATGAAACAGGTAGCATCTGCTGACTTGCAGTTAAGAGGCCATATTGTCAAAGAGATATAATTAAGATTGAGATGAACTCTGCTCTCTCTGTGGTTAGATAATTGATGCAATATCATTTCATAAATATTGATTATGGGTGAATTTTCTTTGCACTGCATCACTTCTGTTCTTTTTGAATGCTTGATTTCAGGAAGTAACGTTTTTATCCACATTAAACATACAGGGTTGCACGATCATGCTTACTCCTCTTTTTAGATTTCTGTTCACAGCGCAACTAAGGTTAAAATCTCACCATAGACAGTTCCAACACTCATTGTCATTGGAGTAGGATCAGTTGGAGCAGATTCTCTGGCCACAGTGGTGGCTGGTGGAAGACAGGAGAGGTGTGGAGAACAGAGTTTAGACAGCATGTATGTGTGCTCTACCTACATCTCAGGTGGGGATTTAAACATAAACCTAGAGCAAAAATTAACAGATGAAATAAACAACAGATGATGAACTTCAATTGTCAGTTGATGCCAAACATTCAGTGGCACCAGCTCCTCAGATGTGAAGGTTAATACTGCTTTTCTTCATCTTATATAACGGCAGCTGAATATCTTTGGGTTTAGACAAACAATTTGAATACATCCCCTTGAATAGTGGTGAATTACATTTCATTCACAATTTATAGACCAAACGATTGATCGATTGATTGAGGAAAACAATCTGCAAATTAATAAAAAATGAAAACTGTTAGTTACAGCCCTAAATGAACTGCTGTGGTCCTGTAGGAAACCACCATACAGTTGGACACACATACCCAGTTAAATTAAACCCCATATAATTATAATAGAGCTGACATGTGGATTAAAATAGCTAAGAGACTGATAAAATTACAAGAACACCTGACCGCAGAATGCAGTCTAATACAACACAACTGCTGTCTAAGTCGAAACACCTCTGAGATACTCTCCAAAAAACATAACTTGTACATATCTTAGTAGCATCACATTGTGCAGTATTTTACAACAGTATATTATCAAGTGTTACTTAATCCACCACACACACACTACCAGATGACACAAGAACAGGAACATGACACAGACAGAAGGGTTTAGAAAAACATAACCGTGTAAAAACATAGAGCCACAGCTACAGAATACTGAAATACGAATTTGCGTTTGTATGTGTGGAATTGAAGGAAGTGCCTGACTCGTGCCTGCCAAGTACTTCATGTTCCTCATGTTAGCTTTCCTCATGATTTAACTTCCTAAACATGGTTGTTTTCTGCGTCCGTACAGGCAAGCAAAACATTTAATAACAGATAGTTTAGTTCACAATCATAACTGAACTTCATACATGAGGTAGAGTGAGTGTTTAGTGGATCACAGGGTGTCTACAGGTTTCAGGTAATTAACTTTATGCTTTTTAAAAACCTTTTCAGGTCATTTTTGACCACATTTAAGTCAGATGTTTGGACAAATCATTGTTTTCTTATTGGAGCATTGCAGGTTAAGTGTAAGGGCAACTATAAAGGTGAGTATATGCCGTGTAGAGGTAAGTTTTATTGAGGAATATGGTTTTCAGAGTGAGTTAGTTAATCTACATTTGCGAACAGGTTAAAAAGACAGGTTTAAGGATTTGTAACAGCAGTAATGAGGACTTTGACACAGAAGAACTAGACTCAGTTTGACAAAAAGAAAATAAAAGTTGGATAAATCAAATTAGATGAAACATTTGTGGCAATTAACACCACACAGATTAAAATATAAGACTATTAAACTACTTTTAAGGCCTAATATTTATAAAATCTAAGACATTTCAACACTTTTTAAGGACCTGCAGACACCCTGGGTCAACAAGGAAATGTGAAACGCTGTTAATGATTAAAAGTAGCACAAAAGTAGGAACTTCAAAACAATGCAACGCGCACAACTACATAATCGTATTTGGTGAATGGTTAAACTTGTGGCTTACCATCTTCTTGATCCTGAGCTGCACAAACAGCGGTCAAATCTGTAAAAATAAGTGATGATGAATATTCAGTGAGGATCACAATTCAAAGTACATGAAAATATTCTTTGTACACTAAAATCACAAATAAATGAATGAAATTGCATTAAAAAAACAAAAAACAAAACAACTTACATATGACACCGAGGACCTTGACAAGCCACATTTTCCATCGGGCTGCACATGAAGAGGCTATGCTGCGGGGTTGAGTCATATATGTGCTGTGTAGTGAGATTCGGTTAAGGAAATAGGCTGTGCACAACATGGGTGTGTGCTACAAATTAATTTCTAAACTCACCTCAGAGCAGCAGCTTTCCTGTCTCTGACATCTGCCTCTCTCTCTCTGTCATTTTTGCTTGTTGCAACAGGAAGTGTGTTGGTTAACCACACTCAGATGTTTCTGTTCTCTACACGAATTTGAATTGCTGATTTCTGCTGAAAAGTGACAGGGAGGATTTGGGGAATTGAAACAACCTAAAAAGCACCAATGTATTAACAAGACTTGCTTTAGTGTTGTTTACCAAACGTATACGTTTATTCCATACTGTGTTTGAGAAAGACGCTAAGTCAGGATCATCTGAAATATTTACTGCACTCATCTGTTATGACTTTAAAGAATTTACTCATTTTAATTTGAGTCAATGAACTACTCTCTTTTATATTCAGCCGAGACAGAACTGAAAGCAAACGGAACTAAATACATAACTCTGACTTTAACTACAAGTTGGTAATTTATCTTCGTGCAGTCGAAGCGTGTTTTTGTGGCCTGTGTGGGTGTGACGTGATTTAGAGAACATGTGCGGAAGCTGCATGTTTTTTTTTACCCTTCTCTGAATCCAGCCTATTAACCACAAACGTCAGAGCCACATCCTTTCGACCCCAGCTGAGAGCCGCTCTCTAGACATGCAAATACCAATTGATTCAATTCCCACTGAAGCTGCTACATAAACTTTATTTGTACATTTTAGAATAATCTACATGTTGCCAGGTGACGTGACAGGTGGTCATTGGGGTGGGGGGTTACTTTAGGAGTACTGCAGTTTTCAAGCCCTTTGTGGTTCAGTATGACTTCCTGTAGGGCTGAGATGTTGAGCATGAATGTGCAGTGTTGTGCCTCTCTGTTCCTCTTTCACTAGTTTTGTCTCTCTGCAGCCACCATAGGGTGTCAGTATAACACAGAAAATCCAAACATCCAATCACGCCTTGCACACTGTGTCTCTGACAAAACACACTAAAAAAGATTCATATAAACTTTTTTATCCTGGTGACATATTGCTCTGAGTATTAGTGGATAAATCAGTTGCCATGGAGGACAAAAAGTATAATAAATGAATGAATTAATTAATACAGGTTTAACTATGTTAATAAATAATTACAGAAATAAAGGGAAAAAAAGCTGAAATACATAAGTAAATGAATAATTAAATGCATAAATGAAACACAGAAATATAGACATATATAAATGTAAATATACAAACGTAGAAATAAATTTCAGATGTTTAATTAGACTATGTCCTGTTTACTTATCAGCTTTTATTTATTCATGCATCTATTTATTTGTATATTTATTTTAATACTTCTTTACTCAATTATTCTTTTATTTTCCCTTTTATCTATTTATTCATGCATTAATTTATTTCCTTATTTATTCCTATAATTATTTATATATTTATTTCTGCATTTATAAATTAATTTATTCCAGTATTTATTCATACATTAATTCATTTATTTCCCCATTATTTCTATAATTACTTATATATTTATTTATTTATTCCTGAAGTTATTCATACATTCATTTCCTCATTTATTCCTATAATTCCTTATGGTATTTATTCATAAATTAATTCATTAATTTCCTTATTTATTCCTAGATTTACTTTTACATTTATTTCTATATTTATAGATTTATCTATTTATTCCAGTATTTATTCATTTATTTCCTTATTTTTTCCCCCTGTACATTAGGGGAAAAATACATTAAAAATTACACATGTATTTATACAGGATATTTGTTTATACATTTATTTATTTTAATGTTTTATTCCTAATTTATTATACATTTCTCTATTTCAGTACTTATCTATTTCTATATTTGTGTATAGTTATTCATTTTTGTATTTTATACATGTATTTATTTCCATATTTATTTATACACTTACTTACTTCCATATTTATGTGTACATTTATTTATTTATTTATTTATTGATGCTCAACTCCTATTTTACCCTCCATAAGTTGCTTCCTACCAAACAAAATATATGTACAATAAGCACCTCTTTGCAAATTATCCAACACATAGTAACAGGTTAACTTCTGAGCACAACATTTTAATAACAGTAAATAAACCTCATATGTGTCATTTTCGGTCCAAGGAAAGAGATGCACACAACAAAATGTCATCAATCCTAAAACTATGTGTCGCAATGCGTGAAATTTGAGTAGAGTTCCACATAATATGTAATAAAATACAATTTTTATTAAACATCCATACAGTCATTGCAATAGCATGTCCAAGGGTTCACTGTTTTATTGAGTAGTACACATAGATACTGTAACAAACAGCACATGGACACAGGCAGAAAAAAAAGTAAATATAGCCTTACATACATGTCACCAACTAAAATAACATACAGCATTTAGCAAACTGTGATGGGTTGGGCAGTGTGGGTCTTCCCTGCTACTGGGGGGTGGAAACATATAGGGTGATAGTGGTGTGTTACTCTGTCCCTTTCTTCATTATGTACACAGCGCTGCACAGACAGCCACGACTTTTTCTCTCACCTCCTCAAACACTCTGGACAGGATAAGAAAGACACACAGAGAGGATTGGAGGGAATTATATATACATTATTATATACACACGTAATGACACACACACACACACTCACACAAACTTACCGTAAAACATAAGACCTGGACTTCTGATGGTCCTTTAAAAGCACTGGAGGAAAGATAATTAACAAAAGAAGAGAGTTAAATGAGGTTATGAGGTGTTAAAAGCACTTCACCCAGGAATGTTCAAGAGAAAGTGTGTGTGGATTTGCTTGAGGTTGTGTGTGTGTGTGTGCGTGTAGACAGCGAGATCCACTACATATTTTCCATCAAGGATTATCTGGCTGGGTTTCTGCCCCCTTAGCCCATTCTCCCTTCTTCTCACAGCACTTCACTTTGCCTGTTGACTCGTGGTAATGTGAGGAGTCTGGCTATGTGCCAAATCATCTGGAGGAACTTTTAGAAGCTGTGGAGTGGTGTGCTGACATCACCCCCCCCCCCCAACCCAAAGACGCTCCCTGCCTAACCCCTCGTTTTCCCCTTGAGGGGCTCTCTCGTATTATGGCTGTGCAGCACGACACTCTGTGTACAGACTCAACAAGCGTGATCACGTCATCCATACGGCGCAGTTAACACCTGACATGAAAACGTATCTTTGGTAATGTGATCACAAGTGGACAGCTGTAAATACAGGTGTGAATGCATCCAAACACGCTGTGGATGCATTAAGATGTGATCACTCAAGCCACACTGGCAGGCATGTGACTCCATTTGCAGTATAGTGTGAACACACGTGTCCCTGACCGTGCTGAAGGTCAGCTTTGTAGTGAGCATGTAGCGCATAACTGCATCCAGATTATTGGCTAATGTCAAACAACTAAGATGAAGAACTGAGGCCTTGTGTTCAAGGTTGAGTAGCAAAATGACACCACAATCTTTCTCTCACTGTACACCTGATCCCAAAATGTTAAAGGAAAAGTTCACCCCAAGATGAAAAATACATATTTTTTCTCTTACCTGTAGCGGTTTATTAGACTAGATCGTTTTGGTGTGAGTTGCAGAGTGTTGGAGATATCAGCTGTAGAGATGTCTGGCCTCTCTCAAATATAATGTAAGGACATGGCACTCCGCTTGTGGTGCTCAAAGCAACAAAAAAATATATTTGAAAAACTCAGCGGCGATGTCTCTTTCCAGGAATCATGACCCGGTTACTCAAGATAAGCCACAGAGCAGTTTCACATAGGAACTATTTTCTTCCTACCGAATTACACCTGCCAACAGCATCACCGTGCAGAAAAGCATGCATCTCCTGCTAGCTCATATACGTAGCACCACTGAGCTAGCCAACATTACAGCTCAGCCGAGGAGGATGCCGTTAATCTTTATATCTCGCTCTATCACAAGCACGAGCCTCTCGTTCATGAGTAGATGCATGCTTCCTTCTGCATGGCGATACAGTGATAAGAGTGCTAACCCATTTTTAAGTGTTCACATCTCTGGTAGAGACAAATGTCTTGACTTGACACTTGTCACTTGACACGCTCCACCAAAACAGCGTTGCAGACCTAAGTACACCACCTCATGGCAATGACACTCCCCTGTGGCAGTGCCAGCAGGACAATGCTCCATGCCACACAAAAAAATGGCCTGAGGAACGTGACAAAGTGATCAGTGCACCGACTTTCCCTACAAATTCCTAGACCCAATCTGATCAAGCATTCATTTGGATGTGCTGGTACCGAGAGTTACCCCCGATCCATGCTGTAGCCTCCTTTTGATCAGACTTGGCTCTGACCTGTTGAGGCATGGACACAGGACCTCTGGGTTGTGTCCTGTGGTGTCTGGTAGCATGGCATTGGATTCTGGCGTTGAGTCCTGTGGGTTGTGAGATGGGGTACCACCACATCCCACAGATGCTCAGTCAGATTGGTGTCTGGGGAAGTTGGAGGCCAGATCAGTGCCTTGAGCTCTTTGTCACGTTCCTCGGGCCATTCCTAAACAGTGTGGCAGTGTGGCATGGCGCATTGTCGTGCTGGGGGGGGGCCCACTGCCATCAGGAGTGCAGTTGCCATGAGGGTATGTGTTTGGTCTACAACAGTATTTGGCTGGGTGGAGTGTCTCGACTTGCATCCGCATGAATGCCAGGACCAAAAATTCCCCCCAAACCTTTTTTTTTTTTTTTTTTTTTTACATGTTCACGAAAAGTAACCTTCATTTATTTAATGTGTATTTCAATGTGTAGGCCAGCACAGGTTTTAGTCTAGACCAGTTAATATTAAGGAGTCAGTCAGTGAGCAGAGAGGAGAAATGACAGGAGGAAATATATGATGAGAAGAGGAAATATATGAGATACCTACACTCTTCAAAGTATTAAATAATGTAAGCGGCTGCTTGCTGACATGTTTTGAATGTACAGCAGGCATGTAAAGGGATAATGTTTCACAGTGCTGTACAAAGAAACAGTGGTATGTCCTTTACAGTAAGATAAAACCGTTATCCTTCTCTTTTACAACCTTCAACTATCCTGTGCATTCCTTTACCCATGTTAAGTCCTCTGTCTCATTCTCCCTGGCACAAATGTCTTTGTTTCAACTCTTTGTCTCTTCTTTTTGTCTGCGTCCATCTCCCCCGCCTCTCTCACCGCTTCATGCTTTTTTAAAACTCTCTAATGAGACTTCTCTTGTCAGCAGTTAAAATGACACTGTGAGCAAAGCCTCCTGGCACTCCGTGAAAGTCTACACCCCTCGAGCATTTAAAAAAGCTTAAATCCGAGTGCCAATACCGAAACCAGAATGTGGCTGCCTAATAGTGGGGGTATAAATAGAAATGTTAACGTTGTAAAAACAGCAAATTTGGTATTTCTATTTGATCGACATTAATCTTTGCCACATTACCACATCCAAAAGCGGGGCTTGCAACATACAGTACAAGATGTACAGAAGGTGAAGAGGGCCGAACACACATGAAGAGGAACCAAGAGGGCAAGAGGGGAAGGACAAATGAGTTGTTATAGGTTTTAATTTGATGCTATGAGTTTAAGAACATCGCAATTCATGGCTGGTCAGCAGGCACGTGAGGATCATCAGTCGGCCAAAGTGAATCTCAAACAACTGTGTCAGTATCTCATTCACATGTGGAAGCAGTAATGAGCAGTGTTAGTCGTAACGAAGGATTAAAGGATATTTCATCTATGAGGAGATGAAGAAGGATATATAGCCATGAAATGTGCACCCACTGGTAACAACACTGGACCACCGAACAATCTCAGTCTCTCTTGCACAGGAATACATGCTTGTCTGTGTTCCTTACCTCTGGAGGTTTGGGTGTTGGTTTATTTGCCCTTCCCAGAATCTGGAATAACAATCTCTGTTGAAAGAGGAATATACAGTTTATTTATTTTTTTAATGGATTTACATCCTGGCATAATATTACAGTAATAAGCTGGAGATGTGGAAGCTGGAATCATCAACTGGGCCAAATGACAGGTTCTCCAAATCAAATCCTTTAGATTCATATTTAGCAAAAGTGCTATTGATGTTCTCATCTATCTCTTAGAAAGTAAATCTGTTTCTTTTCTATAATGTACAACATTGAGAAGGTGATTTGTAACCTCAGCAGACTTGGGTTGTACTTACTAAAAACTTTATCCCCCATTTGTCTGTAAATACATACGTTTGACTTCCAGCTTGCAGGAGACGGCGGCTTCTCCCTGGGCGTTCTTGGCTCTGCAGGTGTACACTCCACCATCGAAGCTGCAGGGCTTACGGATCTCGAGGGAGCAAATGCCCTGGTTAGAGATCTGACGAAACTTGGGGTCATTACCGATGATCATCTGATTCTTCAACCACTCGATCTTAGGCTGAGAGGACGAAGGGAAACATTTAAAATTTAGCCATTTGCCAATCTACAGTACATCTCAAAGATACATTTTGTTTTGTTGTAGTGACAAGCCTAAATCCAAACATTTGCTCTCAGTTCATGGTGATGTTCTAAAACTATTATGTCAACTGTGCTGATTTTTTTAAACAACAGCAGTAATCAAATGTGAACTTTGAGATTTTTGCCCAATCCCATTTCTTATTTTTACCCCTACACCTCCCTTTGGCCCACCTTTGCCCAATAAAACAGAGTTCAAAGTGGTAGTGGTGGACAACTCCTAAAGACCCTGATATGTCATCAGTGGTTGACGATAGAGTTTACGTAAACAGACGCAACAATGGCAATAATGGCAATTTAATAACCTAAGTTTCACGCTATCAATCGTTCAAACAAGCCATCACATGACTTCAAATCTCACCGTTATTCACCTTCAAAGGAGGAATACAACATGGAAATAATGTCAAAATGCGAGATAATCATGCACAAATCAGCAATAATTGTGTATTGTTATCTAGCTAGCTAGTCACCTACTGAGACACTAGCTGCAGCTAGTGATTTTTTATGCTTTATAAAGAAAAGAACCAACATAAAATAAAATGTTCTTAAACTAAGATGATACAATGGTAAGTGGAATTTTTTAATCTTTATGAACGAAGAAAATACAGTTGTAGATTTCTTCTGTTGCTTTCGCAGCCATGTTGCTGATGATTTCTCCTAACACTCAGTTTGGAGTGTGCCGCTGAAAAACCTCGATTTGGAGAGCCATGTAACCCTTCACACTACCATTAGACTTGAACACGTGAACTGAGGGGTGAGGGCAAAGCGGCAGGGGTGTATTGGGATTGAGATTAAGGGGCACTTTCCAGTGCATCAGTGTATCAGACAAAGGAAAGAAATTATTAAGTGGCATAATGAGAATTTTATGAGGTATATTGTTTAAGTATGAATTTTAGCAATTAACAAAACTCTGGCATTTCAACAAAAGTTGATTCTCTTAATTTAACCAGTGTTTACTTCTCTCTATCCGAGCTGCAGTCTCTAAAGTCATATTTTACCATTACCACTAGAGCGGCAACTAACAATATTTTTGTTGTCGATATATCCATTGATTATTTTCTCAATTAATTAATTGATTGTTTGATCTATAAAATGTCAGAAAATGATCAATCGGTGTTTCCAAAGCCGAAGGTGATGTCTTCAAATGTCTTGTTTCATCCACGACCCATAGATATTCAGTTAACTGTCATAGAGGAGTAAACAAACCAGAAAAAAAAATGTACATTTAGGAGGCTGGAATCAGAGATTTTTACTGTTGTTTTTCCTTAAAAAATTACTCTGGTTACCGATTGATTATCAAATTAGCTGGTGATTAATTGAACAGTCACAACTAATCGATTAATTAATAAATCGTTGCCACACTGATTTTCAGTCTTTTTTTTTCCAATTCAATAAAATAAAAATTCCAACATTACACGTTCATTACAGGACCCCTGTTGAACAGAACCGCTTTTCTGTTTTCACTGAGTCAAAGAGTATTACATGCATTTTAAGACAAACTGAACATTTGAGTAGACTGCACTGTCAGTCTGTCGTCAGCTCGTCTTCCAGAGATCTCAGACACTCAGTACTGAATGTGACAGTTTGGTAGAATGGGAGTAACTTAAGTCTGCTCAGGTATGTGCTGCTCTGCGCTTCAGTGCCACAGATTTCCTCATGGTCCAGCTTCATGCAAGGTGACTCTGGTTATTAGATTTCAGATCAGCTGATGCATGTCAGAGAGGTTTGTTTCAGCCATTCCTCACCCAAGTGTGAAACATATTTAGTTCTGCTTTGCTGCTTACGACAGGGTTTCAAAATAGATGTTTCTTCTATTTTAGGAAGTTGGGGAACTGACGTATGAGTTCAGATGAAAAAGGTCAAACATTTTGCAGGTATGTAGATGATTCTCTGATGAGTTAATAACTGATTCTGAAGATTCAAGGATGAATTTAATTGAACTGACTTCCGTAAAATTATTTTACAAGTTTGATACGTAAGTACCAGAATGCAGAGGGGCACGGTACAAACACTGTAAAGTGCAAACTAATGTCATCCAATGAGTCTTCTTCACCCCCGCTGTCCTCACTGATGGACGAGGTGGAGGATGATGTAAATGAGGCACACGTTTTCATCCTGAGCTGTAAACCAAGTCCTGTATATTTGAGCCTTTGGCAGCAGGGCGATGCTGCTGCTGAGGTTTATGATGTTGTTGCAAACCAACACCTCTAATAAATGGTAATGCAGCTAGTGCTGTTCATCTCGTTAGACCTGTAGGTTGTGTATGAGTGGAGCAGTTGGGTGTATCACTCCAAAATATATCATGAGATGAAATCCTAGTTTTGATCAGTGCATCACAAAAAAAAGGATTTTGATTTGTAATGCATTTTTAGCTCAGCTGGCGGCACTTCTCTGTGGGTGGTAATGTAGGTCAGTTGGTCTGTCCAGCACTTCGGTCTGTACTAAAATCTCTAAACAACTATTGGTACACTCTTCTGAGAATTGCCCCCTTAACACGGTGGAGGGATTTGTGTGTCACTGTGAACCTGAGAGCTGTGTTGTCTTGGGGCTGATAGCCCCTGGTAAGGTCTCCCAAGGCAAAGTGGTCCCAGGGTAGGGGCCAGACTTAGAGTAATTCTAGAAGACCTTCATGAAATGGCATATTCACACTTTGAGGACCTCATCCAGTATGGGGATACCGGGGCCCCACCCGGAGCCAGACCTAGGGGGAAGCTCACCAGCAAGCATCTGGTGTCCAGGCCTTGGGCCATGGGGCCTGTTCAGGCTCAGCCTGAATAGATAACATGGAGCTGTTGCCCTATAGGTCTACCACCCACAGGGACAGGATTCAGGGCTCTGTGCGTTCTGTGCCTGGTAGCAGGCTGGGATGGGGCTCCAGGCTGATCCCTGGCATTGCAGACTGGTTTTGGACTACTGGTACAAAATATTCATGGTCCCCAGGGGATGAATCTGTAATAGAAATACCACTAACACAAAAATAGTGCCCTTGTCTTGTTTAATTGACAGACAGATAAAAGACAATGTAAAATCATCCATGTACCACTCCTGCTCTTATTATCTTATCTTCCTTTCCCTCTCTTCTGTCCCATCATATTTCTGTCTATGGACTTCCATGTGTGGAAGTAACAGGGACAGTCAATCCCACTGATAGTGATAACAGTGCTGCAGTCTGGTCAGGTGGCAAAAATAGTACCTTCTGTGATACAGCAGCATCTCCACTTAGTCACAACAGGCTAAACTTCTTATCATTTTCTCTTATTTGTCTTCCCTGCTTATCTATCCTCCACATTCCCTCTAACAGCTACCCATGTAGCCTCCGCCTCTAGATGTGACAGCTCTTTATCAGGCACAGCAGGACAATGTATCATCACACTACATGCCTTTCTGCTGGACCTCCCTCAGCAGTCCCCAGTAGGCTCTGGACTCTGAACCACAGCCCATTAACCAACACATCTTGTCACACAAGTGTGAAATAATGCACGAGTGGGTGAAAGAGACAGTGTTTGAGAGCGTTAAATGAAACTGAATTTGAATTTATGCAATTCAATTGTTTGTAATTGCATGCAATTATGTGGCTTATCATTGTGATGGTTGAAGAACTACAGCCAGGTGTCTGTGAATGGTGACACTGATGAGTTAACAGCAGTTTGACATGTATGCAGGGTTTCTGTTTGGAGAAATTGGTGCAAGTACTCCATGTGTCCTGGAAGATTTCAATTCAAGGTTTCTGTTGTCAAGTATGGACAGGTCTATACTACATCAACAGCATGGTCACCCTGTACATCCTGCCAAACCTCGTTTAAACTTATAAAGTCTAGATATTCTTAGCAAACAGCCCAAATTAAGCTCACATAATTATGAGGAGGCACTGTATAGATAACTTCTCATTTCAGCTTCACGAATTAGCTTTTTTCTCGTCCATTACGATGCTTCTAAAGCTAGCGAAAGGAATAAATATTAATAGGGCAACCAACAGAAGTTCAGCTCAAAATGGCACACTGGAGACCAGTCATTACTGAATAACTGAAACCCTGTATGTAGGGGGTCAAACTTGGGTTAAGTACACATTAAGTATGTTGCTCTCCTGTGTGAAAGAGGTATTGAATGTCTCCCTTTTCCTTACAGATGATTAGTGGATGTGTTTTCACACAGCTGCTACAACTCGGTTGCCTGCTGGTCCATGGGGACAGGCACTTTTGACTTATTTAGATATAGCGGTATTCTACTCCACTCGGACACCTGGGATGAGCCGGGTTTCACTGTATGAACCATAAACATACTGCACTTACAGCTCTGGGAATTGTTCACACATAAAAAAAATCTCACACTGAGCTGTCCGGACCTTCTCAGCTGTCCCTGAAACATGAATATCTACTAGTACTTCTTATTTTCAGTCCTTGTGTTGGCTTGTGTCGTCAAATTCAGGCTCAGTTATCAGTTCCTGTTTGCTTTCTCACTGAACTACAGTGGCACGTGCAGACTGTTGAACCGGCTGTCCTTGCTGAGGAGTCAAGGACAGCCAGGACACATAATCAACTGCATTTCCACTATGGCCTGTCACCTAAGCCGTCTGCGTCAGCCAGACAACTGTAAAGATATGTTTAACCAGAGCAGCAGCCGCAAAGAGCAGTGAGAGACATACTGAAACTTCACAGAGACATACCAGTGCAAGCCCTGCTCCGCTTCTACAGTGGATCTTTATAGCAGTGATATTAATACCCCATTTGAAGCACCATAACACACGCTCAAATGATTTATTGAGGTTCCCCAGTAAGACCAAGACTGTTAAAATATAGAACAACAAATGTTGTGTCAGGAAAACAGAGTTCAACTTTCTTCAGTGTCAAAAATATCGCAAACATAAACAAGGACCCTCTACTAGATGTTTCCCTAGCCTGTCCTCGCTTTGTTAAGCAAGCATGTTGTTAAAATGCTGACTATTGGCAGGAGCTATGAGGCAGTATAGGAGCACTATTGTGAACCTGAACACGATACACTGATAAGACACCCTATAGGTGGTGGAAACATGAGCACAAACTGCACGTTAACCTGAAAAGGGTAAAGTAGGGATCATGGGCATGACATGAAACTATATCATGATCCAAACTGCAGTGTATGTGTGTAAATGTGTGTGTGTGAGTGTCTGTCTGACCTTGGGGCTTCCGCGGACAGAACACAGCAGCTTGGTGGTGTATCCCACAGTGGCAGCGCGGTCACTGAGGGGTGTGGTAAACTTGGGGGCCTCGCTGAAATTGTGTTCTTGGTACTCAGGGGGCTTGTAGACAATACCTGCGAACACATGGTACAACGTTAAGATCTCAATGTTGACTTGCATTATGAATAAAATTACAATAACTGACTACACTTAAGGAGATAGAAAATCAGTGGCGGCACATCAAACACAAACACAACCATCATGTGCTGTCATGTTATATTTTTCAGGCTACTGGCACAGACCCAGACCACTCTTTCCAGGGTGTTTTTGTGTGAAGTGTGACGTGCGTGTGGACAGGGCTCCAGACTGTGACCATGGTGACACATTCCTCACACCAATCAGTCCTTAGATGCTGCTCTTTAAGTATCACTGTGTGTCCTGTAATTCTGTTTATCAGAGGTAGGATTGCACAACCCACCACTTTATCACCACCTTGTCCCTCAGAATGATACAGGAGATTCAATTGAGCAGTTTCATTTTCCATCTGTCTAATTTACTCCAACAGCATTTAGACCCCGGGCAGTTCAACCTATGTCCTCACTTCATGGGGCTCTGATTAATGAGGACGCATCATGTCGATGGGTCCTTCAAATCACGCGTTTGTAATTATTTCCAAACAGCCACACTAGAAGGCAGTGTGAGAAGGCGGCCTATAAAAGGTGCAATAGTGATTTGAAACCTGCAATGATGGCAAACATTTACAGACCGTCTCTCCAAAAGGATTTATAGTGTTACACTTGATTGTTCCCATAAAAAGTAACAGAAATAGTTGCTTACTTTCTCACTGTTTAATCACGACATGAAGAGGGGGTGAATATCAAATCGTTGGTTTTGGAAAGTTACTGAAATGGTCAGACAGAGCTACTGCTACATCACCAAATGACATCCTCTACAGGGAAGGAGGTACAGGTAAACACTGTGTAAACACTAGGGGTGTAACAATCCATCAATCTGGATCAATATATTGATTCAATGATTAACGATCAAATATCATCAATGCAAAGTGAAAATCCTATCACCATCTTTCTGATACACATTTATTTTGAAATTCCCATGGTACCAAGTGCACCTCGTTTCCAAGTGTACCTCCTTCGTTAACATTCAAACAATGCTAGCGGCCGCTGAATTGAATCTCATCGAAGTTGAAATGTGGAAGACTTTGTGATATCAGAGAATAACACACACACACACACACACACACACAGGAAGGGCAACATTTGCTCTGCGAGTTGTTTTGATGATGTCAGGGCCTCTTAAAAGACATTTCAGTAGTAGCCGAGCACTCGCCAAGAGAGCAACCCACTTTTGATTAAAGCAGTGCCAAGGCCATTTCCACTCCTTAAGTCTTCACTTTAAAACACACCCAAACACACACTCAAGACTCTCACACACTTACAGCAGCTCATTAATCTATAAGTACCCACTTGTGCTGCAGCCCTGCCTCTGCACTGTTCATCATATCAACAAACTGACCTTAAAGGAATAAAGAGATGAATCAAGAAGGTCACCTGTCTTCTGGATGTGGGCCACCCCCTTGGTGACGGCCGCTTTCTCACTGATGCCCACCTTGTTCTCAGCAAACACTCTGAAGGAGTACGAGTTGCCCATGATGAGGTCTGTGACGGTGGCAGTGAGCCTGTGGTAGTGCTCCAGCACAGAGAACCATACCTGCAGATGGAGAAACAGACAGATAGATAACTATACTATGACGTGACCTTATGGATTGGTTTTTACCAGTGAGCTACCAACTGACCCTTCATTAGCCGGATATCTTCAGGTTTGCAGTTAGATCCATTATACAGCCACTGTGACCTAACTTTACCCAATCCATTCTCCTGATCCTTTCACTGCCTCTTGTACCCTACTGCTTTTTCTTTAACTCACTTCTTCTCTCTTTCTGTCTGTCATCTGACATCTGCTGAGGAGTCCCTATCCCCTCATGAGTTCATGAAATTAGGATTCCTGTTTTAGCCTAATTGTCTCTACTCACTGCTCCACCATGTACAAGACAGAGAGAGCGTGATACAATATGTATATCCTTGCCTACGAATGTAGCCTGGGCTGTATTATAGTGCTCCCTAACAGCACTACCGTCTAATATCTCTGCCAGATCCCTCTCAGGGCCATGAGTCACAACTTTAAAAAGACCTATTAGCAATTTGATAGACTGTTAAGTAAACCCCAGGGAAAAGAGAAGCAGCAATTTAAAGCCTAGTTCACACGTACATGGGTATTTTCGGAAACAGGGCTTTTCCTCCAACAGCCAGCAATATAACCCCAAACTCAAAAGCCATGTTGGCCAATCATGCAAAGAAGAAGGTGTTGGCCAATCAGAAGGCTGAAATGAGCTTTCACATTAGCTTGACTCAGCTTACACACTAGCAACATTCATGGGGGTGCTGGATTATGTAGCAGTGACCTCTGTAGTGCACTCCAACGCCTCTGTTCCTCAATTTAGGGTGTAAATATGTAACAGTCCTGATAGCAAGGTCAGAATCAACATCATTTTGATGACAGCAGTCACTGCATGAATTGTCACTTTGTTTGTGACGCCTCACAAAAAGGAAGTTATGTCTCACACGTGTTGCAAGCTGAAACTCAGTGTTTCCTGTCTGCATGTCAATACTGAAAACAGAGTATCTGAACATCCTTACCCTAGAAGGAGTTTCACAAAACGTTTGTTTTCAGTGACCTAAAACACAGTTTGTGTGGACAAGAGGCAAAAACACATAGAAAAAGCTATGTCAAAAAAAAAACAAAAAAACTTGTGTACATCAGACTAAGCCTAATCCAGATCATCTGATTGAGGACAATTTCAACCATATTTTGAGAGGAAAAAAGGGTTTGGGGAGGAATCTATGTTAAAATCAAGTTCAATGCAGATCGACGTCCAAGTCTAATCTCACAGTGTGTATATGTAAGTGAAATCGTTCACAGTATTGTGACCAGTTCAGGTAAATTTTCTACACTTTAAGTAGAAAAAGACCAGTGTTTTTGCTTTACCTTATCATTATGTAATAAATGTTATTGCACAATGTAATGGTTATAGACATCATTGCAATTTTGACTGCTTCCTTATAATTCTGAGTATGATCTACAGCTCAAAGGAAGTGCGTTAACTAATGTGCGCCCAAAACAGGAAGAGGACAGTGCTTTTATTTTTCCTGGTCACTGTCCCCAGTTACCAAATGGTATCAGTGTAAGATCTTTGCAGTTTCTATCCCCAGTAGCAGAATTGCTGGTTGAGTGGTTGAGTCAGCGCTGTCACTACCTCCACTGCTGACTTCAAGGTGAGATCACTCTGTCCCCCATTCTGCATATCTTTTTTATGGAACGGCGAGGCGGAACAAAGGCGCAAAATTCCCGCATAATAGGCAACAGGCCTGATCAAGTATGACACATCTGTCTAGTGTTGAGGTCGCACCATCAGCATTACCCGGAAAATCAGACACTGATAAATTATTATAAATCAAAATCTACATCAAAGGCATCTATGGCGGGATTCCCACTGACTCTTGCACTGAGGATGAATCTGGTTTATGTCTGCAACTTCACACAGTCTGACAATATGATCGTCCATACCCCGGTCTTCTTGTCGGCCTTCTGGATGGTGTATCCAGTGATCTCCGTGTTGCCATTATCCTTGGGAGGGGTCCATTCCAGAGCAGCGTTGAAGCCCCAGGTGTCAACCAGCTTCACACTGGTAGGACAGCCAGGCCGCTCTGAGGAGACACATTACTCTAAGTATTTATAAAATCATAACTGGTGCGTTCCTCAAAGCATGAATGGTGTCTGCTCCCAGGATCAAAAGTTAACCATGTACTTGTATGTTAATGCCTCCATCATGAGGCCCCACACTTTAACAGCAGCAGCTGACAGCAGGGTCAGACATATACATCATTGTTAGAGGTGTGATGTATGTTGGCTAGTGCTTTGAATGTCTACTGGAGCAAGTCACAAAGTCTCAGAACCAACAAGTCAACAAGTCAGCTGCACAACTGGCTGAGCAGACTCAACAGGGAGGCCAGAAATAAGTCCCTATTCACACCTCTCACACACACGTACATGTGCGTCCATGTGTGTTGTGTGTGTGTGTGTAAACGTAAGCATGTGCGACTCACCCACAATCTGGAGGGTGATGTTGGCTTTGTCTTCAAAGCTGTCTACTTTAACCGTCATCTCGTAAACACCAGAGTCCTCCCTCTCGGCGGTGCGTATAAACAGGATGCTGTCCTTGTCACTGTTCCTGATGTTGACCTTCTTTGTATCCAACGGCTGGCCATCCTTAAGCCAGGACACGTCAGGTTTTGGCTTTCCCTAAGGAGTTGGAAAAAGAGAGATAAGACGACGAGAAGATTCAAGTATGATGTCATGTTATTCACAGACTATACAGAAGGTGTGTGTGCGTGCTGGCTTACAAGAAAGGGGATGACCACGTTGATCTGCTCTCCGACCTGCTTGACATAGCGGGATCTGAGAGCACGGGGCAAGCGGATCCTGGGACGGTCTGAAAAACAAGACAAAAGTCAGACATGTTCATCTTCTGTCTCACCCATCATCGAGGGATGGGCATTAATGTCATTGGTATCAATAAAATCTTACTGATTCTGCCTATCGATCTGATTCTTTATCAGTTCCCTTTTTGATTCTTGATCAATTTTCGTTGGGGAAAAGGAGTCCTTAACAGCATTATTATATATTATTATACCATGGTATATTCACCCTCTGGGAAGCAGTGACACTGCTCAGCGACACTATAATGCTGGTGTTTCCACTCTGCACGAGTCCCCGAGTACCTGATTTGGATGTCAGTATCTGTTCAACGTACAGTTAAAGGAGAAATCCGGTATTTTGCACTTTGAGCCCCATTTCTGACTTGTTTATGATGAAATAGAGTGGTTAAGACCAAAATTTTGACGATTGCGCCTTTTCAAAGAATTTGGCTTTCCCCTGCCTGGCTTAACAGTGCTTTCGCTATTCATCTCAATTGTGGAACTATTTTTTCAGCTGCTGGAACCCTGAAGGGCTATACACTCCAGCCCACTTGATGGCGATAATGCTCCTTTACGTGGGTGTCGCCAACAGACAGGAAACCATTGCAATGTAATGGGATACAGAAGGTTAGCATAGTGTTCAAAGGCATCGTACTGCGAAGGTTGTTTACAAGCGAGTAATAATGGGCAAGTTTTGTGCAGTCAGCGACTGCGGGAGAATTTCTCCGAAGAGGAGTTGTCATTGACTTCCCTTCCTCCAGGAGCGCACACAGCACTGTCGGGCCGGCACTTTCACTGAGCTAAAAGACTACAGTGACTACAACCTTGTCGTAAACAACCACCTTTCCGTTTCCAGTGGCAGTTTACTACTAACGGACAATGAGGCTTCCTATAGTAAATCAATGGGTTAGACAAAATGTCAAATAAATCATCATGGAAACCCCAGTTTGCTACGATGTCGTCAACGAACACCACTGACCACTTGGTGAGTTTCATAGCTTTGAAAACAAAAATTTAGGGTGGTTTAAGGACAGATTTACTCATGGCCATAGACAGCATTGTTAAGCCAGGCAGGGGAAAGCCAAATTCTCCAAAACGGAGCAATCGTCAAATTTTGGTCTTAGCCACTGTATTTCATCATGAACAACCCAGAAATGGGGTGCAAAGTGCAATATACCGGACTTCTCCTTTAAATGTTGCTGTGTGAGTGTGAGGTCTGCATGGGGGAACAGATGCTGAGAGTCTGCCCACACAGAAACACACATAGTGACCGGACTGACTGTAAGCATCACGTGGCTAATGCTACTAACGGGTTTAACTACAGACTCCAGCCGTTCTGGTCTTGGTGTGAGTTTGCTGGGTCTTTTAAATGGCTCAGTGACAGATGTTAGCCAGTGCTGCTATGCTAGCTTGTGTTAACTGGACAAATGTTGAACTGCCCAGGAGGAAAGCAGCTCTGTGTCCAGCTCCAGTGCTGTGTCTAACCTATGTAATGGCAGCAACAGAAAGTTTGCTGATTATTCTTATGTTATATTTGAATTTATGGTTTGATAGGCTAACTGAAGCCTGGTTGTTCAAAACAAATGTCAAATATCACTTGTTTTCTGTCGTTGGCCAATTGACATTCCTACTCTCTGTTTTGATTTACTGATCTGTTGCATATGCTGGTAAATTTGATATACCAGGAACTGACACCTGGGCACCTAAATAAGTAAATCATGCACTTGACAACATTAGCTAGCATTACCAGTGTACAAACTGTGTAAAGTACACTTCCAGTTTGCGTCTTCGAAGTGGGGTCATATACGTTCATACTGACAGGTCTAAATAGAGCAGCCACTGAGAGTCAAAGCTGACAAGAGTGAAGGAGCTAAAATTAGCTCCAAACTGATGACAAAACTCTATCTATCTATCTATCTATCTATCTATCTATCTATCTATTTTGACAATCAATTTATTGTTTCAGTCAATTTTGAAGCAAAAATGCTAAACTTCAACTAGTTTCAGCTTTTGAACTGTGACAATTTGCTGCTTTCTTTTCCCATATAAATAACAGATTAAATAACTTTTAGTTTTGGTCTCTGGATCAGACAAAACAAGCAAATTTAAGACATCAATGTGAGTGCTAAAAAATAAAAAAAAAAGCAATTTGTTTTTCTATTTTCTAATATCTTAGAGACTAGAGGATTCATTTGAAATATTTGGTAGTTGCAGCCACAGTAACAACAAAAATGAATTTTATCATCTTATTGGACCCTTTGCCTTTTCTGATAAAAATACAAATAAATAAATTGACATCAGTGTTTCCAGTGATATTACCATGATAAAATATTTGAAATTCAATAACAAAACAACACTAAACTCACAAATCCACCATCTATGTGGTTATTAAAGTGAAAAATAACTTCATTTGCCAGTAGCAGAAAGTTTCTGTGGACAAGAGGAAAAGTACAGTATCTGGGCAGCAAAAGGCAAAAGAGGAAGACCCTACACCCAGCATCTCTAAAAATAGTTATGGTGACGAGCAACTTGGATGAACCCCGACATGTGTTCCCTCCTGTCATGCACAAAGAAGCAGCAGGAAGATGTCATCGCTTTCAGCTGACTGCGGTGGTCAAACAGTGCACCTAGAAACACTGAAGTACAACAGACTGGAAACTGTAGACACCCAAATCAATTGCGCTAACTGCTGGTGTGCTCAAGCTGCAGATAAAATGATATGGATGAAATTGCACCGTGGTTGGGACTTGAGTCATTTACTTATCAACCACACTGGATGGCTGGGTGCTAAGTATCAGGAACAGCATCCCTCGCATGTTTCTGCATAAGCAGCAAATGTCTGAAAAGCTCTCCGGGCTTACAGGACACATAAAACCAAGCTGCTGCCCTCCATCACCTGCTGCAGCTTGCTCCTTCTCATCCACTCAAAATGTCTCAAACCCCCATCCACGTCCTGTCTGTCTCTTTGCTCCACTTCTAAAAGGGTTTCTTTCCCGTGTGTCTCATTCTCCTCATCCTAACATTTGTCACCATATCATTGAGGCAGAGGCTGAGATCCGCCCCCTGGATCCATCATTCCCCCCGAGGATCAGGTCTGCCTCCAAATTTGGCTCAAACAGTAATCCCTGCTAATCAGTACACTTCCCAGCAATGCCCAGAAGTGTTGTTGGCATTACAGCATCCAGCAGCCAGCCAGTCCTCCTGCAAACAATATATAATCTGCCTTTGTCTCTGGATAAAGTGTCTTTGTGGGGGGGCTTTCAGCATATGCAGGACAGTTTGTCTTTATCAGAGGCTTGTACATGCAGATGGGTGTGTGGTCAGGACATTGTGTGACTGACACACAGCTGAATTTACCCCCCCCCCCCCCCCCCCCAACAAGCCACGCAGAATCCATCAATTAGGCTCATGTGTCGCTCCCCTCAGTTGACAGTTCTAGTGGCATGACTGCAATTTCTTCATTTAAGTTTCCTGTTTCCTGTTTACGCTTAGAGACAGTAAGATGTCCTTCTGAAAGTGGATAACTGGGGCATGTCAGCTCAGGTCTGCATTACTTCAATGTGACTCAGTGTGAGAGGCCTGATGGAAATTCAAGGCCAGAGTAATGACACCAACTTGGGACATTTTTACCCTTTATTAGAGACAGTAGCAGAAAGATGACAAGTAATTAAGATCCATGTTTGTACTGAAGCCGTTTGCTGCACATCTTAACACAAACCAGTATAAGTGGCTAATATTTCTAATCACATAATAGTTACTTGGAGGTGCACAATGTGTTAAAAATTGCACAATGAGAACTTCATATTACAGGACAGTTTATTTATTGTAAGACATTAAGTGATATGCATGCCAGATGACAGGACAGCTAGAGAGCCACTGACATAAATTTAGGTGAGACAGTGACTTCAACCCTCACTGGGCTGAAGTCAATAAAGAATATGGCTGCCAGATGGCTCATTAGCCAAACTCTTTCCTTTGCCTGACTCAGTCTTCCATTAAATCATCTCAACACGGATGCAGCAGAGGAAGAAGTTTTAGAGTCAGACAGTTAACCACTGCAGCAGCTATGTTTGAGATTATATGGTGCAGCGATGCAGCAGATCCTGAACACTAGAAGAGAAAATACTTTTCATCCTGGTCTGAATCCAGTGGTTGGTTTTTTTTTTTTTTACATGTGGAGGTTCTTTATATGTATGTACATTTTCATAGCTAAAAATTTGGCAGTTAAAAGACTGTACAAAGTATATTATGCATACTGGCGTATAAATATATAAATGTATCATTCTTAGGAACTAGGACAAATCATGTCTTAACAACTAAAAGAAAAAAACCTTACACACTAATTTCATTTCTGGGGTGAAACATTATTTTTCAAGGATTTGTGTGTGAAAAACCCCCAACACTATTTATACAATATTTTTTTTTTTTTTTTTTTTTTACTTTAAACTTGCTCTGTGCCAGAAAACGTCTTTGTCCCAGACAAGAATTCACAACTTAAATTTAACATGCGTTAAAAGCCTTCAAAATCTATCTAATATCTGATAACATTGGTTTAAAAATGTACTGCTTTAATCATCTTTGTTTTAAAATATGTTTTTCTATGAAAATGTTGGCCCTTTTAATTTGTGTCCAAAATTTCGGTCAGATTTCTACAAAAACATAATGCAATAAGGCATAAAAGGAGTTCGCTATATCCTAAAGACTCCTGTTTCACTTCCTGGTTTCCAAAAAAGGTGGAAATGCTACTCAAGTACTGGTTAGCATTCTACTTTCTGATTAATTCAGTAAATATATTATAGCTACCAGGTGTGTCTCAACCATAACATGTCAACTCTGTTGCCCCACTAAATCAACCAAAAACAAAAATTATGGTTTAAAATGCATATTTTGATTAGCATTACAAGAACTCTAGGCAACTTTGAAAAATACAATGGCTATTCATTACAACTGCTGTGAAATTAATTTATATATATAACTTTTTGTCAACTTCATTAAGACATCAAGTCCGTCAGATCTTACCTCTGACATCCACATATATGCTATTAAAAAAAAAAATAAATAAATCACTGGGATGTTAGCCCATTACAAGGTTTAATAGTCTGTTTTCCTAGCGTAAATGAACAGTAGAAATCAACCCCCCAAAAAAGTAATGTTTTGTCCCAGTTCTCAAGAATGATTGGTATACTGGTACTCAATTAATCCCTTTTCTTTGCTCTTTGATTTAAAAAAAAAAAAGCCAGACATTAATACAGAGCAGTTTTTTTCTGCTACTTAAGATAGTAGGTTACATCCCTTGGAGTATGTAGTCCATTTTATCCAGTATTTTATATTATGTTCAAATGCTAGTCTTAAGGAAAAGGTCAGTTTCTCTATACAGTGCATTTCACTGACTATTGCAATCCTATGCAGGATCTTCCTGAGTAATGGCTTTCTTGCTGGCAACCAGAGGTACTTTGTAAAGGTATTTATCCTGGGTTATGAGTTTGTCTGAGATTTTGCCCAGGTATAATGTGACATAAGAGCAATCAACTTCCAAAAACACCCCTTATTTCTCTGGCAATCTCTTGTCAATATAAACGGATTAGAGGGCCGCTCAAAATACATGAAAGTGGTCTGCCACTGATTTACCACGCTGCTTTCAGCATTCATCCTGTCCTCAAGGACCCTGCTGTATAAATTTAAACTTTGGAGATGGAGTTGCAAAATATCTTTATGTTCTTCCAGCAGAACTCCTGCCAGGATCTTAGGTTGGCTGACGCAGCCTGACCCTCCCAAATATGATTCCAGTCATCAACAGATATCTCAAGTCCTGATTCCTGGACAGCAGGATAACTTGTGGAGTTTTGTAATCTAATACGTAGTTGTGATACAATATGTTTGCTTTCCTCTCGCTGATTTTAATAAGCGCTAAGTAAATAAACTTTATCATTACTTATTATTCTTGTCAGCTTTACATAGCTTTAAGTCCTTTAAGGTGCTATCAGCAACAAACAAAATGTCAATTGACTGCTATTCATTTAGTACAAAGAAAAGTACAAGTAGAAAATCTGTAACTGCTTCACCGTCTTATTTGTGGTGTCAAACCCGCAGCAACGACTGAAGCTGTGTGTACAAGTGTAAGTATGACTTACAGCTAATGAAAGGTCTTGTCAGCACCTTTGGGATTTATATACACATGCATCTGTGCAGTCCATCTTAAGCCCCTGGCAGTTAATACCACCTCAACCGCCGTGCTTGCAACATGAGCATTTTATGGATAGGTCATAAGTTACAACCATCAGAGAGCTCCTGATAAAGAGGTTGGAGACTGACATTTTAAACGACGTCACCACAATCAGTCAGAACCTCAAAATCAATGTTATCTTTTATAAGGACGTTTTATTTGGACCTCAGGAATTTTGTAGGCACCTTTGCAGGGAAATCCAACAACATATTCGGACTGTGTAGGTAGTCTGTTGTTGTATTTAAGGAATAAGATTGGTTGTTACTCACCGCCAACCTCGCGAATGTTTACAGGCTGTGCAAGTGTGCAAGGTTCACTGCGGCCACCGGCATTTACAGCCACCACGCGCACATGCAGCAGGTCACCGGTTGTTAGATTTTTGATGCAGCAACGGTTCCCTGGAGTCAGCTGTTCTTGAGCTGCAACCCATTCTGTAGCTGCAGATTAACACAAGGTTTGTGTTAATATGCAGTTTTTAGTGCAGTTTTAACTTTGAAGTACATGTCATAATAGCTTCAATCAATTCAATTCAATTCAGACTTTATTAAGGAAACAAGTGAGGGTCCATAGCACAATTAAAAAAAGAAAAAAAAGAAAAATAAAATAAAATAAATTAAATTAAATTAATATATATACATTATACTATACATTAACATATAGGCTGGCACACCAGTTGTTCCACATTCTAGACAGGAACTTGACGGAGCTCAGTTTGGGGATGAACAAGGCTAAAATAATACTGTTTATAGAATCAGAAAACCCATATACATAAGATTCCTTATAAAAGTAAAGCAGGTGGGCACACCAACGCTCGATGAGGTCACTACATATCTTTTAATTTCTTTTTTTTTTTTTTTTTACATAAACATTCCTCCTTAAACTTTTTTTCCATTTGTAAAGTGTAAAACATCCCTTAATGGGACATGTTAAGTGGTTTATCGCCTGTCGACACACGTTTACAAACAAACTGCCCATAAGGAGGACCCTTTGGCCGCCATGATGAAATCTCAGACGGCATGCTGTCATCTGAGCAAACGAGCGCTTCTAAAAGTGGGGTGAGGAGATACAGTGACAGCCAGTGAAATGCTGCCTGCCGTATACGGCCTGGGCACAGCTATGAGCCTATCTGCCCTCTGACACTTGGAGGACAGGTGCAGCTTCACACATGCACACGCACACACACACACAAAGACTTACTTCCATCCTTGCGGTACTCAATGGCGTATCCATCCAAGCCGCAGTCTCCAATGGTCTCTGGCATCTTCCATTCAATGGTGAGGCAGGAGTCGTTCACATCTTCCACAGTTATGTCCAGAGGAGCGCTGGTGGGCACTGAAGGAGGTTCAGACAGTGCAGAATAATTAAGTGTTATAGCTGACGGTAAGATGAGCTTAAAAATACCGACATACCCTCCAGTCTACAACATAATGATATGATTATCATCTCCATTAATCATTTAAGGAAAAATTTCCTTCACAATTTCCTAAAGCTAGAGGTAAGGTCTCTAAATGTGTTGTTTTGTCCAACCAAAGGTAAAAAAAAAAAATGGGACAAAAAAATCTGCAATTTTTGGTATTTTTGCTTTAATCTGTAACTATTGTCATTATCAAATTGTGGCTTCCAAGTCATTTTAAAAGCCAAAATGTCAAATATTTGCAGCTTCCACATTCTAAATAGTAAGGGTTTGATGCTTTACTTTTTTTACATGAGTATCTTCAGGTTATAAGAGAAATGCTTCATTTGTCCCCATCATAACATCTGTCATCGTCCTTCACTAGGTGTTCAAAGCAGGACCAAGCTACCATCAGAGCCTAAGTTGGTGTTACCTGCGGGAGGCGGGGGCGTGGGGGCCTTTGGCGGCTCAACTACGACAGCTTCTGCTGGAGCAGCTAGCATCAAACAAGCAGGGGGTTAATGTCATTTTTAGAGACAAACACCAGCAATGAGGACCTGATAAATATTCAGAGGATCTTTTCAATGTGATCAGTGCAAATATTTTCACTGGAAAAATATATCAGGAGGCTCAAAGTTTTGTCAAGAACCCACTAGTCCTCACAGCTGGTGGAAAGCATGATGGATTGCATCTGCTCGATGAGATTTTCAATAAAGCAGTCATCATTGTTTGCAGTGTATTACGTGGTTGAGCAGTAATGTGGTTGTCTCTGTGGTGGTTTATGTTTACCGTCTGCGTGAGCATCTGCAGCGGGAGCAGCAGCATCGTCTTCAGCAGCGGGAGCAGCAGCTAGCGTTAAAATGCCATTAGGAAAGCCAATTAGTGACTTACATCATGGCATTACTCATGCAGGGAATCAATCAGTTTCAAGCTAATTTGATAAAGAAACACTCCACTCAAGCACGCAGTAGGACAGCGCAATGGGGACGAAACTTTCGGTATTCAAGAACAGATGGTTTTATGACCCCAAAACTGACAAATAATGGAGATCCTGTCAGACATTTGTACACAGTAGAAGAGAAAACTCATGGGTTGGTTATAAAAGACACAAAGATGAACACTTACACATGATGAAGTTTAGAGACAGAAATACTAAACACAACAGATTATGAAGAACAAGAAACATACACACCATGTGGAGTGCACAGTGGGATACAGACACAGACACACACGTCATGCATTACAGCTTGTGCGTGCGGGACGCCTGTGGTGTGTGTTTACCCTCAGCAGGAGTCGTTGAGTCGGCTCCTTCTTCTGTGGCTGCGGCATCAGCTGAAGTTACATGTTGAGGTTAGCAGGCAAAATCAACACCAGTCACTCAGCTACAAATGGTTTGTGCATGAAGCAGGGACTTTAAAAACGGCTAATTAAATATAAATATACTGAAAGTAATGGCCAGATAGTGTCCATTAATAATAATAATAATAATAATAATTGGATTTACCATCAGCTGCAAGTGTTTTAGATGTTAGAAGCACGTTGGCAGGTGAGATCAGTGGATACAGGTGAAAAGATGGATAAAAGGCATTTCACTGATAGTTATTGGTGTTTTTCTCACAACAAATTTCAGGAAAGTGCAATGATGGTCTTCTGTGGTTTTAATATTGTTGTAATTTGCAAAGCCTCAACCACTCGTGACCAGCGTTGAGTCACCACACTCAGTTTAATACTGTACCTTTGCATGCAAGACATTAGAGGATATTCAAGCTCCACCGCTGAGTGCTATATTTCAACAGGCAACAGTTTGGGTTTGAGAGTGATGAGGGTCACAGTTGCTGCAGACTTTGTGGTTGCTGGTGTCTCATTTGCTGCATGTGCAGTGAGTTGGCAGGAGCTGAACATCAGTCAGAGGACTAGTATAGATTGTCAGTGCAGTGTTTGCACCATGCACTCACCTGTTATATTCGTTTCCATTAAAACTAAGTAGGCTAACAGATACACTAATACTTAAGGCTGTAAAAATGTGTATCTACCGAAGGGATTTTTTGTTTGGTTAGCTCTTATTATTTTTCAATTACTTTATTATGCTGTTGTAACTGACATGTCAGTGTCACAAAAATGTTTTAATAAAGATTTAAGTGAAAAAAACAACTAAGTAGGCTAAGTTAGCAAGTCACTGACAGGTGTTTTTGTTATTTAGCCTGTTGTTAGTTTTAGCAAAGTGTACCTGATAAACTGGCACCAAAGTTTATGTGCCTCCAAATACAACTAAAAATAAATAATAAAGGCAGCAGTTATTACCTTCAAGTAACGTTAAGTTTTCCAGTCGCTTACACGTCAAACCTGTTAGCTAGCCTCACCTAGCTAACGTTAGTAAAGTTAGCTTCACCGTTAGCACTCCATTCCATGCTCACGAGGGATATTCGCGGTTGCTATGGCGCCTGTAGTCCCAGGATACCTGGACCAGCCGCGGCGGTGTCCTCTGCCGGGCCGGCGCGAGCTGCCTCTGGCTCGGGTGCAGGAGCAGCCTCTGTCGGAGGAGCTTCCACAGGTGCAGCCTCCGCAGGTGCAGCCTCCGCAGGCGGGGCCTCTACAGGTGGAGCCGGTGCAGGCTCCGGGGCGGGCTCAGGTGCCTTGTCGGCAGCCTTCTTGGCAGGGGACTTCTTGATGGGTGCAGGTTTGCTCGGCATCGTGCTGACAGATGGACAGTCCTCTGGATGGAGGAGCCAGGAGGGATCTTATATAGCGAGAGGGTTGGTGGGCATGGAGACAACTCCACCCATCCCCTGACTGTAATAAAGCCCCCCTCCCCACCTAAGTGTCATCCTCATGTCCGTCATATGGAGGATCATTTCCACCAGCAGAGGGATGAGAAAACAGATCCTGCCAGTTATTATAATGAGAAACATCTTCAAAATATTGACTTAATATCTTAATAATAACAATCAATACTAAGTCAGAATCTTGAGATAAGTATGTCATTATTTTTGACATAAATCATTATTTTGAGATAAGTATTTATTTAGAGGTATGTATACTATGTCATTACTTTAAGAAAATGTATTATTATTTAACATACCAACTTTTAATTTTAAGAAACAAACTCATTGTTTTGAGAAGAGTAAATTATTATTTTTGAGATAATAAGTCATTCTTTTGAGATAAGTGTTTTTGTTTTTAGAAAAAAGCAAGTCATTATTTTGAGATAATAATTCATTATTTTGAGTCATTATTTTGAGATAAGTCTTTTTGTTTTTAGAAAAGCAAGTCATTACTTTTGAGATAATAGGTCTTTTTTTTTTTTTTTTTTAGAAAATCAAGTCATTATTTTGAGATAAGTCATTACTTTGAGATTTTTAACCTATGCATTTAACCTATGCAGGGAGGAGAAACCAAGAAACCAAGAAAAAGGAGAATACAAGAAATTATATCTACATCGAAGTATTGCAAAATAACATTTTTGCTTTGACAAAAGGCCCCACACACAGATAAAATGTTGATACAGCCTCCTAAAGTGATCAGGAGCATACAGGAGTATTAGCGCCCCATAGTGGATACCATCATGTAAGCACAGCCAACACAGGAAGTGATGTGAAGAATGGCATGACTTTATTGTGTCCATTGCTCAATGTTAGACATATGGGATTTGATGTGGTTATAGAGACATGCCATACAACCATTATTAGGCCCCCTTTTAAGCCAAGTGCTCCTCCCCACTGGAGGAGGACAATAAACCCATCGAGGACGCCCGTTTTCTGCATACAGGGGCCATGCCTTCTCTTAGATCTCTACAGGTTCTTTTTTAGTGATTGTTGTCGCAGATGCACTGATTATTTACAGTGTTTACAATAGTGATGTCATGTACAAAAGAGAAAGAAACCTTTACAAATATTTGCATAAGAAAAATCAAATGTCTGCTCTTAAAAGCAACGTGAAAAGAGGAAGATATCCAGTTAATAAAAATCCCTCCTGTGACAAGGTTAAGTGTGGTAGGTCCAATGAAACGAAACTTTGGGAACACACCAGGGATACATGCATCGACACTACATCTCCAGGCTAAAATCTGTTCTCATACTGCTTCCGACTCTCAGGCAACTCCACAAAGATGTCAAGTCTTTCACACTTTATGTTTAAAATGGTGTCAAAGCACACGCAGGCAGCCCGGTCGTGATTTGCATTCTCATCTACTGCAGAATTAACTGACACACACATCATCTTAACAGCTTATCACCATGACAACAAGCCAAAGATCAAAACCGATAACCCATCGAGGTGACGACATTAAAGTGACATCAGAGTAGGTGAGAGGAAGTGATGATGTTTCCTCTGAATCGAGGCCTCCGCGTGGTAGATTAAAGCACCTCGAAAGCAGCTTTAGGCCAAATCGTGTTTCAGGCACAGATAGACTTAGGCATCATGTCTCTACTTTACACCAGCACCCTGTTTGGAAAGTAGAGGAACGTCTGGACAGAGTATGGCAGTCTGAGGTACTTCAGGGTCAAAGGGGGGCACAGGGCTGAGAGGTTTAAGAATATCTCCACTACCTACAGTTTCCTCCTCTAAACACGTCTTTATATACCTTCTTCCTTCATGACAAGAACAGTCAAGGTGTGAGCAATAAATACTCTCTGTACTCTAGTACTCCGACATATATTATGTGCAAACGAACGAAGGAAAGGAATAGGAGGAAGCCACTGAAAATGAGTTTCAACCTTTCTTACCCGCAGCCCTTACTTTCAGTAACTCTTAACACAAATGTGTGAGAAGGAAACTGTTTGAAAAAAAGGTGTTAAGAAAGATATAAAGAGCAAATGCAATGAGAAAGGAAATGATTTAGTTTGTACAGACTCTTATCACTTCTTTCGTTTTAAACGATGCTGTCCTCTTCCCCTTGAGGGATGACGAATGAGAAATGATCGAGCGAGCAGTGACGACAGAAGTGTAACACCGCAGTCCATGATGGCGTGTTAGGTATACGTAGGTGATTGCTGCTGTATACAGATGACTGTTGAAGATGACTCGGTATAAAATCCTACAAAATCAAGATTTTTCAAAGCTGTATCCTCATCTATCACAAGAGAATTTCGTGTTTTAAAACCCATATCTAAATACAGAACATACGCAAGCATAGCCAGAAATGGTAGGCCGTTTGGGCAGACTAGATAAACGAGCATTTTTTTTTTGTCCTGTGTGTGTTTACAATACAGTATGTTGGTTGAGTAGGGTCAGTTTCGGTGGTTATGATGTCAGTATATTACTGGAGACATACCGATGATGACATTTTCTTTACAGGCTGACCTTAAAACCGATTTTCATTCGGTATTCACCCATGCACATTACTCTTACAGCTTCTGGGTTGTGATATTCGATCCGTGAATAACACAATGGCTGAACTGAAAAGAAACAAAAAACATTCAAGGCCATTTTTATAGTTGTGTTATAGAGTATGTGTTATATATTCTACTGAGCACCAAGTCAGAAAGCACACCAGGAGAGCACTGAGGCAGGAGTAGATGCTGCCATCTAGAGGAATTGCTAATGCACTGCATGATTCCTGTTTGATACACAGTCACCGACACAGCCTGCTAAAACCCAATTACCACAAGTAGAAAATAAAGTGCATTTTTTGGCTGTCGTCGAGTGATGATCCTACTTTTAGGAAATCAGAGTGAATTTCTTTGTAAAATGAAGCCTTCAAAGAAAACCAGGAACAATAAGCACCAATAGTTCGAAGGTGAGAGTTGTGGCAGTTAAAAAGAAAAACATGGGTCTTGATCAGTAGGATTATAGGTAATATTTTGCATCATACTATTCCGGTTACCATGCACTTGCAGATTCAACAACAACCAATCTGGAACACATTGAGGGCAGAGAAGAGACAAGTCGACATCTTTCCCTGACGTGATCATCACTGCTTCCTGTGAGAGCAGTTTCTTTCTGATAGCAGGGCAGAGCAAGCCCTTCGTCCATAATCACTCTCTCTATAGATCCTTTACATTTAGCTTCGTAGCTGCTCACTGAGCACACAGTTAAGTTATTTATTGAGTCTTTAGAGTCTCACTGGGACTGCACCCGCTGTGTCAGCCGTGATGAAGAGTCTTTAGTTCCATAGCTTGACTGACAGTCGCATGTTGTTCTCAGAGTGTCGTCTGCAGAGAGGGATCCAGACAGCCTTCCCGCTCTGGAGACTCTATGTAGTTGGCTGACTCCTGGAGCTTCAGCAGCATGGCCATCTGGGAGGCAGGAGGAGACGGAGACGCAGATTAACAGACGTGTTTTGTTTTTACAGATTTAGATTTAGCTTAGCATAGATGAAAATATCTCCTAAAATACATCTTGAGCATTATAGTGACTACGAATTACTTTTCTTTTGCATAAAGGTATACTGTGCAGGACTTTCCTAAAAACAAAGTATAGACACAAAAAGTAATCCCTCTCAATTATAATTTATGAACTACTAGAAGTGTGTGGTGGTGTATTTATCTGCAGCGACTATATGGTCACGTACCCCCACAGCACTCAGGTGAGGTTGGGTCTTTAACAAACAGAGGGAGCAACCAGGTGCTAGACAGTAAACAGCAGGTTTCCAAGTGACACAGCGCAGAAAAAACGCTAATACAGCGAGGCGAAACACTCAATTACAGTGAATCCAGGGTTGGCTTTTATTTCCTTTTTCTTATTTTGTTGTGTTTGGGACGTTTCTGGGCTGCATCCTCTGGGAAGTGGTGTGTAGACCCCAGCCAATAACAGCGTGCAGGTAAGGTCAGGACTCTAAAGAAAGTTAGTGTCCAGGGGTCTCATTTATAAACATTGAGTACGCCCAAAACAAGGCCCACGCAAAAGTTGTCATCTATAAAAAACATAGACTTGATCGGAGAAACTTTGAGAGAGACTCTGTGAGGCTTTTGTCCGCACGTACATTTTTGATATGGATCCTATGCATTGTTTTATCATTGAGATCCCAGGTGCCAGACTGTAAGCAGCAGATTTAGTCAGGTCAAATGGGTTGACTTCCATTTTCCTTGGCTTATGAAATGTCAGAGATGACATCAAAAATTTCCAGAGCCCAAGAGGACCACTTCAAATTAGATATATTGTCCAAAGAATACTCCACAGTAAAAAAAACACTACTGTAAATCTAAATTAAACTGAGAAAAGTGGTAAATCCTCACATTTGAGAGGCTGCTAATGTTTGGTAGAATATTTTCTAAACCTGCTGCAAATAACCATCAAGGGCGCAAAATTTGCATCTGTGCAGTTTTTCAATTCAGTACGGTATTCAGACTGCAGCCACAATTCATCTGATCTTAAGTGCTGCTAAATAAGATCTGATGCATTATTCCTGTGGTGCATGTTGAGCATGTCTGGAAAACAATGGAACGGAAGTTTTCAGCTGCATCGCTTCTGTTTTTTTTAACCTACGCAAAACCTTAGCGCTTTCTCTCAGTAGGTAAGATCTTTATTTTACTCTTAGCGCCTATAAAGAGGCTGCAAATCATTAAAACATGTCCCCTTTGTCTGTTATCAAAAATATTTCCCAAATAATTTCTCCCTCATACCTACACATCATCCTCTCTACTCCTAACTAGTCCCCCTTGATTCTCACCAGTGGGTCTGACTCCAGTGTGCTGGGTGGAGGTGTATCTTTGGGGGGCTTCTTCTCCTCACTGGGTGGACCTATGCTGGGGGGAGGTAGGTGAAAGAGCCTGGACTGGTCCTGCTGTGCGTTGGGCCAGGGGAGAGTCCCTCTCACCCACTCCACAGGATCCTCCCATACTGCCTTCTGCCCGTGCACCTGAGAGAACAGATATAAAGTACATTGTAAAACAACATGTGAAAAAATAAATGAATAAATGCGGTTTTTAGCACTTATGTTAAACTTTGGAGGATATCCGTATGTGTGCTCACCTTGATGCCGTCTTTGGCTCCCTCCTGCAGGTACGGTATGATGGAGTGGTTCCATAGGTCAATGAACCACTGCCTGAACTCTGCCACTGATACTGGGCATGACAGGAAGAAGCAGGGACCTGTAGGAGGCAACATTTCATGTTAACTTATCTCCTGTTCCAGATACAATTAATCCCTGCTTGCTGCTTTAACCAACACTGTGTCCACTCTCTCTCACCTATGAGGAAGTCTGAAGTGCTGTGTTTCTCCAGGAATGTGTGGAGGTGGTACCAGAGCTGAGGGATCCAGTCCAGTACGCGGAGGAGAGCCTGGTGGCGTGCGGAGTCCTGCTCCTTCTCCTGGTAGGCCTCCACAGCTTTACGGTGCAGGTACCTCAGCAGGAACCCGTTAGCAGGTTCGACATTGTTGGAGAATATTACCATCCTGTGGCCACATGCAAGAAATGTTACTTTACTCCATTAGATAGCTTTATTTGTATTTGATCGTGTATCAAAGTAAGAGGACGCATTGTAAACATTTCCTGGCTTTGTGCTCACCTGAAGCTGAGGTGCAGACTGTGGTTAGACGTCATCTTCACGGGCTGATTGGTTGTTCCGATGATGTAAGGACTGAAACACCAACAGAGTAATTATGTACTGTCATCAAATCTGATTAAAACTCTTCAGTAAAGTGCGGCAACATTTTAAAGTGACTCACCATTTGTGATACTTGCAGGTGAGAGCTCCGTTAACAAGCTCAGTGATGGCTGCTGAGTCACTAATATCGTCTATAATAACAACCAGCGGCAGTTCTCCTCCACTCTCTCTGTCGATCTGATTTGCTAGATCAGACAGATACAACTGCAACTCCTGTAAAAAGCAAAGGTGGGTGAATTTAAATTTTAAGTGTGAAGAAATCAACACGTCATACTTCAAGATAACTGTCTGACAAAAATCCTGAGTCACATGTCACCTTCTGGGACTGACGATGCATGTTGAAGGTGACGGCGGCGCTGCGACCGAGGACACAGGTCTCGTGGTCGGCCTCGGACAAGTCAGACCGGCTGCGCTGCAGGAGGTAGTGGGCTAGACGTTGAGCCAGGTAAGTCTTTCCTGTCCCGCTGGGCCCAGACAGAACCAGACGCCTGTGTTTCAGCAGCAAGCTGATGTAATGCAGCATCATTGGCTTAGGAATCAGAGTCTCAAACACCAGTGAGTCAACACATTTTTCTCTGAGACCTAAGAAGAGATAGACACAGGAGAGAAAGGGAGGAGAAGCAATTGGGTTTATAAAGTATCTGTTATTAAATACTTGCAAATATGGTGTGTGAAAATCATTAAAGTGTTAGTGTTTTTGCTCCTTTATTTGCAAATCACATGTACTTTCACACCAATAGCATAACTTCACTTTTTAAATTTCCTACTATTTAGACACAGACTGGTTTCTAGTTATTTCTGCATGGTGGAAAAATTCTTGCTCGAGTGAGGCAATCCATCACAATTAAGATTTCATTGCCTTTATATATTCATTACAAAGTAATTCAGTGGTGAGCGAGACTGTTTCGGTGCATTCACAGGCACTCTGACATTCAACATTGCAGGGTTGGCTGCCACACAGGATCATCTTTACGCAAGAATCTTTGACTTAGGAGTCGCTCCCACAATGTCAGTCTCTGATTATTGTTTGTTAGGACGTCCTTAATCACAACTAATTACAACTGCATTACTGGGAAATTTTAAAAATGAAGGCAATTATATACAATTATACATAATTTTAAGCAAAACTAGTATGGTTTAGGACTGTAATAGTTCATGTGTTCATACCGCACCGTCACAGTCTGGTGCACACAGCAGCATGCAGAATGTACTGTGTGTAGATTGATCGATTCAGATGTGCCGATCACCCAGATGATAAATGTTTGGGTGCTCTGAATGTTTAAATAAAGACAACTAGATGTATTTTAAAAATTCTATTTATTTTCTATTTTCAATTTCATATCGTTCACCTGTTGCCTTTTGGGAAAGTGATTGTTACTCTGTTTTCCGGGACTTTGTTTTGGAGGTGTCTGTTTCTGTTCCTTGTTTCATGTTCTTCATTCATGTTCAATCTGCTTCCTATTTTATTTTGTAGATTCTCTCCTCATATGTCATGTGTCGTGTCTAGTTTACTTCCAGTCTTTGTGTGTTTTACCGCCTGTTTTCTGTCACACCTGTCTTGTTAGTGCTTCCCTGTTCCAAGGGTCTTCCCTTCGCACCTGTTCTGTATTAGTATTGTTTGCTCCACCCTAGTGTTCCCCTCCACACCCTTGTCGTTAGCCAATCTCCACTTCCCTCCTTTTGCCCATGTCCTCCTACTCCAGCTGCGTCTCGTTCTTGTGATTAGTTTTCCAAGTATATATACCTGTGTGTTTCCCTTTGCTCCTTGTCAGTTCGTTCTGTGTTCTTGGTGTCATTCCCTGCTTGGTGTTCTGCTTGGATTTTTGTTTTTACCAGTCCATCGTATTTTTTTTTTTTTTTTCAGTTTAGTTTCGGTTCTGCTTTCAGTTGGGCTTTCAATTTCCTGCTTGCTCTGACTGTTTTTTATCAGCTGCATCAAAGCTCGCTTTTTAAAACTTCAAGCTGCCTGTTACTCTGCATTTGGGTCCTCCCTGAACTGATTTATCACAGTTCAGTCATACAGTGAAAAGAAACGTATCCTACTCACACTGAACTGTGACTTTTGTGTACTGTTACACCTCTACTACAGTTTCTACTATCAATCACGACACTCACTGACCTTTCAAAGTGACAAGTATTTGCGCTGAACCATTGCTGAGGCAGCGATAAGGTGAGGCTTGAGGTTTTTCCCCTCCTATCACCCTCTGCACTCCCTGGGTCAGCTGGTACATGTGCAGCGAATCGCAGGACAGACCCAGGCTAGCAGTCGGGTCCACTTGCGTCAGGTAGTCCTGGTGAAAACGAGAACAAGAATAAGTCAGGACTGATATATCAAATCACAGCAATACTATTTATCAGACCACAAATTGTCCACGCAATGAGAAAGGACAAGCACTGACTTACCTTGAAGGTCTTGGCTATGAGAGCGTCGAGACAGGACCAGTCGGTTCTCGCACCGACCAGCACCGAGCCAAGGTAGAACTCCTGCTGCTGCTTACTGTCCTGCAGAGACAGAGAGAGGAAAGAGTGTACAGTCTCCCAGCTGTTCCATGTAAAGCTGTTGACATTATAAGATATCGTGTCTATTAAAGATGTTCTGTGTTTACCTCTGCTTGATCTGAAATGTGGACGAGCACTCGTGCGCACACTTCATCCCGTTGGGAAGACACACTTAACGAGTCGACTGAAGACACGTCTGAAAGAGTGAAGACGAGTAAAATGGATTAAAGGAGTGTTGAAATATAGCTTTTATGTATATATGGAAATTCAATGTTTGTCTCTTACCTGGATCTTTACAATCATTCAGACTGAGGCTGAAGGACTTGGTGAGGGACATGCTCATCGGCTGCCTCAGTGAGGGCCCCAGGAGAGAGGCCAGGCCTGAAGGCTGGGAAGTGGAAGAGGTCGGACCGGAGCCTGTTTTTAAATGGTCATTCTCCGCCTTCAGGTTCTCCACCGTTGACTAGGACATAAGAAGGTAAAAAAAACTTTATATTCAAGTTATATGAACACTCAAACACTTTTATAAGTGCATAGACTTGAGGTATATTCTTTACCGAACAGGCAAAACCAACCTGCATGCTGTTCATGGCTTCTCGGAGCTGCTCCAGCTGATGTGCAGAGCTTAAGGCCTCCAGTCGGATGTCTGTCAGTTCCCTCTCTTTCACCCAGAGTTCTGAGCGCAGGTCTGATACCGCTGTTTCCTCATTGTCACCCTCTTCTGTAGTCTCCATGATCCTGAAGGGGACAAGATGCACTCATCAGGACACCAATAAAGGCTAAACTGGCTTTCTCACGATTGAGCGACTGTAAGAGCTGGATTAAGGTGTTTGTGTACTTACACAGAAGAGGTGGCGGAGGCCGAGGTTTTGAGGGATGAAGGCTGGTTTTCGCCGTCATCTCCTCCTTCGTGGAGCATCTTTGGGGAGTTGGGAGCCGAGGAGTCGGGGGTGGCGATCTCCTCGATGTCTGAGTATGTTTTGGAGCCTTTCTTAATGCTGAATGCCTTGTTGAAGGAGCTCCTCAGCTAAACAGGTGGAGAGGAGCAGGAGGAAGGAGGTAAAGACAAACGACTGAACCAGTATTCTGCATATGGGTTACTGCATTTAATATTGAGAGACGTCATAAAAAAAGAAGGAGGTGTTAGGATTGTTAATCTGACACATGCTAAACATTAAAGGGTAACTTTGGTATTTTCAGTCTCGACACAGTTTTCTCACATTTTTGTGTCTAAGTGACTAACAACACCTTTTGAAACTGGTCTAGCATTGAGTGAGAGCGCTGCAGCCAGCAGCAGCAAAACAGGCTGCAATGTAAACAGTCAGTCATTATTATCGATCTCAGTGGTTCACAACTGGTCCAGCCACAGGGTCCAGAGTTCTCCTTCGTCATTAGTTCAAGGTCCACACAGTTTAATATATTCAGCATCATACTTGCCGTTTGGCCATGACGTTGAGCCAGTTTCCTGTATCTGTTAAGCGGCTGTCTGCTAGTCACTCACTCTACAGCGGAAATCAGCACTTCAAAATAAAAGCCGTGTGTCAGAAATTCACTGGACTTAAAAATAAACTGTATTTTTTACTTGACATGTTTGCGGTCCATTCAGAATGAACGGACGACTCGCTTTTGGACCGCAACCCACCAGTTTGGAACCACTGATCTTAGTGTCTGATAGCATCATGGATATGACCCTACAGAGCTACACCTTTCTGTTAAAGACTGAGATCCTTTTTGTTTCACAAACAGCCCCAATATTACTATCATCAAACCCACCAGACTCCACTTAAATAAAAATATTTTTTTTCATTGTAAAACACACTTCATTCAAAGTCAACAGAAGCAAAATAAAACTCACAAAAAACATCTTGGTTCCTCTTTCCACTGATCCAACAATCACCAACTCTAGTTTGGTTGAAATAAACTTTATTTCACACAATTAAAAGTGAAAATATGCTGTTTGTAAACAGGCCAAAATTGCTGTTTATTTAAATGGAGTCTGGTGGGTTTTGCCAAAGTGATTTCAAGGCTGTTTTTGGTTAAAAGAAAATCTTAAATCTGATCTTACTCTTTAACACAAAGGTCATTCTCTGTAGGGATCCTGTCCATAATGTTGTCACACACGCCAAAAATCTGAGCCTGTCAGTGGTAAAACAAATGCTTCACTCTCACTCAATACTGGACTAATTTCACAAATAGTGGTTCCCATTAGTCATTTAAACACAAAAAAACACAGGAAAACAGGTTGAAAATGCCTAGGTTACCTGTTAAAGGAATGGCTCATCATCTTGGGAAATGCTTATGTTCATTTCTTGCTGTGAGTGAGATGAGAAGGTGGATACCGCTCTCATGTTTGTCTGTTAAATGTGAAGCTGGAGCCAACAGGCATTAGTTTAGCCAAGTTTAGCTCTGCCTACCAGCATCTCTAAAGCTCACTAACACTTCCTGGTGTCTTGTCATAAACGTGACCCTGCTAGGCAACCAGCGGAGACTCCGAAAGTTACTGTACCCGTTCAAGAAGAAGTAACACAACCTGTTGTTTCTACAGATCAAACCCCTTAGTCTTTATGCTACACTAACAGGCAGCTGATGGTAGCTTCAGATTTATCAAACAGACACAAGAGTGGTATCTTATTTTGCCAAGAAAACGAATAAGCATATTTCCCAAAATGAGAAACTATTCCTTTAAGCTTTCAGTCATTTTCTGCAAACAGGTCAAAGTTATAGTCAGTCTGTTGGGTCAGAAAGGGTTACATGGAAAGGCTGTAAAAAAAAAAAAAGATTAATGGAGGAGGAAATACACAATAAAACAGGGTGTAAATGAGGAGAAACATAATATGACAATCCAAATTAATTAACTGATGAGAATGCCACTTTTCATGGACATCATGTCTGCTGATTGCCACTCTAAGTGAATTACAGCCAATCCGCAGTCTAGGAGGTCAATGAGCAGAGATGGAAAGTACTTGAGGATTGCGTTGCAGTTTTAGACGGTCCGTAATGCTGTGTGACAGAATATTATCGAGGCTTTATAGGGACACAATGAGTGCACTCACCTCAAAGACCTAAAACAGAAAAATAACACAACACAGAGGAGGGAGAGACTCGTCATACTTACTACTATGTAATTATCACTACGGAGAATGAGCTGAGCACATACAAACACAAGGTTATCAGAGTAAAACACTGCCTGTCATGCAGCACGTGCTCTTACCCAGCTCTTTTTCTTTTTCTTCTTGGCATCTTGGTCCTTCAAGCTGCCCATGCTTGACATGCTGGTCAGGCTGTTGAGACTGGAGATGCTCTCACATGAGTTCTGACGTCGAATCCGCATGTCTGGTAAACAAGAAAATCCCAACATCAAAACAAGCAAACGTGCAGAGAGACAATCAGATGTGCAGAGAAGACAGAAGAAAACAGAAAGATCAACTGATCCATCTCCAAACCTTTCATATTATCTGGTGTGTTTAAGGCTCCTTGTATGACAGCCTGGGCTTCTTCATTCTTGAGCTTCAGAGCCTCGATGGTCTCCCTCAGCTCCACCAGCTCTGAGTCCTGCACAAATAAATAATAAGTGTCAGTGTGCTGGGTTGGGACAGAGCAGTCTGCAAAACTCAGAGCTGTGTGACTAAGGCTGGGTATTGAACTATACTTTTATGGCATCAACTGAACTGCTTCATACTATCGTGCATCCAAATGTACCTTGTCATTTGATGCCAAATTTAAAAAAAAAAAAAAAAAAAAGGAATAAATCTAATAGAGCCAATAAGCGTGCAGCATGCTTATGCCAGGATCTATCAGTGCTAGTGATTGGCTATCTGATCTTCCAATAATGGACGACCTGCTCTACCTCCTAAGCCTCAGAGGAAGAACAAACCGCAGCCATTTTCCTCTCAGCATTCAAGACTGCCTAACATTACAGAGCCAGACCCGGCTCCCAACTCGGCTCTGGGGGAGTTTCCTCCTCCGCAGTCTCCTGCTAAGCGGTGGGGTGAAAGTGCAGTAAAATGCCCAGCCTTCCAGAGCCCCATGGAAGTGGGTCGATGTCTCTCTGAACTCTGCGTCCAGGTGAGAAGTTAACGTCAAAGCGTCTTCAAAACTGCTTTGAATGGAAAAATGCCAAGGTGCTAAAACATTAAACTAAAGAAAGGTAACTTAAGTCAAACCACACTGTAGTGAATAGGTTTATATTTTTGGTTCTGACACTGCTTTGAGTGCGTAAAAAAGCCAAGAAGCTGAAAAATGAAAGATCTGCACCATAATGTGTAATGTAATTTTGTTTTTGTTAAAATGGATTTTATAAAATTGGTATCAAATAAGTGTTGCTTGGGAACTGGTATTAAAGTCGAGGTATCAAAATCACTATTGAATTTTTTTTTTAACAATACCTAGCCCTATGTGTGACAGCTATATATAATATCTATATGTACCAGTTTTATTACACACTTACACATTTCTCTTGTGCGCTCACCATGCTAATGTAGCATTGTACTTACTTGGATCATTCTAAAAACGTCAATTTTTATTTGATTTTTGTCTGTTTTTTAATATCTAAAATAAAATTCCTATAGATATGTTTTAGTAAAGCACTACAACTCAACCCCACAGTATGAACTCACACACCTGGCGGGCATGCTCACAGTTCAAAAGGACAAAGAGTCCAGAACAACAGAGCGTTTCTGTGCTGCTCATTGTGGGATAAAGTCGATCCCACTCTAAACTCTAAATAGAGCCGCCCATCTCCTCAAGGTTAAAGAGCCTGTGCTCCAGGCTGAGCTGCACAGGTCAGCGCGCTGGCACAAAGAACAAAGAGTTTTTCTGGAGCGGTCTAGACGGGTCTTTCAGTGGGAGCAGCAAGGCATGAAGCACTAAGAGAGACTCCTCACATTTGTGCACACACTGAACGCCGCCTCGGGCGCTGATCAATTTATTCACAGCAAAACGGATACAAAGGCTGAAGAATGCAGGAATGTGAATGTTTGGTGTGAGTGCACGTGTGAGCTGTTTGCACTTTTCACTCGGCCTAAAGCGAAAGTTGTTCTTCATTGATCCTCTGTCCTCTTCTCACACTAAGTCACCCTGTGGGACGGCAGCCTGGGCCTCTAACCTACATTCAGCTCCTCACCGCAGGCTGTGATCAAAGTCACCTCGGCCCGTGTAAGCACAACCCTGCCTGCTCTTAGCCGGCTGCTCATAATGCGGGCACAATGGTGGGATGCAGCTGGAATTCAGGTTTGTGTTTGAAAGTGTGACGTTACCTTCTGTTCGTGGCTTATTGACAGACTCTGCAGCCGCGTCGTCATCAGCTGAAGACTTTGCTCAAAGGCCGCGACCAGATTTGCCTGCTTGGAAAAAGTCAAAAAACAATGACAACATAAACAAATATAAATGTTATCGATGCAGTTGTCTGTAACAGGAAATTATTATTAAATATTTATATCATTCACAGCATCATTTACATGTAGACACAGACAGGGAGACCTTATACAGGAACAGATTCAATAGCCCCCAATCTGCCCCTTCATCCCTTCTGTTCGAGGTGCTAAAAAGCTGAATAACACACAAAGGCTGAACAGGATGTCTCCTGTGGAAAATTCTCCTCCTCCCTAATCTCCGTCTCACACACACCCACTTCAGCCTGGAGCAGGAAAATTAGTTTCCCCTCTCCTTCATTGAACGTATTAACACAATAAAATAATGCATACAGTCGAGTCATTAATCCAGCACATAATCATGTTGTGACCCGTGCATCTGTTTTGCCTATTCACTGCCCTTGCATAATAAGGTCACGCAGTATAAAAAATGACACATGATCGATGTGTGCTGCATGAAGCAATGCATAATGGCTGTGCTTGTATTGCTGCACGTGGACAAACGGAAACGCTGACAGGGTGGTTGTACAGAAACAACCTTGTAGGGTGGAGAGAAAGGGCAAGGCACCTGTGCTTGTGTGTGTGTGTGTGTGTGTGCCAAAGCTAAGTGGCTTGGCGAGAGGTTCAGGAGCAGGTTAATATTATTGGGGCCCCACATGGATAAGAAATGTGCTGAGACTGCACAGAAATGATCTGTGACTGACACACCTCAGCTTGGATTTTAAATCTCTCTCTCTGTGTATCTATCCTGTTTTATCTGAAGGGTAAATATCTTGCCTTGTGTGAGAATGTGAGAGTTTGTGAAGGAGGGAAGGGAGAGGATTGGAGTGGCTGGCAATGCTCAAATCTTTAAGGTATACTATGCAGATTGTCGATTACTGTTTTTAAACACAGGAAAAGTGAAAGTAAAAGCCAACCCCAGAGGGATTACTTCTGTCTGAGTTTACACATTGTTTTTTCTTTTTAGGAAAATCCTGCATAGTATATCTTTAAAAACAAATAATGAATATACAGTGTTTTGTTTTTTGTTTTGTTTTTTAAATAAAAGACCAATTATTTTCCTTAAACTGCTGCACTCATAAATACTGCTGGACGACCAACGATAAAAAAGACTGGAAAAACAGGATGCAAACGCACCAACCCTTGTTTGTTTGTTTATTCTTTACACTGTGTGTCCTACCTGTGATACAATAAAAAATATTATTTTCTTGGGGTGCCAAGTAGCTTGGCACCAGACAAAGTGAAAGGCACAAAGACAGGTTCAATTCCAGCTTGTGGCCCTTAGCTGCATGTCATCCCCTCTCTCTTTTTTCCCCTTCACACTTAATACTGTCCTATCAATTAAAGGCGAAAGAATAATCTTTAAAAAAATAAAATTCTTGACAAAATGTCATGTAAAGAACGTTCCAAATGTTTAAGTGTAATTTTAAGAATTTTAAGCATTTATCTTATGATTATGGCTGGAGTAACTGTAACATATATTTTCATATCATCTCATGCCTAATGGAGACTATTTTCAGCTGTGGATCTGGTACAGTGAGTGTTTTCAGCAGCCGTGTAGTGCACATGGCAAAAAATACAGTGCTACAGTGCTTAAATTCATCATAATAATGGAACATGTACAACAATGGAGCTCTGCATCACAGAGGAACAAGGTATAGTAGGCTTTGGGCACACAGGTAGTAGTTGTTGGTTGGATAAATTCATTGTTATTGGTCTTTGGATGGAATTAGTTGGCAATAACAAAAATATAGCATATATAGCAATATACCACAAGACTCTTCTTTTGAAGATCTGGATCCACTGACTTGCAGAAACAGCAAGAGCTGAACTCCCAACAGCAATCAATTGGTACACTAATATAATCTGAACAAAGTCTGTACTACGCAATTCTTTTTCTTTTTTTTTTTTCCACGTCTAGCAGTAGGAAACAAAACAACATGGTTGAAGGCACCCTGACATTGCTCTGCCTTTGCCTGCTGCCACACGTTCAACACTTGCAGCATCTATATGGTATCAGTTACCTCTGCCTCGGGGTAGATGTCACTGGGGTGGACAGTTCATCAAGATGAGTGACAAGTATTAGGGTGTAAAATTGGAGGGAGGAGCTACTACAAATCTGTTGCCTCAAGGTGAAAGGCTGCATAGTGTAGTTTTAATTATGGCAAATGTCACTCAAATAGATTCAAGTGTGGCTGCAGAGGGCAATGTTTTTCTACTTACATTTTCTTATCTTATCTTATTTAGTTTTTTGGGCATTTTACCTTTATCATATGGTTGGCAGTCTTTTGTTTTGTTCATTTCTTTATTTAAAAATGTATTTTCCTGTATTTTCTTTCAGGGATTCCTCTGAGAGTGATCTTGAGAGATCAACTTGGGAATAAAGTATTTAACTTAAAAATATTTCCTGAAGACATTAAAGGGTAAGTTTGGTATTTTTCAACCGGGAAATTATTTTCCTGTGTTTTTGTGTCCGAGTTATGAAAGGGAACAACAGTATTTGAAACTGGTTCAGTCCTGAGTGACACAGGCTGCAATATAGACACTCATGGCATGTTCACATCCTCAATTCCTCAATTTGTTTAACTAGAAACAGCCACAACATTGCAGCTGTCAAACCCACCAGACTCTGTTTCAATAAACAGGAATTGTATTACCGTAAAACACACTTCATTCAAAGTCAAAAGAAACAAAGTAACACTAACAAAAGCTGCCTTGGTTCATCTTTACACCGTTCCAACAATCACCAACTCTGGTTTGGTTGAAATAAACCCTTTATTTAACTAGTTAGACTTGATAATATGCTGACTCTATACACACTTAAACATCTGTTTATTTTAATGGAGTCTGGTGGGTTTGGTGATAGCAATTTTGGGGCTGTTTCTGGTTAAACAAAAAGGATTTTACTCTTTAACAGAACGTTGTATCTCAGTAGGGGTCCTCTACACAGCGTTGTCAGACACTTAAAACAACAATCAGTGCCTGTTAGTGGCAAAACAAGCATTTTTAATGAATCTAAATTAAGGGTGGAAACATGCCCGGATACATTCCAGCCTGTTTTGCTCTCACAATTGTTGTTCCCATTAGTCATTAAGACACAAAAACACGGGAGAGTAGTTTTTACAACGAAATTTTGAAACTACTACAAAAATAAAACAAGTTCTTCGGGTGCTTTGTGTCTACTTCCATTCATTAAGAGTTCATAAGTTAGACAAACAGTACATACGTTTGCTGTCAGCTGTGTCGTCAGGTTAGACACCTTCTCCTGTGACGATTCCAGCTCCCTCCTCAGCTTCCGGATTTGCTGTCGGGAAAAACAGGCATGTTACATCATTTAAAAAACAAGCTTACTAAATCTGAAAATGGCTGACGTTACACAAGTGACTTGAGGGGGATGTTGTCCATGAAATGAATGACGGACTTGTTCACCCACAGACAACAAAGATGAGGGTGATGGATGAAAGGACAGACGTGAGATAGAAGAGAAGAAAGAGCGGGAAAGAACACGCTTACCTCTCCCTGAATCCTTTCCTCAGCCTTTGGAAGCAGAGGGAATAAAAGTCAAGAGGTTAGGTAAGACAAAAGAGAGGAGAAGAAAAGAGAGGAGGCTAAAAAGGCAGAGACCGAGGGAGAAAGTCTCTCTTTAAAGTGTGAAATGAGAGGATAGCATCACACAAACATCCACACACACACACTCACACTCACACACACACACACACACACACACACATAAACACAGCTCACACCACATCACATACTGAAGTGTAGCTACCTGAGTCTGCATGCTGCCCACACTCACCGAGGAGTAGCTAGACGAGGCGTTGGACGCCAGGGAGAGTACCGACCCATGAACTGAGAAGAGAAACAAAATAAACACATTAGAAGCCAAGTCGCACAACGACGCCGACCAGAACGCCGTATAACAGATGTCATAATAATCCAGTGGGCTCACCCTCATCTTGCTCCTTGTCCCTGAAGGATCCGGAGCGAACCATTCCCATGCTGCGGGGGCGTTCAGCCAGCGACAGTGTGCTGCCCAGTGGAGACGCTCCGTACAGCTCCAGAGAGGCATCGTGCGTTGGGATGCTGTTGGATCGAGTCATCCTCGGAGGTCCGCCGACAGGGCTGGGTACTGAGAGAGCAGACGGGTTGAGTTAGTGATGTTGTATAATAAGTGTAGTACTATTCTCGTCAGTACTTTTCTGTGTGTGTGTACATGCGTTTAAACTCACCCATACTGTTCTTAGAGGTGCGGGGCAGGGAGGTGGGTGAGGACAGCAGTGGAAGAGTGAGCGAGTCGGTCATACTGAGAATGGTATGAGAGTGTCTCCTCTCTCCTTTCTCCTTCCCTTCCTCCTCAACCTGAGAGGCACCGCTGAAACTGCAGACAGAGGACAACACCAGTGTAACTAATGGTGCGTAAAGAAATTTAAGTGCAGTATTTAAGTGTAAAGGACATTTAGGAACATGATGTTTAAAACTATCTGACAGAGAGCACACAAAAAAGTCACCAAAGTTAAAAAAAGACAGAAGAAAGAATATTTTGCTCTGATGGTTGTGTACTCAATCTGATGGTCCTTGTGTGTTAGATAGCATGAGGGTTAATGTACATTACTTTTGACAATTATAACTTCTTCTATAAAGACATATTACAGGGATGATGAGGATTAACACTGTCACTGTAATCCGTCATTCGCTGAGGATCTTATCAATGGCATCTCTGTGTGAGTGCAGTTCAAGGACTGTGCCAAAAGTGCGTCAAACTGTCAGTGCCTGGCAGTGTGTTGTATAAGAGCATGCGTGTGTGTGTGTGCACTTACCTTAAACCTTTCTTTGGCAGTGTGTTTCTATCTCTCTGAGAGCTGTGGAGATTAAACAATGACATTATTTAACCACTGCTGCAGGGAGTTATTAAACCTCCAGAACAGGCAGAGGGCACAAAGAAGCACAGTACGACTGGCAGACAGCTGGTGTCAGCCAGTAATTACGACTTCAGTCACTGCGGCCCAAATAACACTGATAATAGGCCTGTAGTAATAATAGCCAAGAAACCCCTCACTCAGTGTGTGTGTGTGTGTGTGTGTGTGTGTGCGTGCGCACACATGTAGTTGCCTTTACTTGTTGTTTCAGAATCAGAAATACTGAGTTTAAATTTTTAACCTCTCTCATTTAACCATATTCTTTAATTTGGACAATGTCTGGCATCTCATTCAGCATTTACAGTGCATAAAAACCCAGTATTTGGCTTAACTGTACAGTTTATCAGTTGCTCTACACTGTTACTGTCATGTACTGAATATATGTGTCACTTACAATATTAGAGAACAACTGGTCTTAAATGATATTCTAAAAAATATTCTGAGTTTATCCTGACAAGGCTGTTTTCATTCTGTGGCTTGTTACTATCTCGTCTTTGAGGGTTGCTTCTCGCTCTTTATAAGTGCTTCTGCTGCTAAACATGGCTCCATAACTCTTCCAGTATGTGCGGTATTTTGACTAAATCCCCTCCCCTGTGCCAGAGAGACAGAGATGCATGATTGTGGTGTGGAATAGAGAGAATAACATGATAAAGAACTGCCCTGATCACTCCTGCAATCCCTCACCGATGACTAATGTTGGTGCAGTTCCTCAGCTGACCAGTAGGTGGAGTTACATAGCAGCATTACAAAATATGAATGACAGCATGATCACTGGTGTGATGTGTATGGCTTTGAAATAAGTGCACCGTTGAATCTCACCTGTCTGTGAGAGACATTGAGACTTTGCTTCCAGAGCTCCAGCTGGCAGGAGGGCCTCTGTCCTCCTGTCTATCTTTGTGTCGGGACTCCAAGGTGGTGTAGCCTCTCACTAAAGTCTCCCTCTCCTTCTCCTTCTCCATCCCCTGGGGCTCTGGGGCCAGACTCATCTGGAGCGGCAGCGACTCCATGCTGCGATGCAGCCCAGACAGACGAGGGTAGAGCAGGGGAGAGGTGCTCCCTCCGCTCCCTTGAACCCCAAGAGAAGAAACCTGCCTGGGCCCCAAGCCAGTCCCTGAGTTTGAGAAGCAGGCTGAGGAGTTCACATTGAGTAGAGGGGCAGGGCTGGGGGTCAGGCAGGGGCCAGGGGAGCTGCCTGCTGAGCTGGCCAGGTCCTGGAGTTTGGAGTATGGAGGAATTTTGGGTGGCAGAGAGTCCTGAACCCCCACCTCTAGGCTGTTTGAGTTCAGCTTATCAAGGTGGGCCATCGATGGAGGCTTTGCCAGGCTGCGTATCCCAGATAACCTAAAGACAGAGACAGACAGTGGTGAAGGAAATGTACAGTATATTCACACTTTGTTTTGTGAGTTAAAAATTGCACCATATGTGTTTTGTGGCAGTATCTGAAGCCCAGTACCTGTGTGTGTTGGGTGAGGGCAGATCCATGCCCTTACCACTGCTGGGAGGTCTCAGGCCCTGCAGCTTCCCTCCGTTCTCTGAGGGCGTCTGAGCAGGGCTGCCCTTCAGAGACCCACCTCCACACTCGGAGTCGGATACCACAGCTTTAGCTTTGGCCCGCTCTTTCTCTTTCTCTCTGTCTGTCTGATTGACAGGACTGGGACTCGGGATCCCACGACCACCTGCTTTACTCAACCCAGAGCTGAGCCCTGAGGCGGGCTCTTTGAGCCTGGAGCCCTGGGCCGGTTTGATCAGCCCAGAGCTGGTGTCCATGGTAGTGCTCACTGGGCGAGCTGAGCTTGGCCGAGTTAGAGTCAGGGTGCTTGTCTTTGCTGGGCGAGGCAGAGAGCGGTACTGGAGAGACGTCCTGGCATTCGGAGATAGAAAGCCACTCTGGTCACTGCTTGAAACGTCTAGACTTGTCTTACGTCCTCCTCCACCACCACCACCACCACCACCACCAGCCCCTGGTTTGACAGGAATACCCGATGATTTGGGAATCTTCCCCACAGTTGTAGAGCCACAGGGCATACTGGGATTGTTTGTGCCGTTATTGGTGGCAGTTGTAGGCTTCTTGAAGCCAAAGTTTCCACCAGTTGAGGGCCTGACGAGGCCGGACGGAGGTTTACGTTGTTCACCAGCACTGGTGCCATTTCTGTGGTCTTTACCAGCATCAGAAGAAGAGCGCTGAAGGCCGGCGGTCTTCACTGCTAGCCGGGACTTATCCATTGGCTTCCCATCTGACTTGACTGTACCTAGAGAGATGGAGGATGGGAAAGAGAGAAGAGTCACTGATGAGTAGCTTGAACAGTCTGTGGTGGTGAGTGAGACTAACCAAGCCTTATTAGGACATGATATCTTATCTGACCACCTACCAGGTCTGACTGTCTGCTGATAAAACCCAATCCCTGTCTGAGCAGACAAACAGTGTGTAGGCCAGACTCTCAGCCAGCTTCACCCTCACACACACTGTTATCATGTGGTTACTCCTCTTTTCCATCCTGATGAACTAAAAGAGTTTTCTCTGGCTTTCCACTAAGTGCACGTCTGTGTGTCACAGCTGCAGAGCGCTGAGATTAACATGTGCAGCATGGCTGTGGAAAACTGGTGTTCACGTTCACGAAGCGTGTCTGCGGGCACAAAAGTGCAAGAAACACCCAGTTTCCCCACTCCTGAAGCTTCCTCTGGGAGAGAGGGCGGAGCCAGAGATAGCCTGGTGGAACGGAGGTTGAAGGAAAATTATGTGATTTTGCTCCCATCTGTATATTTCCCAGTTGGCAAATTAATTGGACTTGTTTGGAAGTTATTATGAGGAAAAAACTATTACACACATGTGCGCCGCCCACACATGTGCGAGCCCACACTACCCATGCTCTTAATTTGTATCTAATGGGAGTTGTTATGGGAGGTTTATATACAAGGCATTAACAGAGTCAAAGAACTGCTGTTGAATGGGACCCACCGGCGTGCTGCCTTGGGACATCTGGAGTCACTTAAGGGTATTGAAAAAGCCCACAAAATACACACACGCACACATAGGGCCAGACATATATATACCACACACACTCACAGCTCTCGGTGATTGGGTCTTATAGGAATGTGACACTGACAACACATTACGCTCAGAGCTCTTTTGTAAATGTGAAAATTGGGTTTACATGTCAAGTCATAAACTCAATCCATCGTATAACCGCAACACGGCACGTTCCAGGAGCATTAGGCTGCAGGAACACACACTGCCAACAGGGCAGTGAGACGCAAACACACACACACACACACACACACACACACACACACACACACACACACACACACACACACACACACACACACACACATACAGTGACAGAATCCAGACGCTTGTATTAATTTTGACATAAATGAAGCCTGATTTACTGACACCGACTGGCTATGGAGACAGTGGTGCTCACGGCTCGACACGGCAGCGTGTAGACACAGTGAATCACCACGTCTCGGTGCAAGAGGCCTCTGCGTGCCTGAGGAGATCTCAAGACACAAGCAGACAGAGAAATCCTTCGAATAACATTTCTAGCACTGCTGTCTCTGGATGTTCATTTATATTCCGCTGCCCCAAGTCTTCTTCTATTTAAGGCCACTGTAACAGAAGGGAGAGCAGTATGGAATGATGTACACACAAACACACTCATACTCTTGTCTATCATTCCTGGTGGTTTCCCAGGGAGATGAGCGCCTCGCTCCGAGGCTCCACGTTCTCCCATCAACAAGTGTGTGCTTTTATTTGTGGTTGTTAGGATAAAGTATCGCTGTTTATTTGTGTGTGTGTGAGAGGTATGTAAACATCTGTTGCAGAAAAGTGTCTGGGTGTATCTGCAGGTGTGTGTCTGTGTGAGTACGTGTGACTGTGCAGAGAGATATACACGATACATCAGCACTGACAGAATAATGGATACCTGCACTGTGTCCCACGCCCAAACTACATGTTCATTCAAAAAGGTATGCAGCACATTCACACGAAGCGAGTGACAAAACCCAGTTGATGTTTGTCTGTACTGTTAGTGGACACTATTGGCCCATAATGCAACGCACAGGGGAAATAGAGGCGGTGCTCACAGCTGGAAAAAATTAAAACAAAATGTGAACTTTGCTCCGCCATCATCTGAAAGAAAAAAAAACAAATAAAAGAGGTGTATAACGTGGTTACCTGCGTATACCCTCCACTACACCACTGCTTATGGCCACAAGAGTCCTGCATCAGGTCGAACAGCGTGTGAAAAAGTTGTGTAACAGGTAAAAAGCATATTTATTTAAATTTACAGTTATGGGCAAGGGTAGAAATGAACTGGCAGCAGGTGAGAACAAAAATAATCAGGTGCCGAGCTGACCGTGTTGATGCTTAGCAGCTTCTGCCTAATAGAACTATATCACGCAGCAAAGGACGTTCGACAAAACATCATTCAGGAGCTGAAGATGCAGCTGACTGATTGCAAAGAGGCAGTTCCTAAGGATATAGATATGGACACATGATAACCGCAAAATCGGTTATCTTTGTGTCACTTTGCATCACCTCAACAAGTAGGATTTAACTGAGCGAGTGCTTTGCATATCTGGATGAGATAATACATTATGGAAAATGGCTTCATGGTAAAGTGTGTTAATCACAGGTTGGGTTAACGGCCAGGTTGGGTCCAGATTTTACTTGGAGATAATTACAGGTAACAGGTCAGTTCTGGTGCTGAGCTTTGTGGGTGTGGGTTTGCAAATCTTGACCTGTGCAGGACTCTGATGTCCACCTTTAAGTAAAAAAAGTACATAACATATAAATACATAATCACATAAGTTGATTTTAATTCAGTGAGTTAAGGAATTTTAGGCAAAGTGTTTGAAGTAAAGACTGTGTAGCATTTACTGTTTATTGAATCATTTTCTGTTAGTACAAAACAATAAAATTGGTGCTGAAACATTCATCATTTATGATTGAATTGGCAAAAGAAAATTAATCATCAACAATTTTTTTTTACAAATGAGTAATTGTATAGGTTATTTATCAAGGAAAAAAGCCAAATATTTGTTGGTTTCAGCATTTTAAAATATGATGTTTTGCTGTTTCGCTGAAAACACACCAAGCAGTGGTGAAGCGCAGCCTGCTGCAAGATACCACGCAATGTCTATGGAAAGCTGCAGCGGTCGCTCTGAGCTCAGTGAGCTGCAGACATTTAATTCTGTGGTGGCAAAAGAATACCCACAGCCAATCAATAAACAGAGTTCTGACGCTTGTGACATGTTGACCTATGTTACAAACAATTTCTTTCTGCCTGAAAAACATGAACACACCTCCCAGCCACAGGACAATGTAATTATTACAATCAGTTAAATTCAGATAAGATAGTTGTAAAATGACAAAATGACAATGAAAATAATCTTTAGTAAAAACTACACAAACGTGTTGTACACAAGCGCTTTGTCTGTTCTTGGAAATGTTGTTTCTTCAAAGATCTCACACTCTCTGTGTCTCCAACAATACCGCAAACATGCAGACAAACACAGACTTACAAACATTCACACACAATCCTGCCAAACCTCAGCAACACACTGATCTTCAGCCTGAGCAGCAGAGACCTCTCTAACTATCTAAGAATGTCTGACGCTTATTCGGTTAAATTGATGAGCTCCTCCACGCTGATGAGCTGCAACAAGTCTGCTTTCACTTGACTCCATCATCTGATGAATTACCGCCTAAAAGTCGGTGGCAGATTGAATAGCCCTGATAGCAGATTTGTATTGTTCACATCAATAACAATAACAGCCTGGCACACAGATCACAGGCTGGTTCAACACACAGATATGTTTGGCATATCTGTCACTTCAACAGCTGGCAACGCAAACACAGGACAGTCCCACAGAAAGAGGACTGTTTATACAGACACTGCAAATCTAGACTGGCACACAACTAATATCCTGTTGTTTTGGTTGTCTATATTCTAAGTATGTGTGTGTGCGCGTGTGTGTGTGTGTGCTTACGTAAACAGCACACAGATGGTGTGCTTAAAAGGCAGCTGCACAATCCGCACTATTGTGCTCTTTGTGTGTTGGTAAGAGTGTGTGTGCGTGTTAAGTGTGATGGGTGACACTCTGTAAGGCTGGCACAATCTCAGACATATCCACACACACACACACACACACACACACACACACACACACACACACACACACACACACACACACACACCGTCTCTGGTCCAGTTGTTTTGAGTACAAGGCCTTTATTTAAGTGCTATAAATTCTCTCTGTCCGGCACAAAAATAAAGCTTGCATAGGAAAGGCTGGACCAATAGGAAGAAAAAAAAACACTGTTGGTCAGTGTGTGTCTGTGCCTGTGTGTGTGTGTGTGTGTGTGTGTGTGTGTGTGTGTGTGTGTGTGTGTGTGTGGTTGGCTGGCAGGAAGGGAGTGGGTGGTGATGGGCGTTTGATACATGGCACCACTTTCTAAAGGCCCAGAGGGTGGGCTGCTGCAGCTGTGGATGAATGTGTGGGACAAAGACAGAGTGTGTGTCTGTGACTGTGTGCGTGGGTGTGAGACTGCCAGAGAGAAGGGAATATTAAAAGGCAGCCAATGTGTCAGTCTGCTCAGGTTATGAAACCATTTCAAGTGTAGCTATATTTATTACACCTCACTGTGTGCATGCATGTGTGTGTGTGTGTGTGTGTGTGTGTGTGTGTTTCTCCTCTCACCTGCCACTTTCAGCCCACTCTGAGAGGTGTGTGTGATCGGAGAGGTGACTCCCACAGGTGGGTTGCGTCCTTTCTTCAACACATTTCCTTGACCCAAGGTCTGAGGTTTCTTCAGTTCACCCTTCCCTCCTTCTAGCCCCTCCCCTTGCGTCCGCGTCTTCTTCCATTTATTGGCCGATTCGGACTTGAGACTTCCTGTATCGTAGACGCCGCCACCCTGGCTCTTGCGGCTGGGTTTGGTATCATCCGAGTCCCAGGACAGACCGCTCTCCACCAGAGATCTCTTCTCTGCATCTGTGCGCATCTAGAAGGAAAAAGAATGGCACATGCTTAGACGAACTGTGTCAAGAAAATGTTAAGGAAGTAAGTATGTGTGATCTGACATATAGAACATGGAGACATTAATTATCCATATGTCTCTGGTATGTTGTTTCCTGTATAGGCATGGAATTATCTTTGATGGTTTTGACCACCTAACCAGTAGAGTTAAAAAACAAAACTAAGCATCATGGCAACAAAGTGCCTTGAAAGAATGAGAGAGAAACAAAGCTTTTCTGAACTCACATAAAATCTGTATATGGCTTTTATTGTGAGGTTAGTGAAATGCAAAGACTCCACGCATTGGAATCGGAGCTCTCATTTGAGATTTAGCTTTCTCACTGACATTTTGTTCAACACTGAGAAAGCTAAGAGTTTTACGTGGATCTCAGCATCAAGCACCTCTTCTTCTAAGATTTTTTCTACTTCGCAATTTTTTAAGTAGTTTTAATAAGACTTAAAGGGGCAGTTCAGCCCCAAATCAAAAATTGGTTTTTCCCCTCTTACCTGCAGTGCTATTTATCAGTCTAGATTGTTTTGGTGTGAGTTGCTGAGCGCTGGTGATTGCGGTGGTAAAAACATCTGCCGTCTCTCGAATATAATGGAACCACATGGCACTCGGCTTGTGGTGCTCAAAGCACCAAAAATACACTTGAAAGAACTCAACAGCAACGTCTCTTTCCAGAAATCATGACCAGGTTGCTCAAGACAATCCACAGACCTTGTTGTGACCAGTTTCATGTAGGAACTATTTTCTTTTCCCACCAAACGTATCACCACGTAGAAGGAAAAGTGCATCTACTCATGGACGAGAGTCTTGTGTTTGTGACAGCACGAGATGTAAACATTAGCCCTTTTTAGATAGGAATTGTGCAAATTTGCAGGAATGCCCAATCAGTCTTTTTTCAGCATTGGCAGTATTAAAATAAAATCGGGGAGTGTGGCAAAATGCCATCTACCTACTTTGGTTGATACAGAATGCGCCTTTTTCTGGGCAATGGGGCAATAATTCCTGCTATCAGCTGTTTCCTGTTTATTCATCGCCAGTGGCTCGCACGTGCGGCGTCATCAACAGCTCCTCCCACAAGTCATCAACAGCCCTTTCTGCTTTCTGGAAAGAGACGTTGCTATTGAGTTCTTTCAAGTGTATTTTTTAGTGCTTTGAGCACCACAAGTCGAGTGCCATCTAGTTCGACTTGATTAGAGAGAAGGCAGACATCTTATGGCTGATATCTACAACACTCGTCAACCCACACCAAAACAATCTAGCCTGATAAACAGCACTAAAGGTAAGAGGAATAATGACTTATAGAAGTGCTATGAATGAAATCCCAACAGCTATTAGGCTTGTGTGTCAACAGATGTATCTCTGTGGCAAATAAACAAACTCTTTGCACTGATGAGAACCATGTGATTTGGCTGAAATTAAAAAAAGCAGAAGAAGAAAAAAGCTAGAAATAGGAGCTTGTGTTGGGGCTGTTTTGTCAGCTACATTTGGACATGTTGGCCACTTTTTTGACCATTAGGAAAATGGTCAAGTTAAGAGCTGCAGACACTTCTTGCAGTTCTGGTGGACATTAAAACTCAAGCACATGCAGTGTAATACAGGTAAGCAATGTCTATCTGCATGCCACTATTTTAAGAACTGTAGCCATTCACGTTACCCAAATCAAATACTACAACATATTGTTACTAAAAAAAACCTGGCTTCTCTTTGATGATTCTGACTCATTTCCTAACATCCTTTAACATAATCCACTGTACAAAGTTAGTTTGGGACACTGGGAGGAATGAGCCAATGGAACAACCCACTGGATCATTCCTGCAAAAACATTGTGTATCCCTTAAATCTGTATTTAATGTTCATGAGTGGCCACAAATTGAAAAAAATGTCATTTGATGAGGTGTGCGGACTCAGCCGGATCCTCAGACTCTGTCTCATATTGATGCCTTCTGAGCAGAAAAACATGTCTAACCCAGTCAGCTCAAAAACACTCGCTGATGTCTCATCTCATATGTTGTCTAAATCCTATGTATGCTCTATTTGAACACTTCAAAAGAAACAACAGGGGGAGAAAACACACACACACACACACACACACACACACACACACACACACACACACACACACACACACACACACACACACACACACACTCTGACCTACACAGAGGAATCAGACAACACGGCCTAAACAAAATCCAATAAGAAAGGATGTCAGATGTTAAACTAAGGAAATATGAGGTCATTCGTGAGTCATGTGCTGTGTCTCAATTAGGATACTTCTGTTAGTGCACTTCCTTGTACACTATGTACACTACGTGTGTACACTATGTACTTGTTTGTGAACTGCATGAATTTCGACAGTGTCTCAAACCAAACATGGCAAATCAAAAATAACAATCACAACATTTGACCGCTTCTTCTTCATTTCAATGGCTATATTGCGACCAGACGGACCTTTACCGCCAACTTTTAACAGCGATTGTCGACCACCAAAACATCTGCCGGCTTGATAGCTTGTTTACAGAGCAACTGCAACTGCTGCAGCTTCCGCAGCTGCCATTTTCATAGGTTCGTTGGTCTCTCCCCTTCTGCAAAGTAGCCAGGATGGCGACCACTGAGGATCAGAAATGTCCAGTGTTCCACATGGAACTTTTATACCGTTATAAGTACACCATTAAGCCCCGATCACACAGAACGTGTTTGTTGCAGGTTGCAAAACGCGGGGCGCGCCACAGTTTGTTTGTTTTTTAATTAAATGCCACTTTTTTATTGTTGCCAGGCAACCACTGACACACCTCCTGTGTAATAAATCTACCGTTTATTCATTTATTTGACAGTAATTAGTATCTAGCTCCTAAAATGTACTTGCTGTAGCTCTGGCTGAGGGTGAGAGGCTGTCAGTTAATAGTTTGTTGGGCACAGGGAAAGAGAGATCTGTGTGGGTACATGAGACCCTGAAAAAGAGGGTGGATCATGGTGAGTACCACCAGCTGGTCCAGGAGCTTCTCCTCGATGATGGCTGTTTCAGGCATATTTTAGGATGACTCTGGGGCAGTTTGACAACCTGCTGTCTATCGTCAGGCCGTATAGCTCTGGGTCAGCAATCACTACCACCAGATGACAAAGAGATGACATGGGGTGTTTTTCCACTTTGAGTTGAAGTTTATTCAACTCGAAGAGTTCAGAGCACACTGGCAAAAACGCCAGGCACCTGAAGCCCAGAAACGCGAGGCACATTGCGAGCAAAATCCTTCATTCTCATTTAAAGCGATTACAAAAACCCTCCAGCTGCTAAAACGTTTTCTCTGTGATCAGGGAATTACAGTGCACTGCATTTTGCCATACTTGTCAGCGTAAACAAATTAAAGAATACTTTACTTACTATGTAAAACTATCTATTCCCTTTCCAAAGCCAGACTCCATTCTTTGGGTTTGGGGGAAGAACTGAGCATACAACTGATTAAATGAGGCTTGGATTACACTGCACGAGTTGTGTGAGAGTTTGTAAATGGATGTTTTGATGTAGTTCTTTGGTGTTGCTAAATGTGGATCCCAGTCAATCTATAAACCAATATGCTTGCCATTTTCGATAAAGGCATTTGAGGAAAACATAGTGTTCTTTGCAAATTCAAGGTAACTGACAAATTCATTTAAATATGGTCATTTGTGGGTGAAGTATTAGTTTAATGCACTTAAAATGGCAAGGGTAAGTACATATGCATGTGAACTGACACATCGCAAAATTCCTCTGAGTGTGTTGTGGTAAAAACATGTGGAAGTGTACTAAAGACAAAAGATTTGAGGGAGCACAAAACAGTTCCTAGAGCAACTCAGTCTACAAGTCAGCTTTAATTAGATTTAGATGCTTCCAGAAATACACGCAATGCACAACATGTTTAGTTTTCACAGAGGCAGATTACTCTCCCCCCTGTAGGAGACTGACAGTTACACAATGTGTCAGACAGTGTGAGTTTGTGTGTGTGTGTGTGTGTGTGTGTGAGTGCAGGACATTGCATTCAGCAGTTCTCATGAGGACTCATATGCTGAATTCCTTTTTTATTAAAACCAATAGACCCCATGGATAGGTTCTCATCACATGAGGAGGAGGTACGAGTGAGTGAGTAAGTGTGTGTGTATGTGTGTGTGTGCGAGTGTCCTGTCTGACCAGACCTTGTTGATAGAACATTGTCATTTCCTCACACACATTCCCTGATTATTGAAACAGCAGGGACGAGATACACATCTGTCCATGTAGGCAGTGGCGACATGATAACAACACAAACACACGCTGATAAGCACACACACACAACCACCTTGTAAAAAAGGTACTGGGAAAACAAGGTGTAATAACTTGATTATTTGGTCCACCTCCATGTGGAAATGAGGAAATCTGGGTCTTTGTACCACCTACATGCACCACTTTCTAGCTTTGACTCTCTCTCTGCCATGTCTTCTTTGTGCCCCCGTCTCTCCTCAACCCTCACATCCTTGTTGAGCACATTATGCAATACGTGGGAGAAGTGAGGAGCGGATGTAAAGCCCGAGCTGCCTTTGAGGGGATTAAAATCAACAGGAGCAAAAAGGGAAAGGTAGAGAGATAAAACGGACACAAAGACATGGCTTCAGGACACAAAGACAAAGAGGAAACTGATAATCAGCTGAGAATGTCGAGGGAACAGGGCGCCATGTGTACGAGACAATGTGGGGTGCATGGTGAGGTGAATGGTTGGTTGCCATGGTAATGATGCCATAGGGGGGTAATGGTTGCTATGACTCCTGCAACTAGGCGTGGAGGGAGGTGCCCCGGTTCTTGCTGCTCGCTGGCCCGGATGCAGGACTGCAGATGGCCCTGTGTGTGTGTGTGTCTGTGTGTGTGTGTGTGTGCGTGTGTGTGTGTGTGTGTGTCTTTGCACGTGTGAATGCGTGTCTTTGAGTGTGTGTGTGTGTGCGCAGATGGCCGTTCTAGACCTGTCCTTCAATATACAGTAGAAGACAAAGACCCGTGCTCACAGTCTCAGCATCCCTGCACTTTTGGTTGCCATGGTTACGCTGATTCCCTCTCGTTCCCTGTCTCTCTTTCTCTAAGATCCCACTACATCCGTCACATAAACCAAATTGCGGAGGTGTGACCTACATCAGGCGCTCGAGGAAAACACACCACACACACACGCACACTGTCTGGAACCCATACAGCTACAGATGGAACTTAAAGAACCTCAAGCAGAGCTGCAGACGGGATTTTAGAAGCACTGAGGTCATGAGTCCCAAATCCTCCCATCCCCACATCAGTTTTTTTAACACCATATCTCACGCATACACGAGTACACTTCACTGTAATGTAACCACAAAGACAATAAATCAGTACAGTTGTTTCAGCCTGGCTAATTATACTACCAAACTGGGCCAAAACTACAGGCTCTGGTTCAGGTGTGCAGTCACAATAAAGAATAATACGGCCACACTAGTTGATCATTTTTAGACATTTCTCTCTAAAACCTCCAAAACAAGCCTGATTACTATTAAAAATTCAGCTTTTAATGCTGAGGCCCAAAGGGGAGCCTTGTGGAACAGTGCAGCTATACAGCATGCAGTGTGTGTATAAGTGTGTTTGTGTGTGTTGCGGCGAACATTGATCGCTGCAGATGTGATAAACATTATGGGTGTGTGTAGAATACTTAATCAGGCTTTGTCTCTGATGCTGTCTGTCGTGTGTATTCATGTATGCCCTCTGTTTTCTGACAGAGGATCTAACACCCCATTCAGCACCTCATCAATACCTCGCTGGATTACCATCTTAATCAATATTACAATAACCAACACACACTGCTAATCCGTCTGTGTATGTGTGTGTGACTTACCACTATGGCCGAGTTTCTGCGGGAGCCGATGGGAGTGGTGGGCAGGGAGTTGAGTGTGGGACTGGTGTTGAACTCTTCAGAGCTGAGGTTGTCTGAGCCGTCACTCAAACCGCTGCTGATGGAACTGCTCTCGTCCCAACTAGAAGAAAGAGACAAAGAAGATTATGGTTTTTTTTCCTTTATTGGTGAAATAATGTGAAGAAAAAAAACATTAAGCAGTTATAATGATGTATGTGATGATATGATAAGAGGTCAGGCGTTCAGATCAGATTAGACTGGGTGTGTGTGGATGTTTGGATGACAGGCAGGCAGGCAACGACATGTCCAAACACAAGCATGATCCTGAATGTATTAACCTGTGGGACCTCAATCTGATGACTAAAGTCCAGTTCAGACCAAAGAGAAACCAACAAGACAAAACCATTTTAGAACGTTGCAGAGAAAAGTTGTAGTCAAAGCCCCAATGCCATCAAGCATCCACCTTTCAGAAAGCATCATCGATCAAGACATCAAATCTACTCCAGCTCCAACACCGTACAGACGCTAATTCTGCTTCCCTGCAAAGATCGATCAGGTATCACATACCACCACGCGCTCTCATATCCAAGAATATCTGACAAATCCAAAACAATATGTGCCAGTTAACATGATATCTACTTGAAGTTTTACACTGCATGAACTATCAAAGCTCCAGCACCTCAGTTACATCAGCGGCTGGCTCACTTGGCTCCATGTCTCCCCGTTTGTCTTTTGATTAAATATTCATGGACCTCATTTAGAACGCTGCCTGCTCTATATACTTAACTTTCACACTGCATGGGCTGCAAACACTTGGCAAACTGAAATTTGGAGCGCTGTCGACATCATCTCAACCCACACACGCACGTAAAAATAGCACTGAAGAACATATACACTGATGCATGCGCCCACGAGTGTATGCGGGAGGGGAGTCAGTAAGAGGACTGTGAAGTCGGTCCTCTTGGCACACAGCTGCTTCACAGTTTTCCTTTTAGCCCCCCGCAAGAGAAACCGCTTTGATAATCGTAACATAAACAGGTACCTCTGTATACCTAACACAATAGTATCAATTGACATCAAACTTCAAGCAAAATGACACTCGGTGCATTCAAGGACCTGTTCCACGATCCAGTGTTGTGCTTTCTATGTTCCCACTTTTCCTCAACCTTCATCTCAATCTTGTCTATTTCTGCCAACATTATTCCTTTTTGGTATTTGACAGGCAGAAACTCATACATGTTATTGTGTTAACTAGATTAGACTGAAGTCAGGGTCTCCTGTGCGATCTACCCAGGAACCCAGGTACGAGCTTGGGTTAGGGGGGTTTTCCAAAGGTGAATTGTGCTCTTTATTTTGTATCTAGTGGCTGCAGTGCATAACCGTTTGTCAGTGGAGAAGAAGGGACGCTACGATGAGGCAGTTTTCCCACCTGTTCATAAACTTGTGACGACACTGGTTTTACAGACAATAATTTTACACGAAAACATATTTGTCCATGATGCTCAGTATCTGTAGAGCGCATACTTTGATTTTTAGTGTTAGTTCTTTAGATCATCCCTTTCCTTCAAACAAAACAGAACAGTTAGCATGGCTGTGGCCAAGCCTGCTTTTCTTGCCAACGTTTTCTTGTTCTTTTGGGCTGTGGCTCGGGGTTGGCAGCAGCTCCCTCCTTGTCTTTATCTCCCTCTTCTTTCCAACCAAGGTTGACCGCTTCTTCCGCCATCGTCCTCTTGGCTTCCTCAACATGTAACATTTCATCGATTTGGATCAACATATTGATTCAGTGATCAACGATCCAATATCAAAATCGTGTCGTAGTAGACTTTGTGATATCAGTAAATATTGTATCGTGGTGGGCAAGTGGGCAAGTAAGCTAATCAGTGTATGCCTGACCAGATGGTGGTACATCGGTAACAGCGACAACCGCAGTAAACCAAGGAGAAATTGGCATTTTTACTTTTTTCACAATAGATTTCTCCATCGCCATCCTGTGATTGTTGAATGGCATAATTAAAGCAATTCAACAATCAATTTTTCCTTTCACAAATCAATTGTGGCTGACGTTTGACCATTTCCTATGGAGCAATTAAAGATATACAATACTGTATCTGCAGTGATATGACCAATCAAGCATGTAAAACTCGATTACTACAATGACTTGTTGGAATGAGGAAGGGGGAGAAGAAGGCACATCTGTGAGGTGTGTTTGGGTTAGTGGGTGAACATCCACATGTGCTTGTATACATCAAGTAGGTCATGTTTAGGAAGTAAGGGGGTTGGGGTTGTCATCTCATCAGAGTCAATAGGTTTGACTGATATCGTAGCATACTGTAAAACAAGTTAAGTGGGTGGGGCTCGCCTAATGAGGTCATGTATACTGTGGCATGGGGGGGAGAAAGCAGTGTCGGCCTTCCGGTTGGGTGCCTGTGTGGGTCACACTGCACCCTGGGGGGACTTGAGGGCGGGGATCAGGGGGAGAGGGGCGAAGTGAAAGCCCTTGCTGTCTAGCCTGTGGCTATGTAGATGCACAAAAAAAGAGCAGACGAGATTTTTACGTCTGAAGTGGCTGTCATGCTGCCTTGTCTATATGCCAGAGTGGAATTAAGGGCAAATTTAAGATTGGGCCAGACACATCCAGAGTGCCGACCTACACTTTCTGTCTACATGTGAAAGACTAAGGAATTTAAACATTGTAAAACTAGTTAAAATAATGGATTCTGGTATTTTTAATTACAATAGTGTTATTTTTTACCAGAGAGAAAGACAAAAAAAAAGACATTTCTTGTGATTCCAGCTTTGATATTTCGCATTTTCACTGAATATTTGCAATGAAACTCACAAAGACCTGCACTAAAAACACGTGGAATTATCTTATGAGCTGGCAGATTACTTCACAGCTTGTTTTATGACAAAATATGCAGTTTTATGACTCAGTTAGAGATTTAACAACTTTGTGAAAAGGATGTTGCTCTTCCATAAAAGCTGATGTTGGATTCCTGATTCATACCTAATTTCTATTTAGTCCTTATTACACAAACGCCCAAAGGAACTGATAAACTTTGAAGTCATCCAGTCATCCATTTGAACACAACACTCAATACTCATTTCGAGGAGTCAACTCGTCATAACACAGCTGTGGTTTACTATCAGCACGTCTCTGAGGCAACACCTTTCTCCACATATCCTGTTATTCACCTCAAAGCTATCTGTGTGTCCAGCAGAGCTTTTGTGAATGATATACTCTCCCTCTCTCTGATGAATAATTCAGGTCTGATAGGAAACAGAGCAAACACAGTGTGTGCTGGAGTTGGTGTCACTCAGCCTGCAGATGTGAAAACAGGAACCCGCGGAGGAGAGCGACGAGGTCAGGGGTCAAACATCACAGACAGCTCCAGCGAAATGAGTGAGTAAAATATAAAACAGACGACGTTATCTCGCTTATCGGTGAGATCCTCTCAGACTGGATGTGAAAAAGAAATTATATGAGTCAAATATTTGAATAAAAATCCCTCATCTACCAGACCAGGAAGAGACGCTTCATTAAAGGCTGCTTAGATGAGACCAAAAGACGCCTCAGAGACTCAGAGAGTAAATAAGGGTTGAGACGATAAGGCCGCCAAGAGGAACATAAGGCATCGTACGGTTTGTCTGTGTGTATGTGTGTGAATTTGTGTGACTGCCTTGGCAATGACTTGATCTGCCTTCAGCTTTGATCTGCAGAAATTATGATCAATCAGACTTCAATGACCCATGCTGCTCAGCTCTGTGAGTGGGAAATCTTCACTCAACTTCCAAAAGATCTTAGAAAGTATTCGCTGACGATTTTAAGCTTCATCTGTCCAAATCAGTCTAAAGGTTTCTGGCTAAAAAGGAACTTTCTTATTTCCCAAGCTAAAACCTGATATCCTCAATCATTGTCTACCAATATACTGTCATGACGCCCGGCTCTTCTTTGCCATCTACAGTCCTCCATCGACTCCACTGTGCGAGACAAAAGGAAGCTTTGAAAAGAGGGCGATGAAACACGAGGATACTCCAAAGAAGAGTGTGAAGTGGCGTGTGGGGAGAGAAGAAAGAGCTGAAAACGGCGAGCACAAAAAGAGAGAGCTTATAGTGGGAAGAGAAGTGCTGTCGATGACACGCGGAAAGCCTCCTCAACATCTCAAGAGGATCGTCTCTCTCAACTCTCCCTCAAAACTTTCATTAACTTGCCTCCTCTACCTCAATCCGCTCCATCCTTCCTCCCTTTAACAGCAGCTTCTGAAATCTCCTGTCATAATCTCCCCTCGCTCCGCCTCGTCTTTTTTATTCTTAAGCAGCAGCTGCAGAGACCGGGGGATAATATTAGCACCCAATTCATCTACATAACCCCTCTCATAGATTAGCTAATGTTTCGTGGCAAGTACCATTTTAGTAAAGCTGCTTCCCTGTCACATCTGTATTCATTTTAATCAGCCAAACCTACATTTTATCTTCCTCTAAAAAGCCACCAGCCAGCTACAGTGCTTAAACACGCACATTTCTGTATGTGGGTATCAAAGTACAGAGTGCAAACGATGGCCGTAAACCACATCTGTATGTCCTAACTGTGGATGTTAAATTTCATAGGTTTATCGTGACTTCAGACCTGATCTCAAGCTGGAGAGCACAGCTGGAGGGAAAAGATCAGGGCGCTGAAAAATGAAACCCAATGACTGTAATTTCATGAGCGAAATGAATATCAACGCTGATTCAATTCAGGCTGCAATAAATGTCAATTAATCTGAGATGCGCTTGATTAAACTCATTCTTCACCTCCACCTGACCGATGATGTCTTTCCGCGCACCATGTGCAAAACGCAGCATCTAACTGAGCTGAGAATGTGCCACATGGACACGCTGCACTCTGTCATCCCGAGCCAGCGGCACACAAGTGGTTTCCTACTCTAAGAAAAGCCACAACGAGTCCAGAGCAAACTCCGAATGCGTCATGTCTCAGAAAGTGAGCGTGCTTAACGCAAGCTGCAGAATATTTCAAATGGTTTGAATGTTTGATTTCAATTTTCCAGATTAATAAAGGTCATGGTGGTCAATACAAACAACATCCTCCTTTCACAGAGACATGATTTCTTTGTTCCTCATAGTCTGCGGAGAGGACCGGCACACCCACACAAACACTGAGCCTCACAAACTATCAAGAGGACAGTTGAATAGCTGCTGCTGAGCTTAATAGTCAGCTTTTATTAACAGGCTTCTGTGTTCCTCCACTATTCAGACTATGGAGCTAATTGCTCCGATCTCAATGTGAATGGTCTTTTTTTGCTGCTCATTATAAGAGCTTGACATTCCCACTCCCCCTGTCTCCTCCTCTCCTTTCCTCTCCTCTCCTTTCCTCTCCCCTTCTGGCTTTCTAGAGGTTTGAAGGATGGCAGACAGAAAGTGAGAGAAATACCACACCAGATCCTGGAGGAAGAAAAAGCCACTGCAGAGACAAAGCAGCTTTGCCTGCGGTTTGTGGAAGCAGTGCTTGCTGGGAGTTGGAGTCCTGCCAGCCTCAGGGAGCAGACTTAACAGTATTGGCTGATAAGCTGTTCCATCTAAACAAACATTTGTTAAAACTGCATGGAGGACATTTGGAGGAATGTGATGCTGAAGCTCCCCTGCGTTGGGGTGAATAGAATTAAACAAAACAAATGAAGTCATGTTTGACTTTGCTGCATGGTCAGGAGATGGGCAGCGATTGTGGAGACAGGAGGAGACAGACTTACTGCCCTACACAGAGAGGATTATTAAGAAAGCAATTAAGTAATTACCTGATCAATAGTCAGTGTACATTATACAGAATGTTAGTGCACTTATGCAAAGCCTTCCTCTAAACAACAGATCAATGACAAGGAGGAGCAAAATGCCATTATCAATCTTGTTATCTAATTATAGCTCACTCTGAAACAAAATCTGAATACTCCATCAGACCAGCGAGGGGAAATGATTACGGATGTTCTGTAATGTCACCTTTATGGTTCCCTGTGGAGTTTCAGGCTTGTAGTAGCACTACGAAAAGGTCCTTCTATCCGTGTTCTGTTTATCCTGAGCATGCATGCATGATACACAGCCCTACAAATGGTGTCACACTATTCCACGGATCAACAGGTGCCACAAGCTATGGAATAAAAATACCAGCATGTCAAATGTTCTATGAGAATTGAAATACACTCGACATGTCCGTCAGACCTTAAGAACACACACAAAGTGTTTTGATGAGTTACACTGAATGTAAACTTAACTGTTTCTTGTTTAGGAGAAAAATTTATAGTGCTACAATATTGTTGTTGCATCAGTTGACACAAATTCAACCAGTCCCCATGACCTTGCAATTTTGTCCAATCACCGCAACTTTTCCACAAATTCAACTAGCTATCGTAGTTTCACTAATCATAGCAGTCCCCTGCATAATGTCACCAAACTCACTTCCTTGTTTCTGGTTGTAAAGGTGCATATGTGTGCAACATTTAACACACAAAAATTACTGCTGTAGATTTTGCAAGACAATTCCATGATGCTCTGCATGAAAGCAGGGGTTAACTGTTTTGCACCGCATGCATTGTGACGGAACACAAGCAAAAGTCAACAACAACCCCGGAGAATGGCTAAAACACATGGACAAGTGACAAATCACCACAACAGAGGCTGCTGCATCAGCATCTATTGCAAGTGCTGAAAGAACCAAGTTGACTTAGATAAAATATATATGGTTAGTGGCAATGACAGCGTTGAATAAATCACAAACTCAGGACAATGCAGTTTCATTGTCACTGGAACAAGTTGCCTTTTATATCTAATGAGTAAAACAAAAAACTACTTTTATAATTTTCACAGCCTAAAAAATCAAAACATACATCGCAATTTTGAAGAACAGCTGCTATGAAATCAGACATTTTAGGACACAAAAATCCCCCCAAAAACACCCTGGAGGGACTGTATAGGACACCTTTAAGCCAGCAACAGTGCTGATGCAATGTGGCTGATCAGGACCTGGCAGGACGGCGCACATAAGATGAGAATACAGAGGACGGCTGGAAAGCATTAGCAAGTAGAGGACACGGTGTGTAAAAAGGATGCAATGATACAGGCACATTAATACAAAAAAAGGCTCTAGATCTTGTACAGTGCAAATATAATGGTGAGATGAATAACTGGTTTCAACTCTTTGTGCCCTCACGGGGTTAAACACTTCTCATTCAGGGTGATATTTGGACACAAAGTCTCTCTCACTTGCGTAAAAGCATGGAAAGTGTTTCTACAGTCCTACAATGGACAGGAACTTTCCATTCCTATTAAAATCCACAGTGTCACATGGCAGAACCCAAAATGGCTAAATCAGACGGGTTCCTGGTTGTAGTGATGCCTTTTCAGGCGAATGGAAAGTAGGGCACTGCCAGACTGGCACTGGGCAGTCGGCTCAGAAACCGGAGGGGGCACGTATGAAAGGGCTGCTGAAGTCATTAGATTCTCTAAATATGTGCGACTGTGACCAGTGCTTGAGATGACAGTCAGGTGAGAGGCATTGTCTGTGCTTGTGTGTCTCTCTGCACAATTCAGTATCTGCAGAGATCGATCTCAGATCTGCTTGAAGAGGAAGAAAACAGCAGGACACTTGGCCTCAAAGACGTGTGAGGGACACCGAGAGGGCACATCTGCCGATACACAAAAAAACCATCTCGTCAACGATGGCACATTCTACCTTACAGCAGGTGTAAAGATGCATGAATTATGTTATTTATCATGCTCACAAAGTTTGACAGGCAAAGTCTCAGGAAAAAAAGATGAACTCAGAGGTCAACCGTAAAAAGAAAACCAGAAATTCAACAGCGACATAATGACTCGCTGTCTGCTCCAACATCCTGTACAGGTTTCAGTCTGGAGACGTAAAACAGGATGTAACAGAGATGGCAGTTATCTGGCAGAAAGACACAGAAAACATAATGACTCATTGACAGAGGGGAAGAGATGCATGACCAGCCACACCTATGGTCATGTGATGCTTCGTCTCCACAAAACAGTCACAGCAACACTGACCATCCCAGAGTCTTAGAAACACTCCCGAGTTGATTTAAGACTCATAAATTGTACAATAAAAATCACGCTGACTTTGTGCATGAGCTCGCATCAAAAACGTGCGTTTGGGCTTCCACCTGATGAGATCGAAAGAGAGGGGTGAGTGTGGTGTGTGTGCACAGATGGCTAACAATATGGGTCCCTGGACCACTTCAGCAGCTCATCACCAGGAAACAAACACACACTCGTACACAGATCTGTGATTCACTCTGGTGGCTTATAAGCATGAAGCAAGCAAAATCGTTACTGGAGAGTAGAAATATTCTTCGAGGCTAGATGAGAACTCTATAGGTCACGTTGATTTTTTTTTTTTTTTAAAGATGCATAGGATTATCCATCACTGCGGCACCATATAGGGCCATGGAGCAATTCTCTCTGCAGACCCTGTTATATCTTGAAAGCCTCAAACTCTGACACACACAGCAAGACTGTGAACACCCAGCCACTGCAGACTGTAGCTGCAATCATGGTATACCTATCTGCAATTGTACTTCAGACGCAGGCAGATTGATTCTAAATGTCATCTCAGCTGCTTATTTCCATATTTCCATCGGCCATCTGCTGCACTCTGGAGCCAGGGTATGCTCTTATAAGAGAAACACAGCTATACGTGGTGCGCTGACCTCCACTCTTACTCATAAATAACCACTTTTTAATGACGACATGTAGTTGTCTGAGCGCTCGGGGCACTTGTAGAGTAATTAGCAACAAATCTGTCGTTAAAAATGTCTTTTAATTAGACGCCCAATACAGGTTCTCTGCTGAGTTGTATTGTTAAACACTTACAGTAAATCATTGACAAGAAGACCCAATTAAAAACTAGATTGTGCAAGCAGCCTGCCATTGGGTACACACTCAACAGAGAAATTAATTTCCTCTGCAGTGTTATTTATTATTTCCTCTCTGTCCCATTTCCATGATGTGGAATGGAACAATGTGTGATGGCTGCTCGGACAGTCCTTTCATACACACACACACACACACATGCAGCAGTATTTGGGCATTACAGGGGATTACAGAAAAGGCTGGAGTTAATGAGCTCGTAATTACTGTTAATTCCATCTGCCACCAGGATCAGAGCAGGCCAAAGGCTACAGCCAGCGGTCCTGTGAGTGTGTAAACGTGTGTGTGTGTGAGTGAGTGAGTGTGAGTCCATGAAGGGAAATAAGAGGTCACATCCCTAAATGGCCATCACCGAGGAGAAACCCCATTGTGCCTTTGACAGGCATATCCCTGACAGCGATGGCCTGGGGGTTTAGGACACGAACGCGCACACACACATTCACACACACATACACTCACACAAACATGCACATCCAATGCACTAAATTGCAGTTGTCCCCTGGAGTGGTGCTTGAATTAGCTGTCAGATGTGTGTGATGTTAGTAGCTGGTGGAAACGGCAGCTTTGCTCAAGTCACTGCTCCACTGAGGGTTACGCTAAAGCCAGCCAGGCTGAGTTTTACTGGCTTTAAGGTGTGGGTCTGTGTGTGTAAGAATATTGAGGTACATCACTCTTCCAAGGTTTCCTCGCAAGGACGGGGACACATTCTGCAAATGCTTGGGGCTTTTTAGATGGAAAGTTAAAGCACTGAAAAGGCACTCAGACACATCAGGAATCCTGGTCAGTAAAATGTTATTTTCTGAGCGTGGGGGAGGGTGGGGATAGATGGGTGAAAACTGTACAGCTTAAGAAAAACTGCTTGAGCAAAATTCTCCCCCGACAGCAAATCTATCTCTGAATCTCATCTTTCTCGCTGACCTCCCCGGGGTGGACGGACGAAGTTTGTTCAGAGTTCAACACATCGCAGCTGAGAGTCGACTTGGCTCTGAGCTACTTCATCCCCGTGAAATGAAACAGGACATTCAAAGCGGTGGAAGGCTCCAGGCTTCATATAAGGAACTTTTGAGTGGTGAAATACTCCTGGAACCAAAAATTGTGTGAATGTTGGTGACGCTGACGCCAACTGGGTCATCTTGATCTTCTCATATTGTGAGCCCCAAAAAGGAAAACAGTAGGAGCAGGGAGAAGCGTGCAGATGGTTCCATGAGAGGAACCAGACACATACGCTTCGTCTTTGTGTTTGTCGTCTTTTCACTCAGCTCAAATAGGGATAAAGTCAAAAGGTTACTGCCTCCCCAGTCTACACAAGGCTGATGCAGGGCTTTGAAGGCAGTCACAATACAAACTAAATATGAATAGGAGAAAACAGTTTAAAGGGTCAGTTCAACCCAACACCAAAACTGTATATTTTTCTTTTTACCTGTTGTGCTGTTTATCAATCTTGATTGTTTTGGTGTGAGCTGACGAGCGTTGAAGATATCAGCCATAAAGATGTCTGCCTTCTCTGGAGTATAACAGAACTAATTGGCACTTGGCTTGTGGTGCTCAAAATGCCCCAAAAAATACATCTGAAAAACTCATGTACAAACAGTAATGTCCAGAGATCCTTTCCAGAGATTGTGACGCCATTACTCGAGATAATCCACTGACTGTTTGTGTGCATATTTTTTTCGACCGAAATACACCCACCAGCTGTGTCACCGCACCAGAGGAAGCATGCATCTACTGCTAGCTCAGCTAGTACCCCTGAGCCCTTACAGCTCAGCCAGGGAAGACACCAAGACACCACCACCACACAGCTCTTATAAACAATAACAATGGCATTACATGGCAATAACAGCCATTTACCACCTCTGTGGTGGTCGATCTCATCCTCTGCTTTGAGGGTAAGGAGCTCCTGGACCTTATTGTTTTCACAATTTGTGGACATTTTCGCCTGCTGTCCTTCTTCTTTGAGTTAGCCACTAACTACTAACAGCTAACAGCTGCTTTTTATATCTCCCGCGGTGGGCCGCATGCATAACACGTCGTCAAAATGTCACACCCTGAACGCCAATGCTCCTGTCCTGCCCACTTTATAGTTTATGCAGGCATCATTTCTGCACTGTTACTACATCTGTTCCCGGCTCAGAGGCGAGACAACTCCATCCACCCATTCTGCGATACACTGTCACAAGCACATGCCTCTCATCCATGAGAAGATGCACGCTTCCTTCTTCAAGGTGATACAGATAGTGGGTGCAATTTGGTTGGGACAAAACAGTTGCCATATAAAACTGCTCACAACAAGGTGTGTGGATTATCTTGAGTAACTGGCTCATGATTTCTGGAAAGAGACATTGCTGTTGAGTTTTTTTTAAATGTATTTTTTTTGGCGCTTTGAGCACCACAAGCCGCTTGCCATCCAGCTCAATTATATTCTAGAGAAGGCAGACATCTCTATAGGTGATATATATCCAACACTCTGCAACTCACACCAATCTAGACTGATAAAAAGCACTACTAGCATATTTAAAACGAGATACAAGTGCAAGAGGCGACGAAGAAATTAAAATTATGGTGGAATGTAACAAATTGGTAATATTGTGAAAAGAATTCTCTGTCCACATGTTGGGATGTATTTAGTGGCCACACGGACCACCACAATCTACAGGGCTGCCTTCATTTAAAGGTACAATATTACGACCACCTTCACCATCGCTTTGTTTCTTGTTTTGTGTAATTTTGCCATCTATTGGCTGTATCTCTGCCATCTTCATCAGCAGACGTATCTGTTTTCATACCTAAAGGGTGTATAAGTGAGCCTTAAGAGGAAAAATGTGTTGATTTTGGGGCCAACTATCCCTTTAACAATCTTTCCACAAAGTGTCTATAAATGTAAAGGGCATGAGAAATTAGGTCAAAGCGTGTTAGATTTCCAAAGACATTAAATTTGTCTCAGTATGTTAAGAGGTGACCAGCAGAGCTCTTATATGACCCAATAACCCTTGACCCTCAAAGTTCCCTGAGTTTCTTCCAAAACCCTTTTCTTCTCTACAAGAGTACAGGAAGCAGAAGAGGGACAGCACTCCTGGGACAAGGTGGAACAGCCTTTTAAATCACCTTTATAAGTAGTTCAGTCTGGGGTGCAGTGTGGAGCGCTTCCCAGCCACAACTCAACGGCTGAGAACTGGGGAGGAGCTAAGAAGGAGAACCCCGGGACGCAGAGGCCCAGGACAGGGGTTCGGATCCTTGGGTAGAATTACCTCTGGCCTCCTTCCAGACTTGTCAATGACAACAACACAATGTGAAATACAATACAGCTAACCTGTTGGGTTTTGGGAGGGGAACACAATGCACAGGCCCGAGTTTAATTACTGACATTAACTGGGAAATCTAATAATGATAGGATGGTGATCAGTTACAGTAACAAGGATGCTGTCAGTGTTTGCAGCAATATCTAATGCATCCCAATAGGGAACTATCTCCCTCTAACACACACACACATGTATGCATACACATATAGCAGATGGAGGAACTATGATATCAGCGTGACGTTCATGGGCAGTGGCTCGAGATGGCAAATGCCTCAGTCACAACAACTGGTACAGATCCATGAATAACATTTCAGGGGGCACCCTCTCCCCATGCTAAGAATTATCTTTCCCTCCCCTGCCTTCAACGTTATGGTCAGTTCTTTATTTTCTGATGACGACAGCTAATCAGCTAATGCCACCACTTGATTATGTGTTAATCTCCCAGATTAGCAGAGACAACAGCAGTTCATTTCCACATTGCTGTGAGATGTTAAATGTGCTGACTGGACATGATGAGCGGATTGTGGGACTGATGGTGCTTAAGAGCTGCATCTCTTAAGTCAGTTTTGCGGTAAATAAAGAGAAGACATGTTGAGATGGACAGAAAGTAAAAAGTGAGAGAGAGACAGAGAAAGCAAAAAGTGAGAGAAAGACAGAGAAAGCATAAAGTGAGATTGCTTTTGTTTAAATCAAATCAAGCTGCACAAAGAGGCTACAGATCGGGCAGAACACCACGAAGCACCTGCCAAAGGTTGTCCAAACACCACCTGAACAAAAAGGAATGAAAGGCCCATTGACTGGGGCAGAGATACTCTTTCACTTCTGGCTGAGATAAAGCAGACAACTATTAAAACACACACACTACTCCCCTTCTGTGGAGAGGACGGACAGGTCACTATATATGTGTGCAGTTTTGTGTGTATATGTGAACACATGTGGTGGTGACCGACGGGCCCCGGGGGCGCACCCTGCAGGAGCACGCACCCATCACCTGCTGTCACTCATAACACGCACTCTGGTCATGCCACTTAAAGTTGTTACAGTGACTTTGGGAAACATTCCTTGCCCTCGGGCTGCTCAAAACACACACTTCACATTCCAGCGAGTGTATTCTGGGGTCCCACTCCCTAATCCTCCGACATATGCAGACGCACATATTGCATACCATCGCACGAGTGCACAGACACACGAAAATAAAATGACGGATCCAGAGGTTTCAATAAAATGGAAATCTGCAGGCTCAAGCTTGTTGCCAATCGTCTCGCTTTCCATTTAACTGAAAGAGAACTCTGAAAGTTTCAATGCGGGACATTGTCTAAGCTTTTTACTCCTAGAAAACCAGCTTCACTATCACGTGAAAATGACATCCAGAGGTCATTACTCTCCGCAGCCAATGAGGTCCGGCTTATAGCTTTGCTCCTTTGTCCCCTGCAAGCCTGTTAAGGTGCACTGTAGTCTGGCTGTAGGTCCTTCTATGGCTTTGATGTAACAGAGAAACTCACTAAACCACAGGGGCACCACCTCATGAAAATATGAGCCCTGTTTGTGAACACAGGCTCCTGTGTGTACAATAAAAAAGTGTGTCTTACAAGCACAGGTTACAAGCATCTGTTGTTTCGCTCTCAGGTCTCCCTAATGACCTTGTAGGCTGGGCAAGTAAACCTGTTCACTTGATTGCAAAACATCAAGAGTCAATGGCTGCATGAACTGACTTGTGTTTTTATTTCAATCTTTTCATTTTGGCCTTCCATCAATGCAGACCTGACCTTTTTTGCCAACAAAAATTAAGCCATTTGTGAATAAATCTGACAAAACTGGCAGCATGGATGCAGAACAGCCCAGGCATCAGAATAAAAGGTTGACATTGTGCGTTTGAAGGAGGGGATGGTGGATGGCGTGACACCTAGGTCAAATGGCTGTCAAACCAAGACCAATGTTGGAGACCGGCATACAAGAGTGAGTATTTTTTAACTAAAGTTCAGGACATGTCCAGCCATGTTTACAGCAATGAAAGCATATGTTTAACGATGGTTCGTGCAATGTTCAGTCATGGTTGTGGCAACAAAAATGGGCATTTTTAAAAAGATGTCGGGATATTTCAGGCTGTGTTTGTGGTGACAAAACCTGGGTATTTTTAACGTGACATTAAGAAATTTCCGGTTGTGCCTGTGGCAACAAAATTGCTTTTTTAATGAGATGTTGGGACGTTTTTGACCATGTTTGTGGTGACAAATCCAGGCATTTTTTATTGAGACTTTGGGACATTTCCAGCTGTGTTTGTGCTGACACAACCAGGTATTATTGTCTATTTTTTTAAGATGTTTTTTTTGGCTTTTGACGTAATTTGAGAGACAGTTGATGGAATCAAACCTGCGACTGCTGGGGCAAGGACATCGCCTTTGTACATGGGATGCCTGCTCCACTCACTGAGCTACTGGGCGCCCACAACCAGGTATTTTTATTTAGACGGTGGGATATTTCCAGTTGTGTTTGTGGTGACAAAACCGGGCATTTATAACAAGAAGTTGGAACATTTCCAACCATGTTTGCAGTGAAAACATGACCTTCTCCTAACCCTGACTAAGTGTTTTTTGTGCCTAAACCTAACCACACGTTAACCACATCGGTCAACATATCAGCTACATATAAAATGCACAAATTTAACATATGAAACATTTTTCCTGCTGATGGGTTTGTGGTAAACCTTCTGTAAAACATTCATACACATAAAACTGTCATGTGGTCCGGTTGGTCAACTGTTGGATGTCGTCTCCTGCGCATGCCTAGTAGAAGAGATTTAAATGTTTTTGATTACTCTGCAGTTTCTATGTGAACAGGGAAAAAAAATATGCCTGTGTTAATGGAAAGCTTTCAACACTGAATTTGACTTTTCACATGTTTCTGTGCGTGTGTGGACATGTTTGTGTGCTTAAGATTAATATAAACTTGCTCATGAATCATGATTCATGAGGGCGTGAAGACGCAGTCAACAGGTCAATGACCCTTCAAACTCATCCAGGGTCTGAGTCAGCAAAGTGTGTTTCCAAAACAACTATCATCAACCATCTTTAACCCTGCGCCCTTCACTCAAACGCACCAGAGAACATATGTGTGTTTGTGTGTGTGGATAACAAACAACTTTATTTACTAAAATGTCAAAGTTAGAGGACATTGGCGCTGACAGGTATTTCCCAACAGCGCTGTGAATGTGCTGCTTTACTGCACTGCGCCATACAGATGGATATAATTATGATGTATTAATTAAAAACATTACGGATTTCAGCTTTAATTACCGTGCTGCAGTCTCCAGTGAAACAGCTGATGGCAGGAAGCTATTAAAGCATTCAACCAATCAGAGCTGCTCTGACCAACACTTGCCACGCACAGCTAAGTGACATCAGCTGTGGCATGAGTCTGGTCTGCGTCACAGTGACCCGCCGCCGCTGCTCTGTTTTTATTTCATTTAAAGAAAACTGAGAGGATTTGGGTGCGACACACATTAATGAGTGATGTCATGTTGCAAATCAGTTATCTGGACTGAAGCTGTGCTGTTAATCACGGGTGGATCTCCGCAGGGGTGGGCCATGCTGAGCAGGCTATTTGTGTAGTGTTCAGATGACAACACACGGGGACAGACAAGTTGATGTTGGACTGTTTTCAATATGACTAATGGAGTTGATCAAATCTCTGTGCTGCCTGGAACTGGTTAGCTAATGATGCATGTTCAATGTCTCATTGTACAAACTCATATCTAGACTGTATGTGCAGAGACTCACACACCAACACCTCTGGCCTCCATCATAGTTTATCTGTCTTTTGACAGCCAGGCTGTTTAAGCGCGCGTGTCCAACTCAAACACACAGATAGAAACAGGCTGCTTGGTCCTCTGGGACTCGAAACTGAAAATGTGTGTTTGTCAGTGATGGGGAAAGTGTCCGCTGGGTGTGTGTGTAATGCCCCGATACCAGGCCAGTCTGCTCTAATGGGTTTACATAAAGGGTTGATGGATGCTATAGGGGTCAGTCGAGCAAAAAGAGCAAAGCTGACCCCCACTGTCCCCTTAAACCCTATACTCATCTCCTACAAACACACACACTGAATCAATAGGAGCATCTCTGCCCATGTTGTCATCTCTACATTACCTCCATCTCTGCCACAAGCCTTTTAATGCAGCTCCATCACCGCACCACCAACAGCCTACTCACACCAGCTGACCCACATTAGCCCACACATTAAGACATATACAATTAGATAACTCTCACACGGCGTGGGTAGAAAGCTGGTACCGGAGGAGGCTTGCTGCTCTTTGCCCAATCACAGCACATACACCGGGAGAAGGCGTCTTTCAGAATGTAGGTCAGCCGCTCGGGAGAATGCGGTTCGGGTCCCGCAGCGGATCAATGCGAACACACCCACCCACTCACTCACATGCATACCTGCCTCTGCCTCTGCCCACTGCCCTCCAAACACCAGCAAACCACTTGTCATCGCATGCAGCTTAAAACAATGGGCATGCCAGCCGAGCGTAAATCACAGAGACACTTAATGCGCGCAGGCACATTATGCGCGTACACACCCACATGGAGCATTCAAACCCACCGGCACTTTACTATTCTCATTAGATGATTAGCTGTAATGTGTTTCCTTTTATATAGATTCCTTTCAGGCTAATGCAGGGACATGATCCAGCCTTTTACCTCTGATATATATAATAAAAGACAGTGCTGATTCAACATATGGCTTTGCGCATTGAGGTCTGTGCCTATATGCTGTGTAGCCTATAGCTCCATCTATACGCTCACCAGCAGCGCCCTGCGTCTAGACTGAGATGCATCCTACACCAGCATATGTGAGCGCAAATAATGAAACGTGCCACCATGCAGCTGTTGGAGTTTTATCAATGAGACGTGCTGCTGCTGCTTTTTACGCACTGGCTCCGCCGGAGCTTCTACAACCCATTCACCACCATCTGATATCGCGTTAATAGGAGAATCAAAAGCAATGTCACCAGCGTGTCAATTAGCTTCTCATCCGGCACTCTCAGTCACATGCACCCAGCCTCTGCTCTCATCTATTACCTTGACAGAAAGTGCATTGTCCTCCCCGCGCGCTGCGGAGCCGGGAGCTGCAGCATTTTCCCGTTCAGCACGCGCCCGCTCATTCTACAACCGTCCAGCTTTCACGCCGCTTTGTTCCCGTTTGGCATATCCGGGCTCTGAAGCAAGAGAGAGAGGAGAGAGAATCCAGCCCGGTGCTTTCCGCCTGCCGCTGATAACCAGGGAACCGCCTGTAAGAGTCAGCAGCGTTAACTGACTGACCCACTCCCGCAGTGCCTCCACTCACACACACTCTCTCTCTCTCTCACACACACACACACACACACGCTCACACAGAGGGAGGGGAGGGAGGCGATGAGCAAGGGAGGGAGGGAGGCATGGATAGAAAGGCAACACCCCAAATTCCTCCTCCTCCGGCCCCCGTTTCACTGATCGCGACCAGCTGTGCCTTTCCCAAAAGCGCATAGAGGTTTTCACGCGCATTCAGCCGCAAGATAAAAAAAAAACGCAGTCATCATCACATTCTCTGAAGGGACATGTCAAAGACATTTTCACACTCTTTAATCTCTAATCAACACACAGGAGACAGCCCGCTGACACCACTCAGTCAACCCTCTGATACAGAGTCTGGTGACGGCTGGCACTCACGTTCATTTGGTTTTACAGTCTGTGATTAGATCCTTTACTTCAGTAAATGAGTGCACTGCAAGTGAAAGCTTTCCATTCAGCATTTCACAAAGGACAAAATATAAAGGGTTGCCACATTTATTATTCAAGATTGCCCTTTCCAGATCAGGCAGAGGGTTTACTAATGGTTAATAATGTATTCATGCTTTATAGCAGTAATAAGACATTTGTAAGAACACACCTTGGGTTGCCAGGGTGTGACAAATGGCTTTGGGTGGGATACAGGCTATCCTCCTTCTGCATATCTTGCTTTTCCTTTTAGCTCTTTAATCCATATCATCTGGATGAGCTGCAGAGTATCTCCACCAATATCCATTTATTACAACCGCAGACCTGAGGGCTTATTGCAAAACGAGTAAATCATTAATAATGGGTCATTTTAATGCTGCAGCAAGTGGAGGTGGAGCCAATGTTAACTACTTAATATGGTTTGATACTTCAATCTGTAAAGATGTATTAGTTGTTAGAGTTTGGTCATTCGTTCGGTATGTAAAATCTTAATCTGCAGCACTTGTCAGCAACATGTTGTTGAGTGGAAAGTACAAAAAGCCCCTGTGAAATCTCGGAGCACAAGTATGAACTGGTATATAATGGATATACTGAGGTAAAGTACTGTAAGGGCCCTGAAACACCATGGCATCAGTCGGCAATCGGTCAATGTCCAGCCGTCAGTGAGCGTCTGTAATTGTTTGTTATTGTTTGTTAGCATACAGTAAATATGCTTTCTTCTTTCAATATCGGGTTGTGTTGTAAACATGCTAACTGGCTAACTAGCATCTTGAATCCGTCCCGTGGATGTATAAAGAGATTTGGATACAGCGTTGGAGGCAGGCTCACATTCATTCCAGTGGAAGTTGCTCAGTGGTGCATGAAGCCGGCACTGCTTCCGCATCGTTACCTATTTGCCTCACTGTGATCATCTGCTGCTGGTTTATTGGAGGTACCCAGCAACAGCCGGAAGAAGATCGGGGATGCAGCCTTTGTCAGTTACGCCCCAAAGCTATGGAACACACTACATATCAGGGAAGCTAGCTCAATATTATCATATATCAATATTTTAGCGAGCTCAATATTTATAAAGGAAAGCTAAAAATGTATCTGTTCACTTCAGCCTTTAACTAGTTCTGACTTTCCTGATATACGTAGGTCTGACACTCTTTTATGCTTTCACTTTCTATTTACACTGCTGCAACTCTTTAAGTCTTATTTTATGATTATAGTTTTGCAATTCCAAGATTTATGAATTAGTTCTGTTTCATGTTCATTCTATTTTCATGTAAAGCACTCAGTGCTCATACTGCCCTTGCTGTAAAGCACTCTGTGCTGCATTTCTTGTATGAAAGGTGCTGTATAAATAAAGTTTATTATTATTATTGGGCCCTTTAACTTGAACAGGGATAAAATGTTTAGACTTTCTAAATGTCATCAGACTGTATGTTAAAATCCCAAGAAACAAGTCATTTTGTTAAGGTTGCGATGCTCAAAAAAATGTATCCACTGATTTACAGATGTCTTTTTCGCCATGTAAGTCAATTGGAAAAAGTATTTTTGGGCTACATGGCATCACATGACTGTTTAATTACACTGTTTTGCCACTACGAAAATTAGCTTCAAAGCCTTACACGTCTCCTGGGAGCCTGGTCAGTCCTGTTGGTCTTCCAATTTCTCTTTTTGAATTACAAATACAGACTACCATCGCAGAATGTACATGCTAGTTGGCCGTTGGCTGTTGTCTTTGCAGTGTGTTCAAGTGCAACTTTATGGCCAAGATACAGGCAACAGGAGGTGACGCAACAGTTCTTTAATGTTTGTTTGGTGTTTCTGGGCCTTAAAACTGCAGTACAGTGCCCACGTAAGAAAGAAGATAAAAAAAAAAAACTTTAAAAAATATGGACTTCATTATGGAGAGGCCATAAGAAAACATCGATATCTCTTTGAAATTAAAAAAACAACAACTTTGATTTCATAGGCATAAATATCGTTCAACAGTTGCCTGCTGTCTGGGAGACATGCTGGCTAATGGCCAAATCAACAGTGGCATAAATAACCCTCAATCAGCATGTAATGAAGCAGCGAGGGTAAATGACTCCAGTGTTTCTATTGTAACAGAGTGTGTATTGGCTATTGGAGACTAGCAGAGGAATAGAGTGGGTATCATGTATCCACTCCCCCCCCTCTGAGCTCTGCCCCCTCACATCCAGTGGTGTTTAAACACTTTAGGCACTGAGTGGACCCCAGTGAATAGATGTGCCTGTCTGCTGGGTCTGTTCAATAAATGAATGAAGGGTGAGACAGAGAGAGACAGACAGACAGACAGAGCAGGGGGGAGATGGAGATAATTAACACTGTCCTTTTGGTGGAGAAAGAAAGAGATAGGAATAGAGAGATTGGAAAACAACCCAGAGAGAGAGAAAGAGAGAGAAAGAGATCATTAACACACTCTTTTTAAGTGCAGAGGGAACAAAGACTGGATTCTTCAGGCTACTGCTCACCCGTACCATCCAGGGCCAGGTGGGCACACAGTGTGTGTGTGTGTGTGTGCGTGCGTGTGTGTTTGGGGGTCTGATTGGCACATTGGCATGCTCAGCTGCAGGTGTGTGGAGCTGCTGCCATCGTCGTTGCCTAGCGTTACTAATAAAGAGAAAGGAAAACAGTTTCTATGTGCACGCATACACACAAACACTCCCACATTCACCCAATCCTCCTTAAGTCAGCGTGAGCCTTCGCTCTCATTTATGTCAGCTCTCATCCCAGTTTCTGGAAAGGGTAGTTGGACAGCGCTCCAGGTCTGTCTGGCCGGCTTTTACTTTGACCACTGACTCATGCCCAGACATGCCCCCTGTCTCCCTCTCTGTTTATTTGCCTCTGCGTCCTCATCAAAGAGCGTCTCTTTTTTCACTGCCACCCTCCTTTTCACTCAGTATCTAAGACCACAGTGCTTGTTTTCAGTGTCCATGTGTGTGTGTTGGTGCAGCAGGCCAGTATAATTAGGTGGTGATGTAACCCTGTAATGACAGTATACAGGCAGGGTCATCCATATGACCCTGGGAACCTGTCCCTCCTCTGCTGATGAAAGAGAGAAGCGACCTGGGAAAGCTCATCCCCCTTATCAGACCAGGAACACACACACAGGCACACATGCAATACTTGCTAGGCCACAAACTGTATGTAAACAAACATAAAACGACCCCCTCCACACACACACTTATATCAAACTAAAATATTCCTCTTCATGATCACACACAGTGTAACTACTATCAACTTTGAATTTTCTCTGTCATCCAGGACATCTTTTTTTTTTTTTGCTTCATCACTGGAAAACCTTCAACAGTTGCTTTCCACACTCACTTCCTGTCTATACTCACACACATGTACACACACACACTGGGGTCCTTAAAACAGACATTTAAAATGCTGCTGATCTCGTTTTAGTTTGAAAACTCAATTTCATTTTAGTCTGGACAGTCATACATTTTCGCTTCCTGATGTGTCAAGCCCAATCAGCATAGTTAGGTCTACCTTCTGTGATTTCATCCCTCTTGTGTGAGTACTCCTTCTTCGTTGCTATGACTTTCTCTGGACATAGATGATGCTCACGGTACCGCTCTAATATGTTGCCTTATTTGCTCCCCGTCTGTTTTCTGCCACCTTGGCCGCCATACTCTCATTAACAGTTCCACCTGGCCATTGGTCCAAGCAAAGAAATCTCTGGTCATGTTTCTGCCATGACACACCAGGCCATTAGTCAGCTGTCAGTCAATGTTGGGGCATTGGTGAGCATCTGTCGCCCTAGTCGGCATGGTGTGTTCTGCGCCGTTGCCCTTATCAGCCCTCATCAGCTTTTTTTTGGCTGATTCAGCATGCTGAATCATGGGTGATGGCAATCGGTGAATGAAAACACTCTGGCAGTTCAGCTCAATGCAGGAGAAGAGAAATGAAAGTGAGGAAAGTAAACAAAAAGCGGGAGGGAAAAGGGAAAAGGGAGTGAGACCAAACAAACTTGTTACATAAGGTAAGACTATTTTTCTTTAGCCATTGAGCTCTTTAGCAGTAACAGTTCCTGGTGGGTTGTGTTATTGTTAACTGGCACATGGTAAACATGGTCTGCTCAGTCAACATTTGATTGTGTTGTTAATGCACTACCTGGCTGACTAGCGTCAAGACTGTCTTCTGGTTTCCCTTTTTGCATGAGGATTACAGACTACCACCGTCTGCTGGTGTGGAGAGTTATTTCCACTAACAGAGGCGCAGAACCTACATGCTGCTCGGACGTTGGATGTAGTCTTTGTGGTGTGTTCATGTGCAATATTTGGCCGAGACACGGTGATGTGAGGGGATGCAGCACGGGGCCTTCATTGCCACTAGTTCTCAGAATTTAGTTTTATGTTTCCTCGGCCTTTATTTTTTGCAATCTCCACAGTATTTACCATAACTAAGCAACGAACCACAGACAATCTGCTTTCTGTTTACACTGATAAATGCATGCCCAGTGTGCATGAATGGTCATGTGATCTGTGTTTTCAGGTGTGTTAATATGGAGGTAGATTTATTCTGAAATGGTGCTAAAATGTTTGAGTGCACGGAGATTATTTTTGTATAAAAAAAAAAACATTTTAAAACACAAACATATTAGCGTAAATGTGGCCTAGGGGTTTGATGAACAATTATAACCCAAAGATATTCTTTTTACTGTCATACAGGAGTAAAGCAACCAGAAAATAGTCTGATTTAAGAAGCTGGAATCAGAAAACTTTGCCTTTTTCTTCTCAAAAAAATTACTTAAACCAATTAATCAGTGATCAGATTAGTTGGCAATTCATTTAATAGTTGACAACTAATCGAATTTGATGAATCAGGTCAGTTGTAATACACACAGACACACACACACACAGACACATGCACACACAACCACAGATTCTTCAGTCTGATTTTCTGGCAAACAGCCTCCTCCCCAGGAGAAAGTGTCACATCATAGCCTGTGCACCAGCCTGCATGCTCAGTCTAGTAGCTCACTAACATAACAACAGACCACAGTTTAAAAAACCCAAGGCTGAAAACATGACCTCACAGGCACACACCCAGGGTTGAACATCAAAGTGTGCGTCCCCCTGTCTGAAAAGGTGCTCTTGTGGCTAATTGGGGGACCCTCCACATCTGAACCACCAAAAGCATCTAATTAGGCCTTTTCTTGGAGAGGACGCTATTCTCAAGGTCTGCTGAGGACAATGTAAAGTGGAACTGCTCAGAAAACTTGACTTCAAAGATGATTTGTCTTTCAAGAGACAGAGAGGAACAAGAATAACCGCTAACGTATTAAACAGTTCAAATACGGCTCAACAGGTTTCTGCAGCCAGTTCAGCTTATGTCTCCTGGGGAAATAATGAGGATGTGTTCACTGGTGGGAGCACTGGTTCAGACAGGGAGGGATGAGATTAGGAGGTGGTGTAATGAGGAGAACAGGAAGGGAGACCGATGGCAGGAGGGCAGAAAGAAAAGTGTGTGACTAATGTCGAAACAACTCCAGAGAATAACACGGTGGGAGTCAATGGGAGGGAAGCAAAGTTAATTCTTATGCGCATTACAAACCCCCGTCACACCCCACTGTTAACCCTCTAAGGCTCAGCTCTAATGTGCATGTCGTATGAATGTGTGTGTGTGTGTGTGTGTGTGTAGGATAGATCTGATCCAAAAGCTTGTCCTTAACCATGCAGTTTCATTTACCCCCTATAGAGGCTAAGCATGTGCTTTAAAGGCTGTATAGATGTAGAGGGAGGGCATGAGTGAGGGCAAGGTGAGGGGAGTGTGTGTGTGTGTGTGTGTGTGTGTGTGCGCATGGGGGGGCTGTCTCTTACTGTGGGAACCAGCCTTAAGGAATGAACCTGATCATTTCCTCAAACTCCTCTCCTGATGGGAAATACAGTAAAGGCACTCTAAATGCTGGAAACAATGTTTTGTGTTTACTTCTTATTTTTTTTAACAAAAAAATAATTTTCTTTATTTGCCACTGCTGGTTTCTAGGGGTGCAGTCACTTATTTTATTTTATTTTAATTTGAATTCGAAATGTCTGAGATTTCTGCCACTACCGCTTCAATACAATAAGGGTGAAAAACAAAAAAAGTCATGTTAAAGGGACAACTGACCCTTCACTAAGCCCCGCCCCTTTGTGATGTGGGAGTAAGCATGGGGCCCTGGAAAGCACTGCAAACAGTGATTCCAGAGAGAAGCAGACAGAGGGGTCTACAGTCTGTGTCTTTTTAATTTCGGGGTAAAATGTCCCTTTAAGCATGGCAACATTACAGGCTTAGGTACACATTGGCAATGCGAACATAATGATGTTTAGAAAGCGTAATGTTTACCATGTTATTAATCTTAGCTTAGCGTGTTAGCATGCTAACATTTACGAATATGCACTACACACAAGGCATGTTGATGCTGATGGAATTTTCATTGGTTTTTCAGGTATTCCGTCATGAACTAAAGTATTTAAGTATTGTATCTTCTCTAAAACCATCCGATAGTTGAGATATTTTAGTCTGGAACAAAGTTATAAGCAGACTGACCGTGCGATGCCTGAAGCCACGCAGTTTGGCTCCAAGTAGCTTTCTAGGATCTGTATGTAGAAATACAAAAAAGCTATTGAAATGTAAGATGGTGTAGTAGTAGATTTAGTGGTTCAACTGTCCTTTTATATATTCTATCATGTTTTATTGTGTTGTTGACAAAAGTCCTTCGTCTTGCCATGTTTCTTGTTGTAGTCTTCATACTCAATACTCAATAAATCTGACGCATTCCTTCAAAGTCTTAAAAGCTAAGGTTTGTTGACTGAATGATGTCACTCTGTATGGTTTATATCTGTGCTTGTTGCTTTAGCATCATGTTCACCATCAGTTGTTATTTTCAGGTCACTTCCTCCTTTTCATGTCCTCTTCAGGTCAGGTGTCAGTATATCATAATAAAATAAAATAAAGTGAATTCAGTAAACGTCTGCAGGAAGAGCGGGATCGCTCTCTTTCCTTAAAGGAAATGGGGTGAAATCGGTCATCGGGCAGAAGTCGTGACATTTTAACCTCTGTAAGTTAAGAGGAGTCCACTCACACACTCTCACACACACACTCCGTTTATTTCCTTTGCATGCTCATATTGTTGACATGGTAACACATCCCTCTGAACTACGTGGGGGTCCTCCACATGCACACACACACATACGGCCACTATAAGCCCCCTCCAAACCCCCTTCCCTTTGCAGACCATGTCCCTGAGTTCTCTTATTCTTTTCCAACCCTGCCATAAGAGGAAGCCAGAGATTAGCGGGGATTATGCCGTAGCGTCTCCATACAGACTTACCAGGCTTCAGTGGGTTGGGCGTCTAGGCAACAGTAGCCGTGACATTAGGGGTGGGAATCTCTGAGCACCTCATGATTTGATTCCGATCCAGGGGGCAATTGTAAAATAATTATCGATGCATCAACATTTTTTATATTTGTAACAATCCATAATTAAAATAATACACAAAACAGTTTACTATGTGTCACCATCCAATGGGTTCAGTTGTAAGGAAACGTACAGTCAGGTCTTTGTTACAGGCGATCATATGTTGAGAACTGGGTTTTAAAATTCAGATTATTAAGAATCTATCCCCCCTCTCACCCTTACGTGGCAGCGGTTTTGGATGGATGAAGTTGATTGACGTGGCCTTCAACAGAGAGAGCACATTGGGAACAGGAGATATATGCTGTAGAAGTTCAAGGAAAAGACAGCAACAAAGAAGAGAAAAAAATGATTTTTCTCAAGTTTCCCAACCGTCTCTTTCATTCCAAGGCAGAATGTGGGAAAACTGGTCAGAGGGATGTAAGTGTAGTTTCCAAGCTCCGATCCAGAACATGTGTTTGTTGCTCAACGCCAGTATGTTTCACAATAATGAAATGGCCTGTAGTCAAACTAAACATATCCATGCGGAGTGAAGGGAGGCATTCCTCTTACAATTGACTGTAAACTTGGACATTAATACTAGTGTGTGTGTGTGTGTGTGTGTGTGTGTGTGGACAGACAGAGGGAGACACAGGCTGAAAAAGAGAGTGACGAAAAGAAGTACAGCAAATATTTTCTTAAGCAACAGTGAAAGTCGCCACGGATGGACTCACAAGGACAAGAAAGTCTCATTCCCTTTTTTTGCCTTGTTTGTTTGGACTAAAAGTAAACTATGTAGTGTAACGACAGTGAATTAAGAAGGTTAATAATGAAACCATATGGCTCAAACAGCCTGAGCAAACACAGGAGAATTAGAAAAAAAAAGGTATATAAGTACATTGTTCTCACTGAAAAAGGAGGCGTCAGGGGTTTTCTAGGACTGCAAATCCCCCTGTAGCCCCATATGTTACTCCCTGTTAAATCTTTTAATGTGTTTGTGTGTATGTGCGTGTATGCCTCTATATGTGTGTATGAGTGCATGTGTGTGTGTGTGTGTGTGTGTATTTGTGTCACTTTAGCACACAAACAGATTAATGCCATTATTGTTTGTCAGCAGTCTTGTCCTGCTGTTACAGCTGGAGCTGATTACATCATCTCTGAGAAAAACACAGACTCAATCGCCAGAATAAATGTTGGCATTGTATGTTTTTGCAAACCACAGCTTTGTCACAGTTGCACTTTTCATGTGTAGCAGATATGTTGAAAAATGTACGTTTTCAATTTTCAAATTTAGGTGGTGACAGTGCTGTGGTTAGGTTTAGGCAAAAAAAAAATCAAAATCACTTGGTTAAGGCTAGAAAACATCATATTTAGGCATAAAATACCCTATTTTGTTTTGCTATGAACACGGCTAAACGTGTCCCGAACTGTCGTGAAAAATCATCCACTTTTGTCTTGAACTCTCTTTGAAAAAATACCTGCTTCTGTCGCTACAAACACAGCTGGACATGTCCCAAACAGTCGTTAAAACACTCACTTCTGTTGCCACAAAGACGTCTGGACATGTCCCAATCTGTCGTTAAAAAACACTTGCTTCTGTCCCTAAAAAAACGGCTGAACATGTCTAAAACTCTCGCTAAAAACCATCCACTTTTGTTGCTGCAAAAAAGGTTAAAACATGTCCTGAACTCTTGTTGAAAGATACCTACTTTTGTCGCTACAAACACCCACTTTTATTGCTTAAAAAAAATGGCTGGACATTACTCAAACGCTCATTTTAAAAACACCCCCTTTTGCGACTACAAAAATGGCTGGATGTGTCCTGAACCTTCATAAAAAAAAAATACTGCCTTTTGTAGCTAAACAACAACAAAAACAAAAACAAACAAACAAAAAAACCCACTTTTGTCACTACAACCTCAGCTGGACATGTCCTAAACTGTCATTAAAACACACCTGCTTCTGCCACCACAAAAATGGCTGGACATGTCTCCAATACTCATCGAATAATAATCACTTTTGTAGCTATGAAAACAACTGGACATGTCCCAGACTGTTGTTGAAAAACACCCGCTTCTGTTGCTACAGAAATGGTTGGACATACCATGAACAGTTGTCAAAAAAACACCAGACTTGTCTTGAACTCTCACTAAATAATAACCACTTTTGTAGCTACAAAAACGGCTGGACGTGTCCCAAGCTGTTGTTAAAAACCAATTGCTTTTGTTTGTCTTGAACAATAGTTTGCTGCTTGGCAGCCGTCTTGCCCCGGTGTCACATCATTGACCGTCCCCTCCTACTCCTGGTGAGAATCTCAGCTGATATATAATCTGAACTCCGTCATGCATATGAAATGTACAACTGTAACATATCCCTAGTTTGCAAAGACATACAATGCCAACATTTTATTCTGGTGACTGGGCTGAAAACAGCCAGGCAGATAATCAAAATATTTAAATACAAATTCAGCCTCTAGACATGAACTAAATGTAATTATCCTACAGTGTAAGTATGGTTCTCACGTTTTGTTAACTCAAAACGAAACAGAGAAGCCTCTCAAACTGCACGTAGACCACAATACAGAATGTCTACTTAATCTCCATATGACTGTTCAGACATGTGATCATCATGCTGAGTGGCTTTTATTAATCAAAAAATGCTGTGTGTGTGTGTGTGTGTGTGTGTGTTCTCCATGGGTGTTCTCTCGAGTGCTTTGCCCACACGTGCTGGAACAAAGAAAGAGCGCACTCCTCCACTCAGTCAAGTTCCCCCCATAATGACAGGAAAAGTAATCGATTACACGCTGCACTGCGCAGATAGAGCCACAGGAGCGCCGCGCAGAGCCAGAGAGGCCCAGAGAGGAGCAGGTAGTGGATGACAAGAACAACACACGCCCCATCACCCCCCTGAGCCCCACCTCACTCTGCCTCTCATCAACTTTTCATGAGAATCCAAATGTCTCTGACACACAATGTCAGAGAGACAGAGAAAGACACGATGAGAGAGGTGGAAATATTGAAACAGGAATTTTAATCTTAACCATCAGTTGAGCTATTTTCGCAAAATATTGATGTAACATATGGAAATGGTATCAAACCAGTCACTGCAAGGTTTGTAGCAGTAAATGCAACATGCAAAATTACTGGTACAGTCTTTTGATGACAAGTCCTAAGACTAAACCACGAGGGTAAAAGTGACTTAGAAGAGAGGTTAAGTTACCAACAGTACTTTCTATATGTATTTTGGAGATATTTAATGCAAAAGCAAAGCATAAGCAGTCAAAATGTACAGTTGTGATCAGATACTTAGAGCAGATATTCCCATGTTTGAAGCTGCGGTGTAAACAGAAGTTAAAATGACCTAAAATGTCACCATTTCACCACAGTTTTATGTTTCAAAATCCTAAAATCTGTCTTAAAAATCCCCCCGGAGTCATATCCTTTTGTAAGAAGACAAATTTCACTGTCTTTAATTCATTAGAGGCGCAAATAAAAAGCATTTAATCTCCTGTGCGTCAGATTAGGGACTATATATGTGTCTTTCGACTGTATCGCACAGTTCAAATTGCAGTCTCCTCCACTATTTTTCACATGAGCCCATTCTGATCTCAGCCCAGTCACAAGACTGCGACTAGGTCAGGAGAAAGTGCTGTGCGTGTGACATGCGTGTGTTCTTTGGGAGGGGGTCTGTAACTGGACCGCTGCATGAGTCACAGTGTAAAGATCTGGCTCTTAGCAAGAGGGAAGCCCGGGGTGTGTCCGCTGAGGATCACATTAAGAGGTTGTGTGTGTGTGTGTGTGTGTGTGTGTGTGGGAGAGAGAAAGTGAGAGTGAGTGAGGAAGTCAGAAAGCGGATCCATCACCTGTAACGTAAATCAGATCCAGATGTGGGAAAAGGAATTCATTAATCTGATGTGTCAGGCTGCATTAGGGTCTGTGTGTGTGTGTGTGTGTGTGTGTGTGTGTGTGTGTGTGTGCGTGTGTGTGTGTGTGTGTGTGTGTGTGTTTGTGTGTGTTCTAGTTTTTGGCCAGTAGATGGGGTCATAGTACAGCAGGATTGATCGAGCCTGACCTGAAAGAAACAACCCAGCCTTTTCCACACCCACACACACATACACACACAGGAGTATGGTGGTCAGTGGCTAACCTGTCCCAGTGGAGTCAAGGGTTTAGAGGCAATGACAAGGTCCAGGAGTTACACCTAATTAGAAGTGTTTAACCATCGATACGGTCAGGTAGCCATCAGTTAAGGGCTGGATAATGACCTCCAGTGTTTGAATAGCAGCAAACGTTTAGAGGCAGGCATCAGGTTAAGTTACCACTGATGACATCAAAGCTTATTTCAGGCGTCTCTTGTGTTCAGAACAGTTTACTTCTCTGTTAAAGCGTTCCTCTTTCTGTTTCAGTTCCCTGTACTGTGCTGGAGTGACACTAAGGGCAACCAGCTCACTTCTGCTTTTCTAGAAAGCAGACAGCGATAAACCAAAACACTTAAACCAGGAAGCATCAGGGAACTTAGTGCGTGTCTGTGCGCGTGTTTATCCTGCTCCAAACAAATGTTTTCATAATTCAGACGTTTAGTGCAGTGAACCAGCTTGTCTCGCAGCGTAACCATGGAGACTGCGCGTTTACTAATGGGAGGTCGCCGAGGATGGGAGCTCTTCCATCCAGAAACAAAAACGTCTGCGCCCAGCAGGGCAGAAAATGACACGCACTCTTCCAATCGTCTGCACGTGTGTGTGTGTGTGCATGTTGAGCCCATTATCACCACTCAAACGACAACAATGGCAATCAATACCACTATCAAAGCCAGATGAGGCTCTGAAGCGTACTGTATGTAGACTTAATACTTTGTGCAGATTTGCATGAAATCACACACACTCATAGAGCCATTATCCTCCTATTCTTTAACCACAATGTCTTCAAGGCGCTACTAAATTCCTCCCTGTGTTCTTTCACACACTCAACAGAGCTACAAAGACTAATAAGTGTTGATCTCAAGAGAAACAAGCGAATGACAAAGCACAGCATTTACTCTGTGATTTGTGGTGTTATATTGTCTCCAGACAGTGGACTGCTCATTTGTTTCTATTATGAAAATGGGACCTAATTCTTTGTGTCAATCACAGGCTGTGATGCAGACGAGGTGTTACAGCTGCAGTTCCGACTGGTTTATAATAAAGGTAAACAAACCACTTTATCTCAGAAACAAACGGGAAAGAATTGGATTTGTCAACCTAAACAGGTGGGATAATGACAAGATGGATAATGGAACTAAAGTGTCTTGAAGGGGAATTTATTTTCTGATTCTCTGCTAGAGGATCTTTGGAGGCAGCGCTCTGCTAAAACGTACAGGGGCTGGAGCCTATCCCAGCTGACCTTGGGCGAGAGGCAGGGTACACCCTGGACAGGTCACCAGACTATCACAGTGCTGACACATAGAGACAGACAACCATTCACACTCACATTCACACCTACAGACAATTTAGAGTCACCAATTAACCTGCATGTCTTTGGACTGTGGGAGGAAGCCGGAGTACCTGGAGGAAACCCACGCTGACATGAGTAGAACATGCAAACTCCCTACCCTGGGTTCGAACCAGCTCGGCTCTATTGTCATGAATGTTCTGTACACAAACCAACTAGCCATCAAGGCTGGGGAGTACAGATGCATGTCCAAAAGAAAAGCCCACATTTCTGGTCTGAAGAAGAAACACACCTACTTAAAGTCTTATGAAGGACTTGGATATCAGCAGGGTTTTGGATATGCGCAAATATCGCAACACTGACCTTTTCAAGAGGGTGGCTGAAGGAATGAAAGAGGGAGGCTGTGTTCGTACAGTTGAGCAAGTCCACCGTGGAAAACTTTAAAAAAAAAAAAATCCTGTTTTGATGCAAAGCAAAATGGCACAAGCTGCTCCAGTCGTTTCACTTTCCCGTATTTTGACTTGATTTAAGTGAAGTTAGGGCACTTTAAACAGAGTATGCACGGCTCATTTTCAATAGCCACGTAAACATTGTCTTTTTCGGAATAAGGGCAAACACTGGAATATTTTGTGCATGCAAATGTAGTCACTGTTTCCAAATCTACAACCTATACTGGACCACTCATTACTGTTAACACACTCAGGGGACTGACCACCTCACACTGTTTCCCGGTGAGAATGACGTGTGTGTGTGTGTGTGTGTGTGTGTGTGTGAGTGAGAATGTGGGGGGACACTGGGAGGGGTCTGGTTCCAGATGTAAGCGGTACTCTTCAGACAAGAAGAGGCCCCTGCTAGAAAAGAACAGGAAACGGATAACTGACTTCAGGGGTCCTGACTCAGTGTGTGTGTGTGTATGTGTGTGAGAAACAGAGTATAGGATCTGTGTGTCAGGCAGGTCACAGCACAGTCACGGTAACTTACCTTTGTATGGGAATGTGAGTCATGCCTATACAGTATAACTCAAGTGAGTCACCATGAGACCCTTAGTGAGTCAAAGCCTGCTCATCAATATGTTTATGGCCAAACTGCAATATTTCAAGACTCTGTCTCCTCATAGTTTAACAGAACAAAGAGACGAGGACGAAACAACCCAAACAAAGACCATGTGTGTGTTTGTGATGCATTATTTATGTGGGGGAATCCTATGTATTATATATGCTGGGATGAGATATGGTAATGTAGGGTGACCTCTGTTTGACAGGGGCAGTGCCTTTATGTATAATGAATGAGTGTGTGTAATAAATTATGAGATAAGGGAGAGTAATCCGGCATGGGGGTACTTCATGTTGACTGGGTACTGGAACAGCAACACTAGCCTGCCCTCTAGTGGTAAAGATAATTAGGTTGGAGCTGCAGCAGGCACCAGACCACAGCCTCAAAATCACCATGTAAATGATTGAGTAAATGCTGACAAAGTCATAAGACGTCGCTCTAGGCTCAGGGAGTTTGTGAGGGGCATATTTCCCTATAAACAATTTGTTTAATTGGATAAATATCCAACAAACTAGTTGATGCTGAGAATAAGTGTTTGTTGCAGCCATATAATCAACTTCTCTTTAAAACAAGGGAAGGAATCTTTAAAGGAATATTGTTTTGGATTACATTGCATACAATATTCAGTAACTTGAACCATAATCTAATGCATCTTTAAAGGTTATAAAGACATCATGACACAACATTTGTTTCAATATCTTAAAGGGACAGTTCACTACAAAATCAAAAATGCATATTTTCCATAGTGACTGTAGTGCTATGTATCAGTCTAGATAAGTTTTGGTGTGAGACGCCCAGTGTCGGAGATATTAGAGGTAGAGATTTCTGCCTTCTCTTCAGTATAATGGAACTAGATGGCATTCGGCCTGTGGTGCTCAAAGCGCAAAAAAAATACATTTGAAAAACTGGGCAGCGATGTCTCTTACCAGAGAACATGACTCAGTTACTCAAGATAATCCACAGACATTGTTGTGAGCAGTTTGGTGTAAAGAAGCAGAAGGAAGCGTGCATCTACTGCTAGCTCACCTAGCCTTACTGGGCTAGCTAAAGCTACAGCTCAGCTGAGGAGGTCTTCTTTAATGTTTACATCTGGGGCTGTCACAAACCCAAGCCTAGATGCACTTTTTCTTCTACGTGGTGATACATTTCGCAGGTGTAGTTCTGTAGAGAGAAAATAGTCCCTATATAAATCTGCTCACAACAAAGCCTGTGGATGATCTTTAGTAAGTGGGTCATGATTTCTGCGTTGCTCAAAGCGCCAAAAAGAACATTTGAAAAACTGCATCCAAACTCCAAACAGCAATGTATCTTTCCAGAAAACATGATCTGGTTACTCATGAGTAGATGCGCGCTTCCTCCTCTGCGATGATACAGTTGAAGGATGTAGTTCAGTGGAAAGAAAACAGTTCCTACATGAAACTGCTCACAACAAGGTCTGTGGATTATCTTGAGTAACAAGGTCATGGTTTCTGAAAAGAGATGTTGTGTTGAGTTTTACAAATGTATTTTATTGCCACTTTGAGCACCACAAGCCGAGTGCCATCTAGTTTCATTATATAATATATATATATATTATATTGGCTGATATCTCAAACATTCAAAAACTCACACAAAAACAATTGACTGATAAATGGCACTAGAGGTAAGAGGGATTTGGGGTGAACTGTCCCTTTAATTATATAGATTACAATTTGCTCTGTAGCAGAAAGAGACAAACACATGAGCACAGCTGCATTTCCTTTTTTCCTTTGTTTGTAAGTTTATTGTTTTTGTCTATCATCAATCTTTCTCAGTCTTTCTCCTTTGGCTTGCCAACAAATGTTGCCTTTTGTTTTGCCTCCTCACACAAAGCTCAGCATAAACCTGTATAACCACTAATTGAGGGCCATGACCAGATACACAATAACACTACGGGGACCTGAACTGTGTTGCAATTGATTTCCTGGTGACTAGGGGTGCATTTTTGTGGTTACCATGGAGATGTCAAGCTGTGGCCAGAAGTAGAGGAATTTTTCTTACTTTGGTTGGATGAGCTAGCCAGCTTTACACACACACACACACACACACACACACACACACACACACACACACACACACACACACACACACACACACACACACACACACACACACACTCCCAAAATCCTAGTTTACAGTGAGATAATGTGTTTTTCTTCGCTGTACTTAGAGTTGGTCAGTGAAACATGAAGCTGTGTGCAACTGAGTCAAAATTGTTGAGTCATATCTCCTCACGCAAGTTCTCCACAACTAACCAAGGAAGTACAAGGAACACAGCTGAAGTCATTCTTCAACAGACTGTGTTTCACTTGAAAATCACTTAACGTAATTCTTCTCCATTGGTCCTCAAGTCACAAGGTGATGTGTTGTCTTAGTGAGACAGATTGACGGAAACTCTGTCAGCGTGCTACGACCTGTCTGTCTGATTCATGAGTCAAAGAAAATCAGTGTTCACAAAGGCACATTACACAATCAATAACGCCCAGGCAGACACCCAAACACTTTCACATTAACATGACTGGGATATTCCTCTGAAGTCCATTTTACAGCAGACGACAAATGAAGATTAGAGACTCTTTTCCTTCAAACTGCTCAGTCTTTGCCTCGTGACAGCCAGCTGTGTGTGTGTGTGTGTGAACCGAACAGACAGGTGTGTATGTGTGATGTCAAAAACAATACATTAGAAGTTGTTCCAATTATAGGAGACTATGACGTTTCAAAGACTTCCACCACCTGGGTAAAAACCACTACACAACACAACAAACATGCCGAAGCTAAAATAGCTCACGTTGTTTTCCAAAGTGATCTCAACATGAAACCTTTTGATCCAAGGAATCGATGGCTGGTTTTAAACAAAGCTCATTCTGCACTCGACAGTTCTGACTGATTCCACATTGGCTCGGCAGGAAGAGCTAGCATTTTTTCAAAGACATCTGCATTCTAGCTCTGCCAGGGGGCTCCGGTGAGCCAACGCTGCGAGGGGTCCTCCACATGGAAGCCTGTTGGCACAGCCAGCGGGCTCGCAGCTGAATTTGACAGGATGATCTCTGCAAGGGGGCTCGATGATTGTGACATCATTCCCTGACTCTGCCAGAGGGCTGTTCTCTGACTATGGCAGAGCCAGCTGCACCAGGGGGGCTACAGCTGCCAGTGTCAAGGCAGACACTGTGAGGGGGGCTTGTGATGCATTACAGAGGAGCTGATCAAGGCTTTGTTGTGCTGGTAAACCACTAGAAACAGGCCTGACTGCAGCTGTGGGGTTGTAACAGTTGGCAGGTGGCAGGATTCACCTCACAAGCAACGCTAAGATCATTAATGAGACACAAGTGTCCTAGTTCCTGCAGGCTGCAACACCATGAGGTCATTAAATATTCTTTACGCTACTCAGGTTAATGAAGAAGGAGTAAAAACTAATCATTTTCAAATAACAGATCACACAACTTACCCATTCCCCAGATCGTCGATATCATCATCATCTTCATCATCCTCGATCGGGCTCTTTCTGCTGAGGTCGCTGTTGCTGAGGTAATCTCCCTTCAGAAGGGACGGGTCCGAGTCGTCCAGCGCCTCGATGAGTTGGATACGAGCCGTGTGGCTGATCCGGAGCGGGACGTCCGACTGGGTGTTACCTGTGGACGGAGCTTCGCCAGCCTGCAGACGGGGGCTGGCCTGACCCTGGCGCCATGACAACGGAGAGGAGCGATTTGACAGGCTGGAAATTGAGAACGCAGCGGCTTCATCGCTGTCATAGCACACATTCCCCTCCACACAGCTATGGAATGAAAAGGAGGATATATTTTAGGGTGGCTTGAGAAATATCACAGCAATGGGCTCCCCTACAGAGTTGAAAAGGTCAGGTACAGTTTAAACACACAGGAAGTAAGTGTCTATATTCCATTTCCTCTTTTTTGAAGGACCTGTTTCCTCCATCCAGACATCTTTCCTTCTGTCCCCACCCTGCATCCTCTTCTCTCAGAGGGACCGTGGGCTAAGGGATTATGCTGCGTTCACATGGAATCAGGATGAAGGTAAACCGGATATCATTTTAGTGGACGAGAGCAGGACAGTAAAATAAGGTCAAGCCAGCACGAGGCTGGGTACACCCTGGACAGGTCACCAGACTATCACAGGGCCGACACATTGAGACAGACAACCATTCACGCTCACGTTCACACCTACGGGCAATTTAGAGTCGCCAATTAACCTGCATGTCTTTGGACTGTGGGAGGAAGCCGGAGTACCCGGAGAAAACCCACACTGACATGGGGAGAACATGCAAACTCCACAGTAGTCATGTATGTATGGCAACATGGCATCACTATCGCATCATATCATCATGCCATTCTGTCGAACTGTTTGTTTTTCCAATGCTGTCCAGAGGGTGTTGTCCATCTGCTATTCCATTTGAACACAGCACTCGTTGGCTTCTAGGTGTCTGTGTATGTGTGCATTGTGCTCCGTTGTATATTTGTACACATGCATAAGTAATATGTGTATTCATGTTATTTTCCTGTCAGCAAACATGCCTTTATGTTCCTCTGCGCCCTGCTGCTTTATTCCGGTGCACATTTGTGTGAGGCTCTCTACAAATACCAGCCTCACTAACGTCATAATATCATGCATCCCCTGTGCTAAAGCTGCACATCACCGCTCAGTGCTTAGGGTGAGAATGATGAGCATTAGCATATTAGAAGTTCCTGGCTCTCAAACCGTGCGACAGTACGCTACATTAAAATTAATCTTGTCTGCAGGATACAGAATCATCTCCACAAAAACCATCAATGGAGACATTTTCAAATGACACGCTGAACCACTAACATCAAACTGGCAGGAAAGACGTGGAGAGAGGATCAGAGTGAGGATGCTCCCTGTCTTGTTAGAAATGGATTTTCACAGGCTTTCTGCTTGTTATGCAAACAGTATATATCAGGAGAAGTATGTGTAGACAAAACAGTTCACTTGCTCACCAATCCGTTTGTTTAATTCATGCAAATCTCACACTCTAAACACTCGTTTTTCACAGGAAATATGACATCTTGTTTGCACAGGAAACTTCCGCTGACAGGCTGCAGGCCTCAAAGCAGAATGTCTTTAGGGACAGCGGGGAGTGATTCAAGGTTATTACAGTACCATAAAAGTATGAATGGCAAAGGAAATGTATTCCAGCAGGGAACCATCTGCTGATTTGGTCTTCATGGAGGGAGCTCCCACTGAGGGACGGAGAGAGGATACATGGCAGGAGACGCACAGACAGGCAGACAGAGGGGAAGCTCTCAAGGACAAAATCGGAAGGCACGCTGAATCAGTCAATGAAAGACAGGAAGCGGAGGGAGGGCCAGGACACACGAACGCTCACATACACTTAATCACAGCATTATTGCGTGTCTTGTTGTGTGCATGAATATGACTCGTGAGTGTGCATTGGCAGGGTCGGCTTTGAAGTCAGCTTTGAGCTAATCCTGCTTCAGTTCCATATTAACAAACGCAGAGAGAGAGCAGAGCAGAGCAGGCGGAAAATGACAGACTAATGGTGACTGGTCTATCAGGAATACTGATATTGATCTGAGAGCCCACAGGCAGTTAACCACCACACCCCAGCACACTGTTAGCAATGTCAATAAGAATCTGCCCATCTCAACTGCTGCTGTTTTTCACTTGTTTGTTTTCTTTGTCCTTTCTTTTTGTCTCTATCAAACAATACTATGCAGTCCTGTTTGTGTGTGTGTGTGCGTGTGTGTGTGTGTGTGTGTGTGTGGGGTGACTGACCTGTGGCTGAGCTGCACCCCTCTCAGGCTGGTCATGGTCTCCTCCAGGTTCTGTCGAAGGTCCAGAACATTTTGCACCGTCCTCTTCCTTTGGGACTCCGGGTCTGCAGGGGAGCATGCACATAAACACAAAGAGGTATTTTTAGACATAAAATTCCATATTATGTTATAAGTGGATGACAAATGATGATGTTTCCTCTATTGCCTTTAAAAATATGCAGACTGACAATCATAACTGTTCAGTGGCCAAACCCAGAGACCAAAATCGAATCATCTAAGGCTGAAGGCTGAAGCATAAATCTACAAAAGGGCTCAAGTAAAAAAAAAGTATCTGTAAGTATACCTAATTTAATTATACTTAGCTTGCTTCTGTGAGCACATGATTAATGTGCTAGAAGTGTGCTATTTTTCATGCACTTACACTGTACTTTATGCACTAATGATAAGTCATTAGTGCTACTAAAGACACGCTGAATGACAATCAAGTGTACTTGACTGCACTATTTTGAAAGACCATTAAGGTGCACTTAAATTACGTACACCTTTTATTACGAATACTTTTAAAATATGTATTCATATACAATGTATCTCAACTAAGTTTTCAGACAAATGATAATACACTTATAATATATCATAATATATTCATAATTAAATTAAAATATGTTGAAAACACATTTAAATTATTATTTATTCAGAAATACACACTTAAAATATAATTTAAAGAAACTTCAAATGTATACAAAGTTGGATTAAAGTATATTTTAACAAGTACAGCATTATTAGAAAACCTGTCCTTAAAATATTTCAGTATTACTTAATGGTGTCTCAAAATAATACAGCCAAGAAAAGCTGGGCGATACAGAGAAAATCAAATGTCCCAATATTTTTGGAACAAAAATACCTTGATATCGACATTGTGACGATATTGTGGGATCAACTATTGGTGCTTTCACAAAATATTTACACAACAAGATTTTTGATAAATAATCATCAATAAGTGGGTAAAGGCAAATAATATAAAAGCCACAACAGTCCAATAGGATAAGGGAATTTAGAGCACTTTACTGTAATGCAGCCTTTAAAACCGGGAAAAGACAACACCTATGATATACGATATCTAGTTTCATATCACAATATCGATATAATATCAATATACTGCCCAGCCCAGTCAAGTACGCTTGATTTTATTTCAACATATCTTTAATAAATAAGGCTTAATTATTCCCATGCCGTGGAAATTCACACGTTACAGCAGCTCAAGAGATAGAAGCAATAGAAGAAAGCAAAAAACTGATTGAGTGCCAAAAAGGATACAAATATTACAAAAATACAAATTAGATGAAATAAAAATAAAATAATATAAAATCTGTATACACCTTTCACTTATACAGATACGATATGTTCATGATTGATAGTTGCACATACTGAGTTCATTGTTTGTACATTGAAAATAGCACACTTTTAGTACATTGATAATAAGCACATTAGGTATACTTAGATTAGGTCTAGTCCAGCTTACTCTATTTTCCTGGGGCTAACAGGCAGAGATGAGGAGAAGATGAGGAAAAGACCCGACAGAGGTAATAGTGGCAGCGTATGCACAGTTGTTTTTCCAGATGGCAGTGGAGCAAACTAAATTAAATATGATGGCAGTCAGACAGAAAAAACAACAGAGGAAAGCTTTAAGACCAGACAGGTCTCACACTCCGATAGTATCCAGCCAGTGCACAGTCACATCACCTGCCATCTGTCTGCTCTTTCCCTCCTTTCCAACCCACCCTCAGTCAGTCCTTGTGCCCGCTCGCTGCACTGTGCCCCTTTGCCCCTCGCCCAAAATAAACCAAAAGCCTTTCTCACCAGGGAACACATTGGCATTTGTCTCACCCCATTCCAGTTTGCTGTAATCTGCTCAGATTGGGCTATATGGATTCATGCTGGGCCATTCAGCCAGACTGCCGTTTCATGTTAGTGTGTGTGCATGTGTGTGTGTGTGTGTGTGTGTGTGTACAGGCAACTCCCCCTGGGGGTTGGAAAATTGGATGCAATAAAACAACCAAAGTGATTCAACCACTTAGTGCTACGGACACCCTGTATCCTCAGGAAACATGTTTCAGTTTACCTTCTTTATAAAACCATGTCAATCTGAGAGCCTAATCTGGAGTTCTGCTGCCGCTTTTGTTGCTACTATCATAAAATCTTCTTAGCTGCAAGCTCACACCCATCTCATCACATGTATCCTCACATAAACTGTAAACTAATCGAAACACCTAAGCTGCATCACATGACCTTGACCCTTGCTCTTTCTCCCACTCTGGGTGTTTACGTATGATGTCAATGGGGGGATGGTGGTGAAAGAGTTATGGTGGTAAGATATGGGACAGTCTATTCACCCCTGAGGTTCAGCTCAATAGACCATTAGAACTGGCCAGATGAGCCCAGCAAGAGATTTGCTATAACCGAGGTGAAAGAGAGGGTATGACAAAAGTATAAAAGCAAAGTGTGTTACAAAGTCGTTCTTGTCAAGAAAATACACTATATCTAATGTTCATCATTTTCAAGCTTACATATCGCTGATTTTTATCTGGACTTCCTGTTTCCACATTTAGAAATCTGCTTCAAAATGTGCAAGATGTAACTTTACACAAAAAGTGACAGCAAGTAAACAGGGTCCAGCTGTTGTACTTAACCAGTTCAGTCCATTACTTCTCAACGACATTCATGATCCAATGAATCCCAATTATGTTTGGATCCATTCATACATTCCCTCTAGTTTCACTGGCACATTGACATTTTTGGCTTTTAGTGAAATATCTTGACAACTATTGGAAATCTTTCTTGGGAAATCTGGTACATCCATCCATCCATTTTCATCCGCTTATCCGGGGCCGAGCTGTGGGGGCAACAGGCCGAGAAAAGCACCCCAGACGTCCCTCTCCCCAGCAATGATTTCCAGCTGCTCCTGGGGGACCCCACGGTGTTCCCAGGCCAGATGAGATACGTAATCCCTCCAGTGTTCTGAGTTTGCCCCAGGGCCTCCTACCAGTGGGACGTGCCTGAAACAACTCAAGCGAAAGGCGCCCAGGAGACATCCTGATCAGATGCCCGAACCACCTCAACTGACCCCTTTCGACGCGCAGGAACAGCGGCTCTACTCCAAGCTTCCTCCGAATGTCCGAGCTCCTTACCCTATCTCTGAACTCATTTCGGCCACTTGTATCCGCAATCTCAGTCACTACCCAGAGCTCATGACCTTAGGTGAGGGTTGGGACAGACATTCATAAAACCAGAGAGTGATTCCTACCGAAGCTCACCGTAAGTTCAATCAGGAAGACTTTCTTTATGCTATATCCATTCACAATTCTTTCTCTATCCTACTCCCACTACTTCCACCAATCTGCTGACTATGGGTGTTCCCTGTCCTGGTTAGCCAATCAAACTTTCCCATGATCTCCTTCAGCCATTCATGTTGTTGCTGCCAACTTTTTATTCCTCTTCACATCTAGATCTTCAGCTCCCTCTTCATCTCACCACCACCAGTGTCTAGACTCCATAGAGGGGGATCCCTAATCTACTACATCTTTACCACCCTCCTGGAATAGATGACATCACAATGGGGTCTAATCGCTACAGACTTCGCATTTCTCATACTTAATGTGCACATGGAAATAAATACTCTTTTCTCTCAGAATGAGCTGCTCCTCATTGAAATGACTTTGGAGATTCCCTGACTTTTCTTCTAGCGCTGCCATGAGGTTCACATTTATAGCTTTGAGTGATATGTGTCAACAACTTTGGGATGGTTTCTGTGTTTCTAAAATGAGTTCACACCTTCATGTCCCACTCTGGACACTTTCCTCATCATCCGGTCAAAAATTCAGTTTGTCCAATAGTTCACTTTATGACCTGCAAAACTAAGAGTGCGTTCCATTTGCACTGGAAAATCAGAATTTCAGAGTTCCTAGTCAGAAATTTCAACTGGGACGCCCCCCGAAATCAGATTTCTGACTTAGAAACCAGAGGAAGCTACCCAACCTCAAGTTGGCTGCTCTTGGAACTGGTATTGTTACGAACGTCTTGGTTCTTGGTTTTCCAAGCTCCTACCTCTGACTTCCGAAGTAAATTGAACGCAGCATAATGACATTCCCATCAGCCTCATCTGTACTCCTTGTTTAGTGTTAATTAGATAATGATAGCAAGCTAGCCCGTTAAGCTAAGATGGTGAGCAATGGTAAACATCACATGTGGACAACATTAGCATGACAGCAGTGCCATTGTGAGAGCATGTTAGCATACTGCCATTAGCATTTAGCTCAAACCCCAGCTGTGTCTTAAAACAGCCTCACAGAGACTCTTAAACATTCAAAATAAATCCCTTTTTATATACTGGGTCAGTATATACAACATATTGTATATACTGAAGAAATCCCCAAACACATATGTCCCTGAAAACACTTAACTCCTCCCACACACACCCCATTCACAACCACCCCTCCTATGAATCAGTCCAGCTGGCTAGTGAGGAGGTGACGGGGGAGAGACCTTTCTAATGAGTGAGGAGGGCAAATCATGAGCTGCCAGGGATGTCAATCTCAACAACAGCTGCAGACTAAACACTGGCGCTCACATACACACACATATGTACTAGCACAGTGTGTCTACTCACATGCACACACTCACCAACACACTGAGAAACACTCACACCAGCTCTGATTTATAAAGCTGGATTGATTTGTCCTGAAGAGAATGGCCTACTGGACAATTGATTAGGCAGCCCTGGGGACAGGCAGCTCAGTGGAGAGATGATGAAGTCATTGTGATCCAACCTTCTGCCACTCACGCACACAGAAATAGACACATACATTCACAGTGCAATTGTTTCGTAACAAAATATATATATAAAAATAGAACTTTGCTCTGCTGGCATGAAAGGTAGTGATGCAAAGAGTTTAAAGAAACACGTTTCAGCTTTCAAATAGTGCATTTTTTGTAATGTGTTCATACAAGAGGTTTAGTGGGAACAAAGAACTCCTTAAACATGCAAATACAGACAAAACCTGACACATACTCAGCCACAAGCACACACACGCAGGCTTTAATTGGCCGATTTTAATTACCCTAAATGTGAGCTTTGTTTAACATCGGCGTCAAATTGATTAGATACGGTCTGCCTGATTGCGCATGTGCCTGTGTGTATATGTGTGTGTGAGTCCGTAGAAGACTTCCTGTTCTGCCTCTGCCCTGGCCCTGGTGGTCCCAGCTGGCATGGGGAGGGGGTGTAGCGGTGGTGATGGGGGAATTAAGGATGCAAATATCCCTGTCAGTCCTGGCAGCTCCCCAGGGGTGCAGATGAATTACACTGATCTGGTTTAAACAGTGTGTGTTAGTGTGTGTATGTGTGTGTAGTGCCTGTGTGCATGTATCTGTTGGGACGGGTGTCCTCCACCTGCCTCGTCTCGATACACTTGTGAACACACACTCCAGCTCTGAAGAGGCTGTGAAACTAGCCGAGGAGCCTTTCATAATGGCCCACTCAGACTCTTTGAAATGAGAGTCAGCAAGTTAGAGTGAGAGTGTTATTGTAAGTGCGTGTGTGTACTGCATGTGCAGGACAACCTCTGCATCCTAATGTGGGTCTGCTCGCAGACAAAACAGAGAGACAGACAGACTTAAGGGAAATAAATACAAATTTGAAGGTGTAAAAGACGAAAGAAAAAGGTCTTTTTCATCACAGTAAGAGTAAAGATGGCAAGACAACATAAATGTCCAATGGCAATTAAGAGAAACACTGCTTTTTTCTTTCTTACTATGTGCAGTGAGATCACAAGAACATTAAACAGACTTCCTGCCTTTTGAATTAGCAGCAACATTAAGGAGTTTGTTTCTGAATCGTCAAGACAGTGAGGCTTAGTTAGATGTCCACATGGTGCTGAAAACTGATGATACATAATTCTAGAAATGCATTAAAAATTACTCAGAATTGTCTCATGTGAATCCCATAAAAGGAAAACAACCAACAATGCATTAGTCTGGCTCTCATTACTTCCCTACTCCCCGCCCCGTCTACAGCTCTCAGCACTCATTTGCTCTTAGTGAAGATAAAAGATAGAAAATGAGTCATGAATATATTTTCTTTTTTTAAAAGCTAAATTATCTCCTAAAATATCTGGACACCTTAGTTTTTAGCAAACAAAGCTCATAAAGACGCAAATGGGTTTGCTGAGGACTAATATCAGCTGAGGATTAAAGGAATACCTCACACCCTAAAATGACCATTTACATATCAATTGTGTTACAAATCAAATGTTACATTGAATTTCTGAGGAAAACGTTGTTTTTCTCACATGCTTCCACCATGAACAAAGAATCCAATAACACAGAAAAGCTGCCACCCCTTTGTTTTATTGCTTTTGGCCACAAAAGATAAAAACACCACATAAATAATGTAAATAATAGCAACAGTGCAGTAAAGTTTGATTTCAACCCAAACCATCATCTTTTCCTAAAACTTCAGGGCTATCTGACGTAAAGCCCTGAAGGCAAACTTCTCCCAGCAGCCATAAAACATGGATTAAAAACAACACTGTTTAACAAAAATATCAAATTCAGCTCAACAATTACTGTAAAAGTTAATGGGCAAAACAGTTTTTCTTTTGATAGTGACTCAATATCAGCTTTCGCATGTTTATATTGCATATATTAGCCTAGCGGCTAGCGGACGTTTTTTCCTCTACTCATGGCTTAACAAATTACATGCAACAGTATTATTTTTCGTACCCACTGTTGGTTTAAGTCACTGTATCTCCAAGCAGAACAGTGAGGTTGAATTTCAGCAATTTCAACTACTGCTGTAGTGAGAAGTTAGCAGGATGAGATGCCCGACCAGGCAGGTAACGTTACATCGTGTTTAATCTCGTACCAGCATTGTTTACATACACCATGTGCCCTGTCTGATGTCCTGTATTTTCTCTGAAACCCAAAATATTTCCACATTACTCATTTATTCCCAAGTAAATAACGCTATGTATTGTATTTCTCTTGGCTGCTTGCCATCTTCCTGTCGCTGTTTGGCTGTGACACAGACTTTAAAAATAAAAGCATATCCTAAAGATGACGATATGGATCGATGTTTTCACCTTACATCGATGACATTGGATTGCTGATCATCTAATCGATACATCAATCCTGATCGATGGGTCATTACACCCCTAATCAAATATCCATTTACAAACTTTTACACAACTCATGCAGTATAATCCAAGTGTCATATATGCAGTCGTATGCTCAGTACCTTCCAAACAAATGGCCCTTTCCGACAGGAAACTGAACTAAAAGTAGAATTTATCGATACTCTCTTCAAAGCCAGACTCCACTGACAAAAACATTAATTTTACCTCTCTAAACACAAGAGCTGCTGGTCTACTACTGCCTTGATCTGTAGTTTGTGTTATTGTATGACTTTAGTAAAACCTGCCTCTTTTAAAGCAACAAAGTCACACAGTGACACAAACAAACTAACTGATGACCTAAATTCATCAAGAATTTTCTCTGTTTTTGGATTCTTCGTTCACTTGAGGCATCTCTTCACAAATTCAAGGTAACACAGGGCGTTACACAAATGTTCATTTGGGGGGTGAAGTATTTCTTTAACATAAATTTAGTGTGTGAGTGGGTATTTTCAACAGAGGGACAGTGCATGTAGGTTTGATAAAAAAAAACCCACAGTGCCCATAATAAAGGAACATGTCACCCAGTGCGACAGTGTGACTCATCTATGTGTTTTTAATAGTCCTTGGACAACAATGGACATCTGTGGTACAGTAAAAAAAAAAGCTATATCAGACAATAGGCAATATTATTCATGGGATTTGTTGACAATAAGAAAAATACAGGATATTGGAAGCCTCATGTGTTGAAGTGTAGGAGGTAGAGACAGTATGTTTTATGATGCGAGTGTCTGATGGCTAGCAGAGTGAACGAAAAATACTAGAGTGAAACTGCTGTCCACTTGGTTTCCCCTCTTGAGTCACTTGACTCTCCTCTCCATTAGAAAGAGAAAATAAAACTCCCCAAAGACGCACTAATGGCTCTGTCCTTGCAGCGGTAGTCTGCCATTGTGTGTGTATGTGTTTGTGTGGTAACATCACATTCTTCTTTGACAGCGTGTTTCTGTGCTGCGACTGTAAAAGCGCATTCGTGCATCTGCCCGCACATGAATGTGCATCTTCGGTGCAGTTTTGCAGAATATGAATGTAGGGCTGAGTAATGGCTCCTGTTTCTATTCTTTCCTTCCTTCCCTCCGGAGTTCATTTGTCCCTGTCGCGTCCACGTGCGTGCACATATGTTAGTGTCACCTCGGGCAACAGTGCCCTTATCGCATGATAGATGTGTGTGATCGCGTGTCGCTGCTGCTGCATCGTAAAAGGTCTGTACCTCCAGCGACGTGTGTATGTCTTTACTATAGTCTTAAGCTTCCGAAGTGTTTTTATGGCATTCCTGACAAGTGACATACAAGAATCACACAAACAGGATGTTAGTAAAACCTGTGATTTTTGTTACTGTTTAGGTTTTTACGTCAAACTCCAAGGTTATTTCTTCAGGGCATGTTGAGGCAAAGGTAGAGGATGTGATGACCCAGATATACACCTGTCCTATTGTGTGTATGAACCTGCTAAGCTACTAGTTTTTTGTATTGTATTTGAAAATACATCTTTCCTCTTTCTCCTCTCTGGCCACTGTCTCCACTCAGAAGAGCTCCTCAGCCATCTGCTGACCTCAGACAGTTTGCAAAACAGGAAGCATTACAACATACAGCCATTCCTGCACATCTGGACAGAGCGGACAAACACACGCTTAAGCACCCAAATGTGCATCCATGCACTTGCACACACATATGCACAAGCACGCGTGCGCCGAACTTCATCCGTTTCACCGGGATGTCGCAACAGGATATTAGACCCTTGAAGATCATAATCCGATATGTGACATGAATGAGCACGTCGGAGCACAATACTGCATCTGTGTGCGCTAAATTCGAACAGTTGTTGGTTATAATGCGAAGAATGCTCACATGAGAAGATGCTGAGAGTTAGCCAGTGGTGGTTTGGGGCAGCTGACTGTGCTGAAATCCATTTAAAGTTGGATTCCATAACGGAGACAGAGAGGATGAGCAACTCACTGTTTCAGACAACTCAGACATGTGGACAGACAGATGAAAATATTACTAATAGGTTCAAAATCCTCTGCCCAGCATTTAGCACAGAGTTAAACCCATCAAACTTCTCTGTCTTATCCTCTCAGTCCAGGTGTCCGTCCCCCCCCCCCCCCCCACTTCCCCAAAACCTGGCTCTGAACATCATTGACCCAGAGACGAACATGCAAGACGTAAACACACTCCCCTTATCTCCTTAACCGCAGCCCTATCTGCTTTGAAGTCAGAGAGCTATCTGCTTACAGGGGAAGATGAGGAAGCTTTGAGTGACTTGAGAGAAGTTTACTTTCTTAGAAAAAGAAGGTCGAGACCTCACCAAGGTAACACCAAAGGAACACGTCACCTCTAGCCCTGCTGATTAGGCTTCAAAACACAGAAACAAGTGTGCGTATGTGTGTATTCCTCTGTGTCGAGCTGCACTGGAAGAGATTAAAACACGTGTGAGGTGCTTTGAGGGTTAAAAGATAACGAGGCACGATCTAAAACACACACACGTCGCACATGAACACACATGGTATGCAGATGAGGCTGTCAAAAAACCATCACCTGGAGGAAAAAAACAGTTTGATGGATGCGTGTTTGTTGAAACGTCACAAATCCAGAGCTCTCAGCAGTATCTCCTGTGCTTCCTGTGTACGCTTTAAGACTTGCATCTAAATCAGAGCCAATCTAAATACAGACAGATGCGCACACACACACACACAGGCACACAGCCACACATTCACACACATGCTGCATAAACCCAGCAACGAGCCTCGGCAGACCATAATGTGTGGCAATGTTTGGGTGTATTTTTGTTCAAGAGAGTTGTTTCCTGTGGAACTGTATTTTACGATGTGCTTAAACCGAGCAGCTGCAGCTCTGCTCTCACATGTCAGACAGACAGTCTGCTCTCTGTGTGCAGTGCCTGCGCTGTTAATAAGGTGATGGGTGAGACGGTTGAACTGATGACAGCAAGAGAGCAAGTAGCAACTGAAAGTTTACAAAATGACTTAATCCCTTGGTTGGTTGATTAGTCTTTCGGTCAATATAATATAAGAGAATGGTGGAAGGTGACAGCTTCAAATGTCCGGTTTTGTCTGACCAACAGTGCAAAAGATATTCAGTTCACGATCACGGAAGATTAAAGAAACCAGAAAATATTCACATTTCACATTTGCTTTCCTCACTTGCAAAAAAGGAAACCTAAGAAAAAAAACTACGGCAATGGATTGAGTGGCTGGTAGATGTTGGAATCCACCATCCACAGTTGCAGATCAAGTCAAAAAAGTCATTTTCAGTCATGATATTCTGATATCTATGAATATGTATGAAGATATTGTACATTTTCTGGAAAATGAGAAGCTAATATAGCCGAGATATTTTTAACAGTACACCAGGCCAACAATATCTCCCTTTAATGCCAAAAAAAAGTGTTTCCCCTGTTTTCATTCTGCAGCAGTGCAGCGAAATGAATGACACAAGTGTCTGTGGTGAGTTCACATGTCTGTAACAACAGCAGGACAGTAGAGCGTCTGTTAGCTTAAAGGGACAGTGCACCCAAAAATGAAAATTCAGCCATTATCTACTCATCCATATGCCGATGGAGGCTCAGGTGAAGTTTTAGAGTCCTCACAATACTTGCGGAGACCAGCGAAAGCACGTGAGCACACATGAACGCGGTGCCCATGTCTCACAGTCTTGCGCAAGCGTGCACACGTGAGCGCGGTGTACAGAGAGGCAGATAGAGCTACAGGCTACAGTGAGGCTAAAAACAGAGTTCAAATGACGTTTTTCCAAACAACTTTTTATGTCGTTGCTTCACGACACTTGGATCACTACAGACCAGCAGCATGGAGATATTTTGTGGTTTCAATTATGTGTTTTTGGACGTTTGAATCTGGGGCGCCGTAAGCCTCCATTAGGTGGAGTTGTGTTGCTACCCCCTCTCCCCTTGGATCTCCGCAAGTGTTGTGACGACTCTAAAACTTCACCTGAGCCTCCATCAGCATATGGGTGAGTAGATAATGGCTGAATTTTCATTTTTGGGTGCACTATCCCTTTAACTGCTAAAGTCAGCTGAACAGGTGAAGTGAAGATAACGTTGCAGAGAGGCTACCGCTAGCAAACAGATAAGAGAACATCTGGTTGAAACAGATCAGAGATGCTGTTTCGGCCTCGTTATTCTCTGTAAAGGTTGCTGGAAGTGATGTAATGAAGTCTCTGCAATGTGGAGTGAGCAATGCGCCAGGCTCAGTTTAAAATATTGCCTGTTAAATGCTGTAATGCTTGTCAGCAAGTAGTAAATTTGGCCATGTGTGCTCCAATTAATTTGGCTCAGCTTTAACACACCAGTCATGATTTTGTTTTAATGGAAACTCAACGTCTGGCATTTGCTCCTGGTGTTTTCAACACCGTTTTGGAAGAAGGAAGTAACAGGTGCGACAGGCGAACCAGCTGTAAAAGTGACATATTATCTTTTTAAATAAGCGCTATGCAGGGGATCCAGAAAGTGATAAATATTCAAAAAAGCAGGCTAACTAAATATATTAAAAAAATTTGAACTGTTAAATTTGAGAACGGACTCTGGTGTGGCAGTAAGTGTTTACTCGTGTTCAAATGTGTCACATGTAATCACTAAACAATGATGGCTAGTGATCAACCCTCAAGTATATATATAGATAAACAAACAGGATCTGAGGACGTGACCCCAAGTAATATACCTGTTTCCTTCTCCTTGTTGGATCAGTTTCGGCCTTCACCACTGACCACCAGCATTGCCACTGTAGTAAGCTCACCACAGCACTGTCACAAGACTCAGTCGGATGCATGTGTGTGCGACTAACCCTGTGTCCTTACGGCAGCTAAATCATGCAGAGAGCTACGTCAGTTACAAAGGGGACTTTTATCTGAGACGTTACATGAGAGGAAAACACAAATAGAACAGAAATAGATAAATACTAAGCATTCCTCATCACAAGGCGACCTACATAACTCATCTTGTGTCTGTTTTTGGTAAGATTAGAAAGAAAATACATTAACAAAGGATAAAAAAAGAACAATAGTGGGACTGAAATACTTACATACTCCTACATGTAATGATAAATAAAGAAAAATACATGTCTTTTATCTTTATCAGTCTTGTTTATTCCATTATTATGCTAAAGCTCAGCACTTGCACCAATGTTTTACCTGGTAGCAATTTAAGGGTAATTTCCCCATGACACTAATTGTAGGTAAGTTGAGTTTAAGTGTGAGAGCTCCAGTGGCATCAATAAGCACTTAAATCTTTCAAACATCAATACAAACGTCAACAAATACACTCGTGCTACTGTTACACTGCTGGCTACAACAAAACAGCATGTGTTATATATTATATAATTCTAACAGAATAATAACTTGCTTGTTGTTTTTGATAAGTTGCGTGTGTGTGTGTGTGTGTGTGTGTGTGTGTGTGTGTGTTACGCAAGAGCTGATGAAACAAAAACACAGAGAGTACTAATATGATTTAGGAGGAGGATGTCAGGAAGCAGACAACACTAATGCAATGGCTCCTGCATTAAGTCCTTAGAGACTGACCACAAGGCATTGTAAACACACACACACACACACACACACACACACACACACACACACACACACACACACACACACTACTTACATTCAACTTATAGCACTAATACATTGTTACTTTGAGGAACACTGAGAACAGGATTTGCAGTATATTGCCTGTCGATGACTGAATGACGCTCTCAGCCGTTGTGCCAAATGTTTATTATTCATTATAGTACCATTTTTTGATAACTGGAGCCCGCGAGTCCATTTTCTTTATTGTTTTAGTTATGTGGCTATACTTTATTTGGTTTATTTTTTTTAGGATATTTTATTTATTTATTTTACATTTAAATTCCAATGTCTGAAAAGTTTTCTCTTTGGAGGGCTTTATTTGCATTATTATGCTGTTTTTACACTCAGCTTTGTTAAATAATCAATCTTGATTGGTCAGTTACAGCCTTGTAGAGTCTTTTCCCTATGGAGAACGTTGTGATGGATGCAGTTCTGATGTTTAGCGGAAGCACTTAAACAATTTTAGATCAATAAATTTGTTTTTAATTTGAAATTTTGCGTCAAATATAGATTTTTTTCATTAGTAGCCACGTAATAGGCACAATTACATACAGTGGGCAGGTCACTATTGCGCAGTGTTTACCCTAGTATATTTTCCAGCAGTGGTGCTGAAGTGTGTTTTATTTTGCAAAGCTGGAAGATACTTAGCGTGTCTACACCGACACACATTGTACACAATTATGGATGTCAAATTACATTTAATAAAATGTTTCCCAAACACAATATGCTGTTACAATCACTCCTGCACTCGGGGGCGGATGTTAGATTTGACATCAAGTGTTTTAATCAATATTGTGACTCTAAACTTGCTTGTAAAAACAACTGCTAACAAGTAGAACACAGATACAAGTTACCTACATAAAAACTATATCTAAAACATTCAAGAGCTTTTTGAGTAATGACATCAAAACCAAAAACTGTTACAACTGCCCCCGGTTTCCCCTGATCAAAACTGCCTTTCTAGTCACAGAGACAAAATGACAAAAAGGTTTCAAGGTAAACTATGAGTGTAACAGACAGTGACTGTTCAGTGTGAGCTTCAATTAGTCAGAACTACCAGACCAGTGACGCTACTTCAGAGAAATGGTGTCAAGTGTTTTTTGACATATGATCAGCCTTCAGACTACTGAGAACAAACATCCGCCGATAACAATCAGTGGGCAATCGATCGGAGCACCCTTATCTGTGGGTGTATGCTATATAACCCTTGCTTGTCCCCGATTCTGGCTGCCAAAAGTAGAGATGGTGAGTACGCGGGGATTTCCAGCAACAGTGGCGTTAATCATAGGGAAAAATTGTGGAAACACTGGTGCGTAATGAAACCCTTCAGGATGATTCAAGACCTCCCCCTTTCCGGCGGGTTCCTGCATCACCCTGTCAGGGTTTATTTCGCAACGATGACCTGCTTGCTGTACGTTATCTGTTACACGTTATCATTATATCAGTGGTATAAAATGGTCTCAAAATGACAATAACATCATTTATCGCAATAATGTGTTGGACAATATATCGTCTAACGAAAGTCGTTATTGTGACAGGCGAACACACACAACAATGGAGTCAACATACACAATCATACATGCATCCATATGTACAAACACTCTTCTGTCTATGAATACTCCCGGTGACAAAATCCCTGTCACACTAAAAAGATGTCCTCTGTCCTCCTCCTGAAACACTTGTACCAGAAATATCCTCTCTGCTGTCTGACTGGTGACAGAACACTGCTACCCGTCAACTCACATCAGAGTTGAAAGGGAGGAAGAGGAGGAGAGGGAGAGAGAATCGGAGGGATGCTTTATTCCTCACTTTCCTTGGGCGTTCGCATTTATTCGGCTTGTCACCACCTCCTCGACGGGGGGACGACTGCCCCGAATCCTTCAGTCAGCAAAGCCCGGGGTGGAACCAGCCGCTCCGGCCGCACCCGCATCACATTAGAGACTCAGCACTGCGATCACAATGGAGGGGCCGAGGATGAAAAATACCCTGTCACTGCCAAACGGATGAATACAGGCGGAGTATAGACAGGAGAGGATATCAGTGACTGACTGTGGCACACATCGAATGTGTGTGTGCGTGTGTGTGTGTGAGCTTTGGACAGTTAAAGCTGCAGCTGCTTTGTTGTTATTTCCTGCAGCGCTGTTAAGTTCTCTTGAACAGGATTGTGTGTGTGTTTGCCTGTGTGTGTGTCTCCTTTTTTTAGGCTTTGTCGATTTCTCTGTAGGGTTTATTGTTCCGCAGACAGCTGACGAGGACGCATCATCTCCCACGAGTAGCCATCAACCACACAAACATGCCCACACACACAATACAATGTCACACTAAAATAATAAGCACGTTGGTGGTAGTCAAGGCTACTTTTATGAGCATTCATGTGTCACTGGGTGTTATTTAGTTCTCCTCTGCCGAGCCTTCACGGTCACATGGAAGTGACACAGTCCCCCAATTCCTACCATCAGCTCAGCCAACACCAAAACTGCACAACACCTCCAATCTTCTAACCTAAATCTACATTCTCTATCTGAAAATTCCCCCAAATATCTAAATCTCCATCGAAGCAGATGTCCTTTGGGCTTTAATCTGTAATTCATTTTAGCTTTGGTAGCTGGCCTTTTCCTGGGTGATAGATCTGTGATTAGTGAAGTGGGGGCTGAATCTTCTCATTATCTTTATGCACGGTCTAATCCGGGTGCTTGCTGGTGTCTTTAGACTGGATCCTCTCTAAACCGAGCCTGCCCCATGCTGGGAGAGGCCACTGCTTTAGGGAGCTTACCCTCTCGCACACACCTCATTATGGGTGCTGGATGGAACCGGGAGGTGTCATTAGTGGCACACATCTGAGGTTCAGTGCTTTAGATTACTCTGGCAGTATACGCTTTACAAGGTGCCGTTCGGGTCGGCTCGTTTTATTGGCAGAATTTTACAGAGTTTATCATTCCCCGCGTCTAAGTCTAACCTTGATGCTAATACCTTTAACAAGATATCTTATAAAGCGTGCTGCGTTTGGGAGAAGTCCAGAGCTGCTGTGGACACACAAGTCAAGTAATGCTCTGAATCCAATTAAAGAAAAGCTCTTCATCTCTCTGTGGTACAACATGTATGCCCGATTAAAGAAAAACGGATTATACTGAAACTAATCCTAAATCACCTCGCAAGATAAACATATAGGCCTAACCTTGAGATACCCTGGATTGTTATTTCTTGTTCTTTTCTTCATTTTGTGTGTGTGTGTGTGTGTGTGTGTGTGTGTGGAGGGGAGGGGAGGGCTGTTATGCCTTTTAAAGCCCCACTGCAGTTTACTTTGGCACTTCTGTGATATTTCATATTTTTCTGAGTTATATCCTGACAATGTTAATAAGCTACAAAGTTCGCAAAATATTTTTTGACAAATAAATTTGTGCTTTAAGTTAAAAAAGAAAAGAAGGTTGTTGCTAAAAGGGGAAGATGACGTACTGTACGACTTAAGTTGAAGCTGTAGGTTATACATCAGCTAGCTACACTGAAGAGAAGAATGGATGCAGGCTATTCGCTTAGGAGATGTGCTGAAGACTGAATCTTTTTATACATACAGATTCAGCGTAGGGTTGTGTGAGTCAATGGCAAAACAAGATGGGGGGTTTTCTTTTTGGAATCGTGTGGGATTGTTTCTTCAGTTTTTGGACCCAGCACGGTGCTCTGAAACTTCAACTTTTTCACCAAGCTTGTGTAATATAGCAAAGTTAACATCTACAGACTACAGTAGGCTACGTAAGGTATAAGGGCCGGGACACATGCAGCGTTTTTTGCACCCTCAAGTCCATTGTTTTCAATGTAGATGCCTGGGATACATGCGAAAAAGAGGGGGCATCGCTGTTGCGACACACAAGTGTTTCTGAGCACCTGTTTTTCAGGGCACGACGGCTGCGCCCTGAGATAAATAAAATTCAAATTATGGAACACACTGCATACCACGTGACGAGGAACAATCAATCACAGCCATCAGATATCTTTCCTGTCTTCTGTAAATAAAATTTCCTGATAAGTATCGAGAAGTTCAGGACTACCCAGAGCTTTACATCTGTCCCATGTAGAATAGGCCTAAACAGGCTTAGCACACTCTTAAAAAACAACGGCTGGAAGAAGATCAACTCTGCACTTGGGATTTCAGGAAAGTAGGCTGTGATACGATGCTGGTTGTGGTTGCTTAGAAACCTCAGATGCAACCTGCCATCACGTACTCCAAAGTTGGCACACATTAGGCACAAGAGTCGCATCCAACCTATGGCATGTTTTCCAAGCAGTTAAAGATGCAGCATGAGCAAGCCAGTACTGGCAAAATGAATGCCGACAGTGTGATTAGGACTCCAAAGTGGGAGCTCTGTCACTAGTTTACTTTGGATAATTTTAAATTGACCGGAAATACTGATTTAAAATTAGGGTATTTCATGAACATGTTGTTGGCTTTAACCATGGCAATGGATTATGTCTGTCTATCAACCACACCCCTTTTCTCTGATTGAGGAAGAATGTTAACTGAAAAACAGGAAGTAACACTGGCCAGAGCCGGATTTAAATAAGTATTTCAGCTCTGTTAAGACAGAGTTTTCATACGCCGTCTATGCAGTAGAAAGATACTTTTGAAACAAAAACTCTTATGAAATTGGTGCTATATGACCAGAGGAAACAGAGAAAAGAGGCTGTGGTATTTGCTTTTGCCAGAGAGATAGATAACCTACAACTAGCAGACACAATGCAAACCGGCTGGCTGGTAACACTGATCTCATATTATAGTCGTGTTACAGTAAGATTAAAAATGTTTCTAAAAACATTTGAGGCAAGAAATAGGCAACTTAGTGACAAATTCTTGGTTTATATCTAAACAACAGAGTGTAGTTTTAACATCTGAGCTCAGTTTTTCCAGCCTCTGTTTTCAATGTGCAGGAAACAGTGTGGCGCCCACTTCCTGTTCACAAATTATCGTTATTACAGCTAAACAGGGCACTGAAATATGTTTCTAAAGAACATTTTAGGTGAGAAATAGGCAATGCTGTAACAATTCTTGGTTTATATTTGATTAGCACTGCCTAGTTTTAACATTTGGTCGGCGTTTCGTGTGAGTTTGAGAGAGGGCAGCAGGTCTGTCCTTCGATCCACTTTGATGTACTCTTCGTGTCCGTGGTGGCAGCACGGATGGCATGCAACACAAAAATGTGGGCGCACAGCCAGAGAAACTCCAATGAATGACACCTTTTACATCATCTGGCAGAGTTTCACCGGAAAGGGAGCAGGGAGATCTAGGCACCGGTTAAATAGAGAATAGTTTACCACAGTTCATTTACACAGACAACCCACATTATTATGATACAAAGCTGTTTGAAAATCAGCGAAGCTCCCTTGTAAGTGCACAGCTGATGGTCTGTGGTTGTACATCCCGATTAGACCTCAGTGACATCCTCCATTATCTTTGCCTACTACTGTAGACTAATCTCTAAAGGACAGTGTCACAGTGCATGCTGCTCGCTGTCACACAACATAACATGCTCGACACACAGGCCCATTTTTTACTCCCTGTAGCTAACGAAGCTAACATGTAGCTTCCACAACAACAGGCTATGACCGGGTTAAGGTTGATTTTCCGTGGTATACCACACTGCACAATGACATGTCGCTGTCATGTATGCGGGAAGCAGATGGGGAGAAAGTGGGACTGTGTATGGGAAGGGGAGGAGTGGATCACTGGGAATGATCCATTGAACATCCATAATCTATCTTCCTATGACAGAGCACACGGAGCAGAAACCAATTAGCTGCGCGTCCCATCGGAAATGGAGAAGCAGATACGATAAAAGATGAGCCCACAGCCGCAAGCTACAGGGCAAGTTACAATTAACCTCCCCCTTACACACACACGAATGAGTGTACACACACAGACATCCTACACACCTGCTGTGGTGTCGATGATAAACCTGGGGCAGGTTGTGGTAGACTGTAATGACCCAAAGCAACACGGTCACCAGGGATGCCAGGTAGAAATTTAGGTCACTGGCTATTACCATTATTTTATTCCAGTGACTCTTTCTGTCTCAGTCTTTCTCTGTCTCCTCCTCATTTATCTCCCTCTGTGAATGAACTTGTCCTCTTATATATCAATCTCAGGTCTTACCCTCTACTTTCTTCCTGCCTGTTTGTTTTTTCCATCCTCCTCTCCCTCCTCCCTACCTGGCTGCCTGGCATAGGTGTGGCCAGCAACATTTCAACAAGGACTGGAACAAGGTCACACACAGATACACACTTCCCACACACACACCGTGTAGAGTAAACACACACATAGGGCTGCTGGGGCAAGGTCACACAAGCTGTGATTTGGGGCTGTGCTGCGGGAGGTGAAAAGAGAAAGAGGAAACGAGGAGTCGGGAGGAAGATGGAGAGAGGTCTGATGATGGACGGAAAATTATTTCCTCGCATCAAGCCTGATACAACGACCCACTACACCATTCTCTCCCTATCTCCCTCGCTCTCTGATGCTATCTGCTCCCACTGAGAGGGAGGGATGGAGAGAGAATGAGCAATAGAGAGAGACGGGGCAAAAACACATAGAGAGTGTGTGTGTGTGTATATAAATGAATAATGGATGTTAGGTGCAGATTTAGACCCCGGTTTGACCTATTAGTCACAAACTAAGTCGTCATTCTCGCAATACACCCCCATTAGTTGAAAGTTATGTGTCCCGGTACATCCGCCCCCCTGATGTGTGTGAGAGTGTGTTTTCATGTGAGGTACGTGTTTGAATGGCAGCACGCTAACTACCTGGCCATGCCACCCCCTTTAGATTCCCCTCCCTCCTCCCACACGTTGCCCCCGGTAACAGGAGGAGGAGGTGGGGGTAAGGGCGGGTGGATAGTGACCATCTGTCAGTGGCCCGGAGATCAATGGAACTGGAGGGGAGGTGGGAGGGAGGGGGGGTGAGGGAGTGGTGCAAGGCTAAATATGTGGCCCACTGTGACCGGAGCCTGACTCAATATGCAGCCGTTTTATTTACCGAGTGAAAACACACACCCCACGAGCCACACTCACACGGCCTTTATTAACGAATGGCTGATTTTTCGGCCCGAGCCAGGAGATGCTGCAATTTAGGCTCTAACTACCACACAGATACATGCATACATGTGTGATTTCAGTTTCAAAAACAGGATGGTAGAGTTCGAGATAGAAAACCTGCAAGGCAGCGATATACTGAGAGGAGAAGGAGGGAGGCAACTGATGGTTAATATATATCTAGCTCACTGTGGCAGTGGGTCAAATGAGACTAGGACAAAACGCTCCAGTGCTGGCTAATGAATCAACAACAAAACAATGTCAGCCCTCTGGAACTGCTTACTTCAGCTGCTTCGTGGGAGCACACAGAGCTAGTAGACACACATCCACACATATAAGTACAACGTAAATCAATTTCACACATATACACACGGCACTTTTGACTGCTACAGTGATGTAAACACGGGGATTTTCGCCACCTACAGAGCGAGGGACCTCGTCATCGTATAGTGAAAAACACGCTGACGGTACGCTCTGCTGCAATAGAGACTGAACTCATTTAAAATTCACTGTTGATGCCGGGGCTACAGCCAGAGCTGGAGGGAACGGTTTGGGTGTAGAGAGGGGAGGATGTTTATCTTATTCAATGTCCACTGAATCAATAAGTAACTGTTGTTAACATGTCGACATAAATGTACCCCGTCCTAAGTGGTGTCATGCTTGAAAATGTGTGTGTTTCTATGTAAAATAGAGATAAAAAAGCAGAAATTACCGAGCATTTGGCTGAAGAGCAGCTGCTCCAGGTCTCCCAGAACCGTCACCACCAACTCTGGATCCACCTTCAGAAAGCTCTTGTCATCTTCTCCTTCTATCCCCTTCCTCTCTTTCTTCTCCTCTGTTGACAGGGCTGCAGATCTCACCTTCTCCCCTAGTTTCTTGCCATTAGTCCCAGTATTCCCAGCTCCATTGGAGTTAGCCTTAGTTGGGGGGTCTGCAGGGTCTGTGTCTACACTCTGGCCTGCCTCAGAGGCCTTGCTGATGGGCTTGACCTCGGCATAAGGTCCCCGTGGTTTACCAGGGGCTGGGATTCGACTCGGCTTGCCCCCGTTTGAAGTCGCGGACGGGGAGCAGAAAGGTTTGGGCTTCCCCTGGAAAAGAGACTGTTCGGACTTTGATAAGGTCCGTGAAAGTGGTGGTCTCCCACCCCCAGCCTGTCCTGCCTTAGTCTGGCCCGGCTTGTTGGTGCCAGTGCCAGGCCGGCTCGTATCGTCACTCCAGCGGGGAGACTGGTACAGGTGCAGCTTCTTCTCAGCATCAGTGAGCACACACAAGTTGTTTAGTGATCGCTGCTTGCGTAGCCTGGACGGATTGGGGATTGGGATAGGGATAGATCCAGAGGAGGGCCGGTAGACCTTGAGCTCTGACCCGGAGGGACGTGACGGCCCCTGGGGCAGAGCGGAGGGCTTGGCCGGGGGCTTCCTAGAGGCCATGGCCTGGGCTGAAGTTTCCTGGCAGGAGACAGCAGCAGACCTCAGGTCCAGTTCTCTGGGCTTGGCCGTCATGCTAATGTTAGCCACATTAGCCTCCAGCATCCCTCCTGCGGAGAGCCAAGCAACAGCATCAGTGACACACTCTGAGACACACACAAGCAGACTGAAAGAAATGGAGGGAGAAAAGGGGAGAAGGAAAGGTGTGAAAACAGCGAGACTGTCTGGTTCACCCTCCCTCTCTGCCTCCCTGTCGCCAGTGGGTCCAGACTCCCCGCCGTGTGAGACTGTGGGTTCACCCCTCTGTTGAAAATGACGAGTGGGTTAGTAGAGTGGCAACAGCAGTCACCCTTACTCACTGCTGGTAATCCATGGATCTGCAGATCTGTGTCCGGTGCCTAAATCCACTTCCTCACAGCGTGTCTGCGGCTCTCTGTGCCACAATAGCGCAGCTAGAATAAAACACAGCAGCGACCAGCCTCTTTCTCTGTCTGCCTCTCTGCTTCTCCCTCGCTCTGTACTCCCTCCTGCTTGCCAGGCGAACAGCAGCCGACTGACAGGAGAAACAGTCGCAGCGGCAACAGCAACACCCCCTCCCCTCCTCTTTCTCTCCTCCCCTCAACCTCTCCCTCACTCGGTGGTTTGCTCACTCTACCCCCGCTGGCTCATTCACCCTCCCTCTCTTTCTTACTCCTCTATCCTTCCCTCCTTCGTTCTTGTTGTCTCTCTTTCTCTCTCCTCCCACTGGCTGATTCACCCGCCAATCCTCTATCTCTCTTCTTGCAAACACGCACCGCAGATGCTGTGTTATGCTGAACACCAGAGAAGGAAGAAAGGAAAGAAAGGAAGACAGACAGAAAGAACAACAGAGAAACATTTATATTGAGCTCAGCTGTCTGTGACTCAAATGATCTCGATGCCAAATATTGCAGCCAGAATAAAGACCCCCAACACACACGCACATGCACATCAAATCATTCATAATCACATTAGCTGCTCTATTCATCCATTCACATTCAGATTTTCTTATGTGCCCTAATCACAAGGGGCCCACCCATGATTAAGCTGATTCAAATTATCTGTAAAACAGCCGTGACTGCAGGATCAGCTCAGAAGAGGAGAACAGGACACACATTTACCAGCTCCTAATGCACAACCAGATAGGTCACTCACTAATCATGCTTCAATTAGTCGCCAACAGACCTCAAATGATCATCACACCCCCTCCCCACCTGCACCACATTACCTCTCTACGCATCTCCATTGCTCTTTTGTCATTTCCTCCTTTCCTTTCCTCCCGTCCTCCAGACCTACAGTATGCGGCCCAACCCCCTCTTCCAGTTAATAGAAGCACAGGCCATTAACTTTTGCAGGGTATAGATTCATCACAATCTCATCCATCCCTTCAGTGTTTTAAAACAAGCACACGTGCACATGTGTGGGTGTGTGAATGAGTTTTGGTGTCACTATATTTTTGTCCGTCTTCCACTGCTTGAGTATGAGTGTGAGTGTGTGTGTGCGTGGGTCTGTCTCTACGAGTGTGTCACATTGATGAGACAGGCTTGGAGAAGCCAAAGCTCCCATCCAGGGACTCGGTTAGCTCTGGCACGGTCAACTACGTCATCTCATTGCTCTGGACATCCCATCTCAATTGGCACAGGACACAGGAGGAGCTCCTCTTTATTATTTCGTTTTTACTCGGTCGTCATCTCAGATCCTTCACTTCAAATGCTTACAGAGTCTATTCCTGTAATTCCCCGAAGCACACAGAGAGGGGTGTTAAAGGAATGCTTCGTTGCCCAAATGACAATTTGTGTAACAATTACTAAGCCTGTGTTAGGGTGAATTTGTGAAGAAAACTTTGTTTATCTCACGTGCTTCTGATGAAAAAAGAATCCAAAGACAGAGAAGACTGTTGGTGAATTGAAGTCATAGGGGGCCACGTGTAACAACAGCAAAACTTTAGCAAATAATCCATCTACAAACTCCCACACTCTCGCAGTGTAATCCAAGTAATCCAGTCCAGTACTTCCAAAACAGACACAGCTGTCTGATGAGAAACTAAACTGTAAAACTTACCTATGCACTTTTCAAAGCCAGACTCCATTGACAAAACCAGTAATTTTACCTCACAGAACATGGGGGCTGCTGGTCTACCGCTGCCTCGATCAGGAAGTTTGTTTGTGTTATCATGTGACTTTTGTGTTTGATAGGGTAAGTTTGGATTCAGCAAAGTCACACAAATCCACTGATCAAGCGGCAGACCAGCAACTCCTGTGTTGAGCGAAGTAAAATTACAGTTTATGTCATGAAGTGAACAGAGCATGGATAAGTTTCCCATTAGAAAAGAGCTGTCTCTGTTTGGGAAGCATATGACAACAGATGTTTGTGGACTCCTATGACTTCAATTCATTAAGTCTTCTCCTGTTTTGGGGTCATGCAAGGAAAGCAAAGTTTTCTTTACAAATTCAATGTAACACAGGGTGAGTAACTGATACACAAATGATCATTTGGTGGGTGAAATATTCCTTTAACAGAGACAGATAAATAGTTTGTTGTCGTCATTTCTCATCTGCCTTTATTCCCATTACAGGTAATCATGATGACAGTGCATAAAATAAACTTTTAGCCCATCATTAGTTATTAACAATCAATACAACTGTAGAATTTGTTTTTGTGTATTAATGCATCCTGTCTGCATACAGGTCTTTTAGCTCTGTGCTCTGGGTGTATACCATTAGTGCACTTTCTCCCAAGCAGCAGTGCCTGCAGCTGTGATGTTATCAGATCACAAACTGTTAGCAGTAGTATTCAAACAAGCTGGCTGTTGGGCTAATGCCCATTTTCTGTTACATTTGCATAAATCGGTTGACACTAAACCAGAGCGAAAACAAGCGAACGCCTGTTTGCCCACATTCCACACTCAGTATTAGATAGGTGCTTTAAAACAGCTCGTTTTCCAATAGCAACCAAACTGGCGCCAATTGAGCCCAAAAATGGGTACGTGCGCAGCGACAACCTAACATCCATCTGGCCTTGAATGAGTGTGTGTAATACAGGAGCTCAGCAGCAGACAAAAACACAGACATACATTGGCTGTTTTATTGTGTAAAGGCCAAAGCCATTAATTAGAAGCAGCTAGCTTTAATAAAGGGCCAATGTTGAGGTGGTTATGCCACACCGAGGCCAGGGCTGTGTGGTGACAGTTATGGGGGCTCTGGGGGCCGGTAGCAGGCCAGTAGGGGGGTAAGGGATGTAATTTAAGGCTAATAGGTGCTGCACGTCAGCTCTTATACCTCCCTGATGAGGGATTAAGGTGAGTCAAACGAGAGTGGCCGTGTACAAGGCGGGTCTGTGTGGCGCACGGATGCATGTGGGGCAAAGACACGCGTCAGTGCTCTTGAAAGCACATATACACACAGGTAAAGTGTGTGTTGGCAGCACACAGCTACTTGTTTGTTCCAGTACTCGTCTCTCTGGCTCCACAGTCTAATCACTTTAATATATGGCCGATGTAAACATATATTCTCTCACTCTCTTTCTGCTAAGTCTCTCTCCCTCTCTCCACACACACACATACACACAGAGCACGCTGTCTGTGCAGGGTGTCTGACTGACCTGAGCAATCTGGCCTGACATCAGAGAAGCTGGCAGAGTGTGATGAGTGCCAGTGCTCAGTATTAGCCTACACATTCATCTCAAAGCAGACTCACACATTCAGTGCGTAACAGAAGTGTGTGTGTGTGTACACGTTTGTGGGCTGACCGCAGTGGTAGGTGGGAAATTTGCTGTGGTGACGGGCAAACAGTTCCACACACACATAAAGACACTTTTAAGCAAAGGTTAGTAAAGGTAAAGGTAGGAGAGACAGGTAGACAGAGATACAGGTATGAATGGCTATATTGAAAACACAGATTTTAATAGAAGGAGACAGACGGACAGACACACAGACAGGCAGAGAGAAGCAGGGTGTTTCTGTACTTTGCATGAGCAAATTTGCCCTAGCATCTCTAAACAGTTAGGAACAGATTCGCCACTATATTTCTGCAGTGCAGTCATGTGAAGTAGCCAGTAGGACACACAAACACAGACACTGTGCGGCGCATTATATGCATGTTTACAAGGTTACACAAGGTCTCCAGCTTTGAAAGGAAAAGTACTGCGAAAGCAGACTGCCGCTTTGGATGCAAGTAATTGTATCAGAGTGACTTAAACTATAAGAGGAACGATTCCCACTCGGCTAAGCAGATGGCCTGCATTCTCGCTTTCACCCACTCCCTGTTGTCGCCTACTCCCTCTTGGTTCCTCTTGTTTTGCCTTTTTATGTTGAAGTACAAGGGAAAAAATAGTTGCTCTAAAGATGAGACAAGCGTGAACGGGGCGGAGAAGTGAGAGGAAAGTGAGTGTGACTGAGAATAGAAAATGAAGAAAAGGGGAGCGAGTCAGAACAGAGCAGACACCATGAAGGAAGCCTACTGGATGCTGCTCGTGAGGAAAAAGAAGAACGCAAGAAAACTTTATAGCAGAAAACAAGGCAAAGAAGAAAGTGAGTGGAGGAGGAGGAGGAGGAGAAGGAAGAGGAAGGATCGCTGTATGTGTGCCAGAGGAGCAGAGGAAGCCTGTAAGACAGAGAGGGGATATCCTGCCTCACCGCCTCGCCACTTCTGCTATGTTTGCTTGTGTCCGCTAACACGCTAACGCATAGGGTCCACAGGACACACTGATGAATACCAGACCATGACACACACGTACACAAGGGAGAGGCTCACGCAGTGACACACACTCTGGTACAGCACCAACACAATACCATGGCTTTTAATGTCCTGTTTACACACAAAAATACTGAGGCGACACTCTGATGCACACAGTGTGTGAGTCAAAAATGTAAGTGTGAATGAGAGGAGGGAGGTTCGGTGGTCTGATGATGCGCAGCATGAGTCACCGGCTTAAGCATTTGGACAATTCAGCCGCTTCTATCCATGGTAATAGTGCGAGTGTATCACTCATACCAGCGCCTGATTCCGGAGGCGCAAATGTTAATCCAACAAAAACACCATTCTCTCTCTCACAGAGCGAATGTCACACACTCATCGTGAATCACGCACAGCTGAGAGCTGCAAAACATCAACTGCCATCCGGTGGATGTTAAAGAAGAAGAAGAAGAAGAATTTGTGTGTGTTTTAAAAGCCATCGCTCTTTGTAGGCGCTCCCTCAGTGTTGACATTCTCAGCACACTTCCCAGGAGTATCCCACAATGCTGTGCTGCAGAGGCTGGTTGCTTAGTTACAGCGTGGTGTGCATACAGCAGCCATGGATATCGTCAGCGTGTGAGTGTGTGAGCTTGTGTAATTGTGCTTCTGTCGGCAGAAAAAAACCCTGCCGTTGCAAAAGTCAGATGGGATAAAAAATCAAAAATTTAAATATAAAGATTTATAATGAAGTCAACATGAACACATGAATCTGTGACATCAATCTTGACTCTAGCAGCATGTGTTAATATTCATGTGTGGTTGATCCTCCACGGGTTAATCATTTAAAAGAGAGATGTTCCTGTGTGCATGTGTGTGTGGTCCCACAGAGAGGTTACACACATGACTGACTCCATAACTCGACTCCCTGGGTCGGGAGTCACCCCAGAGGTCAAAAAGGATCTTGAGTGTGTGCACTCATTCACCCATTCCTCAGTTCACCCGTGTCCCTCCTTTCTTTCCTCCTTTATCTCTCGCTCTATCTAATGCAGACATAGGAAGGAAGGAAATGTCCCTGGGGGGTGAGAGGAGGAGGAGGAGGAGGAGACAGGAGGAGGTGGCAGCTCTGTCTTAGTGCATCGCCACACAACGGGCGGATGGCTCATTGTGTGAGACGAATGGGGGAATGAGAAGCCTCTGAGTGCGTCTGAGAATTTTTACTTACTCATTCACACATGTATATCCACATCTTCCTCTCTGCTCACGTATGGATTATGTGCATTCATGTGCACTCACTTTCCCACAGTCATGTGATGTCTTCGCCACAGCTGTAGTCAAGTCCGCCTAAACTGACACCAAGTCAGGACCGAGACCAGGGGGGATCAAGACCAAGACAAGGCCGAGACTTTGTGGGGTCGAGATCAAGACAAAGAGACAAATAATTCAGACAATGAAAAGTCCCTGCACGTGTGGTCTTAACCGTCCTTGAAATATGATCCAGAGTCCTCCCTGTCTGAGACTGAGAAAAGACCGAAGAAAAATGCCTTCAATTCTGAGATAAGACCTTCAAGAAATGGTCTTGACACAGTTCACGAGACAAAAAACAATCAGCACTACAACACTGCTTCCCCATCAAACTCCCAAACATAAAAAACTAGGCCATCCCTTCAGCTGTCCCCGGCACTGGACTACAGAACTCCTGACAGGCCACAGTTAGGGTCAAATCAAAAGTAAGCTATGACATTAAACCCTAAATAGTGATTACTGCCTCACTCCTGGTGATGAGTGAGGACATAATCTAGTCCACGCTTATGTCTGATCATCTTCCCAAAGCTACTAAACCACTCATCACTGTCCGACGCCAACTCGGCATATGTCTCTCTGATTAGATTGGCCCAAAGAGGATTACGCACTGTCTAAGAGTAGATGCAGCCGGGGTTATCAAAATGCTATCCACTTCAACACTATCCAGGGGCATTAAAGGGATGGCGAGCATGAAATTTATAAACTGCAAGCTGATTTTATGCTTTCATTACTAAAGATTTTCTGACTTCTTCTGTTATAAAAGTGGATGGCGGGTTCAAAAAGTACTTCTCTATGTAAAGGGAGGTCTGCAGGACAAAGCTGCCCTTATAAATGACAGAGAAAATAAACATATACCGTGTCTCTACTTGTGCTGTTTTATACTGTATATGTTGTAGACTCATCTTTTATGTCTATTCCAATTGTATACGAGCTGTAAATCAGTATGTAATAGCCTTGAGTTTATAATAGAAAAGACTTTAAATAGTAAAAACTGCTGCCTTTACAGCTATTTCCGTTGGCTATAAAAAGTGCAACACTCTCTGGGGTGAATGCAGGAAGGGGTTGTGCAACGTTTGGGTTCGCTAAGCCTGCACAGATAAGACAAAAAGAAACTGTAGTATTCTCAAAGCACCCACAAAAGGTGAAATGCACACCTAACCATGCTGCCAACCACATAGTGCATACATTTAGGGCTAAATTGGCCCCTTTCTATGCAAATGAGCCTCATTGCTAAAACAGTCCAGTTCTTAAAGATCAGCGCTTAGAGCCACACACAGGTACAGTGAAATTGTTAGTGTCTATAGGGAGCTGGTGGTAACTGAAGCACATTTATAAGGGATGTCATGGCCAGACATTCCAGTTATGATTGAACAAAAACTAAAAATTAAATATATTCTGATACATGCAATTCAACAGCAGCGCAAACTACACACTCCAAACTGACCATAAAGTTGAATCAACACCTCTATTTAACATTTTCAACAAAATCAGAATATTATAAAGTTATCTAACCTTCTTGAAAGGATGATTTATTGCCAGACTGTTGTATTAGACTGTCAATATGACATTAGACTGTAGAAAGTTTATACTGTATAATGAACTGGCAACTGAGCATATGGTATATATAAAAAAATTAAGACAGTGGTTCTCAAACATTTTCTGTCATATCCCCTTTAGAAGCCGAAAAAAGTTCATGCCCTCAACCACAGTTTATTTGTCAATCCTAAACAATAACTGGGAAATCCACAAATAAAAAAGGATCCATGTTAAAATTTTTCCTACATAAATCGTGTTCATTCAACTTTGTTTCACTTATATCACTCCCCTGATCATCCGCGACCCACCTGCAGAGGCTCTGTAGCCCCATTTCCCCCGAACACTTCAGGTATGGTACCGTTGGATACAAATAACCCTTCAGACATGGTACCTAGACCCTTGCGTTTCCACTGCAAACAGTACTTTTAAATGTGGGCGGGGTTGTTGTCACTCACTGCTCCGTCCAGCACTGTATTTCCTCATTACCAGTGACAAAGAAGGAAGGCTGCACCTCGTTTATCGTCTACCTGAAAGAAGGTGCACGCCGACATTTCCAGAACAAACAAAAAAAAAAGATATAAACACCTGAAGATCCACTCATTACTAAAAGTGTAGTCTGAGTGGGTGGAAGTTCCCTGCATAGATCAGCCTCTGATTGGGCGGAACGAGCCACCCGGTGTTACACCAAAACCTTTTTCCCCAGGCAATATTTCTGCAAGCGCACCGTTGCTGTGGCACCGCCAAGAACGATTGTGATTGGTTGAAAGAAATTTAAAAAAAGGCGGGGAATTTTTTTCTCCAATCTTAAAGTGAGAGTCGGCGCAGCCAGACCTTTCTTCTGTGGTCTGGTGAGCGAGACTACTAAAAGTGTATGTCATAGAAAAACCAAAGTGATGGTCAAGTTGTCATTTGGAATATGTAAGATGTGCTGATTGAGTCACGTCGTCAACTCATGCTTTGAGTAACATTACAAGTTAGCTTTCCACCTTAAAAGTCGCCAGCGGTCGGCCTGTTGAATCAAGTCATTTTTTTCTCAGACCCCAGCTGCTGCAAGAGGAAGCAAAACTGTCTTTTAATAGTTACAGGCTACTAATAAAACTCTCCGCAGTATGAACAGTGGTTACATGAGCCTCAAAACCAGCCACAGCTCAGCCCTGAGCAGAGTGTTGTCCTCTATTGACCAATCAACTGACTGCAGTGTTCACAGCTCCTCCTTTTAGTACCAGATCTGTGTGCTAGGTACCCCAACAGAGGGGGGGCAAAAATGGGTACAGTGTGGAACGGTTCCTTTGGTACCATCCACAACTTTTCACAGTGGAAACAGAAAAAAAGCATACCAAACTGAACTGAACTGTACCGTATTGCTTGGTGGAAATGAGGCCTTATGACTCTCCAGGGGGGCCCGTCAAACTGTTTGAGAACTGCTGCATTAAAGCAAATGGGGCCATTATTAAATTCAGTATAACACAGTGCAAGTTGGCTCATGGCCACTGAATGCAATTTTTGGCTCACCTTGGAAAACACATCATAAAATCTCTGCTCCAGATTGTGTGAATGCGTTCAAATGAATGCATGCCAGTTTATTTTAAAATGACATGTCAATTGGGGCGTCGGTGGCTCGGTGTGTAGAGCAGGCGCCCCATGTACAAGGCTGTTGCCGCAGCGGCCCGGGTTGGATTCCAGCCCGTGGCCCTTTGCTACATGTCCCTCCCTCTCTCACGCTCCCCCTTCATGCTTGTCTGTCCTATCAATTAAAGGCTAAAATGCCCCAAAAAAAATCTTTAAAAATATAATAATAATAACGTGTCAATCTCACGTTAATCTCTCTTTAATGTCAATGGCAGATGAAGGAGGATGTGGGATTCTGTGCTGTGTTTCATATCCTCATGAACAGAGTTCTCAGACCAGATGTACACATGACCTCCCCAAGGTTTGGAGGCGCTTGTACAGTACATGCGTGTGTGTGTGTGTTTGGGAGAGAGAGAGAGAGAGAGAGAGAGAAAGAGAGATACAGCTGACAGACTACGAGAGTGTCCATAGGGAGCATCAGGCCATACCCTCACTGGGAAATGAAAAATGATACTCAGTCCACATCACATTTATCTTTCAAACACCATCTGTGTACTGTCACACACGCACACATACACACACATGCTCAGACATGAACGCATGCTCAAATACACCTCTCCAGAGAGCCACAAGGTCAAGAGGTCTGCGGTCTAATTGAAAGACCACATGGTGCTACAGTCACATTAAATGTTCAGGTCTTCATTAGGGGCTCGAGTAGAAGATGTACGAGCTGATTATATTACAGCTGATTCAATCTGAGCGAATGCAAGCGTATGGAAAACATTTAATTTATGGAAAATTATTCTTTTACCGTAGACAAGAAAACCATGACCAAATCTGATTTGGCCTTTTTTTGTGTTCTCTACCAGAACTCTTAGCTTTGAAATATTCAACCAACATTCAATCATCTTTTTATCACGGCGCACACATTTACTGTTTGTTCTCTTTCCTCCTTACACAAAAGGAAATCCATCAACCCCCTGACCTTATCAGGTCTCCTCTTTTCATCTCTCACCCCTCTCGCTCTTCTTTTCCGTCCCTCCAAACTTTGGCTTCCTCCCTGTTCCCTTCCTTCCCTCTGCTTCCTAAATTACAGTCATTACGGTGTCAGCCCACCCTCCATGTAAATGCAGCTTCAGAGGAGACTAAGACACTTGAGTTCTGTTTCTAACGCCTTCTAGGGACCAATTACAAGGCCACAACCATAGTCCCGAGACAGCCAGAGGCTTTTAAAGAAAGGGGCTGGTCCACCAAGAGCTCCCATCCCCCCTCTACACAACCAGCTGGCTGAAACCTTCAAAAAGCTTTTAAAAGGTTTTTATTTGCAAACAGCTCCATTCTGGTGGCGACAGTTTTAGACAGGCCAGGGAACAGAATAGAAAATGATGAAGTCAAGGAAACTGTTAGTGAGATAAGATAAGATAATGTCATGTTATGTCATGGTAAATCATATTGTATAGTATCATGTCTTATCGTAGCGTATCGTATCGTATCATATCGTATCACACTGTATCTTATCGCATCGTTTCATATCGTACCGTTTCATAAAATACAATATAATGTTAGATAATATGAACTTACAAATAAGACAGGGAGAAAATTTCATTGTACTAGCCAGGGCAAATCTTTGATCATAAAACAGGATATTTCCGAGGGGTGGAAACGAAAAATTAATTGACAAAAATGAAGGGTGATGAAAATGCATGTGAGTTTAAAAATAGAGCAGTAAAATTGGATGTGAAATGAAAAGCAGGGGGATAAATACATAGCTGATTTGATTGATATAAAGCCAGTTTGATTAAAACAGTCGTATGATGAAAACAGAGTCATGTCTCATCCATTTCCACATCTTATGTTCCTCATTCACAACACAAAATTGCCGTTTATCATGAAAAAAAAGTGGCCGCAAGAGCGGAAGGAACAAAAAGTGACGAAAATGCTACGAATTAATAATGGAAGTGATGAAATGTATGCAAACTGAAAAAAAGTGTATCATTCACAACACCTAACTGACATTTACCTTTTACAACAACATTGTTTGTTACTTCCGGCCAAAATATCACAACCACACACAAGTTCAGCCAGTGGTGAAGATATCTGGGTGAGATGCTGAAGCTGTGGAGGAACAAGGGGCGGATGTGACTGAGAAGCCAAGGACACTATCAGCAGACAGCCTGTCAATCTGAGCAGCCAGCCGTTAATTATGCATAACTTTAAGACTTAATAAAATGTAAATGGGTGACTTATATAAAAATTCATCCTTGTGTAGTTGTCATGAAGGGGGAAATTAGCTATAAAGAGAAAAAAAATGTTGCTGTAAAAATAAAGTCAGTTGGGTGTTGAGAATGATGAATGGCAGACAAATTAATCTACTCATTTGATAATTTATCATTTTATTTTTCATTTCACATCCATTCTTACCCCTTTATTTTTCAATTCACGCATATTTTCCCTCTTACATTATTAAATCCTAGCATTTTCATCACTTTATTTTTTTTTCAATCACTTTTTGTTATTTCCACCCTTGTGGTCTCTTTCTCTAAATGATAAATGGCGTTTTTGTTTTGTAAATAATGAACTAAAGATGTGGAAAGTGATGAAACATGGCTCTTTTCATTATGACAGTTTTAATCAAATCAGCTTTAAATTAATCAAATCACTTGATACTTTCTCAGTCTATTTTTTATTTTACATCCATGATTACTGCTCTATTTTTCAACTTACTTGCATTTTTATCAATTAAATTATTTCCACCCCTCATAGAAATCAGCACTGTAAACCCACTGTCATTGTTTCGTTTCAAATCCAACGTGCAGGATTACTGTCAAACAATGAAAAACCATCCTGATACGTTCTGACTACGCTGTCTGACTCATTGTTCAGATGTGTATAAGATAAGAGAGATTTTGGCCATTAAAGTGTAATACACACTTACTCTGGACCGCACATTTCAAAGCCATGCAGCTGATCCCCTCCTATCCAACTGACACCACATCAAAAAGAATGATTCACTAAGCCACTGATAAAGTCATATCTCTGAAGCGCGGCCACATCCCTCGACTCACGCTGACCACGACAAAGCATGACTGTAGCTGTGGGTGCAGAGCAAACCGTTATTCAAAGGGACGGGGAGGGGGTCATGCTGGGACTGTGGCTTTTTAGGTCAATGAAGCTAGAAAGGACGAACTGCATAAGGGAGGGAAGGAGAGAAAGTGTGAAGGGAGGAAGGGTTCAAACTCCTCGACAGCTCTTGGATGTAGCTGAAATCAATGTGCATATAATAATACACCCTGGCAGCGAGTTGAGAAGTGGCCCATTTCATCCCATTACTGACCCACATCACCCCTGTCATCCTCCTTCATCTTAACATCCTGAGTCCATCTCTCTTTCCCATCTCTTCATCCAGGAACCACTGCAGTCAGCAGAGCCCCAGGCCAAGACACACACACACACACGAAATTACACCACCTAACTTCAGACATGGCTCCTGAGGCCTGATGAGTAGGAGTGGGGCGGACATGGATTTAGACAGAGAATGGTTGTCCCTTGGTGTTCACTGGGTCTATTCAGATTCCACAATTAGACCCAAAGGTCGGCCGCTGGCATGTCCCATCTGACGCCATTTATGACTCTGCTGTAGTAAATGCGTCTGGCTACCACAAAGCAGGCATCTGACCTGCCAAAGGGGCTCTTGGCTTCTCGGAGCCTGATGCTAACTAGAGTTGGGTTGATTGCCAGTTGTGCTGGTCCGGTGAGAGAGCTCAAATCAGTTTGTTTTTATGCTAACCTGCTAAACTGCCATTTGTCATTATGCCACGTTCTGGCACATTAAAAAGTAGCCTATGTTCCGATGCCCCCGTAGCTTACTGGGTAAACTTCATTCCATTGAGGCTACAACCCTCCCACAGAGGCCCAGGTTCAAGACTTGCCTTGGTGCCTTTGCTGCAGGTCTCACAATGGACATAAAAGTAGCCTACGTCAGCTGCATCACAGGGCTAACTCCAACTTGTACTGCATTAGTAATAAGCAATTGTGTGTTGTTTACTAGAAAGTTAATGTGTTTTTTGGGGTGACAAGTCAAGTGCAACACCCGATGGTAAAATCTGGTATACCAGTCAGGTGTTCAGCTGAACTAATGTCAAACCTGACGCTAACTTGGCAGACAGAACTAGGCTACAAGTTTTATTCAGGTGTGTGTGTTTGTGTGTGTCTAACCTAGCGTTAGGTCGTCACAGCAGACTTCTATGGATCCAGATGAGCAGTCACTGAGTTCGTCCACTGAAAAATCACTGTCCTGAGCATGCAGCCTGTGGACACATGAACACAGCTGTCACATGTCGGTTACTGTACATGCACATTACTGATGTTACTATCACTGATTACAATCAAACACACAAGCTACTATGTATGGCAGTAGAAAGAAAAAGCTGGCTTTCCATAGTGTGTCATATTAATTTACTTAAATGCAAATCAAAGGGACAGAAAATCAGATCAGATAATGCATATAGCACTGCAGATATTTTCATCTTAGTGAAAGTAAAACAGGCTCAAGAATTAAAGTTGTTTTCTTGAATTTTTCTATTTTAATATTTTTTAATATAACATTGTCAGAGACTTTGTGTGTGTGTGTGTGTGTGTGTGTGTGTGAAGGAGAGAACAGTACTCTGAGTCAGCCCAGAGGCTGTCAAGAGAACACTTAAACAATCAGCTCTGCTCCAGAAAACACCAAGTGTATATGTGTGTGCGTGTGTGTGTATCCTTGCACACACGTGTATCGCTGGAAAAGATACAGAGGAATTAGAGTGAAATGGCACTCCTCAAGGGCTGGTCTTTAGAGTGGGAGGCAAAGTGTGTGTGTACATCATAACGTGCCATGAGGAGAGAGAGTGATCTTGCAATAATGACAGGAGAATGACTTTACAGTTGGTGTCGGTAATTGGGGGCTTGTGATGGAAGTCTTGATAAACTGACAGTTGTGTGTGTGTGTGTGTTTGTGTGTGTGTGTGTGTGTGTGTGTGTGCACCACTTACCTGTAGCTGAAGGGAGCCACAGTGGCCATGTTGACTCTGGGTGTGTGTGCCTCCGTAGACGCTGCCTCCTCGTCTAGGCTTTGATCCAGCGTATCGACAGCCACCTTGGACATTACTGGCATGGTAAATGTGAGCGGTGGCAGCGGCAGGGGACAGGGCGAGCAGGCTGGACTGCTGTCCTCAGGAGTCCCCATCTCCTCGTCTGATTGGCTGGCGGAGTCACTGTGACCTTTGATGGCGTGCTCGTAGCCCGTTTGCGGAAGACAGGGGCGGAGGTTACCGTTGTTGGACATGGTGGTCCGGGCTGGGTGGTTTTCTGGAGGCTCTTCCTCTCTTTGTGGCACGACCTCACTCACTGCCTGGGATACAGTGTTGGAGTTGTCTCTTCCTCTGAACTGTAGCGGTGGACGCAGGTTGCTGGCTCCCCATGTTTGGTTCTTGTTGGTGAGAGTGTTTCTGTTGCGATTGCTGTCATGTGGAAACAGTGAGATGAGAGGCGAGGTGGGTTTTCCTAGATCCAGTGTGTCTTTGGAGTGTGGCGACGGCGCCCTACGCTGGGTTAAAGGGCTGCTGTAGGCAGAGCGTGACACCTGGGGAGCTGGTAGAGCTCCCGTCCGGTGGAAGAGCTGGCTTTTCAGGCCGACGTCTCTCTTCGGGTCCCTGGAGGAAGGCCCGGGGATGCTGGAGCCCCGTGGGCAAAGTAAAGGAGAGTGCCTGGGTGTGTGTGTGGGAGTGTGTGTGGGTGTGTGTTTAGGGGTCTGTGTTGAGGGCCTGGGTAGTTCACTAGCCCGGCGGCGGGGGTCTGCTTTGGGGGAGGAGGGCAACAGGCTGTGTGGGAGGGGGATTCCTGATGAGGGAGGAGCCCTGGGGGCCGACTTTACATTGACACCCCCACTCATACTGACCTGAACGGAGAAACACAAGAAGAGAGAGACACCTACAATGAGTTGAAACATCAAACCACTTTCACTTTCAACCAGCTCTGTATCATAACAATGTGGGGTAGTATGTGTAAATGAACTGAGGTAAACTTCCCTCTCTCAAACTATAGATTGTACTTCTGCATTTTCTTATGCTTGCCACCACCGAGTATAAAAGTGGATCGAAAGAGAGACATGACTCTCTCTCGCAAACTGAGAACACAGTCCAGTCAAATGGTAAAAATAAGCAGTGCTGATCAAATTAAAACCAAGATTCTGTAACTGCGTTGCCTGTTTCTCACCTAAAATGACATATATTTACTTGCTGTTTAACTGTAATACCAGATTGTTTGTTATTAATTGGCCGCCATATTGTTTCCTGCGTTAAAATGGCCACACTCGAATTACGTCAAACTGAAAGCTATAATGGACAATAGCAGACACTCTCTCTTCAGCCTCCTGGAGCGACAGAGGAGCAGCTGCAGCAATTAGCTCAGTTAGTTTCAGGAGATCCTTCCTCCCCACGGCAATGAGACTGTTTAACACTTCCTGAATGCAGCCACACACATTAGCCACAGCTGGCTGGACAATTTTAGTTTAATTTGATTTTTAATTTCTCTTTATGCACTTATTTTAACTTATATTATTTAATGTCTATTTTAACACCACAATGTTGCTGTTGATGAGGGGAAGTGCGGTTGTTGTTTTTTGTCTTTTATGAGCTGCTGGACAGCTGAATTTTTCCTTTGGTGATGAACAAAGTTCTTTCTATTCAATTCTATATACACGAAGAAAGATAGAGCTTTCTGTTCAGATTTTGCGTTCATGTCGTCCATATTTGTGCATGTTTTTTGAAAGCTGATGGATACAGACAAAATAGAGCTGTACCACCAGAAATTGTTGCGGCAATGTAACACACTTCAAGCAAGACCCAACCGTAGAACATGCTGAAGACTTTTTAAAAATGTCAAACGACTGGATTGGTCATATAGTGAAAAGAATTCTCTGTCCACATGCTGCATGTATTTAATGGCCTCACAGACCACTGCTGTCTGCAACGCAGCCTCCGTTACAAGGTGCTTTATTATGACCATCTCCACCATCGCTTCGTTTGCTGTCAGAATCTTTTGTCTGTGCTCTCTGGTGCCGTCTAGTTAATGTGTCGATGCTAACATAAAAGACGCATGGGAGTATGTGGGCAGTGACGGTTACAACCTTTGTAATGTACATATCAATCTTTGTATGTAAAGGGAGTATTAATGAGCCTTTAGAAGTTAATTATTCTGTTAATCCTGCTTCTTCTTGAGCCCTCACTAAGACCAAGAAGATCGCATTACTCCAGTTCTGAGGTCTTTACATTGGCACTGTTGGTTTATAAAGCAAGAATGGTTTGGGGGCCAAAATGTTCTGCTCTGCTACACTATGAAACATCGAGACCTCTCAGGTCATCTGGTACAGGTCTGCTTTCTGTCCCCAGGGTCAAAACTAGACATGGGAAAGCAGCGTTCAGTTTTTATACACACATATCTGGAGCAAACTCCCACAAAGCAGCAGGTCTGCTGCAACTTTCAGTTCTTGTCAAATAAAGGCTGAAGATTTTTCTCATGCCGCAGCCTTTTATTAAATAAAAAAAAACATTCATCTCTTACACTGCACTGTGACTGTTACTCTGGTATGTTTTACCTTGTTTCTATTTTCTATTCCCTTAGCTCTTTAATAACTGTTTCTAACTGTATTTAAATGTCCTTTAATAGCACTTTAAATTGCCCTGTTGTTGAAATGTGCTGTATAAACAAATTTGCCTGTGTTAAAGTCCAATCTGAAGTTTAATCCAATCAGGTAAACCAGAATTTGCTGATCTCATTACAGAGACAGTTAAACATCCACGGTATGTGAACATGTGAATCAAGCACATATGACAAACTGAGTCATGGTAAACCACGAGTTGAGCTTATTTTCGGCAAGTCACCGCAATCAAACGCCTGCTGGGAGTAAATAAACAAGACAACAAAACCAGCTTCACACACAGGAACATGCTCACGGCTAACAGCTGCTTTTAGAGTGTTATGTTCTCAAATAACTGATTTTCCCCACATAATGAATTCAAATGCACACTCGCAAAGACGCCCACAGACACACATCACTGCCCAAACGCGCCGCTCTCTTACACATAAAAGCTTTAGAGGAGGTATGAGATTGTTCTCACCTGATTTGTTTTGATTCCAGACATTCACAGTCTCTGTCACCCTCTCTGAAACACACAGCCCTCTAAGAGTCAGCTTGATATTCTCTCTGCCCTTCTGCTCTACGCCAACCGCAGTGAATGTACGTCAAGTGAAACATTTCGTGTAATGTTGTATAATCTTACTACCTCGTGATGCTCTGCTGGAGGGAAAGAGGACGGGCGACAGGGAGGGAGGGGGAAAGGGAGAAAACAGCACATGTAGAGTGAGAAGGATCAGAGCATCGGAGAGAAACAGATACAGTGAGTTGCTATCTGTCATGAAATGTCAGAATTTCACATGACAGTTTTTGGTCAAATCTAACTTTATGTTTTCAACTTTTGGAGCCTATCCCAGCTGACATTGGGCGAGAGGCAGGGTTCACCCTGGACAGGTCACCAGACTATCACAGGGCTGACACATAGAGACAGACAACCATTCACACTCACATTCGGCGTTTGCACCCTCAATTTATGTCCACTTTAAGCGCTTGTTTTTGCCACTGACATGATCAGATTATTATTTTAAGTGCCTGACATCTAATGAAAAGGATCCCTACAGAGATAGACATTTTTGTTAAAGAGTAAGATCCTTTTTTTTAACCAGAAACGGCCCCGATATCACTACTGCCAAACCCACTAGACTCCATTTAAATTAACAGTAATTTAGTCATTGTAAAACACACTTCATTTAAAGTTGCCAGAAACAAAATAAAACTCATAAAAGTCATCTTGGTTTGTCTTTCCACTGTTCCAATAAGGTAATGTACCTACCCATATGACTATAGGCATTACGGCAATAGGCGAATTTGCCAAAATGTCGAACTATCCCTTTAAATGGAGTCTGGTGGGTTTGGTGATGGTGATTTTAGGGCTGTTTCTGGTTAAACAAAAATGATCTAACACTTAAACAAAAAGGTCTATCTCTGTAGGGATCCTTTTCATAATTTTGTCAGACACTTATAATAATCTGAGCCTGTCAGTGACAAAAACAAACACTGTTAGTGGACATGTGCATATTGCCCAAAGTGTTTAATTGCAGCCTGTTTCGTTGCTGCCGGCTGCAGCGTTCTCTCTCAATACTGGACCACTTTTATCCATCAGTCAATTCTGATTTGTTGGACATAAAGAGATGTAAATTATACTGTATTTTTATAAAACATTTGCTCATCAGTCGGCCCATAAAAAAATAACAGTCTGAAATTTTAACTGTGAAAAATGCTTTAGCTAGACTTTCATGACTGTGTCACAAACAGAATGAACAGATCATGCTGCTGTCCAGATGTGCAGCAACAGCTGCTCTCACATTCAGCACAGACATAAACATATATATACACGTCACATACATGCACATACACAGTTTTACTTGTACTGCACGTTTGCTTTGGACCAGTGAAGTATAAGTAGATTTTATTATTATAATTATACACTAAAAAAAACACAACAGATTTAAGGCTTAACCCTGCTTGCCCTTTCTTAAATAGCAGTCATTTTGCTGCCAGAAGACTTCTCGGGAAGCTGTCTTCAGTAAATCAGACATGTGTCAAATTAAGCCGTCAAAGTCACGAGGATAAAATGTTGGATTATTTGACTGCGCATCTAATCGCAGTGTTGCTCACAGTGTAACACACACACACGCACACACACACACACACACACACACAAACACACACATTTTCCCAGCAGCCTGAGCAAAAGGTTTTTCATTTTTTTAATATCCCTGCAGTAGAGCTGCAGGATATGAGGAAAATAAGTGTTGCTGATATGCAATAAAGACATATTAAATATTAAGAAATATTAAAGTATACTCTGCTCTGCCTGTTTCTGCTGCTTTTAGTTCACCGCTAAAATGCAACAAATTGCATTTTAGAAAATGAAAGGAAATTATTTGACTGAACAAAGTGAACGCTGAACTGAACACAAAAGGAACAAATAATAAAAAATATGGTTACAATTAAAATTGCAGCTTTCTACTGATACTCTCTTTCAACTGGCTCAGTGCAATATTGCAGTCTTTCCATATGTGTTTATAGCACAAGCTGACACTGCGATGACAATAAAATATATATTGTGCAGCACTTCTCTGCAGCAGAAAGAGGCTGACTGCTTTGGCTCAAAAACTCAAAACATACCCAAAAATAACCTTTAAGTTTCTAATGAAGCTTCTCTGTAGAAGACCTTCATTTCACCCTCTCATAATATCAGACATAGTGACACAGGGAATGGAAAATGTGGGTATTTTGCCAAGGACTGGTGCTCCATCATAGCTGACTCAGTGCTAATGAAGACCTGCACAGCAGCGTACAGAAGCCGTGATGCAGCAGAAGGTAAACAGAGACAGATGTGATCATCCATCCTGCTTTTACCTCATTTCTCTTTGTAAATTCCTTCTCTTCCTCCTCGTTTCCCTATCTCTGTGTCTCTTGCTCTTTTTGTCAGGAGGGCCAGGCCACTAATAAGCATCAGAATTTCTGTCTGATACAATCCCCGCTCGGGTTTCAAGGAGCACAGGTGCGGTCTGGCTCTGTGCCTATCTGTATGGAAATTGGCTATTCTCTGGGGATCCAGCGGGGTCATACCGGTACTACTGAAGCCCACGTCGGGACATACCGAGGCTCAGCTGGTGGTGGGGATGTCTGCGTGTGCATAGATCTACAGAGAGAGACAATGAGACATTTCTCCCGACTGAAAGCAGCAGCTGTAAGCGCGTTAAAAACTGGCAAATCGATTTGAAGTCTGACTCCTTCTGGCATAAGGTGATATTTCACAGCACAAGCTTGTTCACATCTGTGGGGTATGTTCTTCGTGTCATGTGTTCAGACTATATACAGGAGTCAAAGACATTATTACTCTGTTACATAACTGCATTTACAATAGTTAGATTGTTAGTTTGTTGATGCTTTTCACAGTAGGTGCTTGTGACTCGTCCAGCTACTAAAATTTATTTCAATACAGACAGTGTTTGTAAAACTCTACAGGGAGGAAAAACATGTTAGAGATCAAATTTTTGATTTGGTTTCGGCTGGTTTAAGCCTGGTCCTAGGGCAAAAAGGAAAAACTACATGAGCTGTCAGGGCTGTCGATCTGTCAGTTATTTATTAAATTAAATGATCAATCAGATAGTCCCTAAAACATCATAAAAAGTGAAAAATAAGTTTTCCCGAGTCCGAGGTGATGTTATATCATATTTAAAATATTAATTTTACAGTGACTATATAACAGCACTTTAATATAAAGCAATATTTTTAGAAGCAGAAACAGACTGTTCAGCATTTTCCTATGATAAATGACTTAAACATCGATTAATATAACGACTAATCCCTCTGCAGTGGCTATGTGCTTAATGCTATAGATGTGAGCCTCTTGGCTGATTAAATAATATGCATTAGTGTGTCTGTGTTATTCATAGGTACAGACAATATTTTTAATGTTTAAAGGAGTCAGCGATTCTAGAGTGGAGAAAGACTGGTGTTCAAACTCAGTGCTCAAATCACTAGAGCTCATCTTGCGATGGGATCACTGCGATACAGCGATCAGCAGTTAAAGCAAATGTTGGCCAGATTCATAAAGTGGGGAAGCCAAATGGAAAGCCATCTCAACTACACACCTTTCTGACTCTATCTTGCACAGCTGTGATGTTATCGCTCTGTCTAAATCTGCGCACAGACAGACAAACATATAAACACCTGGAAAAATACTCATAGCAGCTTTTATGGTACTTGCTGCAACAACTGGTGTCACCTGGACCATGTTTTGCATTGATAACACACATATAGACTCTTGAGGTCAAAATAATACCAGCCATTGCAACATTGTAGGGACTGATAAATACTACTCTCCTCCCATCAGAGCCGCTTCAAGATGTCTTGTAATATCTCCGATGTTATTTATGTTCCATTACTTTCATGGTGTAGCTCCGTTATTTGTGTGCAAGTGGAAGAAGGAGGGCAGCTGGCAAAGTGTTGTCTCTATTTTTCCCTTTACAGCACCACAACTGTGTGTGAACACCAATATTTTTTTCCCAGCACACAGAGTGAACAGCTGCAGACTGTGAGACGATACTTGTGGTTCTCAAATGGTGTGCCGTGGTGCCAGTCCAGGTGTGCCGTGGGATTTTGTGATAACCACACACTATTATAGCAATATTCAACTGGGTCTATGCAACAAGTTATGAATGAGTTTTTAATTTACTGTATCGGTGTGTTGATATTATCATTTCCTGATTTCCTAGTAAAGAGGCAAACTCTAGCTTTTATTGAATTGAATATAAAAAAACCTCACTGGGAGCCTATTTGTCGGAGTTCGTGCATGGGAATCATTAATGTGTGACACATCAAAAGCCCTGATTGGCAGCCAGTGTGAGGGATTAAAACATTTAAAAGAAGAAAGCCCTGATTGGGACAATGGTATTTTTGCTGTAAGTGAATGTAATGATCATTTGGCAAACTGCTGATAAACAGCATTTGACTAGTCCTCAGTTAATCTGCTAGGGTGGTACTGACATCTGCTGGGCACTGTGTGCAACAGCAGCAGGGACTCACTGATCTTCCATTCTGTCTAATTATCTAAGTATCTCCACATAGCTGAGCGTTAAACTACAGTACATGAGGTGATTGAAAGCACTTTTTCACCTCGGTCATAAATAACAGCAGGTCAGAAATGTACTTTGTGTAAGGAGGAAAAGAAGAGTTTAGCCTAACAGCCAGCATTAGATGTTAGCTGCTAACTTCATTATCATATTACAGTATTTAAGTTAATGTGTCCCATGACATACTCCACCTGAATTCAGTTACTGTATCTCTGATCAAAGAAACATGCAACCCCCCCTCCGCTCTCTCTTCACACACTCACCCTTGTGATAAAAAAAACTCTCTGACTCATCACAAAATCAATACATGAGGTGGTAACACAGGCCTCTCTGTCTGTGAACTGAAGGACATTAGCAGCGCCTGTTTGTGTGTGTGTGTGTGTGTGTGTGTGTGTGTGTGTGTCACCCAGTCTGGAAAGTCAACGATAAATGAATGTAATTACCTCCTTAATGACAACAACCAAAGCAACAGTGATAATGTGCTGTCATAAATCATCATACAGTATGCTGGTGACACACAGAGATGCAGAGACACTTCAGTGTGCTGTTCCTAGAAAGACTCAGTTTCCTTAGAAGTCACAGCAGAGCAAAAATAACAACATCGAAAGCTCATACGCAGCTTATTATAAAAATGTCATGTGCCAGATCTGCTGTCTCCCGAGTGTCCTACCTGTCAGTGGAGTGCCGCGTCCTTCAGTGTGCCGTTAGGCCGAGCAGCCAGAGCCGGCAGGACGGTGGTCACACTTCTCCGACGTCCCGGGAACAATGGGCTGTTTTTTCCTGGATCACAGTTGCATCCTCACCGCTGCCGTCCCATTGGTCAGCCACACCTCACCATTCAACGAGACAGGAAGCTGTGACAAACAGGACGACATTTTTGTCCAATCAGAGAGCCAGGGCAACGATGTGACTCATTTTTAAAGTCACTTTCTTGGATGAAATCAGTGTTCTCATCTTTTGGAAGAAAAAAAAACGTCATTTCAGACACACATGAAAAAATGTGTGTATGAACAATGAAGACTGTTTATGTTGTCATGAGTCAGTGACCCAGATGGAAATCTTTATGGCCGACAGTGACCTGCCATGACACATATTCTGTCATCGCCAAAAATCACATTTAGGTCATCTACAAACCTTGTATCTGCAGATTGTCGACAGTGCAGGGACACAACTAATGTTTTGGTTTTCATTTCATCACGGTGCATCTTTGACTTCACACCAGCATTACTACAGTTTAAGGCAGGTTAGGTTTAGGACTGTTTGAGATATTTTAATGATAATCAGAATGAAATTTGAGACTTTACAATAACCAAAACTCATACGTAGCCATGACAGTTAAAAATAGCTCAATTATTGGCGCCTTCCTAGTCATGCGACCACTCAAAGCACTTTTTATACACGAGTCACATTCATACGCTGGTGGCCGAGGCTACCATACTACTCACACACTCACACACCAATGGAAGCGCCATTGGGAGCAATTTGGGGTTCAATATCTTGCTAAAGGATACAGACTGGAGGAGCCGGGGATCAATCTGTTGACCTTCCGGAAGGTAGACGACCCTCTCTACCTCTGAGCCACAGCCGCCCCATATCACATTCACAAGAATGGAAAGGATGGATGGACAAATCAAAAACATAATGCCCCAGGCCACGGCTATCGGCGGCACGGAGGCATAAAGATATGAACCCACATCAGTGACTTAGGGATAGGGACAATTTCACCGAAATATTACGTGGAGAGGATAAGGGTAGAACAGAACGAGGAAATATCTGCTGTTTGTTGGCAGGTTTTCTTGGCGATTTTGTGTTTGTCACTCTTCATGTGGGATTCAACTACCTTGATTTCCATCATGCTGAGTATGAAGAACTTCACGTAAAATTCACCGAGCCTTGAACGCATGTACACGGGAGAATTTTTCCTTGTAGGATTTCTCCAAGACAGCAATTTCTGACAGAAATCTATTAATTTTAACCCAAACCACGACTTTTTTCTTACGTTAACGTAGAGATTCCTCTCTGGTAGAAAGCCCTCAAGGAAAATTTCCCATAACTGCCGTGAGCACTGCATTGTGCCAGTTTCAGCCATGCTGCAAAATCTTGGTAATTTAACCACAATTTTCTAAGTTTTTGTTGAGTTTGCACTTCTCCACATTGTCCAGCTATGCAAGAGGCATTCAGTGAATAATCTAAAAATAAAAACAGAACTTTAAAATACAGTGTCAGAAAACCATGATTCATAAAATCCTACTTCTCATGTCTGAGCATTTTTAAGACTTTTGAAAGGGTGATTTAAGACATTTTAATACAAATTAAGGCCTTATTCTAAGATAGATTGATTTGGCATTGAATTCCTGTGTTAGACCTTGTCATACAATGGTTTCATTCACTGAGGATGACCACTGAAGTTACGTGAAAGCTGGTGTTACAAGGTTTTTAATGAAACCGAGTACAACCACAGGGAGATGTCATCAGATTGGGAGTTTCACAAGATTTCTATGAAGAGCGTGAATCACTCCCAACCTGGAAAAATGATGCATGTCTAACACACACACACACACACACACACACCCACACACACACACACACACACACACACACACACACACACACACACACTCATTACACTGCACTCATTATAGCAGCAAAGACAGACAAACACAAGCACCCACACAAACTAAACAGGAGAGAGACGGCCGACCACATAAACATCTCCATGTGTGCACCAACAGTTTCCCTCCATTCTGATTCACTGCTACAACTCCTCACGTCGTCCAACACTCTCTACTGATCTTAGACACACACTATAGTATGCTGCACTGAGTCATACAGCCCCTATACCGCTGACTCAGGCCGATCGCATCACGTCACCCCTGGTTACGGTACACCCCCTCCTCTATCACCCCCTCTCCCCTCTCTTCATCCCACTTAAGCTCTGCCTTTCTCTCTGTTAACCTCTCTCTTCCACTCTAACGCCATCTCTCTGTTGCGCTGCTGACTGCGTGAACGTGTTTATCCCTTAAAACAGTGTGAGTGTTTATCTGTTCACACAATTTGGCAGTCATAGTTAACACTTGCACAAATGAGAAAACACAGATACACAACAGTTACATGACAAATGCATAAACATAAATCTAAAATATGAACCAAGGCTGCACTCACCCTCTGCAAGCATCAGGACAGAAAGCAGCAAATGAGTTTGTCTCCGATCTGTATGCTGCTGAGCGCATCAGACTCGCTCCCTGCCTTCCTTTGCTTCTGTCTACTTTTGGCTGGCGGGCCTCGGAGCTGCGAGCATGTGCATTTGTGTGTGTCTCTCTTGTCTGTCATTTCCACCCCTCTATCACGTCATGCCGCTCTGCTGCTGCCGCAGTACGCCTGCAGCCGTGTCCCCGCCCCTCTCTTTCTGTTTTTTCCTCCCCTCATCACAATCTCTATCTCTCAGTAATGGACCTGTTGGCTGCGCTCCCTCCCTCCCTCCCTCCCTCCCTCCCTCTTTCTGAGGTGAAATATAAGCCAAGCAAAAGCAAAGACAGGCCGGTCCATTAGCTGGATGAGTGTGGTTTGTGTGTGTGTGTGTGTGTGTGTGTGTGTGTGTGTGTGTGTGTGTGTGTGTGTGTGTGTGTGTGTGTGTGTGTGTGTGTATATACACATGGTCTGTATAGTGTGACTAACACATTGTAATTAAGCAGATGTAGCCACAAATGTGAAAAGCTGAAACCCATCATCTGGCTTTCGAAGTCTAATTGGTGGTCAGGAAAAAGCGGGACGATAGAGGACAGAAAAAAATCCCTGTGTGCTAATGATAGATCTTCTGACGACAAATGAAAATGTGCACAAAAACACAGAGTCACACGCGTACATCTGATGTCTAAATCTGTGTCTGTGCTCAGTGCGCATGCCTGCAGGAGGAAGCATCCTGAAGGAGGAACGGCCCATCCATCACTCCTCTGATTTGTCCCACACCTCTAATGAAAGACGACAGAGACAGAATAAGAAGAATACAAAGCAGGAGGGAGTGATGGAGAAATCAACAACCTCTCCTGGCGTCTTTTTCCCAGCTGACAAATACAGAGTAATGAAACACATCCCGGGTCTGACCTTGAACTTCTTCAGCCCATCTACGTCTATCCATCCTCACACACCACACACGCTGCGAGAATCTCATCACGTGCAGCCAGTCCAATGGAAACATCTGATCCAGTTTACAAACAGAGTGAAATGTTCAAATGTAACAGCAGTGGGACACAGAGCTGGGACCTCGCTGTTCGCAGAGACGGAGGTGTGAAACTGATTTCATCACTCGTAGTAACCACCTGAAAAGCTCCAAAGATGTTTTATTATTTGCTATTTCGACTACTGGACGACAGATTTTCTCGTGTGTACTCAGACGAATAACAACAACCTGCTTACTTTGTGATTTCTTTTTTTTTGCTTTTCAATCCCTGCTCCCTCCCCAGGCACTGTCTGTCTTTCTCTGCATCTCAGTCTCTTACTCTCTTCTCTATTTCTGTCTTCTCTCTGTTCTCATATTTCTGCTGTGCTGGCTTACAGTTTGACACACTGACATAAGGGACTGTGCTGAATATTTAATAAGGATTGTGATACACGGCAGCATCCGACTCATAAAGTAGCTCTGTAATTGTGTCTCTTTTTTTTTTTTTTTGCAGCGACCCCTCTGCGGCTTCACAGATTGTCGATACGTTATCTGTAAGAAGTTGTGTTCAGTAAATCAGTGGTCTGAACGGTCCATGAGGGTCCTCAGAGTCAGAGCTCTGTGGCTGATCACATATCGATCAGGCATTGACTGGCTGTGCTTACACTTGACTTATCTGCACTGAAAAGATATATAAATAATAAAACATATGTGCTGCTTCACTGCAGTACGCTAATACACACATCAACTGCTCAACCAACCAATGATAAATTGATAAATGCTATTAGGACACAGCCCACAGCCTAACAAGCACAGCACCTCCCCCACACGTACAGAACACATGCACACTGTACACATGACCCCCCCACCCACCTCCCTCCTCCTCTTCCTCCCCCCTCACACAGTACAGTATGTCCTTCATGCTGTAGACCACAGTCACTTAATTGCTCACCTCCAAATACTCACATTAACGTCAGGGCCGCTCTTGTGTGTGTTTTCAGCTCCCAACTGGGGATTCAAATGTGTGAGAGTCACCCTGAAGTCAGCCCCCAGCACAGAACACACTCACATGATCTGTTGCTTTGTCTCAGTGGCTCATGAAACGGGAAGTGACTTGTAACAGAGGGATTATGGGTAGGAGTGTGCAAGCGTCTGTGACGTGTGTGTATGTGTGTGTGTGTGTGTGTGTGTGTGTGTTATGGGCCGGGGGGTTAATGTCATAGCTAATCTACTGATGTCCCCCAAGGCACGTCCTCCCCCCTGAGAGACGCTGTTGTGACAAAGGGACACTTGTGTCACTGTCACCCGGAGGGACATCTGGAGGGATGGAGGGGGGGGCTACTCTAACATGTTGACTGTCTGGAACACGGGGCCTCAGATGTGTTGCTTAAATGAGATGGGTAAAATAATCACACACACACACACACACACACACACCACACACACACACACACACACAAAATACAGAAGTACTGAAACACAAAACACAGCAGGTTAATGTAGCCTGGAGGAAGTTACCAGTTCCCTGTGAATGTTTGTATCTCATTACCACACTGCTCCATCCACCAAGGTCACCAGCAAACTGGGGTTTGTCTGTTTACGAATGTGTCTTGTGAGACTGCACATTTAACACTAGATGGCGCCAGAGTGCCTCATCTTACAACACGCTGTCCCGGTTTAAAAGTAAGACTAAACATACTTCACATTATGAAGGCTGCATATCACAAGGCCAGAAAGAGTCTTAACGGTTTTGAGAGGACCCAGACAGAGCTGACCAATGAACACATCATCATATAAGTAACCAATGGTCTTACGTTGTTTCGAACAGTCGTTCTCAAACCTTTTAAACACGTACCACCTCTGAAAATACTGTGCTCTCCAAGTACGACAACTATGACCAGTGTTAACATCCAGTAGTGTAGGCCTCCCCTACTCAGCTGTGGACAGGTCACACAGAAGGCAGGTTTATCTCTACTCACAAGATTATTTATTGCTGTCTGCCACAGCCATGCTGTAAGGGGAGGCACTACAACTGGCACTTGGACTCCTCCATGTAACTCTCACACCACAAGGTCAGCCCTCCACCAGATGCTGTGGAGACTTGCGCTAGGCTGCTCGTCATCCACCTCAATTTCAAAAGGGCTGCTCGAAATACTCTCCCCCGATCTGCACTTCTGTTTGTAATAGTTTCCATTTGGAGCCACAACTGCAACTTGTTTTACCTTGACGTATCTACGTGCGCTCTATGTTCATGATCGTGACGATGTAGCAGGCTGATGAAACAAAAATATTACAGGAAAAGCAAAACGTGTTTTACATTTCAGGGATCTCACAGTTTTAAGTATTTCATTCGATATGAAGTATTTTGATAGCATTATATACATTTGATTTCATTTCTAAATATATTTCAAAATATTTCGGAAGTGCCATCACGTACCACTAGAGGGAGCTTGTGTTGCACCAGGGCCACATGTTCCATAAGCCCCTTTCACACCACCAGATTTTTGGTGGATGTTGGGCGCATTCTGTATAAACAAAAGTAGGTAGGCAGCATTTTGCCGCACTCCCCGATTTTGTTTTTATACTGCCAATGCTGAAAGAAGACTGATCGGGCTTTCCTGCAAATTTGCACAACTCCTATCTAAAAGGGCTTGAGTTTAGGATCCTCTGGTCTAGAACAGTGGTTCCCAACTGGTCAAGCAACACAGATTTCGCCTCAGTCATTAGTTCAAGGTCCACACAGTTAAATACATTCAGGGTCATACTCGCTTTTACCTATGTCATCGAGCTAGTTTGTTGTCTCTGTCAAGCCTTCTCCACAGCCTTCTGTTAGTTACTCACTCTACAGCAGCATGGCATTTCAAAGCTCTGGAGGTAATGAGAATATTTTGACCACAGAAGTCTAAAACAATCCTAATTCTATTTGATGGCATCCATTCGTCAGTGATGTCACCAGATAAATCAAATCCTTGCCACACAAAGTCTTGTGGTGGTTATTTTTGTTTCAGCATAATCTTTAATTAAATATTAAGCATAATAAAAATAGTGTCTTCCATTTATAAGTGTTTTGAACAGAGCAGGATGAAATTCCATACTGTCATTTATTTCAATAAATTGTGCTATGATTAAATAATAGAAGACTTATTAGAGCTATATTTTAATTCATATTGCAATACTGATTTTAACCATCTGACCCAGTCCTGGTTGCGACTTGTTAGCAATATGAAGAAAGAATCTGTTGACCATCACCTTTAAAATGTTGCCCTTCAAAAGAAAATGTCGCTGCCTCAGGCTAAGCTAGACTCTTTCTGCATTTACAATACCTGTACTGACAAGTTAAACCAGCTCAGACTACTGGGAGTTAAAATTCCCACCCACACCCAATGACAGCACTGACAGTAAACACAAGAAACAGAGAGGAGACTGTCACAGATCTTCCCAGGTAAGCGCAGCTGCAACCTCCCTCTGACCGTTACTTACTCTTTCTTTTTTTTATTAATGTTATTTTTGTATGTGACTATTTGACATTATTTTTCTGTTAACCCTGCTAAAAATCTAAATTATACTTGGTCAAAGTTTCATCTCAATTGATATATGTAATACGTTTGTACATGACATAACTTTACACTAGATTGTACTCAGAAAAACTTTATATAAAGAAAGAAAAACAATTCCTAAATGTTTAGAATTGTGAGGGGAACAGTAAGTTTGATATATCATCAACCCAAAGTTTAGTTAGAAGCAAAGACATCCATTATCCAAACTCAAAAAGTCAAAAGCAACATACTGCACAGTAGATAGAAAAGCTACTTTGCTAGCTCATGGTCAGATCTAAAAAGGTTAAATGTTGAGGAGCCACAAACATGACTCTCTTTTCCCTCCTGCCTGAGGGTCACTCTCAAGACGAGCTGCATACCTCTTTAACAGCAGCCCTGCAATTTGACATGTTTCTAGTTATGACTTGTTTAAACACGGGGCTGTTATTTACATCCAGTATTTGCAATTTACCCTACACCTCACCATTGATCCATGTGTTGCAGATTGGAATAAGCGATCCATTATGATCTAATCAGTACCGACAGACATGGAGGAAAGAGAAGACATCACCATGAGTACCACATGCGGTGCATGTCTCTTTGATTCTTAAAAAAAATATATATAGTCAATAGAGTCCTTTAATTTCCCATTCATTTCAAATTGTTCACATTTTATCTTCTTGTTTTGCTCTTTTAGGTGCTGTCTCAGAATGGACAGCAGTGTCCGATCCAAAACAAGCTGGTTGGCTATTTTCACAAGACCTTCTCCACAGCAACAGAAATTCAATCAACCTATTTCTGAGTGTGGACATCAGACAAGACAAAGAGGAGCAAGACCAAAGTTTAATCAAGTTCTACAAGAGAGACAATGTTCGGTGGACGTCGCCACTACGATGCAAACTTCTAGGTAGTCGCTGGTCAAATAAATAGTACTGCTTTAACAGGGTAGTTCAGATGTTTTTTGCATGGGGTTGTGTGAAGCACTTACCCATGGTCAGTGTATTAATTGCAGTAGACGATGGTCCGGTGATAAGAATGCATTTTTGCAGCTGCCCCATCCACAGCAGTACATTGCTCAGCTTCCATGGCAGCACTACTGCCTGCTTCTCCAAACTGGGTGCGCGCTGACTGTCATCTACTGTAGGCAATATACTGACTATGGATAAGCACCTCATACAACACCACTTCAAAAAATCTGAACTATCCCTTTAACAAATAAAAATAAATACCATTGGTCAGCAAAGTGGTTTACATAACAAAATGTCTTTCTTTACAGGTGATGTCGCATCAGGAAGTGGGGTCGACCGTCACATGATGTCAACAGTGATTTTCAAGCTTATGAGTGGATTTCATATAAACCTAGGTCAGACACCAAAACAAATACACATAGCTACAATGTTGATTCAGACTACAGAAATCACAAGCCTGTAGACCACTAAATATAAGTTTAAAAAAAGGAAATGTTTACATTATTACAGAGATAACTTCTGCTGCTATCTACTGTTGCAACCAGTTAAACTGCAAGTTCAGAATTCAAGGGAAATAAATCTGTCCGACCTCAGCTGAAAGATTACGACGTCACTGAACTAGAAAAACTGATGAACGTATTTAAAATGTGTTTTTAAAATGAAACAAAAATCAGATTTAACAAAATCAACACCAAAACATTTAAAAAAAAAAAAAAAAAGTAAACATAAATTGAATATTTCCTAACACTCCATCAGTGCATTGAACTGAGTACGTTATTTAGTCGTTGAGTGGCGCAGTGATGTCATCACAATTGCACGATGTGATGTCACAAAAGGCAGAAGCTTTCTGCTGTAAAAGAATGTTTTTATTTGTTTTTATTTTAGATAAATATTTATACAGGATTATGATAACAATGTGTCACACATTTTATTGATTTTTTTCTGGACATTTTATTAACTTTTTTTTTTAAATTTAACAGTTTTGTCAATATTTTTTTCAGAAATTTTATAAACAATTTTGAGAGATTCTATAAATATTTGTTGGACATTTAATTGATTTTTTTTCATACATTTTATTACTATTTTTTTCTGATATTCTACTAATTTAATATTAATAAAAACATCAAGAAAATGTCTGAAAAATATTACTCAAATTTCCCCAAAATATTAAATAAGTTTAGTTATTCATAAGAGATTATTGACCATTTATGTGAAATTTATTATGAATAATTACGGTACGGTTACAATACAGTTTATCAGATATCATGTGAGTGAAGGGTCAATTCATAAATGACACAACCACAAAAAACAAGGGATCTAATATCAAAATCAACACTGACTTAGTGACTATCTCTGCTCAAATGTATTTTTCTTCCTTCTTTGTTTTCTTCCCTTCTTTCAATCACCTTGTGTTCTCAATCTTTTTTAATACTCTGTTGCAGGAAATGCAGCCATCACAAAAGTCTTCGAAGGTGAGCCTGATCATCTCGTCCCCTCAGTCTCAGAGTCACTCCTTGACAATAACATGTTCGCAGTCGCAGGCCGGATGATCGGCCATTCCTTCTTGCATCACGGCCCGAGTTTCCCTGGACTTAGCCCAGCCATAATTCACATCCTCTTTGGCGGTTCGTTGGAAACAACTCCTGTGACAATACAAGACTGCCCTGACCTCGACGTCCGAGACGCTGTAAAAATAGTGAGCGCTGACTTTAACTGTGATCAATACACAACATGAAAACATATGATCCCCTAAAAGGCTCTCTATATGTCACTTAATGCAGTGAACTCAGCATCGTGAAACTGCAATGTAATTTATTCTGCGCATGCTGCATGAATAAAACATGTTTTTCATTATGTTTTATCCAGCTTGATGGAGACGCAGAGTTAAACGAATTTGACGCCATCCATCAGCTCTGCCTGTCGTGGGACCTGCCAGCACCAAATGCCACCAACAGGAAATGGCTGTCTAAAAAGCTTCTCCTGCATGCTGTAATGTCAAAGTGTTTCTATTTATTCTAATTTAGCTTCTTAACTTGTGTTAATTTCTCCACGCTGGTGCCAGCCACACTGAACATCACTGTAACGTACAGCATGATTTCACCATGTCCTTAAAGAGTATTCCAAAGAGCATTGCCTACTTTTGGCATCGTAAAATAAGGTATACATGAGGACATTTAATAAGTGCCTATGAAGATAATCAGTTGTGGTTAGGTCAGAAAACACTTAAAACATTGGGCCATGTTAATAAACTTTCACTACATCACCTTCCACTTTAAAGCCTCTGATTCCCCTTTTACACCCACATGGAACGGGTTCCACACCAGTTTGAGCACCTGGGGCCACCTGCATAAACACCTTAAGTGAAGACTGGCGAAAACACATGCACATTCACTAGATACTGTAGAACCCTGAACAGAATCAGTTCAAGTGGTAATTTGGTGGAATTTGGTGGAACGGATGAATAATTTTGTGTACAACATGCTGTGTCTCCTGTATTGCAGGTTATCGAGCAAACAAGGCGTCAAATCAATCAGTTCCGAAAAGGCTTAAAAGAGACAGGACTGTGGCCACTTCTCGTTCACAGAAGAGACATAATCCCAATCCTGTTTCCCAGGGAATCAGAAGCACAAGTGACACCTCAGGTACAGCAGCAAAAGCACATATATCAGTAAGCTAATACTGCAAACAGCTGGTCCTTATTCAGACAAGGTTTCTTGGACCTGTGATTGCTGTTGGTGTCATTTGCCTTTCCTTCATAAACACCTACTTCACTTATTTGGGACTGTTGATTGCACCAATGCCAAAAACTACTGAGATAGTAGACTGTTTTGAATACAGATGGAGTTGCATGTGATTTCAGATGGTCTTGGATTGCATCACATGGCCAACCTCTATAACTGTTTTCTTCGAGAGCTACAAAGTTGAAGACGATGGCGAGTCCAATGTCATGGATGTATGTCGGGTATCTGGCTACTTGAAAACATTTATCGAAAACGGTACGTGCAATAAAACTACTGCTACTGTGACATCTCTCTGAGCTGCTGCAGCATGAAACCTTTTCAGTAGATTCTGTGTCGACTAATCAGCTGCATTTTTAACACAGCGTCTCCAGCTGAGCTAAAGAGTCTCATAAAGTTCTGGGTAGGATGGGAAGTGCCGGCCACAGAGATGAAGGTGGAAATAGTTGAGGCCACACTTCCGACAGCTTCAACATGTTTTGAGAAGCTGAGACTGCCGAGGCATTACACAGCGTACAAAGCATTTCGTCGGGATTTGTGTGCGTGCATATCAACCAGTTACAGCGGTTTTGGTTGTGCCTAAAGTGGGATAATGCTCACCTTAAATGTGTGTGGATTGAGTGTGTGGAACTTGCCAAAGTGTGTGTTGCACCGTGTATAATAAACCTATCTTTGATTACTGGTGTTTCCCTGAATATTTTTGCCTCTACAACAGTTTTACATTTCCTGCTGCAACTCTTGATTTTCACATGTCGTTGCTGAATTTACCACAGCTCTCCTGTGGGTGTCCTGTGTGGTCACTAGGGGTCGGTTGCACAAACTCTCCTTAAAGTCCTAGTTAAGGTTTCCTTAAAATAAGTCTTCTCCTTAAGGTTCCTTAAAATGCGTACTCAGGTATTTATGGTTTTCTCCTTGTCTTGGTGTTATATTTAAGGAACCCCTAGACCAGGGGTGTCAAACATACGGCCCGGGGGCCAGAACCGGCCCGCCAAAGGGTCCAATCCGGCCCTTTAGATGACTTTGCACACCTAGTGTTGACGCACTTATGAAGACTGAGAGGTTTCAGTCGCAATTTAAACAGTGAGTAGATATTTTATGTAAAATACTGCCTTAGAGGCTGAATACAGCTCTCTGAAATAACAGTAAGTACTTTCTGTGGTCATACTTAAAGATACTGAACATTGTGCAAACTATTATCAACCAGCAGCTTCAGTACAAAAGAGTCTGTATCAGATTTTGTCTTCAAACAATATTCGTGGAACCCTGCTGCTGAGGCTCTGACAAAACACCCATGTAATGAAAGCGTATTAGTCTGACTGAGAGTGGAAAAACTGAGACATACTGTTGAATTTGCATGATTTTTCTTTCTATTTTGTTTGGTAAATGGATGAATGTTTTTGGAATGAAAGAAAATTTTGAAGGGGTTAATATTTATAGGTTATTATGCAGTGGTTTCAGTGGTCCAGCCCACTTGGGATCAAATTGGGCTGTATGTGGCCCTTAAACTATAATGAGTTTGACACCCCTGTGACTGTTGCACAAATGACCTTAGCAACCAACTCAAAACAAACAAACAAACAAACAAACTTGAGACACTTCTGCCTCTACAATGGATACACCTCTGATTTTACACTTAAGATTTGACTGAATAAATTTTTGTTACAATTTCTTTCTACAATTGTTTTTTTGTTTTCAGGTATTTGGGCATCAAATTTACTTTGCAGTATGAGCTTTCTATGGTTGTATTCCTCCAGAGGTATAATATTTTCCTCCTCTGACCAACATGGTTTTCTTGTCTTCATTTCATCTAACTATAAGCCAGCACTGTGAGTTGATAAAGTCCAAGCAAACAAACAATCTCCATGGAAACCTTTTCTGCTGCAAAATCTCTTTCAACACAGTAAATGAGTTCATGTTTTTCCGTAACTAAGGAAACCCTCTAAGAGATTCTGTGCAGCTGTGTTAGTCCCTCAACTAAGGAGAAATTAAGCCTTAAGCGTCATACATGAAAAGAAAACTGCGAGGCAGTGAAACACTCTTTCTCTTTGTAAAACACGGTGTACCCAAAATCTCCTCTTCTTTTTCGAGTGAGGAGGAGGAGAAGGACAACGTAATCATCTCTGGAAGATGCTGAATCCATAAAGTTTTCTGAAGAATGACCCGGTGTGAGTCTATTCAGATCTTCTGTTTAGTGTTGCAACTGTCGCAAATTTCTTCCAGTAAGAATAGTGTATGTTCCTGTCTTTTATTCCTCATGTCCCTCAGTGTGTCAACGCCTTCTTTACTCTTGTACCTTTGGTTACTCTTGGTTTTACAAACTATTGTTATCGACAGACCTTGCCTCGAAATGTGGCCGATCGCTGTGCAGCCTCCACCAGTCATGTGGGGACATACATCACCAACCAGAGCTGAAGAAATCAAACCTTTTTTATTCTGTGCATTCTTCTTTCTGTTTAAAACCTGCCCCCTACATTACCCACAATGCAACTTTACTGCTCATAGTTCAGTTAAAGATTTAGGTGTGTTTTGCTAGTGGCAGCTGATGTAGCCTCGAGGCACTAGCCTCCAGCAGAAATGAGGAGCAAGCTGCAGGGGACTAGTGACATTGCTTCTTTTTAACTCCACACACCCAGATTTTTTTCATTTTCAAACTTTTGGTCTTCAGCCTCAGGTGACATCACCTTCAGCAGTGTATCAGATTTTTGCAGCTCTCTCTGGAGCAACAAAAGGCACACTGACAGTAGTACTACCTAAGACCTGTGAACTGTGGAGTTCGCCTTAAAGTCTTTTTTTTTTCCCAACAAAAATGCTAAAATAATCTAAAGCTCCAGCCTCTAAAACTGCTGACTTTCTATCTCAGTCCTCTATGATAGATGACAAAATAGACTTGTTTGTGTTGTGTTTGGAAATGTCACTTTGGACTGTGTAAAATTGTGACTTTCCCTCTTTCCTATTTTCTAAAAATCAGGAACAATCTGAATGATCATGAAAAACTCAATTTGAACATTTATCAATACTTAAAACAGCCATTAATTGCAACCCTGCATTTAAACAAACAGTAACTGTTGTGTTCATACTGATAATGCACATACAAGTCAGCGTAAAGAGTCACTGTATTAAGTTTCTTAAAGTTCAGTCCTGGTGTGCAGTACCCATAGTGACCACATGATGGTAGCAGAGGTCAATCACTGAAGAGCTGAATCCTCATCATCCTCTCTGCTTTAACAAGCAGCTCCTCAGTCAATTTAATGCTTTCTCATCCATTAAGCATTTCAGAGTGACCTTTACCAGCGCGTCCCTAAAGGTCACTTAAGACTGTGGTGATAAAATACAAAGGCTGGAATTACTTTGAGATTGCGTCATATTTACTGTGCGTAAGAGAAAACAGACGACTTACCACTGGACTCCTCAAATTGATTATCAGTTAAAGGTTAACCTCGAGCCAGATAAAAAGATAATGTGACAAATTTACTGTATCACAAGATAAAACACAGAACAGAGGGTAAAAATACCTTCAGTCAAAACTTCAAAAGGGAACATGACGAGTCATTTAAGATCATTCTTGACGCAGTCAGCTGGAAGGTTACTGTAGTGTAAACACTCACTCTCTCCCACCCAAGGTTAAGCCTTTGCAATCCACCAAGGACATATCCTCCCTATATTCCTGTCAACAACAACTATTCTCAGGTTTAAGTATGACACAGTGCAATTTCAGGACTGTGATGATGCTTTAAGACAAAGCCAGAAAACTTAAACATCAGCTTCAACAATGTGGAGTTTAGGGATGAAACTGTGTCCGATTTCACAATAAACCACGGGAAAATTCCCCATGGTTAGTGTTACTGCTGCAAATTTGTATTATGATTTAAATGTGTTTGATTAACAAGCTTTGAAAATCTCACGGTAAATACCAACAAGCATCAAACAAAACACAGCAACAATCTTCCAGACGCAGGCGCAGCACACAACATGGGTTTGTTTTGCTGTTCTCTTGTGTACATAGTGGGCGTGTAGCAGGCAAACCCAGTGATGCTACTGATCCATCTACAGTGACACGCAAGCTTTACAAAGACAGGCTATCTTTGATGTTTCTGCAAATTTAATTAGGGGTGGGCCATGAAATTGATGCTGTAAAATATCGTATTACTTGTCTTGAAAGACACTGTCAATACTCTGGCACTGTCATCTTTAAAGTCAAAAGTCTGGGCCCTCTTTGTTTTACAGCACAGATAAGACAAACAAAATCTATAAAGACTTTGTGATTATACAAGAATTGTCTCATGAAAGTTAAGCACACGGGCAACACAACGAACATGTACAGCACCCCAGACATCCCTCTTCCCAACAACGCCTTCCAGCTCCTCCTGGGGGACCCCAAGGTGTTCCCAGGCCAGATGAGATACAAAATCCCTCCAGCGTGTTCATAATCGTGATATGAAATTTTCAATCTGTTTTACAGTAGAGTTCACCCAGTTCAGCTCTTCTATAGTCTGCAGAGTGGGCCTTTTGCATGATTTCATGTACAGTACAGCCCACAACCAAAAACAAACAGCTCAAATAGAAAGGGGAAGGAATTTATGAAAGATGACAGACATTTTCATACATTAACCTAGCATCCTGTCACTGCACCAGAAAGGAAATTACTAAAGTGGCCTGCAGTGATGTGACACAAAAGGAAAGGGAGATAAAAAAATAATGCATTTCAAAATGTAGAAATTTGAGAAACTGAAAAAATGTAAATCCTCTTGCAACGTTACAAACAGCGCACTTTATATTTTTTCCTGTATTTAGTTCCTCTTTCTTCTTCACTGTTTCTGGCTCTAATTCTTTGTCAGCATGAAATATTTCCACTATGCAGGCGATACATGGCTTTTCAGTCCAAGTCCCCTCCCCATTCACCCCCCCCTCTCTCTGTCTCACACTCAGCCAGTCACTCAGTCAGAAACTCCACTCCTGTTGCTCAACACGCATTAAGTTTGCGGGCTGAAGCTGCAACAAAAGAGGCTCCTCCCTTTCAGCACATCTGGAACAGAGTGGAAAAGCAAAGGGACATACCAGCAACAACTCTGTCTGAGTGTATTTGTATCGCCGGGATAAATAAAAATCAGGTTAGTGAGAGAAGTTACTTTTGTCCTGCAGACTAAAAGTGCGACTCCTCCACCTAACTCTGTACCGCTGGTTTCCTGAACACACCCCAGAGCTGCATTTCACCGACCGGGGAGTCAAGCTGTAACCTGTCCATCACCACTGACTGACAGCACCTACTAACTGCAGGTAAGAAATGATAATATATCACAGCTTCCTGCTTGCTTCTATCTAATTTCCTACTTTCTGCCGATGCATGATGGGAGAAACACTCTGCCACAACGTGACAGCATTTTCAGTGCAAGTGAGGCCAGAGTTTGTTTGAACAGCTATCAGAGTTTGCAAAGACGTGTATAGTTAAAGTGTGCAGCTAAACAGTAACACAATGTGGAACAATGTGTGTAAGAAAACCGAATACAGTATGCTAAGATCTTTAAGCTCACTGGTGAGAGCAGTGTTAATATAGAACAGAGAGCAACTCCTATTATGATGTTTATCTCAGCCTAAATCACAAAGATGTCACATGCAGTCACATTTACTTCATGAACGGACTTCCTGATTTGTCACGAAGCTTCCACTTCTTACCTCGCATTCACGGTTTTAATTGAGCATTCCTGTGCAACCCGTCCCCACAAGTCCAAACTTGCAGAGCTAACATGATGGCTGAGTATTCATGTAGTGAAAATATAAGTAACTGATCTAAGAGAAGCCTTAACATCAATCATAAACCTCATGCTTCTAGAAAAAATTGGCCCCAAAAACCATTAAACTTGTCAAGTGAGAAGTCTCACCTCTCTAAAAGTTCCACTCTGTGCTCAAAATGACACTTGTTAACCCTGTCAGACCCATCGCCGCCTGTCAATCCTGTCAGATGCCTCGTCATAACAAGTCAGAGCAGCCTGTGCCTGCACAAGTCTAAATAAATATTGACGTAACTAACTAGGCTGTCTCATCATATTCCTCTCCTGCTGTTTTCTCACCTTCTGTTTACTTGTTTTGTGCATCCTGCAGCTGGGAGTTGGAGTCATCCTCACAACATGACGTCTTTTTCTGCTCCTCTTTGATTGTCTTGCCTCCACAATTGCTGCAAAGCAACATGAAAGAGTTGGAGAGTTATTAGACTTACCACTTTGACTCATATTTTCCTAGCTGGGCAGCTGGAAAGCTCTAAAATTATATATTTCTACCAATGGCCAGTACAAAAACATTCCTGATATTTCCGCTTACAATGAAAACTCTGGTCTTGTTTCCATGATTGTAGAATACGAATACAAACGACAAGCCTTTGAATAAAATAATCCTCAAAATGCCAGTTTGGCTGTTGAGGCCTTTCACTTTCCTCTGTGTTTCACATCCTATATTTCCCTGCTTCACCGCTGTTTCCCTGTACCTTACCCTCGGTTCAGACTTGTGTGGTTGTGCTCCTCAGTTTGTGACTTGTTGTTTCAATTTTAATTTTTGAAAGCACAGACAGAACGTTGACAACTCTTGGAGCAGTTACAGCTAAAGCCAGAAACTCAATGATCCAACACAAACAACTTCGGCTTTATATTAATTAGCTTGCCTGGGCAGTAAAACTTTTTACATATGAGACAGACTGTGTGCAAAATAACTTAATAAGTGAGGATCCTTTTTGTATCCTATAAAGTATTTATATGTAACACATACATGTTTAATGAATGTACTTCCCCAGCGATGATATTCACCATCCAATCCAGTTACACTCAAGAAAACTGCAGAGCTTTTTCTTCACAGTCAATTATTCCCATATCTCTTTTAGGATTTCACTGCCTGGCCTTTGAATAACCCCCAAAAACAGACTGAAACAGTCTGTGCTTACAATGACGGAAAGCCACAGCGCAGCTCCACCCATTACTTCACTCCGAGCTATGATTTAATATCATGCAATGATCTCATATTCACATTAACTACCGATCTGGTGACAGCGGCAAAGAGGTTATGTTTAATTTCAGGGTGTTGTATTTACTTTTAAAGAATGGCGAGAGATAACCTGGTGGGCTAAGCTCCTCTAGGTGAGTCTGAGAGTCACACGCTGTGTATTCTGACTTGCTTTAAAAAACAGGAAGTGCGTCAAAAGGTGATAGGAAATGGCCTAACATGTCTGTACTCTGCTCTGAGAGCTCAGCTGCGTCCTCTGAAAAAAGAGCTGATCCAGGTAGATCTGCAGCTGTTTCTTCATCTGACATATTTCCTGCCTAATGGAACAATCCTACAGCTTGGATTAAGAGGTCTGCTGAAGTGATGCAGAATGACACAGACAGGCAGGGAGTAGATGGTGAGAGAGAGGTGGGAGGGTTTGCCAGTCAGGAATGTGGATACGGATACACGAGATTGGACAGGGAGGGTCGAGCTGGGAAACACTGGGTAGAAACAGGCAGGATGCCAGGATCGCTCACATTCCACCAACTTTAAGACTCCTCGGAAAGTCATGTTTTCACGTTACTTCCACGCTGGCTGTCTCCACTTTTCAAGAGAGCAACAACTACCATCTGTAGTAAATGACCAAAAACAATCTTGCATTTTCTACTTTCCTTCTGGCTTATTGGACATTTACAGAAGCCGCAGAGAACTGGCAGGAGTGAAATTACAGTCTCTGGGCCCCGGCTTCACAACGCCATAATTACAGTCGACCAAATCTGGATGCTTAAATGGGGTTGTTAGAGCAGAAACTCTTGTAAATGTGTTTGCTCGATGGTTGTGTCAAGGACTTTATTCATTCATTGATCCATTTGTTTTTCTATTTAAGCCCTAGTTCCACCAGTAAATTACAGGCTTTTAAACCAGGTCAAGAAAGAAGCATTTTTATTGTATGGCTTAGCCACAGACACAGATTTTTACTCCTCTGGCACCTAGTATCATTTTAAATTGTATGCCCTCAATGTATTTTTCCCCCCTCGTGGTATCAAGGATGTTATCAAATACTGATATTTTCAAGGTATTGCATCAAAGTTTGAAATTCTAGTCTCATGACAACTCCACTGTTAGCTCCTGAAACAACAATCACTGTCTTTACAGAGAGCTTCTAGACAACTAGGATAAGCTGAAAAACAAATCTCAGCGTGTTTGTGTGTGTCTGTGTTCACGCTAAGGATGCCACTGGGAGGAGGAAACAAGTGTGTCTGCTGTAAGAAGACAGTTTACTTCGTAGAGGAGGTGCTCTGTGACGGGGGGAGATTCCACAAGTCCTGCTTCCTGTGCAGTGAGTAAACTCTTTGCTGCTTCCTGTCATTGTGAGCATGGTAACCGCCACGCTGCGGACACTTGTCACTTACAATTTAAGTCACACATAGTACTAAACTGACAGATTGGTGCAGGAATGAGTCCTAAAACCCGGAAATGAGTCAGCACTGTAGCACTCCCGGCTCCTTGTCTTAAAGCCAGTGGGTCTTTTGAATGGGTTTTTGGTTAGGTGCCTAAAATAAGGTCTGTGGTTTCCTTCTACTGCATGAAATACGTCAGCAAATCCCTCACTTGTAAATTTTCAAGCTTTTAGGTGTCTTATAAAAAGGTGGTTGCTAACAAGTGGCTAAATGGGACTACAGAATGTCGTCACGCCAAACACGCTTTATAGCCTCGCTGTGGTGGTGACGTTAAGTCTTGTGACCGTAGTGTAGTTTCTTTATAGCCTAATGTTAGTTTTTTACTTCTGGCGACCATATTTACGCTTCAAAAATCATAACAATGGTGTTAATTTGTGAAGATTTTCTTGCCTATCATAACTTGTAAGTATCATAAACTTGTGTTTATACTTAAAACAGTGTCAGAGCTTATTTTCTGCAATAATCCAAAATCCAAAAATGTATGTGCACAGGTGGAATAGTATAATAAAATGCAGATATCCCCCTGTATGACATTTTAACATTGGTGTTGATAAATAAAATCTATAAGGGACTGTTACTCTTTAATTATTAGAGGTTGAAACTTGTCATTTACTGTTGCTAAGTTAGATTTTTTATGTAAGAAAGGTTTCTAGCAAGCACCTCCAACTCATCTGCCTACACTTTCAACAGTTAAAGGTATATTTTTGTTTTTATTTTTATCTTAAAATCATAAACATGCATATGAAGTGTACAAAATTAATCCAATTTAAATAAATGTATTGAGTGTTTCTCTGCCTCAGTGGGAAAAATATGTGGGGTCATGGAGTCCAGTGAAAATATTTGTGTTCCTGCGTTGTAATCGAACATTCCTGTGATGGAATTTTGATGAGAACATGCTTCTTTGATAGCACTGTTCCATATATGGAAACAGCCTATCTACAGACATGAATGTACTCAAAAACATGAGCGCAAATATGCGAAACAATAATATACATGTACGTGTGTGTGTGTGTGTGTGTGTGTGTGTGTGTGTGTGTGTGAATGTGTTTTGCAGTGGTGTGTCGAAAGAGCTTGGACAGCACAACTGTAACTGTTCATAAGGATGAAGTTTACTGCAAGGCGTGCTACTCCAAGAAATATGGGCCAAAAGGCTACGGCTATGGCCAGGGAGCAGGCACACTCAGCATGGACAAGGGAGAGTCTCTAGGCATTACACCTGAAGAGTGAGTTAAACACAGACAGACATACATTCCTCAACCTCATTTAAAAGCCTTTAATGCACGGTTCCTTTCTTTCTCCGTCAGACCGGCTCCTCATCGTCCCACCACCAACCCAAACCCATCCAAGCTGGCTCAGAAGTTTGGAGGGTCAGACAAGTGCCCTCGCTGTGGCAAGGCTGTCTACGCTGCAGAGAAAGTGATTGGAGCTGGGAGTGTAAGGCAAAACACACACATGCTCATACATGTGCACGCTCGCAAAAAAAACCCAACCCCACCCCTTTTAAAATGGATATTCTGTTTAATTACAGGCGTGGCACAAGCAGGGATGTTTCACCTGTGCCACATGTAAGAAGAGCCTTGAGTCAACGACACTATCTGATAAGGACGGAGAAATCTACTGCAAAGGTACAACTTCCCTTCCTTTACAGGAATCAGTTGAAAAACCTGCACCTGAACACATCGCAAAAACTACCGCTAACAGCTAACTAGCACGTACGTTCCTCATCTGTGTGGGAGTAAATTACTCTGCATACAAGCAGGCAGTGGTAGTCTGTATTCATCATTCAAAAAGGGTACCGGAAGACCAACAGGACGGATTCAAGACACTAGCGACCACTAGTGTGCTAGCGAACATTAACAATTACAAAACCCTTTCTGCTAAAGAGCTCGATGACTAAACAAAATCTTATCTAATACATTAAGTTTGTTTTAATTTCACGCCCATTTGAACGTAGTTTGTTTGCTTTCCTCACTTCCACCTGTCTTCGCGTGCACTGACCTGAACTGCCAATCAGAGTGATTTCTCTCAGCCATGGTCCAATGCCACTTCAACATGCTGAATGGGTTAGAAAAAATGAACCAGAGCCAACTTGTACCAACAGTGTAGGACACACTCCGCAAAAATTAGGCGAACAGACGCTTGCCGACAGCCCAACAATGACCAGCATCCAACCAAACCGTCAGCTTGGTGTGTCAGAGCCCTAACGCAGCACAGCATCTGCATCAACTTAATAACATACACTTACATCTGTGTTTAATTTCACTCTGAGATTTAATAAGAGGCCTACAAGTTGTGGCCAATAACATATCTATTATAGGTATATATAGTGTTTTACTGTATGGTATCAAGTAATGTTATACCAGACCTGTTTTCAATGCTGGTCCACAGTGGTGAAGACAGGCAGGATGACCTGTGTTGATCCATTCAGGCTGCATTTGTCTAAAAGAGATGTGATATATGATGCATCATACACTGCTCACACAACATACACAGTGTGACTGTTGGAAGAGCAAGACTGCTCTTCCTGAGCAAGTGGTCTGTGAGTGGGTGACTAGGTTGTAATGAACACAAGCATACAGCAGAGGGCTCCCTAATACATAAAGATAGCCTCAAGCGCACAAGGATAATACAGTCAGGGAAAAAAATCGCTCAGAGCTTGTTTAGATTAAAAACTTTTCCATTAATGATTCTGGATATATTGAATTGAGAAAACTAGCCCAGCCCTACACAAACTAATATTTTGTTTAGCATTTGTGCAGGGTGTTTATTCATTTCAAGTTCTGGTTTTTCATATGTTGACTTATTCTAATTTTACATTAAAGGAAAAAAGCAAACACCGCAACACATAGCTTCTGTCCAAGCTTTATCACTCTCTTTTGCAAACTAAACTGGTTCATGTACACATAAAAGTTAAAATGTCCCAAACCTGGGCTGTTATGATATCTCAAAGACAAATACACACATGCATGTTAATCACACCTCACTGGGTAGTTAATGAAGCCATTTCATGGCAGACATTTTGACTTATCAAAGCAGGAAATATTGATGATGCTACACTCCATTTAGAGGGGCCAGTTCCTGGGCTCTGTTATGCATGCTCACTCCCTGATATGGCTTTTACTGTGACACTTAATGGAGCTATCTTTACACATGTGATTGTCTGTCTAGTCTGTTATGAAAGGAGTCTATTATCTCCATATCCACTGAGGCAATAACCCTCCCAAAGGAAAAAATAACAAGACAATGATGGCTGTGCTCCATTTAACTGAGCCAGTTCAAGGATTTACAACTACAGATTCTGGCATTTCTCAGAGTACAGCTGCAATCGATTAGTTGATAGACATTAAACTAATTATCAACTTTTTTGATCACTGAAAAATAATTTCATTCATTTTCTTTTTGGCAAAACAGCAAAACATTTGCTGGTTTCATGTTTCTTGAATGAAGAGAGAATTTCAGGCTTTTCTTTGTTAGGCCTACACATGATAATAATAACAACAATGACTGTAGCTCAGAGCGGATTGTCCACTTATCCACTTAGATCAGTGATTTGATCTTTGGCTCCTCCAGTCCGCATGTCAAAGTATCCATGAGCAAGATACTGGACCTCAAATTGCTCCCAATGGCTGTTCTATTGGTGTGTGAGTGTGTTAAAAACTGAGTATCTGCAGACCATTTACCTATAGGAGGAGAGTGACATAGTGCTGAAGCCACCAGCTGAAGGCACGATCACCTTTTGTTTTGAGTCTGGAGTGGGAGACAGCCAGTAGATCCTGGTCAGATGACCTAGAGACCCACTGGCAACATAGGGAAGACTTCAGAACTGTAAGGTGCCAGTTACACCAAAAGAAAATGCTTTTATTGTTGATGATAGTTTAGAGAACTGTGATCTTAGGGAAATGAACATTATTATCTGTAAGCATATTCTGCAATAAATATTGATATTCTGAATAGACCATGCATTAAAAAATAAAAATAATTATTCTATTTAGTTTTATATTATATTATTAATATACAAACAAAATAATTTACAGAAATAAATTACATTAAAAAAATATTTTTTTTATTTTATATAATAAATATTATTTTATTTTACTTTAGTTTTATTACATTTTGAAATACGTAAAAAGTAAATTAAAGTAAAAAACAAATACAATAAATTAATTATTTTAGTTTAGCTTAGTTAGGCTACTTCTGCGCAGCAAGTAGCGGCACCTGCTGCACGATTTGCGAAAATAATGTATTTTAACGTTTATTTTGCCAGGGTGAATATTAACCATGCTGGACTAAAGTAGACACCTTTAAGTTCATGAAAATTGTTTTAAAAACATAACCTGTTACAAGATAAATTAACGGATAAAAAAAAAATTACCCCTCACCCCCTGCTGAAGTCCAAGATGGGGCTAACGTTTGCTAGCTTTAACTTGAAAACATGCCATACACCAACTGTGGTTAACTGAAGGACATGACATTGATACTCTAAAGTGGAGTGTTTTGACATTACCTTTCTTTCCAACAGCTTGTTATGGCAAACACTTTGGTCCCAAGGGATTTGGGTATGGAGTGGGAGCCGGGGCGCTGTCGCACACCCAGTAGAGACCACTGGGATCAACGGTGACCTGTGTCCGCAAAGCTGCACTCCTGTTTTCCTCCTGCAGGGGGCAGACCGCTGCACCTGGCAGACACATAGACACATGCTTAGATTAAAAAACTGCATTGATTGCACAGTGGAAACAATGACATCATCTCTGCCTCATAAAGGCTCTAAATGATCACTAGTGCTGTTAAATCTTGACACATAACCTGCATTTAATACTGAAACATTACTTATCTGTTTAACGCTGCTTTGATGATTTGCACTGTCTGCTCTGTTTCTCTCTCTAAAAACAATGTAATGGAGTAAATGCTGTATGTTCTGCCTTTCATTCAGCATGATAATAAATACAGTGAAAGCATTTTACTGTCTTTCTTAATTGGTGCAAAGATTACATAAGAACATGTGAGTGAAACTGTGTCTGTGTGTGTTTAAGGAATCGGGAAGTTAATTAACAGAGGGTGACATCATGTGTTTAAGTTTCAAGACATGTCACATGTTCATCTATCCATTCCTCTCATAACATCGCAGTGACACATCACAGTGCTGGGACATCAGTACAGGATCTTGTGAAGTTGGGGGAATCACAGCGCCGCTCCACCCATACAGGCTCATGTGACACATCAGAGCCATGTTACCGTCAGGGGTGTGAAGAATGACAAGGAGGCTGTTAAGTGTCATAATTAAGCTTTCCCTCTGTGGGAGAGCGGTGAAGTGAAACCTCTTTTGTTAGGAAAAATGTCGCCAGTATCTCCACTTGATTTAACTTCAATCAGTACAGTCAGTTGCCTTTCATTGGAATCAAACATGTGTGCTTTTATTTCAGCATGTGCGAATGTTTTATAATGTATTAAAGGTATAAATACGATATCAGAAGTGGGATAGTCATCTGTTTATATCTGCTCAACAGATCTTTATTTTGCTTCTCTCACATATTACAACATCTGACTTCTTTACCTCCCACTCACATTCCAGCTCTCAGAGACACACAAGATGAAGCAGCTCGCCATAAACACTTCTTCTGGCACTTGCATGAGCAGCTACATCTGATTCAACTGACTTATTTTTAAGTGTATGGTTTATTTATACTGACAGGTGTGTGGCAGGTTTTTATAGGTGTCCTGTGACGTAAGTGGGAGGTGGCTAAACCCACCTACCTGTCTTTCTGTTAACACATAAACACACAAAGCTGTGAAATCACACTGTATCCGTGCACTTGCGCGCGCGCACACACACACACACAAGCAGGACATTTCATAAACAGCCCGGATCTCCTCCTGCCGTCATCAGGAGGAGGCGGGGAAGGTCCACAGCAGAGCCGGGCATGTTCAAACATATCCAGGCAGACCAGCCTACCAGGCTCCACACACTGCTGTCATTACGCATGGAGTGCATTGACACACAGGCTTTATGAGAGCTGTTGTATTGACTTCTTTCATTTATGTCATAGCTTAAAAATATGTTTCCGTGAGAGACACTTGGCACCGACACATATTAGATGTGTATTTGATGGATTAATGTTGAGGCGCATCACTGCTGAAGACTCTCCAAGTTTCGGCTCTGTGTAAAGACTCGGGCTCAGTGTGGCCATGTCCTTCCCGGCCAAAGTGATGAGAGACGGGCTGCTGGAGAAGCGCAGCAGCGGGCTCCTCCAGCTGTGGAAGAAGAAGCGCTGCGTGCTCACAGAGGAAGGGCTGCGTCTGCACAACTGCAAAGGTGGTGGCGGCGGTGATGCTCCGAGCGCAGCGTGGAGCTCCAAAGCCAAGGAGCTCCGCTTTGAGCGCATGGCCACGGTGGACTGCGTGGAGTACAAGCGAGGGCTGGTGTACTTCACCGTGGTCATGGCCACGGGGAAGGAGATAGACTTTCGGTGTCCGCAGGACGGCACGGCGTGGAACGCGGAGATCGCTCTGGCACTGGTGCGCTATAAGAACCTGCAGGCCGTGCAGACTGGGCGGAACAGGCACCTGTCAACAGCACACCTGGGCAGCACTGGGGAGGATGAGGAGCTCTGACCTGGTGCAGGTAAGCCTTGAAAAGACTCACCAAAATGTAGCCAATAAGGGTTCTTTATTAATCTACTTATTTAGGCTCACATAGGCTTATTTTGGGTCAGAGAGACAGTGTGGCACCACACCCTCCCATAGCTGGAGTGTCTCAGGCAAATTCACTCCCAGTAGCCTACCAACTTTGTGTCAATGAAACAGTAAAACCCAAGCACATCAAGGGTTAGATGACACAAGAAGTGCTCAACTATTTGCCATCAAAGTCTCCTCTCAGTGCTGTTAACTCCCCTCCTGTGGCTGGACTGGTGCTAATAGCTGAAACAAGCTGCTGCAGTGATTGGATGGAATGAAAACATCCATCCTCCTGGGAATTGTGGTGGCACATGGCTGAGCAGCACTCACCTCTCAAGCTGAAAGTTATTTACAAGCACCACTTGAGTGTTTAGATGTTCCACTGTAGAGTCAAAGCCGTGTCAGTTCTTTCTTACTATGGTCATCGGCCTTATCTGCACCTCAGTCGTCTTAGGACACACACCAACTCTCACTCCAGGACATAATTACGATGCAATGTGAGCCTCCAAAATAACATCTGCCTGCCTCTCCCTCACGAGGCAGCCGAGTATTTTTAAATACGCACACGCTCACACACACTTACAGCCTTCTTCTGTGTATTTAACAGACCCTAAGGCAACTGGACATTTGGGATGACCAGAGCTGAGCACCCCGTGTGTCCTTTTCAGCTTTTCCACATTTGGTGCCGTCACATGACAGCGGTGTTATTTAGTGAAACGGGTCACTGAGATCTCAAATGTTCATGAACTGTGTGTGTGTAAGTCTGAACTATGAGCTCACGGTCCAGGAATCCACAGCGATGCTTCCTTAAGAGAGCTGCAGTAGTCAAGTGCCCAAATTAACTCTAGTAGCCGTGGTAACAGTGTCACATAACTCACTACAAATGCATTTTGTAGAACACCATCAGCCGTCACAGTATCGAATATATAAATTAAGGATTTGATATTAAAAAATCTGCTTTTCTTTCTCCAGCTTTTTCACTTCCTGGGAGGGAACCAATCAGAGTGGAGCAGAGGACACCAGATCCATCAGCTTCATTCTGTGGTGCACAGCATGATGGGATGTGCAGTGCAGCCATCAGTGAATATGGATTAAAGGACTGAGATCAAGTGTTACAGACACTCCTCAATGAGTTTATTCACGCTGTCATACAAAGCCTAGGATTCTGATATACTGTAAGCATGGATTTTTTGTTTTGGTCATGACCTCATTGCTTGAGGTCACCGCGGAGGCCGCTGCGAAAGGAAAAGATGGCGTTATTTGGGCAGAGACTGAGGATCTGGGACACCCTTTGTGCCTTGACGTTTCAAAAATATCTTCCGTTTTGGACATAAACTCCCATCGTCCTCTGACGTTGCTGAAACAGGAGTCACTTTATTTCTCCAGTCTTGCCTCTGATGGAAACAAACCGCTGTTTGACTGGCTCTGAAACCTTTTGCTACAGACTGAACTGATCTGCATGCTTTTTCTAAAGACGAACATGAAGAACAAATATTTTGCTCATATACGTTGCACACTGTATTCTATATATTTGCTGAAACCATGTACAGTATTACGCTCTTCAAAAGATTAAATACATTTTTGTCTGTAATCTTGAAGTGATTCTATTTTTGAGCTTCAGTTCCCCCACACTGGAACATATAATATCTCTTAGAGCTAAACAGTCAGCTGCAATTTATTTTAGGTTCAGACCATTAATTGCTAAGCTCATCTGTTTCCAGTTGTGGTGTAACCTTGCTGTTATAGCCTCCGGAAAAAACACACATCCCCAGACACACAGACACACACGCACACAGCGGCGTTGCTCTCCCGTTCTTGCGTGTTTGCTGAAGTCAGTACACCTTTTGTTCTGAGCAGCGTGGAGGACTAATGAGAAGCTTAGTGAGCCCGAGGCGTGTGCACACAAACATCCACCCACACATACTCACCTACAGGAGCCTTACGTGCACACCCAGCATGAAATTCAGCAAGGCCTCAGCATCAGCAGACTCTCGTTAGCGAGGCCGAGCGTATATTGTTCATTCAGGCACATTTTGTGTGTCAAGAATAGAGCAGTGTGTGTGTGTGTGTGTGTGTGTGTGTCTCAGTGCAGGTCAAGAATAAAGGGTTGATTGTGTAGCGACTTCTCCCATTACTGTGGAAAACCCCAAAGCTAGCCACACCGCATGAGTCAGCAAGGGACCAGGAGCACTGCAAGGAGTGGATACACCCAGTGATGGATTATTGGCCTGAACAGTGTGTGTGGTTGTGGGCACGGATAAATACACACAACACTGTATGTGAAGAGATCTGTGGAGAATTACGAGGTAGTGGTTATGTGTTAGCCTATACGTCCTTTAACAAACGGTTCGGGTCAAATGTGATCCATTTTCACAACAGTAAAAACAGCCAGAATGCCATTCTCTTAGCCTGACATTTGATGACTTTTCCTCAAGTAACATAAAATGTGCAAAAATTTAAATATGAATTTTTTTCTACCTTTGCACAGGTGCAACAAACTTTTGTTCACTGAGGTTGTTCCGGGTCAAATTTGACTTGTATCTGTTAAACTTGAATTTAGACCCACACCAGTGTGAGTCCAGTCAAAGCTTGATTTCAATGGTATGAAATCACCCTGATCTTCCACAGAGCAATCGCAGTAAAGACTAAAGGCAACCAAGTGTTTGACTTCCAGTTTATCCCTCTGCTAACATGGATAGGGATAAAATGATTTAATTGTGAAGCTCTTCTAAACTGTCGACATGCTCTCAGACTGAATGGGTAAAATCCCGATAGTGAAATGAGTCATTTCACAAGGGTCGTGACGCTCAAAAAAATGTATCCACTGATTTACAGACGTCTCTTTCACAATGGAAATCTTTGGAAAAAAGTTGTTGGCCCCCATGGCATCATGTCACGCAGTGGTTCCCAACTGGTCCACCCATGAGGTCCAGATTTTTCCTGAGCCATCAGTTCAAGGTCCGCACAGTTGAATCTATTCTGCCTCATACTTGTGTTTGGCCATTTCATTGAGCTAGTTGACTGTCTGGAAATGGCACTTTAAAAAGAAAGCTGTGCCAGAAATTCACTGTACTCCAAAGTAAAGTGTGTCTTTTTACAAACTTGATACATTCACAAGGCACTTATGGTACATTCAGAATGGACCCGCGACCTACTTTTGGGCTTTTGGACCGTGGCCCACCAGTTAGGAACCACTGATGTAACAGACCCGGACGTGGACCACGTCCACTTTAGTGGAAATAACACGCACATCCTCATATCCTTATTAGGGCTGGGTGCTGGACAAAAGAGGCCACATGTAGAGCGAGAAACAATGTCCGCACACCAAAAAGCTCCAATAGAGTGAGTAGTTATTTCAGCATGAGGTTTTTCTCGTTCTACATTTAAGTGTCGGGGTCAGCTGCAGACTGACTTGGCAGAGATGGCTGCCATATTGATTTTGCAAAGATTAGTGTATTGTGCTCATACCGCCACTAGATGGCACAAAAAAAGTGTCCACCAACGAGGACAGCAGGCCTAAGTTAAATAGAAGGAAGTATAAAGGTCAAGTAAACCCAAAATGTAATGTCGTCACATGAGAAGGGTCTCAGGAGGATATAAATTTAAGCTGATGTTTGACACTGCTTTCACACTGTGTGGCCCACAGAGCAAGCGCAATGCAGACTTCTGCCATCCAAGACTTCCTGTTCAGCGCTCTGCTAACTTGCATAGCAATAAAAAGATTAAATCATGTGGCTCTTGCAGACTTCCCTAACTGTATTGGATCGAATGGATCAAAGTTTGATTGCGAAACTATGTTTGAAAAAATGTATCCACTAGTTTACAGACGTCTCCTTTGCTATGTAAGTCAGTGGGAAAGTCTTTTTTGGCTACAGGGCATCATGTGACGCTGTAATTATACTGTTGGGCCACAACCAAAAATTGGCTTCAAAGCCTGGCACACTTCCTGAGAGCCTGGGCTTCACCCTGTCGCAAGATCTGCACCTGCAAGCACGAGCACCTGCAATGTTACAAGATAACTTCGAAGTAAACTAATTAAAATCCATCAATTCCCAGCTACCCAGCAGAGATCTAAAGAGGGGTGGAGTGGGGTTCATAAGACTCCAAAAGGTACCTGAGCTGCTTTGACAGTGACTGAGGTCATGGCAACAAGATTTACTGACCCAGAGGTCACTGATCTTTTCTTCCAAGATGAGACTGCAAAGATTACTTTCAAAGTAGTATTTTTTTTTTTTAAATTTGTTTGTAAAATGTTCACTAATGTTAAAAGAAAAGTTGACAGGTCTAAATAGATAGTAGCTGTGAGGATATTTGTACCAATGTGCACAGTGTGTGATGGTTGTAAAGGTGATGAATGGTCCTGTAATGAACCCCTGAATGTTCTTGACATTTTCAGTGAAACATATTTAAATCATTATGGCTGTAATATTTTCATGTATCACATAAAATGGGCAATAATATCGTCTGATATTGTGTAAATGTCTTTCTCGCCATTTACGAGTGGTGCAAACCCTAAAAAACACACTCTCCCTGCTCTCTGATACATTAATTATTAGTCACTCATTTATTAATGTCAGATAGGCTATTTATACATTCCAATTAGGTTTGTGGTTAAAAATTTGGTATACGCACCTGATTCTGATTCTTGGGCAGCATCAAATCGACCCAAACCATTCTGTGAAGGGAACGAACATGAACATGTGTAAGGGTTAAATCCAGTCCTGCGGCGTGTATGTGTTCACACCACTCAGTGGAATGTACTGTCTAAACATCATAACCTCTGTCCAGGGTGTCTGGTTTTCTCAGCAGATAAACACACACAGACAGTGACCTGCAATTTCATAAACCAAACCATAGAACATGAATGTTAGAGCAGTACTGACGGTGATGTTATGGCAAATAGGACGGACAGCTGATTAGGTTATCAGTACTAGAAAGTAGAAACAGAAAGAAAGGGAACATATGTGTGTGTGCACGTCTTTGACAAGGACTCAAGATTACACTTCAAAGTGTTTTAAAGTCTTCTGTTGAGGCTTTACCAAACAGAGCTGCTGTCTGCTGTGTGAGTGTCAAACCACTAGAGGTCTGTCTCTCTCCTGCTGAGAGAAGAGAGCTTCTCTGTTCACTGTTGTTTGGTTGTAGGTGTACGTGTGTGTGTCTGTGAGGCATCTCTGTGACTTGTACATCAAAGTATATGACAAGTCTTTATGTAGTGCAGGCACTGATAATATCATCTGTCTTAAATTGTTTTTGTCTGTATGTCTGTTATACTTTTGGTTTACATTATCTTCAATCGACCGTCACATATTTTACAATATGCTGTATAAACCTGAATTCCATATCACTGTGTGAAATGCGTCATACTGTCTTTTTCCCCCCTCTTTCTTCTAGAACAGGGTTCGGCAACCTGCAGCTCCGGGACCACGTGTTTCTTTAGCCCCTCGACTGTGGCTTTCTGTGGCTTTAACAAAAGATTGTAGAAATGAATAATGACATTTTTTAAACATTCTAATTTTCATTTATCATTGTTGTAGGCCTTAAGAATTTTTTTTACATTCTCCAGTTGTAAGAAAAAAAAATAAAAAATAAAAAAAGTGAATCCTACAGTATGCACCAAATAAAATAAAAAAAGTTCTAACATTTAAACTAATTTTTATCTAAAATTATTATCATTGGTTAAAAAATGGCTCTTTTGATAGTAAAGGTTTGATCTTATACGTTCACATATTAAGTTCGATATTTCAAATATGTAATTTCTGAATTTGACCTTTTGATAAAACAATAATTTTGTATGGCCTGTTTTACCCCTCTGCAAGCCAGTATTACAGATGGAAACACACCTGTTATAGTCTTATAGAAGTTAATAACCGTAGTTCAGTTGTGTGCACCTGCCGGTCAGTCTGGAAGTACTGAGTGCCAGTTCTGCGTTCTGAGTTCTGGTGATAGGACTGCCCTTTCATTTTCATTTGGGTGCCCTGAAGTTTCATTTAGTCTGTCAAGAAGGTCTGTCTGCGACGCTTGAAGCAAGCCAAACAATTCCCAAAGGCCTCCCTGCAAGCATGTCTAGCATTTTGATCCGCCCTTCGAGGTTTAATCGTGAGTAAACAAGACTAAGAGTCTACAGCCAGAGTGGCAGCTCTGGGATGCAGCAATACCTTGAGCTAAAAGCTAATGCCCCCATGCTAACATGCTTACTTAACAATGTTAACATGCTCATGATAAGCTGGTGTAATATGTTAATTATCTTTGTTTAGTGTGTCAGCATGCCCACAACAGCTGAGGCTGGTGGGCTGAGTGTTATTAGCTCTGCAGGGTTTTGGTCACAAACCAAAGTTCTGACCTGATGGTAGTGCTGGAGGAAAAGTCAGGGGGTCGACAATGTTTCATGGCAATTCACTAAACAGCTGTTGAGACATTTCACTCAAAACTAGAAAATACAACCTCATGGTGGCACTTAAGGAAAAGTAATGGGATAATCAGAGACCTTGGGATTCACCCTCTGGGGACCACAAATGTCTGTACAATATTTCAGAACATGTTATGTTACAGCCATTAAAGTCCAGTGTGTAAGATTTAGGGGAATCTAACAGGGAGGACTGTAGACTGCAACCAGCTGAAACAACACTAAATATGTGGTTTTAGTAGGATTTTAATTTATGCAAAGTTTATTACAGCCCACAGTGATTGCTGACAGTGTTGCTAAATTTACACCCCGATTCCATCACTGCAGCTCAGAATAACACGAGACACCTGTGTGCGATGACAGCTAGGAAAACAAAGATCACATTTTATTAGAGTGATAATCCACACACTGCTAATTGGCTCCTGTTATTATTATCATATAGACCTCATCAGTCATTAACTAGGCTTCTTTTTCCACCCTTTACTTCAGCAGCAGAAACAGTCAGGTGTTACTTCAAAGTGTTTTATGAGACATATTCAGAGTAGTTTCGTCATCAGCCAATGAAATAGCAAAAAATACTCTACACTAATGTCACATACAGCCAAGTACCAACACGTAATGTACGTCTCAGCGGACGGTGGATTTTTGGATGGTATTTTCAATGTTCCTACATTGTCTGTTATACATTTACAGAGTATTGTTCACATTCCACGCCACCGACATTTCACCGTCTCGCAGCCCCAGAAAATTTCAGCAGCGTTTCATCTCATACCATTTGAAGTAGCCCACATCATTCATGGTTCTGATGAAACTGGGCTTTTATCTGCATCCTGTATGCTCAGGCTGGCCTTTTCATTGGCATTGTCTTGTGTACAAAGCTATTCTTGGCCTACTTCCAGCATACTTATGTGCGTACATTAAGCAAAAATTGAAAATGGCTATGCTCTCTGTTCACAAAACATGTTTTTATTGTCTGTATCGAGGATACGTACAGAGTTTGGCAAGCGAGCATTTATGTTTGCAGCTCCTTATATGTGGACTCTTCTGCAGAGGGACTTGGCTACTCTCGGCCTTTTCAAAGCACTGTTGCAGGATTTTTGTACACAGTCTTCTGTATGCCAATGTCATAGTGTGTCTGAGCTGGACTTTGCATTCACATGTAGTTTCTGTTTTTTGTGTTTTTATGGATAATTTCTAGTACTAGTCCATACCCATTGGTAGCTTTGTCACCTTCTACCTATGCCAGTCCTCAATGCCTATGTGCAGTTTCACATAGATTGACCACGTCAGTGAGTAGAAAAACATGGGACTGACAGAATGTCTGACTGACAGAACGACACGCTGACAGTTTCCGTGATTATGTACAGCATACCATACCATCACTTAGTCATACCAAAAATTAGAAAAAAAATGCTTTTTGGCTTTTCTGTGTCGTAATCTTATTTTGTGTTTTATATTGCTTTTTCTAGAGCTTTACATTTTCTATTCTGTATTTTTGTTCTGTGGTGTCTGTAGCCAAGACAGAGAGCCAGATTTTTAATCTCAAGAGGTTTTTCTGGTTGAATAAAGGTTAAATATATAAATAAATAAAATAAAATCAACACCCGCCTCTGTCACTTGAACCTACTGTAAATGGCTGGATATGAAAACCCAGAGCTGACTGAGCTAATTGATAACAAGCTTTGTAGTACTGGTTATCCAGACGGCCTATGTTAGGGTTAGTCAAGCTCGATACTGAAAAGATATCCTGAGTAAGCTGAACTGGCTTCATAGTACAGGCCTCGGGTGATCAAAACACATAATAAAGCAGTTTACTGTTACAAATCAGTGTTTCTTCTTCACTGTTCGGCATGTCACAGAGGTCTCTTCCTCTGCAAAACAAATGGACCTGGTGATTTACCTGGTATCTGAAGGGCAGCTAACAATGGTGACCTACGCCTAAACACAAATGACCCTATCTTGAGCCAGTGTTTGTCGGTTCTGGTCTACTGTAGAAACATGGAGGTACAACACGGTGATCTCAGTTTAGATATAAACAGCTCATTCTAAAGTAACAAAAACATGACTATTTGTATTTTCAGATAATTATACACTAAAGAAAACATACTTAAATTCAATTTCTGCCACTATGTCCCCCTAAATCCTACACACTGGACCTATAAGATATTTCAGTCTGGACAAACTGGTGGACCAACAGACTGAAGCTGCCATCAATGGAGCCACCAGTGTGGCTAAAAATACTGTATAACAACATAGAGGACTCTGTCATTACATGGCACAGGTGTTGTCACTCTCTCTTTCTTCCAGCACTTCTCCCTGAAATACTTACAAGTGCCAGTTTTCTCCTCACATATTTTCAAGTGTCAGTTCCCTTTCCAGACAATCTTCGACTGGAATGAACACAAACTCCCACCTATACGTCATTATCTGGCGTGCCTTTATCCTCCCGTGTCGTGCGAGGCCAAATCTCCCAGCTGTAACTGCTGGCCCCCGGTTTATAACGAATCTGCCACAGACAAATGGACAGGGCAAGATTAGACAGTAAGAGAGATGGGGTTGACTAATTATAGCTTCCACTAACAAAAGAGAAAGAGAGAGCGCGACAATGGGGGGGGTGCAGTTAAATAGAGGGACACCAAATCGTTGCCCTCATCTCTGATCTGTCCCTCCTGCCTCTGCTGTCGCATCTCTCTCTCCTGCTTCTGATACTGGTAAGGTCCCTTCATGGTGTGGTCTGTGAAGCTTGTCAGTGTGTGGTGTTAGGCCTGTTTCTTCCTTCTGTGCATATATGGTGCATAAACTGAACGGATGGCTGTTTGAATCGATATAAATCTGCCTGGCACAACCATTTATTTGTTGAAAATCTGTAGACTTTGTTCAAGTTTTCAGACAATGCTGGATCTAATGGTTTATAAAATGGAAATAGTTTGATGCCAATCAAGTAAACAGAGATATTAGTAGAGATGTAGAGCACTACGGAAGTGTTTTGATATAATTTTGTCGATAGCCTGTTTTCATCCTTGGGGCTGCGGTTGTGCTTAAACCATAAGTGCATTACGCAGAACATTCTGCAGGATGATCAACTGGAATAACACAAACTAGTCGAGTTAACTCCGTAGCCAAAGCAGCTCTGTTCAAATCCAAGGCTGACGAGAACTTTCCAAAGCGCCTTTGGTTTCTTTTTTTGCATTGCCAAGTTGGCTGCACCACAGACGCTCATAAGCATCCATGAGTTACTGTCGGTTAATCCCTGATCCGGGCTGGGCACCCCAGAGCACAATCACCCTGCACAGCTGTCTATCAGATGTCCCCTGATCTATTTGGGGAGACAGGCCACTCTAAATTCCTCTCCCTGAGATAATCCCGAGGAGAAAGATGGGGATGAGAGACGGGGGAGATGGATGAGGGATGGCTATCAGTCAGGAATTTTCCTAATCCGTTGGAGCAGCTTGTAACCCCATCATGCTGGGAGGTCTTAGGTGCCCTCATTCTTAACTGGAATCAACAAGTATAACGGGAGAGGGAAATTAGAGAGAAAGGGTGAGATAAGGTGAGACAGAGCAGGGCTGAGTGCTGTAATTTACTTGTTGATTTGTTAAAGGCTAGAGGGCCATGAGACTGAGGGAGAGGAGGGGTAAGATAACGTGATGACACGATGGAAACAACACTAAAGGGCTGAGCTGACGAGACGACTTATAACACAGTCTCACCTCATGCCTTGTTAAATGAGTCACACCTTTCGGGGCATTTTACACTTGGTAGACAATGTGTCTCATGCAAAACTGTCCACAGTGAGGCCTGAGAATTATTTCGGATAACTGTGACACTGATTCCCGCCGTTCACCTCCATTTTGGGCGGACACAAGAATGAGCAGGATGACCTTAAAAGGACAGTTCACCCCCAACTCAAAAATACATATTTTCTTTCTTACCTGTGGTGCTATTAATCAGTCTAGATTGTTTTGATGTCAGTTGCTGAGTGTTGGAGACGTCAGCTGTAGAGACGTCTGCCCTCTCTCCAATATAATGGAACTAGATGGCACTTGACTTGTGGTGCTCAAAGCACCAAGCAAATGAATTTGATAAACTCAACAGCAATGTCCCTTTCCAGGAACCATGACCCGGTTACTGAATATAATCAACAGACCTTGTTGTGAGCAGTTTCATGTAGGAACTATTTTCTTTCTACCAAACTACACCCGCCAATCATATAACCGCGCAGAAGGAAGCTGCATCTCCTGCTAGCTCACCTCACCTCTAGCCTCTCGTCCATGAGTAGATGCACGCTTCCTTCTGCGCAGTGATACCTTTGTTTAGTAGTAACAAAATAGTCCCTATATGAAACGGCTCACAACAAGGTCAGTGGATTATTTTGAGTAACCCGGTCATGATTCCTGGAAAGAGATATTGTAATTTTGACATTTTGACACTAATTTTACCAGGCAGCTTTCAGTGTTTATCGGGTGGTTTGACCGAATGATTTTTAACCATTCATCCATTATGTTAAGGTCACGCTTTATATCCATTACTTTTAGCTTTCTGTTTCAAATGTATATCACTTACTTTAACTTATCGATTTGATCCATTTACCTTTAGCCAGCAGTTTCAGGTTCCCTCCTACCCACCTTTCATATACCTTCAACATGTGGTGGTAAGGTTTTGTGAGACATTAAAAGTAGAGGCCACACTTCTATGAAGTATGACTTTCAAGTGTCAAGAGAGTTGTAAGAAGCAGAAGGGCAGAAGTCAGTGTGCTGTACGATTGACCTGCCAACAACTAACAAACACTGAAACCGACTCCGCATTCAGAGATGGCGCTCACATCAGAGACGCGTGGAAACATGATATGACCCTCCAAAAGTTAATGAACACTCAGTGCCAACTGTGTGTACGGGTGTGTGCGTGTGTGTATGTTTATAATCTCTTCTGTCTCTCCTCCAGTTAGATCTCATCAGCAGGATGCCTGAGCACGTGTGAGTGATCTGGTTTTTGTGGTCTTTTTATAGATCATTTAATCATTCACACACATATAGACTCAAACAAAACAAATATTTATGAACTTTGTTTATGAGCTTTGCACTTTCCTTTCCTCTAAATCTTGTCCACTTTTCTTTACAGGCAAGAGGTAAGACCTTTTTCATTCACTGACTGTTATAAAAACAATTACTCAATGCTAAAATATTCCACAGAAACTATTTAAATAATTATATTTTAAGCTGCAGGTGAAGTACTAACACTTTAATTGTGCTGTCCTAAATTGTGTTTTCCAACAAGAGGAAGCCAAAGATCTCAGCTTCAAGGAAGCTGATGCTCAAGGTAAGCTAGATCAAAGACTATGGGCCATAATGTCATGCATGTGTTTGACCACAGGGGGGCAGCAGAGGTCATATTCTCAGTGGCTGTACTGCACTGTAACCGACTGATATACAGATACATCTGAATATCGAAAGTGTGTGCCATGAATGTAAAAAGAATTGTCTTTATGTGCTGGTGTGCTCAGAGACATGTAAGAGCATCCTGAGTTACACTGTGTTATATGTCCTTTTGTGCAGAGTCTGATGGTGGCAAAGGCTAAGGAGGAATTGGAACAAGAGGTTGTGGTTAAAGAGGAGGAGAAACAGAACTATCTGTCAGAGAGAGCTCCTCCTCTGAACACAAGCGGCCTGAGCCTTGCACAGCTACAGGTAACTTCTCCTCTAATTGTCCCACATCCATTCACTTCTTCACTCCCCCCAGCGTCTCTTCAGCAATGTAAATTCTGTCAAAGCTACTAAAGAAGCTGCATCTTCCGTTTGTTGTCAGTTCAGGCTGCAAACATCTTTTTCCCAACCAAGAACTGTGCCACATAACTCTGTTGCACTGCTCCACCTCCACATCAAAAACCAAAACAACTCTAAATATAGATTTCTACTTCAACAAATTCTCTCAGTTTAAAGGAGCAGTGTGTAATATTTAGGAGGATTTAGTGGTGAGAATTGCAACCAGCTGAAACTTCCCCCATGTCCCAAGAGTGAACTCCTGGTTAGGATTCCATCAGTGTTCACTGTTCAGGAGGTTTTTTTTACCAGGAGCCCAATCATCCACAGAGGTCTCCTCTCAAAAACAAACAAATTATGATAAAAACGATGAATGAAGTTCCACGTTACAAGTCAGTGTTTCTCCGACGCTTTTTGGTTTGTCACAGACAGGCCGCTATCCCAGCACCTGCTAATGTGTGCTCACATATTTTCTCGATAACTTAAGATCTAGACATTCGTTGTTTTTTTTTACCAGGAGCCCAATTATCCACAGGGTTCTCTGCCTCTCCAAAACAAATGGACCCGGTGACTGAAACTGGTAAAAGGTGTTTCTCCGATACGAGTCATTGCAGAGGGGCTGCTAACTAAGGTGGCTGATGCGAAAATGCAGATGGCCCTATCTAGAGCTGAGCTACTGTAGAAACATGGTGCAACATGGTGGACTTTCTGTGTAGATATAAACAGGTCATTCGAAGGTAATAAAAACATGATGATTCTTATTTTGAGGTGAAAATACCCCAAAGAATAAGAAGAAATATTCCATTTCTGCTAATATATCCCCCATAATCTTACACGCTGGACCTTCCAAAGGCAAATTTGAGGCTTTGCAGCTCCTTCATATAGTAGATATAAAGAATGAGGATCTAAAATCTTTTCCAGATGCACAAATTTGACGTTGCTCTGGAAAACAACCAATGACAGATGTGATCACTTGAAATACATATTTTTAACCTTTGTGTTTTATGTGTAAATGAACAGGACCTCTGCAAAGAGCTCCATGCCAAGATAGATGTGGTGGATGAGGAGCGATACGACATTGAAGCCAAAGTCATGCTCAACACACGTGAGGTATACATCACTTCGTCAGCCTCTCTTGAATGTAAAGATCGCATAAGCTCATGCAGCTGAGCAGTCACCATGAGAACATCCTCCAGCACTGATGACAATTGCCTTTCAATTCTCTGTCCGCGCTCCAGATTAAGGACCTGAACATCAAGGTGTTGGACCTCAGGGGGAAATTCAAGAGGCCTAATCTTCGTCGAGTTCGTGTGTCTGCTGACGCCATCCTTCGCTCCCTGCTGGGCTCCAAGCACAAAGTGTCCATGGACCTCCGAGCCAACCTGAAGTCTGTCAAGAAAGAGGACACTGAGAAGGTGTGTGCAGAGGGAAAACACACTCGTACATGCACGCACATGAAGACAAACAAACCGGCCCACACAAGATGTGTAACCCTTCCTTAGGGCAAGTGTGCAAGGTATAGCTACTGCGAAGTTTCAGATACACACATGACGTCAGTGCATAAAGTGCCATGGGACACCTGAAAAGTGTGTGTGTGTGTGTGAAGGGTGTGTTTGAGATACTGAGCAGTAGGCCAGTGCAGGGCGGCGACCTTGTGTGTGTGTGTGAGAGAGAGAGAGGAGGTACGGTACACAAGACAATGATCCCATTGTACACAGAAGAGAAGCTTTTGTGAACGGTTCTGCTCCCTGATCAGTGTGTGTGTGTTTGTGTGTGAACATGTGCAGATTAGTCGGTGCTGGCATGTCTCTGTGTGTGTGTGCTTGAATGGATGTGTGTGTCTTTGAGTGTGTATTAAGCGCTGTAAACCAGTTATACTAGCAGGGTTATACAGTACTCTCATAGGGGATTCCCAGATGATAACATGGGGCTCAAAGACTTTGACTCAACAATGATAACAAAAAGATTATCTGAACCTGCTCTACTTCTCTGTCTCTTAAAAAAACAAATAAACACATGACTGTTCCAGTTCTTTCTTTCCTTTTACACCCTCTAACTGTCTGTCTGCAGAAGAGGCCAGTAGAGGACAGTGACTGGAGGAAGAACGTGGAGGCCATGTCAGGGATGGAGGGAAGGAAGAAGATGTTCGATGCTGCTAAGGGGCCCGCCCAGTGAACCCAGAAGGCGACAGACGGGGTGGTGTCATGTGTGCAACATCGCTCCTCCTGCCTCTGAATCGATTTGGTTTTTCAACAGCCTATTGCAGCCTCTGCATTTCTGCTGTCATTCTTGTGTCTGCTCCTGCCATGGAGGACTCACTCCTAAAAAGTTTGCTCCACTTTCCCCAAGAACTGATCTGTTTGATATGCGTTGACATGGTTTTATAAATGAACTTCTCATAACTGATATTGCATCTGGACCCCAGAAATTTAGGCTTATGTTCGTTACAGCTAAGTCAAAAAAGGCAGCTTGTATCTCTCTAAGACGACTGTGGATAGTACTGCAACTTAACTGGGAGGTCAAATGATATTAGAGCCAATAATCATCTGACCAATTTACATCTTCGATGTCCTTGCTTGGTGATAGACTGTAAGCATGACCTTTGGTGTTGTGAACTGTAACAAAATGATGTGCACTTCATAAGCTGGATTTACAGCAACATTAACAACAGCAACAGTAAAACACATAAATGTTTCATAATTTATGTGTTTTTTTTCTGTGTATCTGTGTGCTCAATAAAAATGGCTTTCTTTAAATAAAATAAAACAATCTGTGAATCACCCCTTCAAGGTTTTTGGTGCCTACTGGTTTGCAGTAGTGCAAGCATCATATATGAGAGATCAGGTAAAATTTTCATTTGTCCAATACCTTGGTTTATGACCAGATACCTGCAAAACTAATGATGTTCCCATCAGCCTCAGCTGTACTGTTTGTTTGGTGCTAATCATGAGAATGGTGAACATGATAAGCATTATATTTGCTAAAAATAAGCATGACAATGTCATTGTGAGCATGTTAGCAAGTACACATTATTATTTAGCTCAAAGCACTGCTGTCTCGAAGCTCAACGAGTTGCTAGCATGGCTGTAGACTAGTGATCTTCAACTTTGGCCCACAGGCCACATGTGGCCCGCGATATGGTGCCAGGTTTCCTGCGCACCTTTTTTAAATTCACAATGAATATTGATTTACCCTGAGAATAATTTGGTAATTTGAATGTAGATAATGTGCCAGGGTGAATGAAAAAGCATCAAAATAGAGCTTGTTCATCCAAAAACAAAGTGAAAAAAGCAAGTTGAATATCCCTGCTGTAAACTCTTTGTCATATTTTATACTCCGATGGACGAGCATGATCTCAGACTCCACGAGATGTATCTCACACAGAGGCACTTCTGTGAGAGAGCACATTTCTGCTGATATGCTTATGCGTGTGCCAGCTGTCTACATCAGCATCCTGTCCACAGCTGTAAAACATTCATCTTTAGTTGCTGTCTGTTTTGCATGCTCATAAAGCACTCCCTGAAAAGTGCTTCCGCAATGGAGCTTTAATCATTATCACCTTATCCCAGTGGATGCAAAGAACCTGCAGTGGTCATGTGTCACTAAATGCACTTTCCCACCATATGAACACTGCAGCAGCACAGAGACACAGACACACAAAACTAAGTCTTCCGTGTTTACAATGACGGCGCTGTTGCAGGCTTTCCCTCTTTGGCCAGGGAGTGACATGCAAACTAGTCTCATCAGATAGCATCTTAATGGTACAAGATATAAGCCGGCCTTCTCCAAATAAGACTGAAGCAGGCTCATGTTTGCTCAAACACACAAAAGGAGGGATCAAAAGGTACAATGTAATTATGATAGCATCCCATCCTGTTTATTGTGGCCCTGTGGTCTGACCACAATATAGCAGGTGAATGTTTGGTAATAAAGCCAGGTGAGGTAGAGGGTGTGTGTGTGTGTGTGTGTGTGTATGTTGGACTGAGCCCGAGCCTGGGTCAGAGTCCGACACACTGGGCTCTGAGGACAGGTGTGGCCGCATACAGCAGAGCAAACAGTCTGAGTCACACTGTAAAGAGACTCACTACCCAGTGCAACCATGGGCGGATTATGAGACAATGGGCCCCTGGGCACAGACATGCAAAGGGCCCCACCACCTCTCCTACATGGGAGCAAGACACACAGAGTTATTTTTTTTACATCTCCTTGTAGCAGTTATGCATCTCTCTGTGGTTTTGTGTCTATTTGTAATTGTTTTATGTGTCTTTCTGTCGTCATTCTGAGTCTCATTGCAGTTGCTTTGGGTCGTTTAGTGATCTTTCTGTGTCTCTTTGTTGTCCTTTTATATTTCTTAGAGGTCATTTTAGGTCTCTTCCTGGTCAATACCTGTCTCTTTGAGTGAATTTTGCAGGTAAGGCCAAGTGGCATCCTCCGAAATGAAGCCAATGTGGAAGTGCCAAAAACTGCAGTTCATCAAATGGCCACTTGAGGCTGGCTCCAAAACAGAGTAAATCCCCACAGACCCCCATGTTAAAATGCCGAACAGCATAAATAAACTTGTTTACAGCCAACAATTTTCATCTCTAAAGCTAATTTTAACATTCGTGACAACTATGCGGGGTTTACATTTTATTGAGGCCCAAAATTCTGCATAATTAAGGTTGGGGCCGCTTTGAATGGCAGGCTGTCTGCGAGGTGTCGCAACCACCCCTCGCTTCTCCACAACTCCAGCCTTTCATCCAAATGTAGTCACTTCTGGCTCCAAAAAGCCAGCGATGGACAAAGTACACAACTCTATTACTTGACTACTTGACTCTAATACTGCTCCTATACAAGTGAAAGTTGCTGAGTCAAATTATTGCTTTGGTTGAAGTAATGGAAGACTTCAAAGTTTTTTGCTATGTACACACACACAGACACACAGACACACACACAGACACACACACAACATCGGGTCCTACTTGAATTCACGGCCAAATGCTGAGTAAAAATATTCTTTTTTTCAAGATTCTTTTTTTGGGATTTTCACGTGGGTGGGGGGTGACAGGAAAGGGGGAGAGAATGGGGATGACATGCAGCAAGGGGCCACAGGTTAGGATCCAGCCCGGGCTGCTGCAGGAGACTCAGCCCACATGGGGTGGACGCTCTACTGAGCTAGAGGCCGCCCCTATGATCATATTTCTAACAGTGTACAACAACTTTGTGGGCAAATCCATAAACATTTGACCAAACAAAGCACAAAAACTGCTTGTAAAACTTGTGTAAAACTTCTTGTAAGCCGTGATAAAGTTTGTGTGCAGTAAACGGAGCAAACAGTAATAAGTGTCCACAAAAAAATAAGAAAATCTCAAATAAAGTACAGATACTCAAAAACTGTATTTAAATACAGTAATAAAGTAAATTTACTTCTTTGCTGTCCAGCACTGAAAAAAAGCCAAGATGGCAACAGCCGAAATGCCAAACGGCAGTCCACCAACCAACGGGTGATGTCACGGTAGCTACTTCCATCATTTATAGTCTATGGTGAAGGCCAGGAGGGGCTCTGACTCTCTGGGCCCCTCCTGGCCTTTCATGATGTTGCTTGGGTCCAACAAACGATGACTTTCACCCAAGATAATGGTGTTCGTGTCCTGTAAAATTCTAAAGCCAAACCCTGTTCTTTTTTTCCTAAACCTAACCACATGTTTTTGTTGCCTAATCCCAACCATGTGTGTTTGTTGTTGAAAGAAAAAGACATATCAACATCCAACGCACCCAGGGTACCTTGCACGTCGTATGTGGCCATGGAAACCAAACGTCAATATGTGACGAGGTCAGAGTGAGAATGTGTTATATTGTCAGACTTCTCTTAATCAATATTCTTTCACAAAGCTTTTTATTCATTTTCCACTAGATTAATGGGCATGACATATTAAAGATGTCAGAATGAGCTGGTCTCTGGTTGGAATACAAAACCTACAACACTGAGAATATGAACTGAACCCATACTTAATTTGTCCCCTAATCTCCCATATCCATGTACCTCTCCCACCCTTACTCAAAGTGATGATAATAAAATAAATATTTAAGCAGACATCAGACACACATAAAAAAAGGTAACAAGTGATAAGATAAAGGAAGTGGGTACATAAAATAGAATAATAAAATAACATTGAAAATAAATAAATTAATTAATTAAATAGGATAAAATAACATTAACAGTACATAAATAAATAAGATAAAATAAAATAACAATGAAAATAAATTAATAAATCAAATAAGAAAATAAAATAACATTGAAAATAAAAATAATTAATTAAATAAGATTGGATTATTCAAAAAACATCTGACAAGGATTATAATTTGCAAAGATGCTTAACAGTTGATGGATTTATTTGTAATTTATTTATTTTTTGTTTGTGAATTGTACATCTTTCACCATTTTGTAATACTCCTGAGTCTGGACCTATTATTCAGTTATGTATAGGCTACGTTTTTCTGTTTATGTTTGCAATATTTAATGCACATTGTTTTGACTTTTAATTTCTTTTTCCTGTATTTTCTAAGCATGTATGTGCAAATATAAATATAAACTAACTTGATGAGTTATTTGCTGAGTAACTACCACAGCTTCCTGATAGTTGCATCACATTTGCCTTGGTTATTACTGCCAACTGTGTTAGCTTTACTTGTGTCGCAGCGTCACGGCTCTCATAGCTGCCACATTTGCACCATACATGGAGACACTCTCTCGCTCCGTCTCTCTCACTCTCAGGTGGGTCGCTTACCTTTGCAGTCACGTGACGCCTCAGTGAGCTGCAGCAGGGTAAAGGTGCACCGCTTTGTGCCGCACTGACTGTAATCTGACTGCCGCCCACAGAGTGAGTGCCCGTCAGTCGACTCTTTCCTGTCCGTGAGCGAAGTGCACCTGGAAACTTTTATATCTTTTTCTTTTTTTGTCGTCCAATATGTCCATCAGTCGGAAGAACTGGTCAGTTTTGTCCAGGTAAGATTAAATATGCAGCTTTCTTTCCAACAGAAAAGACACCTGTGTTTGACAGCACCATCTGCTGCTGCTGCTTTTTGACAGTGGATGTTACAGAGTTTGACTTTAGTCACTATAAAAGTAGCATAAAAGTAGCTCACCCTTGCAGCCTACATTAACAAAAATAAGTTAATAATATTAAATTAGAGACTTTATAATATCTGTAGTCAGCAGTTATGAAACACTGAGCTATTTCCTGTCTCCTTTGGTACCATTATTCTCATTACAGCCTCTTTAACCTTTGCTTTTACATTTGAATAATATGCTATAAAGTCGTGGCTGTTTTTTTTTTTTTTCAGGTTAAAGTCTGGAGATAGCTGGATTATTTCTGAGTAAATAAATGCATGTGTCCCTCCAGAGGAAACATTAGCTCACTGTAACTGATAATAAATGCTGTGTTTTGCACACACATCCTGCATAATACTGGACTGAATGGTTTATTTAAGGCTGTTCAGACAGGCAAGCAACTGTAACTCATAAATAGTTGATAGACGAGTAAAGCAGGTTCTGTGTAACCGTTATTACAACTCTAATCTCTCCTTTGCAACAACCAAAACAAGGCTTTAATTTAGGTTTCATGGAAACGTGCATGTTGAGTGTTGGACGCCATTTTGTGCCTCTGTTTCATTTTCTGTTTCACATCCTTGTTCTCTGATTATTATGTGCGTGTCTCTATAACTGTCCTTAGCCTAGCTCGCCAGTGGACAATGGAAGATGAGGAGGAGGTGGAAAGGGAGAGGAGGAGGAGGGTGAAGAGCTCCACCGCTGACCCCGATGATGACTTCAGCCACACAACCAGAGACACGCCCACCAGCGATAGCGCCTTTGGGACAGACTCCCCAAGCGAGACGTCCCAGGGCCTCAGCAGGTTATTCTCACAATTTAGTAAAACGCTTTTATTCGTTTGTACGTGTCAAAGCTTGATTTGTAGACTGTCTGAACATGAGTGTGTTGCTGGAGGTGTGTGCTCCCCTCTTCTTCTCTCTGCTTGTGTGCGCGTGGCTACTGTGTCTTCCTGTTTCATTCTCTACATCTGTCTTGTATGTTAGAGGCCACAGGGATGAAGGAATCCATGGTCTTTTTAGTGGATGGATTTCAGTAGCAGAGAGCGAAAGGATTCTTATACTTTTGCCCCATGGGAGTGTGTCATCTGTATACTTTCCAAACACATGAAGAAACCCGATACCATGCAGGGAAAGTTTGAAAAGTTGTCAAAAACACCACCAGCTGAGTTCCTGGAGCAGAATCAGTCTTCAAAGAGAGCAAGGAACTATAGAGCCATTCATTGGAGAAACCTGATCAGATACAGGACTGACAGGTCCTTTCCCTCGCCAGAGACGATCCATATAATACGTACATGCTTTCTCTTTTCAGCTTGGAGCAGATGCAGCTGGACTTTGTGGAGATGCTGCGTGTCCGCGATGAAAAGCGGAGGATGAGGCACGTGGAGACGTTGAGGAGACAGAAGGAGGCAGAAGAGGGCGAAGCAGAGGCTTGCGGGGGAGGAACCCGGGTGGAGCTACTGGGGGACATGGATGAGGAGCAGGATAGTGTGTTGCCCTCTGTGTACGCCACATCCAAACCACAACCAACCCCAAATACAGCTACTTACAGCCCCACCAACAGCAGCAGCACTAACGCCACAAACAGACAAGTAAGAGTGGAGTCACTTATTACCTGTCAGCACTGTGAAATAAACTCAAGAGTCTGCTGATAGCTAGAAGCTCCGTGTGGGAGTAAGGGTATAGTGGGCTTTGAGCTAAATGCTAACATGATCATTGCTAATTAGCACTAAATACAAAGGACAGCATAGGCTGATGGGAACGTCATCAGTTTTGCAGTATTCAGTATTCTTCAAAGTGAAATTTTGACCTGATGATTGCACTACATAAAAAGCCACTCGATCATCAAAGCGATTAGGGTACATCATCTGGAAACCATGAATGTCTGAACCAAATTTTATGCTAATCCAGGCAGTAGTTGTTGAGAAATTTTAAGGGATATGTGGAAACTTTGACCTGCTGATGATGCTAAAGGAAAAGTCACAGAATCACCAAAGTCATGAGCATTCATCTTCTGGGGACCACGAATTAGGGGTGTCTGGGTCAATAGTAATTCAAACACCTGGAATGGATGACAATGGGGCTGATCTGTTCAATTCAAGGCTACGTTTACGTCTGATTACACGTGCATGTACTATGTCATGTGTCAGCAGCACACTGGTATGTTCACATTTTAAGCCATTGTATTGTTTTATACTGGACTTTTAAAGGTCCAGAGTGTAGGATTTAGGGGGATATACTGGCAGAAATGGAGTATAACATAATCAGTAGTTTTGTATTTTCTTTACCTCAGAATGAGCCATTTCAATCTACACAGGGAGAGGGTACCACCATGTTTCTAGTAGCCCAGTAGGACAAACCAAACACTGGCTCTAGATAGGGCCATTTGTGTTTTTATGTTTTCGTGCGGGACACAGTAGTTAGAAGACCATCTGCGACCAGCAGCGTCAGAAAACCACACATTTTTAATCATGAAATTCAGTTATTATTCAGTGATTTAACCGGTTTAAATCACAGAGTCTGTTTGTTTTTGAGGGGAAGAGACCTCTGTGGATAATTTGGCTCCTGGTCAAAACCTCCTGAACAATGAACACTGAAGGATTTCTAACCAGGAGAAGTTTTAGCTGGTTGCAATCTACAATCCCAACTACTAGATTCCACTAAATCCCCCTAAATCTTACACACTGGACTTTTAATTCCTGTTTGTGTTTTGACCAATTTGTTGCTGCATTTAAAAGTTTTACACTTGAATCATAAAATTGCTGGTTGGCATTTATTTGTTACATTTTTTGAGCAAAGTTAGAAAGTAATGTGTCAAGCCTGATGTTGCCTTACATATAGCAGAATGATCCCGGTCACCTCCGCACAGTGAGGCATACAGCTTGTTAAATAAACTCTGGTGTCGGATTGGTCCTCTGTATCGGCCGATACCCAAAGCCCATACAGTCAGCACAAAAACCCATGGCAATCCATCCAACAGTTGATGAGACACTTCAGTCTGGACTAAATTGGTGGACTGAACCACCAACACTGCCATCCCAAGACTCATGCCGCTAGCGCATCAAAGAGTGAACCGCTTTCACTGACAGACAAATATTTTGACAAGACAGGCAGACAAACACTCACATCCAAGCTATTAATGCATCACTCAGTCATGACACAATACTACCAACAGTGCCACCCTGCAGTGTGGTTAACCACAGTTAGCTGTTACCCCACGCGGAGGGAGAGAGACAAGTTAATCATTTCCTAGATTCTACAACAACAACTTTTTTCGTCTCAAGGGAAGATATTAAAGTTACATGCTCTGTGAAGACAAAAACCCTGAGTGTACATTACTGGCAATGTTTAGGTGAACAAAGCCAGAGTGTATGATGATGTCATATGTATTCAATAGTTATAAACAACTGTGGAATATTTTCTTTGAGTACAGAAGCATCAGACTAAAGAGATCAGTAACAAACTTTGAGGGAAATACTGTACGGGTCATTTCCTGTCTCATTATTGGACTTGCATTTTTCCAGTGAATCAAATGACCATGCAAATCACCCATGAAACTTTGATAAGGTGTGCTTAAGGTCATAATTTGAACTTTATCTTTTATGACGCTCGCAGGCGGCTCTAATTCAGTCTACCTGCAAATTAGGCCATAACCGCACTTATGTAATGCGAGGCGTGTCTCAGGTGTTCAAAAGCTTGTATGCTGTGCGCTCATGTTGATTGTCTCTCATCTTTGTTTCTTTGTCAGCACGAAAATGGAGAGTCGGCGAGCAAAGATCCCGTCCCCAAGCCATCGTCCAACCCGGCTCGCAAGTTTGTCAGGTTAATAAGCACAATTTTTGTTCTTTTTGAAGGGTTAGTCATCGGGAAGGATCAAACATTTTTTAAGATGAGATAAGATAAAGGTTATTGATTCCACACAAGGAAATGAAAGTGCAGCAAAGGAGAAGAACAATGTAGCAGAGCAGCCGAACAGCAACCAAAAGCAATACATCCTCCAAGTATAAAAGTGATTATAATGGCGTAGTTTATTGTTTAAATAATAAACCATATGAAGACAAGCATATGTGCTTACAAGCCTGTCTTCAAGACACATTGGAGTATTTGACATGTGCCTGAATATCACTACAGTACATACAATAGCAGGATAGCCAGAGAGATTGCTGTCTAAGAAGTTCGGATAACAAGACAGCAAGGAAGCCTTATATACAAACAAGTTCCCCATTGCATCATTTTATCATTTCAAAGCATTATGCCTGTCTTTATTATGCCAGGGGTGGACACAGATCTCAGACAAAAGGATACTGGTGAATAGGGTGCAATAAAGACTTTAATACAGGATCAGGACAGAAGTAGGATCACTGGTTGGTTTCTCATGCACATCTCTAACCGACCTTTCAGCTCACTTGTATTTCTGGTGTTTGCAGTTCTGTTTCCATCTCGCTCGACAAAAGCCCCTCCACCAGCGGGTGCACAAGTCCCATGAGCCCTCGCTCCCCGACGGCCCCCCTGTCACCTCAAGCACACCGGCCGTCGCCTTGCCAGAGCCCATCTCCTCGGGGGGCTCAAAGCCCCGTCCCGAACGGACACACACAGGAGGTATTTCACACACCAACACAGCGTTAGATGACATAATTTACAGTACAACTTTCTATGCTTCATGTGTCACTTGTCTCATGGAGTTTGGCTGCAAAGTGCTGACATCACTGCTCATCAGTCCAGTAAAGCAACAGCACACTCTAGTGTTAAAAAGGAAAAGTTGCAGCCTTTGTGCCAATAAATAAAACATAATTGGCTCCATAGTTGTACCTGAAGCTTGCACAAAGTCGTAAACGGTCCCAAAGAACAGAAGAGATGCTCACTTGAGCTTCATCTTCATCTGATTCGGATTATAAATCTGATCTTGTGTGGCAGTAAATCATTTTTCTTTACCCCAGACCAGGGTGAACGGCTCTTCCTCCAACAGCAATTTTGAAGAAACGACCAAACCTGCATTCGTCAGGCAGAGCTCCAGGACTATATCTTTCAGGGTAAACACATCCAACCCATGCACACACTCTCCCTGCTAAATGCCAGCATTAACTTTTGCCTATTTGACTGTTAAAACACGATTTAATCTCGCATCAGCTGTTCGACTATCAGGTCAGGTTCATTTGCTTGCGCCACTAAAGCTTCAGCCTTACAGCCGAAGCAATGTTTACCAGCCTTTAACTGCTGACTGGCTGCTTTGTTAACACTGATGTATCTCAAGAGACGGGACGACTCTGCTGGTCATTAGCTGCTGATGTTTGGACGACTGTGAGATCTGGTAGCACACATTCATATATATGCTTGGATTTCCACAGATGATGAGGAAGAAAGAAGAGGAGAGTGCGCCGCTGCAGAGGAGGTAAGGAAACGTCCTTCTTTTTAGTCTCTTTTCTGTCCGTCTGCTTCAGTTTGAGTGCTGATTGTCTTTATAATGTTGTAGCGCGAGTGTGAGGATTGCCTCCAAGAAGTTTGAATCCAACACAGTAAGATAAGAATTTACTTTTACCTGATGACACTGAATGCTAATTCTGTAATTAAGTTTGTTTGTATCATCGAATCATCACTGTATTCTTTTAATATCGACTGAGAGAAAGATCACAGATGTTGACTTGGGTCCTGGGTGTGTTAAACTTGTACATGGCTGTATGTTAATTATCCAGGACCAAAATGAAGACGAAGACAAAGCATCATCTTTCCAGAGAAGGTGAGTTTAAATAGCCAAACTTTTTTTTTTGCACCTCTTATTGTTATCTCAGTCAGGTTAAGTGTACACACCTGGACCCGTGTATATGTGCATTGTATTTTGTGCAGCTCTAGGCAGAGGATTTCATCCAGGTCCATCCGGGAGAAGATGGAGAGACTGGCTCAGGCTGCACAGGTCAAACTCTCTTCAATCAGAATAACGCAACTTGAGTAACTGTACAAGTAATCATTTCCTTACCCTATGGTAACATTTTTTTTCTTGACTCTGCTTCCTACATGTGTGTAGAAGTCAGACATGCCGCGATCCCCAGACGTGACCCAGAGGACCCTCTTCCTGCTGGACGAGGTGTCCAGGAAGAGAGGCCTCTTTGAGAAGGAGCAGCAGGCAGCGAGCCCCACCAGCCCAGGAGTTTCCAGACAGGTACAGTCCCTTATTAGATGTACATATTCCATCAATGCATGACATCATTAGCATATATATGTTGTTATTGTTTCACATCTCCATCTGAAATTGACAGGAATTTAGGAGCTTCACATCAGGAATGTCAGATCGCATCAACCGCTGGCTCAACAAGACCAACCAACCCGGGTCTTCACACATTGCAACTGTGAGGCTATTTGCATTGTTTTATTCCTACTAAAACTGCATCATGGAAGAGGTTATACAAGTGTAGCAGCTAGAGGGCAGTAGTGCTCTTTCTACTGTACTGAATGTGCCTCAAATGTCCTCAGCAGGGTTCATTTTTTCTTCCTGCTGCTTACTTTTGATTAGTAAACTCATTCAGATTACGATCCTTGTTGTCTGAAGTCAAGGTAATAAAAAGTGAAGACATAATAGTAAACAGACTGAATCAAGCAAGAACAAGTCTGAGCACCCAGTACTGTGGTGGAGGTAGAGTTTTGAAAGCCTCAAGTGAGATGAATCTATCGACTTAAGTACTCGACTCAAGTAGTGCTTTATAGATGAATAGTAAACAGTGCTGTTCTCTGCGGGCGGTGAGAGATGGCCAGCCCACCTTCCTATATAAAATGCAGTGATGTGTTGAATATGGGTCCCCAGTGAAAAAGCGTAGGGCACTATGAAAGATAGCATCTAGGGTTTCAGAGTTGAGGCTGAAGCATGCATATATATTAAATCACTGAAATCAAGAACAGACATTACAGAGGCATGAGCAATAATCTTCTTACTATGTGATGACAAATGAGACTTATTTCTATATAAAAAAAAAACAATTCTAGACCTGAGTTTCTAGATAAGGAGATCCACATGATTACAAAAGGAAAGCTTGGAGTCCAGCCAAATGCCCAAGTATTTGTAAGTGTTGACAGTTTCAATAAGTTGACCATGTAATGTGTGGATGCTAAAACATGAGTTATTTTTGCTGGACCTTGTGAACAGCATACATTTGGTTTTGCAAGAGTTCAATACAAGTTTATGTGCTGTAAGAGACAATTGGAAATATGTTGATGGTAGATTGTAAGTTATCAAAAGCTGATTTAAGAGTGGGGGCAAAGCTGTATAAGATAGTATCATCTGCATAATAATGGATGTTGCAGGTTGGGGAGGGGGGAACAATATTATTGACATAGAGAGAAAATAGAAGAGGGCCAAGAATAGACCCTTGTGGAACACCCTTGTGCAATACGAGAGAGTTGGATCTAGCTCCATCTGCAGAAACTGCTTGCGTTGTCTCGGTGAGATAGTTGGAGAACCAGTTGAGAGAGAGGCTATTAAGGCCGATGGACGAGCGTTTGTTTAACAGGATGTTATGGTCTACAGTGTCAAGATGAACACACAAAAGACTTTTCTCAAATTTTGCTCACAAACTACTTAAAATTCGCGAGCACTTTGCCAGCATATCTGTTGTCCCTGAAATGATTGTTCGTTTATGAGAATTTGGCAGTTCATGAAGCTGTTTGGCAGCATCTTGATATGCCATACCTGTCAGCAGGGTGTCTACAGGTGTCAGACAGTTAATGTGAATGCTTTGTAAAACCTGTTCAAGACAACTTTTAACCAAATGTAGGACAAATATTTGGAGTAGCATATATGTGGTCTTGTGCAGAGGTGTAGGAATATGGTTATTAGAAAAAGTAAAGTCAAACTACATAAGAGGAAAGGAGAGTGCAAATTTCATTTAGTGTTCATTGTTTAGGAGGTTTTTACCGGTAGCCGAATTATCCGTAAAAGTCTCTTCCTCTCCACAACAATCTGACCTGGTGATTTAAACTTGTGAAAACACTGAATAAGCAGTTTCACGTTACAAATCAGTGTTTCTCCTATGCTGTTTGGCGCGTCACAGACAGGCCGCTGGCTCAGCACCTGCTAATGTGTGCTCACCTTATTTCTCTGATAACTTAAGATCCAGATGTTCAGAAGGTTTTTTATCAGAAGCCGAATTATTCGGAGAGGTCTCCTCCTCTCCAAAACAAACAGACCCGGTGATTTAAACCAGAAAAAATGTTGAATAAAGCAGTTCAATGTTAAAAATAAATCAGTGTGTTTCTGATGCTTCCTGTTGTGTTGGGGCAGCTAACTACAGTGGCCTCCCTATGTAGATAAAAACGGCTCACTCTAAGTGTAGCGGCCGTGTCAACATACCACAGCTCCTGGGACACTTTGACTCGTATTTGTGTTCCTGTTCTAGAGATCCACAGTACTTGCATGAGGCAGGGAAAAAGCTGAACAAGGTTTATTGAGAATGCAAAAAAAGAAACATAGTGTAATGGCCAGCCAAGTCCTATTCCAAAATTACAACCTGTACGGTCCACTACCGACTTGATGTCCTATTTCTATATATTCTCGTTGTATTCTCGTAACTACACTACAACACTGCATAAGACGGTCAAAAGCGTATTATGATCCAAATCAACATAATCTTCACATCGTCTTTTACGCATGCCGCTGTCTACAATGCCGCTGTCTACAATCTCCTACTGTCATGCGCACCATGGCACCACACCTGGCATAAATAAGTTGTGCCTGTATTCTAACACATGAATAAAGTAAATAAAACATATCTTGATAGCACTCCACTATTATAAACTATTCAAAATATATAGAAACTGTTGTGTAGACTTAAATATCGTCAGAAGCTATACGACATGCCATATCAACACAGAAATTCTTTCCAAATATTAATATGTGCTTACACTAATGTTACAACAACATACTTATTATATTCCATTTCTGTCCAGATATCTCCCTAAATCCTCCACACTGAACATTTAAGGACTGATTGTCTCCTAAAAATGAGTAAACTATTACTATTTGCAGGACTTGAGACATGTGGACATCACCAGTAAGAGGAGCCTGTTTGAGAGCAGAGAGGAGGAGAGTGTCCCAAAAACCAGCCCTGGAAAAATCTACAAGTGACCGAAGTCCATTTATAATGCCCAGCAGGTACGATTACTGTCCCACGCTGCACTTTGACAGAACATGTGTTTTCTTAATAATTAATTTCTCGCCTTTCTCTGACCTTATTTGTAGGATTTAGCAGATGGCGAGAGAAGATGAAGACAACTGGAGGATTAATGGATGCCACAACTGACTGATTCTTTCTTCAAGCTTTTTTACTTTTTTTATTCCCCGCCAGAGCACATGAGAAAAAGAGATATGCCACATACAGAAAAAGTGAGTTTTAGCTGTAAAGGACTGAATAGGAGGATACTGTTTTTAAAGTTAGGTAGCTTAAATCATACACTTCTGCATCGCTTCTTGAAGTACAACTGTCTTATTTCAGAAACAAACTGTTTAATGTGTGAGGGAAAGAGTGGGAGGCAAAGTGGACATAAGAGGATAAGACACGTGACAGAAAACAGACAATAACATACATCTGAAAATGCTTCAGCTATTTGCCTTAACTTTGTGTAATTTTTTCAAGCACTTTAAACAGGTAAGGGTCTTAATGGTGCCTTTTTTTTTTTTTTTTTTTACCAAATTACAGTAGTGGGAATTCTGGAGCATGTAATTGTATGTTTTTGTCTAATCTGCCAAAATACACCTTTTGTTCTGTGTTAATGTGGGCAAGATGCTGCCTGTCTGAGAAATAAAATGTTTTATTACCACAAAAGTGTGTCGTAAATTTCTTTTACTGACTCACTTACACAACAAGGAAACACTCTCTAGTCTTAAATGCACATTGACTCTGTAACATCATTGATCTCAGTGGAGGGGGGTGTAGATAAGAGCTGGATGCCTGTGTTTTGTCAGTGGCAGGATGCCATACAAGGGTGTGAAAATGTATATGTGTGTGTGTGTGTGTGTGTGAATCATTGTCTGTGAGCAACTGTGGCTTTATCTGGATCTTTTTGGCATGGCGACCCACGCTCTTGCACACAGCGGCCTTTTTTGGGAATGGTGATAATGGAGAGTACATGCTATCTAAAAAGTTATTAATAACACAACAAGGGGTCCTAGAGCCTTTTCTCCGCTGCACAGTCCCTTTACCCTACGAGACTCACCTCACATTCCTCTCAGTGAGAGCAGGGACCTTCTGCTCTGCTGCACACCGAGTCTCGCCATCAGGTCACTTTCGTCAGCACTCTTACTCAGGTAAGTTTAACTGATTATGCGTGTGAGGGCAACCAGGACACAGGGTTGGAAATCAACTTTTGAAACAGCCACTTTTTTTTTGCCAGCATTTGGCCGATTGCTTGTGTTAATTTCCAACCCTGCCAGAGTACAGTATTTACTCTATAAAATATTGATATGAATAGAGCTGGGCAATACATTGATATCATGATATAGGACTAGATAATGTCTTCGATTTTGGTCGTCTCTTCCTGATTTTAAAGGCTGCATTACAGTAAAGTAATGTAATTATTAAAACTTTCCAGACTGAACTGGCTATTTTATATTTACTCATTTCCCGGTAGTCATTATATCCACCTTACTGATGGCTGTTTATCAAAAATATCATTGTGTAAACACTGTGAAAGCCCCAACAGTCAATTCTTATATCAATATTGAGGTATTTGGTAAAAATTCAAATTCACAGCTTAATTTTTCATGTTCAGATCCACTCCTGCGCACCTGAACACTCCCTGCCATGTCTGACAACGAGGAGGTGGTGGAGGAGTACGAGGAGTAGGTTCAAGCTCTCATTTGTCATGCATCACACAAAACATCTCATGCATGTTAATGCTTGAATGTACTGTACGTGTCTTGTGGAACAGTAAAAATACTCCCTGTTACACAACTACAATGGCAGTTTTTTTTAAAACATATATTTCAATGACAGCTTTATGATGTTAAAACGTAATGACGGAAAGCTATGTACATCTGCCTTTATATGAGAATAATAACTCACGTATACGCGTTTGATTTTCACAGGGAGCAGGGAGGTAAGGACTCTCATCATGACTCACTATCACATACTGTGCATGATCATGAGAGCACTGACAGATATGAGCTACTGTTAAAACTAAACACATGTAGTTTTGACAGATTGTTTTTTTAGGTAATCCATTTAGATTATATAATAACGTGATACCACAGTATACTCTAAGGAGCTCTACATGGATCTCAAAGAAATATGAAGACATTTTTATGGTGTCTCCTGTGAATGAAAATGTCACACTGATGTATGAAATGTAAATGCTCAGCCTGTCTGTTCAGCATACAGCTCCCACAAGTGTATCTGATGTATATACAGTATAAGTGAGCAAGGCATAGTACTATACGGGTTAAAGGTTTGAGGCTTATCATAATGCAGCACAAAGGGTGTTTGTACCAAAACACTTCCTTGTAGAGTCAAAGATTGCAGTAGGTTTTTTTTGGCAGATCCACAGGATGTTAAGGTTATTTCTTCAAGGTTTTCAATAATGATTTCCTCTTCCTGTTCCTTCTTTTGCTTTGAACTAGTTGAAACACTACAGCAAAGGTAGTTGTGAGTGTATAACATGCAGTACTTTTCCTCATGTGATCACATTTGTATGTCCTTTCTGTTGTGTGTGTTCCCGGCTCTGTGATTCAGAAGAGGAGGCTGCCGAAGGTATGAGACATTTATAAATGAAGCTCTGGGTCATCGATGAGGGATTTGTGGTCATGTTTTAGTAGGACTCTTACCAGAACAACAGGTGGAGTGATGAATATTGAAGGTCAGGGTGTCTGTGGTTAAAATACCACAGCTGTGACTCAGTGGTGGAGAAAGTACTCAGATGTAAAAGTACTAATACCACACTGTAGAAATACTCCATTACAAGTCCTGCGTTTAAAATATTTTACACCACACAAAGAACTCTTTATGGCCCTGTATTGTTCTTTCAAGGCTCTCTATTGGCTCTTCAGCTTAGTTTTCGTTAGTTTAGTGGGGGAAGAATAAAACAAAACATTAAAATAGTCTACAAATAGTGTATTTCCAGAGGATAACACACTAAAGGAATGTCTCTCAACCTCCTACCCACATGAGCATGAAAAATATTCCAGCATCCCCCACAGAGGACATGATAACTTGCCCCACAACTCCCAAGAAATGATTAATAATCATTTCAGTCAGGAACACTTTAGTCAAAGAAAACTTTATGTCCATTTTGCAGTATTGTATTTGGTGGTATGGTTCTGCTCTGGGGCCTCTCTGCCTCTTCCACGCGCCTACATAGAATGCCTAAGGCAGAGAGAGCACACTTCTCCGCCCTTCCACGTGCCTGCATTGAGAGCCTTAAGGCAGAGAGAGCATACCTCTCTGCCCTTCAACCTGCAAACAAGGAAAGCCTAAGGCCAGAAGAGCAGCAGCAAAGACCCCCTGGGAACAGAACAGAGCAGCATCAATGACAAACAGAAATGACATTGATGAGTCAGACAAAGCATGAAAAGGAGGAGCTGGAATGGAGGCAGCAACAGGAGGCAGGACAAAGCACTTTAAACAAGGCGCTCTGAATGAGATTCACCAATTGGTAATAATTTCAGCTTCACTTTAATACTGTTGGGGAGTTAAATTTATAACAAAGTTTTGAAACAATTAATAATGCAAAAATATTATTTGTAAAGTAACAACACAATATGTTGGTACTATGTGAATTGTAGTGGAGTAAAAGTAGAGAGTGGCATGAAAATAACGTTCTCAAGTTAAGTACAAATATCTCAAATATGTACAGTACAGTACTTGAGTAAATGTACTTAGTAACATCCCAACAACGGCTGTGTGATTGACATTCGTGAATGATTACAGAATCATTCATGCTTGATTTCATCATGCTTTGAAAAACTCTCTTCTTTCTTTCTTTCTCTCTGAACGCGGCTGGCTGCTTTGCTGGCTGACTGGCCTCACTTAACGGCTCTGTGCGTTTGCTTGGCAGGGGAGCAGGGGGTAGAGGAGGAGGAGGAGGAGGAGGTGGAGGAGCAGGAGGAGGCGGCAGAGGAAGGTACTGCTTGAGCTCAAAGCTTCTTTTTTTTCCCCAGACTCTCCATAGACGGGAAATGTTGGCTGTGTTTGTGGACACGGTGCCAGTGCCAGGAATTTTTGCCTGTAACAATGACCTTTTAATCACAAACACAACACAGAAAGTAGAGTGATGAAGTTCATTGTGCACTTACACAGTATCTGGCCTTAAATATTACAATACAAAATCTAACCTAAAGTAGAGATACTAAGCCTGTATGCATGTGGAATGATTGCTATCATTGTTTTATGGCACGGCTCAGAACTGACTGGACGTTCTAGTGTAAAATGCTGCCGAATATCAGACATTTTGCTGACAGCGAATGTTATGCTCTTTAAAAACTGACAACTGTTGTTTTATTCGGGCATGAAACTACTTTAAAGTTCACAAATTGAAGTGGTGCATAGACTAGGGTTACAACAGTATGAGATTTTCACAATACAATAACCCTCAGAAAATATTACGATATCACAGTATTACACATTTTATATAATTATCAATCAGAATGACTCTTAAAGGAATGAAAATGGGAAGGTTATTACTGGTTGAAGAGATGTTTTAATTACTTAATTTACTGAAATGTGAAACGATTTTGTTAATGGAAATATGTGTATAAAGTCTTCCCTTTGAAAAACACTAAAATAAATGGGAGATTCAATGTCCAGTTGCATTTTCTTTTCAATATCGTAGATAAGCAAATGTGCATAGTATGATAACCGTCACCTTTAATATCACAGTATACCTTGAAACTGGTATATCCCTGCAACCCTAGCATAGACTTGACACTACTAATATTTCAGGCAGTATCAGAGACATTTCCCATACTGGTATCAGCATCTGAGCAATTTTATACATATAAGGCCGTAAAAGTAATTAAAAAGTCTTAAAAATTTACAGTATTAAATTAAATAAACTAGCAGATTATCCTGGGTTCTGACATCTCACGAATATTATTGAAAAATAATGCCTGAGCTGAAAATATACATTTGGCAAGCAAAGAGACAGGTACTGCATGTACACAGTATGACAAATGAATTCATCAATAAATAAAATATAAATAAATGCATTTCTTATTTATGTCTGTGTTCCAATCCTGCTTCAGCGCGAGGTTAGCACCATCCACCCATTACAGACAAATAGACATCAATCTAAACATAGAAATATAAAAATAATTAAATATGTTAGAGACGTTCAGTCATTTAAATCACAATTCTACAATTAAAAATCTATTTATTTTGATTATATGTTTCTGTACTTCTTTCATCATTTGATGATATATCTATTCTTTTATTTATGTATTTATTTCAGCATTTATTTAGGTATGCATTTATGTATTCATGATAAATAACTGTATGATCTGTCCTCTGTGGAGGAAGACCCATCCAACTTTTCTGGATTAGCAGTGTGAACTACCAGAAGCCCAAATAAACATTGTCTGGGTCCACAAAGTCAGCCTGTGTTTGCCGTCAATAATGGAGATATTTCCGCAAGTGTCACCTGATGAGATTAAATATTTGGGACTTTGCCACTTTGTTCTCTCTTATCTGAAGTTCCCAAATACTGACTGAACTGATTGTGTCCCAGTGAATGCTGTTTTTGTTTTTAAATGTGGGCCTTATCACAGGATAACAGATCTCATGTAAGAGCTGAGAAGATATTGTGTCATCACATCTATTACAACCAAAATACACACACATGCATGCGCTCACACACATACACACACATGTGCTCCGTCTCACCAGCTCTTGAGTGCTTTAAATACCAGAGGTGGGTAGCTCACTCTGAACACTTGTTATCTCTCTGCAAGGTTTTCCATGGTGTCTGAACAAACTGTTTTCTATTATGCTAACACAGCTTCAGTCCAACAACCAAACTCACATCTCCAAAAAGTGCGAATAAAGAAAACAACACATTTAATTAAGTTCCGCAGCTGCTTTCTCCTAAAATTCCTTTCACTATGAACTTATGAAAAATGACAGGTCATTGACAAGCGAGTGATGGTTCCAATAAGGCAGTGAGTCAATGTCACACCCAGTGAGTGTTGAGATTTCTCTCTGATATGTCACTATGTGCTGTCACTAACTTCTCTGACAGAGGCCGTGCAGGAAGAGGACACACCTGCTGCAGAGGGGGAGGCCAACGAAGAACAAGGTGAGGAGCTGGAGGGGAAAAAACATGTCTGAAAATTCACATTAACATAAAACATATTGTTAGCAAGGACTCAAGATTTCTAGTTTAGTAGAAACGATTCTACATCCATGGTCGTAACCACTGACTGTAGATAATGATGGACAATACATCTCCACTTAATCCCACCATACAAAAATGAAGCCAAAATATCCTTGATACAGTTGCTACCGTCTTGTACTGGTGATGTCATTTGAAGCCAGCGTCTGTACAGTACTTTTCGAGCAAGTGAGGTCATTCATGGCAATTTAGACCACCCTACACATTGTAGATCCAATTTACATGCGTATGCAACTCACTTCTGTACAATACATGTAGTAAAGGGTCCCCGCTCAATCCCATTTCCACTTAGACCCCTGATTTAGACTGAAGACATGGAGTCAATGTTGTTACTGTGTCAGCTTTAGTTGTGTAGTGTCGGGTGTTGACACACAGCAATGATGATTAATTTATTCTGTCGGTAATCATCACTCAGAGACAGACGGGAAAATGATCTGCTATCTCAGTCACACTTCACTTTGGTATGTGACAGTATGCAGTGACATGATGAGGTCGAGCTCTCATGTTTTCCTCGTCGTCTCCCTCTCTCTTAGTCACGCCAGACATAGCCACTGGTTGGAAGTAATCCCCAGGTCTCTCAGCCCGCCCAGCCCTCAGGCTCTTGCCTGTTAGTCAGAATTTGATATTTTCTTAATCAGCAACGTTCAGGTGCTTTTCTCTCTATTGTTTCCAGTCATTTGAAATGAGAGTGATATTAGTCAGAGGTTACATTTTCACCTTATCCGTGCTTCATATCAGCAAACGCCCTATGAGGCACGTGTGAGGTGAACTGTCACCTGTTGTGTCACAAACTGGAGAAAGGGACTGTTCGACCTGCCGAAATATGCGTCCTTTATTTAACCAGCTAAAAGATTTAACTTTACATAACAACAGTAAACACAAGAAGACGAGTACAACTGTCAAATCCAGAAATGAGCAAGCACAACATCCAATTAAAATGCAACAAAAAAGTGTTAAATACATAAAAATATGCATTTAAAATAAAATAAAAAGTTTTAGAGAAAGTATGAGTAGCAAGAGTGCTATTTCATCAATCCATCAACTTAAATTCTCTCTTAGGTCCCCATCAGCTCAGACAGTTTCAGGTCTGCAAATTATTTCAAGAAGACTCATCAGTGTGTTTAAAAGTTGTTTTGCCTAGTTTAGCTCAAACCTTGAAGACCAACAGCAGTAAAATATTGTAAGAGCGCAGGCTGTATTGGTGTGGGTTTTTACACGTATATGTAAACAGGTAAGAAGGCACCAGCCCAAGCAGAGATTTGTACTTAAAAATCAAACGATACAAATGTGTGTGAACATACACATACATAAGCAGCTTCCACAGCCACTAATAGAACATCAAGCACAACGGTATACAGTATCCAACCACTTATGGTAAAAATAAGTTGCAGAAATCAAGTGTTTCCTTGCCAAAATAGTTTGTGAATGCAGCATTTCTCCTGTCAAGTTTTTATAAGTCATGCGAGGGATGGTTTTGTCAGTCAACAACTTTAATCCAGACTGAAATATCAAATCATTGCATAGTTTACCATGAAATTCTGCGCACAAATTCATGGTATAAATCCGACTGACTTTGGTGATCCCCTGGCTTTTCCTCTAGCTCCACAGCCTGATCAAACCTCTGATTTATCCAGTGAAGTATCTCAACATCTGCTAGCAGGACTGAAACAAAATCAAACAGACATTCATGGATCTCATGTGATTAACTCTAGTACCTTTTTATCTACCATCATCACCAGGTCAAAATTTCAGTTTTTTCAGCACTGTGCTTAATATGATCAAATACCAGTAAAACCATCCTTTCAGCCTAACCTTTACAGGCTCTGCTCCAAATTTTTGAGTGTCACTCAGAGGTTACAGATGCCATACCTTCTTTGGTGACTGACTGCTTATTATCTAGACAACCTCTCTGACAGAATGCTATTTATGATATGTGATGCACGCAACACTTAACTTTTGACGGACACACCAACACAGATAAGCAAACAGTACCTGAGTGTCTCAGTGCTCTATTTCAGTCGTTCTCTTCTTTTCATGTGCTCTGATATGTACTTATGTCTGTCAGCACTCCTAAAACACAGCTGTCCCCTGATGCCACACATTTGACACACACACACTAACAAACTCACACAAGCCTCTCAAGTATTTTATTTTGCTTTCAGATGGAGAAGAGGAAGCAGAGGAGGGAGAAGGTATCACTGCTTATCTAAATTACATCAAAATTACTGTTGGCACGCCTTGCACATTGTCAGTCAGTTTTTCTTGGATGTACTCCACTTGCACTGGAGTTTGCCTCAGATGAACTCTCTGGCGAACAAAATTTCCCAACTGTTACTCGCGTATACGAGCTCTATTGTCACACCTCCCTGGCACTTCCTGGTATGATTATGAAATGTTTTGGTGAGTGTGTGTGTGGTTTTGACAGGCTTATTGGTGTTTTCTCTTTCTTATTTTCTTTCTAAACAGAGGAGGCCAAACCAAAATTCAAGTGAGTAATCCTCACTGATGTATACATATACACACAAACACACACACACACGTTAATTCCTGCGCAGTTCTGTTATGCTAGGGAGTAATTATAATATTGACTATTGCCATATTTGAATGCTTAAAATGCCCCTCCCCGAAAATTGATTAAAATGGAAAAATAACAATAAATTTATTTACAAAAGGACACTATGCACCTCCCAGTGTAATCTTAATTGTAAGTTAAGTTAATAAATTGTCATTATTATTACCACTGGTTCTACTATTACAGTGTACTGCAGTTCTGTGTGTGGTTTGTCCAAGTGGTGTTGCCGTACCCCTGCAGAAGCCATTGCTCGACTGCTGTGGGTCGGCACAATCAGTATCAATATCTAGTTGACTGTTATAGTTTCTGTAAAGTGTTACTCATAAAAAAAATCATATGCTGAGTCATTCATCTAGAAATCAGTCATCAAAACATTCATACCGCTGATCTAAGATTTTCCTCGTCAAAAGCTTTAAAATGTTCAGTTTAGCTGTTCAGTAACGAAAAATTATCCTGGGGGAAAATCCTCCAAGACCTGGCTGGAGGGATGGGTCACAGTAGGTCCCAAAAGACAATGGTCCCCCTTCCAATGTTAAAGAGGTGATTATGGCCCTGCTGTTATGTCATCCAAATATTTATCATAGGGCTAATTTTGTATTTATGTTTATTTTATTTAGAAAGGGGCAGTGCACATTAATTAACATGATCACTCTAGTCATGTAAATGTGCCAGATTTAGGAATACAGGCTAATTTTTTCATTGGCAGTCCCTGGCAGGTATATGTGTATATAAGAAAAAGACATTAAAAATAACACACAAAAGCACATAAGCACAGATAAAAGCGGATTGATGGCATGTCCATAGAGGGGCACACAAGCTCGGGGCAAGCATATAACCATACACAAAGCACAGAGCAAGGCACATAGGCAAAAACAACAAGACATAAGCACTATTAATAAAACAATGACATAACCATATCACCAAAAAAAACTACAAAATAACACATAGCCCAAAGCACATAGCCACAAACAAACGCACAAAGCAAAGCACTTTACTTTCCAAAGCTTTTAAATTAGATATAAGACAATAAGATATTTTGGGGAACACATTCTTGGCTTTCTTGCCAAAGTAAGATAAGAAGATGGATACCAACCTAATGTCATTTCTCATACAGCCCCAGCAGCCAGTTAGCTTAGCTTAACTTAGCTTAGCTTAGCTTAGCTTAGCACACAGCCTGGAAACAGGTGGAAACAGCTAGCCTAGCTTAGTCCAGAAAATTCTCATACAAGCACCTCTAAAAGCTCACTCAACACTTTAAAACTTGTTTGTTTAATCTGTACAAAGATACTGCCTCTGAACAAGAAATATTCTTAATTATATATTGTTTTTAAAATGTGTTTTTTTGTATGAATCACAGCCACACAATGATTGAAGGCAATTAGCCCCTTTCTGTTTGATGCAATTTGTGCCAAACATAACCTCACTTCTTTTAGAGATATAACTCTCTTAAATATGAACAAACAAACATAAGACTTGTATTCTTAGACTTAGTGTGACTTACGTGTCCTGGGGGTATCAGTATGTCCATTGTCCATCCATCCATTAAAAGGCTTTGTGATCAGAGGAAAGTTGCTCCTCATGACTGCAGAACTCCCTTGAAAATATTCACGATTTTAAAGTTTCTTTAGCATTTAAGTAATCCAGTGATAGCTATCTGCGTACCAATGGGTTCACCGTAAAGAGGAATTTCTAATAAATAATTCGGCATATGTTTTATAATGCCACTTTGCCAAAATTTCAACAAATATATAGGCTAACAAACAGGGCTAAAGTTTTACAAGCTTTATATCTTACTTCCTGTTTACATCCCCAAAAGCATTATGGGAAGCATTATAGTATTTCCAAAATTTAGATCATGAATGTCTACCAAATAGAGGTACGACAAAGAATAAAAGGAGTGATAAAATACATAAAAAATAATTATTTTTTCTTGACATTACTCAGCTTAAAATAACCAAATTCTAATTTTGACAGAATCATGTTTATTTTCAAGTAGTAGACAGATAACAGTCACAATGTATCGTAGGAGAAATTTACAATAGAATATGTAAAATATATCTGTTTAACTTAATGTGTTTGCTTTAAACCAAAGCCCTAAGACTAAGCCTGCACATTTGTGCATAATCAAAAACCAAGTTATCAGTGTTTAGAAATGCCATTAAATGAAGAATATAAAATGGTTAAGACTTGAAATCTACAATTTAGAACTTCTGATCTGCAAATGTCTCTGTCTACATTATCATGGTTAGTTTAAGTACATCACGTAATACTGTGGAACATAGTTGATGAATATTGATTTAAAGAACCTGCTTGTAAGCATTCATTACATGCCCAGACACGCATGAATACATTGAAGGAACATTAATTTGGCATGTTAAACCTGCTGACTACATTTACCATCAAGTGAACTCCACAGTGACAGTGTCTGTTTTCACACTTGACAGTTTAACTGTCAGTCTCATTTTTTGTCTTCCCTTTTTAATCTCCAGGCCATTTATCATGCCCAACCTCATCCCTCCTAAAATCCCAGATGGAGAGAAGGTGGATTTTGATGTGAGTGACAAACTTTCAGAGCATACTGTGCATACTGTGAATCATACATCTGTACAATAAAGGACAAAAAGCACTAAACCCTTGTTTCTGTAGGATATCCATCGTAAAAGGATGGAGAAGGACCTGATGGAGCTTCAGACTTTGATCGAGGTTCACTTTGAGAGCAGGAAGAAAGAAGAGGAAGAGCTCATTAGTCTCAGAGAGAGGATTGTAAGAGCCTTATGCTATACTGTAGAAAATGCACATAATGTAATGTGAAGCCAGCTTTAAGATCTGCTAAGATGTGATGATCTGCTGTGCAGGAGAAGCGTCGTTCTGAGCGAGCAGAGCAGCAAAGAATCCGCAGTGAGAGAGAGAAAGAGAGACAGAAGCGGCTTGAGGTACAGTCATGTTGCGGTTATGTGATGTGTACTTCCTTCATCGGTTGAGTGAGCCACCTCCTAACATCTCACTCCTGGTCTTCTTTCTCTCTGGATCTGTGTTTGTTTAGGATGAGAGAGCTCGTAAGGAGGAGGAGGAGGCCAAGAGGAGAGCAGAGGATGACGCTAAGAAGAAGAAAACCCTCACCAGCCTCCACTTTGGAGGTTACATGCAGAAGCTGGTGAGCAGTTGGAGGGTTTATAGTGGGAAATTAAAGTGATTAACATGTGAAGGATGTCGATCTGAGCCATGTTTTATTTCACCTCCCCACAGACTGAAAAACGGAGTGGTAAGAGGCAGACGGAGAGAGAGAAGAAGAAGAAGATCCTGAGCGAAAGACACAAGTCTCTGGGCATCGACAACTTGGGCCAGGACAAACTCAAGTAGGTGGACATATATTGTGCCATTTTACCACAAGAAAGATAAAGTAGGGACATTATTTCTGATACACATATGACAATGGAAAGAATCACTCAACATAACATAAACAACAACAACCATACTGTCCCATTTTTGTGTTTCTGCCTCTCACAGGGAGAAAGCTAACGAGCTGTGGGAGTGGTTGCAACAGCTGGAGGCAGAGAAGTTTGAACTGCAGTACGAGATCACCAGACAGAAATATGATGTATGTGCTACAGGACACATATGACATATTACAAATGATGTTGAAGTAGCACACAGGATATAATAGACCTCTTTGAAATAACATTTGCATGTTTTCTTTGTTCCAGATTAATGTGCTGAGGAACCGTGTCAGCGACCATCAGAAAACGTAAGAAGGAACATTCTCTCCCTAATGTTGCGCACACTTTTTACACACAGATGCACTAAACTAATGGACGTCTGATCACAGACTTTGTTCCAAAAATCATAGTCTACCTAATAGACTAAGTCAGATAACAGAATTAGGGACTGAGATATTGCATTCATGAGAATGACACCACCAAATCTAATCAGTTTGTTGTTGAGTCCAAGTGGACGTTAGTGCCAAATTTGAGGGAAATTCCCTCAGAAGGTTTTTGAGATATGGCGTTCACAAGAATGAGATGGATGCAAGGCCACAGTGACCTTGACCTTTGACAACCAAACTTTAATCAGCACATTCTTTAGTCCAAGTGGACGTTTGTGCCAAATTTGAGGAAAGTCCCTCAAAGGGTTTTTGAGATATTGAATTCACAAGAATGAGATGGATGCAAGGCAAGGCCACAGTGACCTTGACCTTTGACAACCAACATTTAATTTACTCATGCTTACGTGCAAGTGGACGCTTATGCTGAATTTGCGGACATTCCCTCGAGGCCTTCTTGAGGTATTGCATTCACTAGAATTAGATAAATCAGGACACTGTGATCTTGACCTTTGATCACAAAAAAATCAAATAAGTTGGTACGTCCAAGTGGACGTTTGTGCCGAATTTGAGGACATTCCCTCAAGGCCTTCTTGAGGTACGGCATTCACGAGATTGAGATGAACCACAACACAGTTACCTTGACCTTTCATCACCAAAATCTAATCAGATCATCATTAACTCACAGTGGATGCTTGTGCCAAATTTAAAGGATCTTCCTTAAGGCATTCTTGATATCGCCTGTATGAGAATTGGATGGACTACCTGAAAACATAATCCCTCCAGCCACAGCTATCATCAGCATGAATGCATAAAAAAAGAACAGACAGACACTGTTAAAAGAGACAGATAACAAACAGAGGCTGAGATATCTTATCTTTTAGTCCTCAATATGAGTCAAGCCCGTGACACTCCCAGAAGCTCCCTCTAATAACACAGATGACATTACACAACTCTTCCTTTTTGGTCGGTCCTCGCCTGACCAACCTGAAGAACTACTCTTCAAGTGCCTGTCAAGGCCAGTAGTCCATTTTTCACATCAGATATTTTGCTTTGTCAGAGCAGGAAATGCACAGGTGGACTTGTTAGCAGTAATGATGGCTGCATTCCATTTAGGTGAGCTTGTTCCAGTGCTCTGGTATTCTGCATGGTCACTCATTGATGTGGCTTATTGGGAAACCTAATGGAATGAAGCCGGCAAGACATCGTTGATGTTATTATTTACACCTGTGTTTTTTTGCTTTGACAGGTTCAAATGTCAAATGTCAAACAGGTTTAGCGTCGTTAACAAAATGGCTGTGTCCACCTGTGGGTGAGATGGCCTCAGAGAAAAAGAAAAGAATTTGTTTCCCTCTCTCTGGGTACACAGGTTATATGCGTAACCTCCTGCTCTCACAGGTTCAGTAGTATTCCTCGTGATGAATGAACTTTATGTGTAAAATTGGTGGAGTGCACCTTTGGGGTTAGAGCTATGGCTGGGTTACATTCGAAATGAAGTAGTTTGTACTTCTGTCTGAAATGTTTAGGAACATTCCTGCAAGGGGTCACGTGTGAATCAGAGCAGGGATTATCGTTCAGGGAAATCTTTACCACTTATTTCCAGCCTCAACACCTGGTAGATATCAGCGAAAATACTGGCATGGTTTTGTGGTGAATGAAAGCAGTAATATTGCAGGGACAAGCATGCAAAGGTTTATGTCCGATTGGCACCAGACAAAAATAGCTCCTTGTTCCTGTTCCTGAAAATAATAAGAGACGTCTTCCTCTGCAATACTGTTTAAATATGCACAGAAATGTTATTTCAAGATGAGAAAACTTGCTCAAAACCAGGTGACAAAAATCAATAATTATGTCTTGAATTTAAGCCCTGAGGTCATGCTGCACTGTGACTGGAAAGACTACAAACAAATGATCTGATAGCTTAAATCATAGCTTAAACTGCAGACATCAATAGTCACATAGATATCTATTAGAGTCACAGACACAACATTTAAGTTGTTGAAGCTGTAATTTGACGCACTGATCCCAGCATGCAACAGTGTGTTCACTTAAATGGTGGTGTTAACAGAAGTCCATCTGGTGTCTGTGTGCGTGTTCATTCGTTGTCATGGAGGCTCTTTGAACTCTTATCACTGAACTGAGTGACAGTTTAAGGCCAGGATAGCACCCCACCTCCTTCCCCGCCCTGTCACAGCCCTGCTCTCATTTTGCAAGCTAACAAGCCCCCAGCGGCTCTGTTACTCACTCAAACTGGGAGAGCTGGCTGCATGGCTGGGCGTGGCAGGCAGGTCAGCTGTCACATCTGTCATATACACACACTGAGGGAGCACTTGAATGTCTCACAGTGTGCTGACTGCCTTGTTATTTTTCCAACCAACAGTTGAACATTCTGCAATGTCAGTGTTTGCTAAATGTGCATTTGCTTGGACAATCAAGATGTTTTTGCTTCATGTGAATCTTCCTTTTTTGTAATAGATCCAAGAGGACCAAAAGAGGCCTGAGGAAATAACTGTAGACATGCTGAGTGATCATCAGCCCTGTCCTGCAGCCACCACCTTAGACCAAGCCCTAGCTTTCCTGCCACACCCCGGTCCCACCTGTTTCACTAATACCATCACCTACAGTAACAATTACATCCAGTTTTCCAGCTTCATCTCACTCTGTTGTTGTCCTCTTAATCCCATCCGATAGAATCTGTGTTTATGGGTGCAAATAAAACCATTTTAGTTCAATCAATGACTTCTTGCTCTTTCAGATTTTTGAGCATGGGTGCATGAGTTTCCTGGAACTCAAAAATAAAGTGTCATTCAAGACATGAGTGCAGAAAGCCTAAAGCAAAGTCAGGACGAGGCATCTTCCTACTCAGAGACAGGCTCCGACATGACTAAAGCTGTCATGGTGCTCCTCAGGCTAACGCCCAGACCTCCACCCAACGCACATTCACTCATGTAAATACACACACACAAATATGGAGGAGATTGAATCATTTCCATTCAACAGTGATCCAGGTGGGAACATCCTTTTTAAAATGAAAAGGACATTGCTCCTTCGACTGCTTTTCAACTTCTCTTCAAAGAGTATCATAAAACTCAAGGTGAATTCACGCTACAACATTCTTGATTTGGATCAGACAGACTTACATAACTAAATACTAAATAATAAATTAAGTCACTGGTGTATCTGATGTGGCACCAGATATGCAGGAAACGTTACAACTTGTAATGAAACAAGCGCACCACCCAGGGGTGGTATGATTTATGTTTTTTTGTGGCCAGATTTGCCAGATTAAATCTGCATCTATGTTTTGTCAACTCCTTTTCGTTACCTGTCAGGACAACTCTGGGGGCAAAAGTTGACTGTGATTTTATCGTTTAGTTAATGATCAGATAGCAAGATAAACTCTATTACTCAGTGTCTCACTCATCTGAAGGATAAAAGACTGACAAAACAAACAAACAAGCTTGTGATTTATTCCGTCACTTAGGAACAGACTTGCTGGTCCACTCGAACAAAGCGAAAGGAAACGGAGAAAAAGGGAAGTAATATAATCAACTGTACATCATGTGGAACAAAATAAACCCTTCTCACTGTCTTGTTATTAATAGAAATGAACAAAGAATGTATTTGTTGTGAAAATAGTGCGATGTACAAAGTATGCACTGTCTTAATGTACCGTTTGGTTATCCAGAGCACCACACTCTCGGAGTGGCAGAGCGCACTCTAGGCACTCTGTCTGTGGAGACGGAGCAGCAAGGCGCCGAGTGGAGTGAATGTGTGATTAACAACTGTTCGTTAATGCATATAGAAATATAACGCTCTGTTTCTCATCCTCATTTAAGTTTAGAGTGTCAGACTGAATTTACAATTGCACCATGTCAGGTCACTCACTCTCCAGTCCGCGAGTGTTACTTGAATAAGTAAACACTGACCAACGGGATCAAACTGGCCGACCCGTACGCTCTCACTCAGTGGATGGATGATGTGACAGGATTGTTGAAGGTGGGATGGCCAACTTTGTGGTTGATTACTATGCCAATCTTACAAATGAGAACGACACTTGATCAGTTTCCTTTGGTTTGGTTTGCTATCAAAACTAATGTTAGCTAATGTGACTTAAAAATTAGCATTACAGAGAAATCCAATATTCCTCTTAATACCTCCCAAATTTCTGATTATGTGGACATGATAATACACATAATCTTATTCATCCCTACAACATTAAATACTTTACCCTAACCTGATATAAAGTGTGCACTGAACATGCAAGCCTTTGTCCAGTCCTTTCGTCTTATTGCTTTTAGCTACAGTTATCTTTATTTTTGTTGACAAGCAGTGGCGGCTGATGTGTGATAAAATTTCAGTTTTGAGCCATGACTAATAAGACAAAAGACTAAGACTCCTATGTAGCCGACAGCCCTGTGGTGCCTCCAGCTAACAAACTGACGCCATTGTGACATCATCTCTAAAAGGGTCTATATGTTCATATTAAACATGGCCAAAGGTTTTAAATACAGAGGTGAACGTACATAAAAGTAATCCCTTTGAGCAAAAACCTCAGGTTGCAGACTTTTCTGAATACTCTTCTACTTTGGCTATAAGCTGACGTCGACTCATGATGGATTTCTTTATATGGCCCAGACACAAGACTGCAAGTGTTAACATTATCTAGCATACACATACACATATACACGTAGCAACATGCTAATGTCTTTTTTAAAAACACTTTATTGCAATGTTTCAAATATTTTGTGCAAATCATTACTAAGTCCATTGCATATTTTTATGCTTTTTGTGTAAATTAAAGCTTTGTGCATAGAGGCTAGCAAACATGTACAGCTACATAAATAAAGAAATAGCTACATGCCGAGGTTGTTAATTTCTTTTACAGAGCATATCTCTATTGCAACATGTCCTATTGTGAAGATTTTGCGTTTAGAAACTATTACAGGTGATTTTTCATGGGAGAAAGTGTCGCTGTTAAGTCATTTCCTGGCTGCAAGCATACTGCTATACATGTAGCCACATGCTAACATGCTAACAATTTCGGATCACATTACTGCTGAAACATGTCCTCTTGAGTTTTAATTGGTGACTTTTCATGCAGTCATTCCCCGGTTGAACTGACGGTACAGAGATTCCGACCTATGGAAGACCTGCAGACACTGACCAATCAGAGCAGACTGGGCTTTCTGTGAAGGTGCTTTAAGGGAAAGGTGCTAAAACAGAGTGTGATTACAGGTGTTCCAGCACAGACAGTATGAGAAAAATAAAGTGTCTTTGCACCATTTAAAAAATGTTCACATGTTCTCACAGAACTCCAAAATACAAACATGAACCTGAAAATGAGCATAATAGGTCCCTTTTAAATCTTAAAAAAAAACAACAAAAAAAAAAACACCTAACCTGCTTCAGACCCTCGCACCCTATTTAGAAAACGGTCTTGACAGGCTTTTCGTTTTGTTTTCATAGCTGTTCTCTTAGTCAAAGAATGGCATGCATGCACACCACAAAAGCCCTGCTGGAATGAACAAGAGAACTACAAGAAATGATGAACAGACACTCTAGTATCTTCCAGCATAGCTAATCTATACACACAGTGTGAACCTTTTGCTAGCATACTGATTGACTTTAAAGATAGTTGTTGAGGGAAAAAACAACACTTACAAAGTTGTCTTCATCTCTGTTTTTTATTCTATGTACAGACTGAGTGACAGGGAAAGCTCCTAATGATATGCCACACACACATTTCTCCAGAAGTACATTCTTAGCAATACTGACATCAATTTTCCCCGAGGCAAATGAACCTAGGCAGGACTATAATGTCTCAAGCATTAAAAAAAACAGTCCTCTGCAGTGTATTGTTGGAGCCATGGCATCTCTTTGCTTTAGCCGTTTGTATAATTGGTCTTCAAAAAGCATTGGAGTTTTAAGAAGATTCAAAACCAATAAAAAACAGTGGTTTGCTTATGAGAGCAGATATTGTATAATGAGCCCTTAAAACTTTAAAGAAGCAACATTCACATATATAAGTCTTAGATGAAGAACCACATGTTTTTAAATACAAACAACATTTATAATATATGTTTATATATTTGGATGTGCAGCTTCTCTTGCCTGAGGTGGTGCAAACAGATCATAATTCATGTTTGAGGGTGCAGCCCCTTCATTATGTCCTTTGTGACTTCTGTTGAGTTAGATCAAAGAACACTTAGGAGACCAAGTGTGCAGCCAGCAGCTAAATCCGGCTGGTTACGTCAACTGTTGATACATTTCATATTGGACTTAAAAGGGTTTTCAAAGAGATGACTGACTACTTACACTGCTGCAAATTTCTATACAAGGGCACAGCTGGTGTTACATGTTGTGTACTATATTCCAATACTTCTCTGTCTCCTATTCCTCAGTTTATGCAAGAAAACAAAAAAACAAAACAAAATGTACATAACAAGACAAGTTTACGACAAAGCAACAGAAAAAAAACAAGGATTTTACTACTGCGCTTTAAAAAAACAGTTCAGTATTTTGGGAAATACTCTTATTCACTTAGATGAAAGTAATCGATACCAATCTCATGTTTAAATATGAAGCTATTGCCAGCAGCCACTTAGCCTAGCTTAGCTTAGCTTATCTTAGCTTAGCACAAAATCTAGAAACGTTATGCTAAGCTAAGCTAAGCTAAGCTAAGCTAAGCTAACCGAATGCTGGCTGTAGCTTCATATTAGATGTATAGACATAACACTAACATAACTATACCTTAAGCTATTTAGGCACTCTTGTAAAAAGCTGTTTCTGTTCATTTAAAAAAAAAAAAAATTCTGAATCACAGAATAAAACAGATAACAGAACAACATAACAAAAAAAATCCATCTGCAATCATCTGACAGCAACAGTATCACAACTACACAGTTTTCTCTCCTTTTTTTTTTTTTTAGCTTTTCATATATTTTTCTTATTACTTTCATTTTCAGCTGCTCACTCCTCGAGGCCACAATAGACAGTTCATCTTTAGCCAATGCAGAAAGACACATTTGACAACAAAGTCATTCGTGAATCTAAATAATCGCTGAACGCCTTTAGTAACTTTCACTGCAGATAACATTTTCTAGTGGCCGGAGGAACTGAGTTTCAGCACATGTACACTTCACCTACCAAAAACACACTCACCCCTTTATATACACAAACAACATCATATCCAAATTAAATACATAAAACACCGCAGGATTTATCATGAAATTAAAAGCTCTCTTTTCACTAACGTATGTACAATGTGTGACTCACTCTTAATTGATAGGCTCTCTGAACAAGGCTATTATGTGAAGAATGTAATTTTACTCTCCTCGTTGCACGGGTGTGGCCGCAGCAGTGTCTAAACATGCTGGTTTCCATCTGCAAGCACACACACGAGCACATGCGGGAAGAGAGACACAGAGAAAAGGTCTTAATCCTCATGATACAACAATGGGCTCATTTTTGCCCCACTGAGCCTTTAAAATATGAATATCTGCAGATACAAGCACTGAGGCGCAAATCGTACCTCTTAGCCTCTGTGGTGCCTTTTCCACTTGTCCGTCACACTCAGTCGATAACTTGCACCGACCTGTGCGCCGCTGTGGTGTTCTCATTGACAAAAAGTGTTTTGGCCATCCCCAGCTGTCGATCAAAATATTAAAAAAATATCAGTTAAGGGTGTCGCACAGATGCAGCCTCCCACACACACACATACATACAACACACCCTTGATCTAATTAAGAGGAAATGTACTGTGTCAGCAACTTGGAGAGGCCTCGGGCGAATCATGGCAGTGTGAACTCTGGAGTGTTTTCTCTCTCATGCCAGCTGTCAATATTATTTTTTGATTAATGGCATATGTAAATATCGGAACTGATAATACAATACATGTAAGCGCACCTTCTTATACATATACAAACATACACTTTAATAATATTCGTTATATGTTCTGTCTATTCTCCACCCTGTCCACCTCCAGCTCTGTCTGTCTTGACCTCGTCTGTATCTCTCCTTCATTTTCCATGTGTTACTCCTCCCATGATAGACAGTGAGCGCTGGAAACCAGTCTGCCAGGATTCCAGTGTAACTGTTTCTGCATTCACTGAACTTTTGGGTGTGGCAGCAGGGAAGGGAAAGTGATTGTGTGCACCATAATAAACATCCAACCTTTTCAGCTGGGCCCACCCCTCTGCGCGTGTAAGGCAGCGCGAGCATGTGCCAAGCTTTAATCTGATACACAGATACAAAAGGTTCGTGTTGTGTCTGCCTTAAGACGGGCTCACACTAAAAGATTTTTCAGATCTTAATAGATGCTGAAAACGTGAAAGACCCCACACATAACAATATATTTTGAATTTAACAGTTTTGTTTCGATGGTGTGTGAGGAGCAATCACATGCTAACAGAGCTCCAAAAATTACATAAATCTCTTGTGGTTAAATGGGACAAAGAGTATATAAACAAGACAGACGACAGGCAGGTGGAACTAGCTGTGAGTTTTTGCACTGCTTTTTGCAGAAAATTTACAAAGAAGAGTTTGAAAATGTTGATAAAGTTATGGAGACGGCATGAACACAGACTGTACACATAACAGCGTGAGCTGGAAGTAAATAAATTCTGAGTTGAATCCCAATACTGCATTTAACCCCCAGAGACACATACCAAACCAACATTGCAGATCTACTGGCAGCGAAGGCCTACTGTTGCATAACCTCACGTTGCCTGTGGCTCAGCCAAAAAGTTGCATCTGAACACACTGCAACGACTACAGCCAACAGCCAACCAGCATGTACGCCTGCACCAGCATGAGAGGAAATAACTCTCCATGGCAGCAGGCGGAGGGAGTGTATATTTGCCATTAAAAAAAAGATCAACAGGACATATTCAAGACGCTTGTTAGCCAGTGAGAAGGGCCGACAAAGTGCCAACGGTGCAAAACACACAAAACTAGGGCGACAGACGCTCCCCAACGGCCCAATATGGACCAACGGCTGACTATCAGCTTGGGGTGTTAGTACCCTTAGAACCGTCAAGAAATCAGGGAGAATTAAACACATAGTCAGCTACACTTTGTTTGCATTTTACCTTTTTCAAAACACCTTGCAAATTCTTGTCATTCCATAAGCTGTAGAGCAGCAGGGAAGCTGCTTTGCTGCCTTTGGGGAAAGACCTAAGGGAGAAGGGCAAAGGTCATGAAGAAAGAGCAGAAAAAATGATGCAGATCACACACAAACAAAAAAGGATTGCGAGGAAAGGAAGCAATTCAGGCACTGAAGATACAACCTGCGCTACTGGTGTTTTAAATCCTCTGACAGCAGAAGACAAAAGTTGACCGCATGGCAGTTTTAGTGTTAAAATAACCTTTTGCATGACAGCAGATTAAAAGGTTGCTTTTATTTGTGTGGCACCTTTCACACACAGATTTATAAACAAAAACTGACCTGTTCTCGCTGAGGTCGGCCACCGACGACACCAGTTCACTAGTGATGAACTTCTTGGTGACCTCAGGATCCGCCAATATCAGGCTGCGGGCTGTGCTGCAAGCCGTTGCTATAGTTTCGTCAGAGTTTCCCATCTCTCGTGGGCTGGAGGTGAGGAGGCCGGTGAGTTCAGGCAGAATCTGCTTTGCTACACCGAGGAAAAAGGAAACATTCAGTGAATCAGTTTTACGTTGACTAACTTTACATCCATGTCTCTGCTGCCTGTGACGCACACATCAACAACATTCCTCACCTATGGGGGTCTGCAAGCTGTAGTTCCGGGACATGTTATTCAGCAGGGACATGGAGGCCTTCTGCAGGCTGCGGTTGGGAGACTTCAAAAGAGCGGACAGGTGCAGCAGAGCCCCCAGCTTTTGAACCAGAATCTGGCTCATGGCAGTGGAGCCCTGAAAGAGAAGCAAAGACGACACAGAAGGAGGCAAACACATTAGTTGTATCTCCGACCTCTGTGTAGCTGTCCATGTGACACATGTGTCACATGTCGTGCCCCAAGGTTTTTGATCCAAAGAAGCAGCTGATCACTGTAAACATGATCATTACAGGTGGTTTCACAATATGTGAACATGTGCATCTCATTTTCCTTTGCTCTAACTTCTCATTTCTATCTCTAATAATCTCTGAATCCATGGAGACAAAACTCCACTCTTTCTTATAAAGCTACTCAATTGTGCTGTTGTGTCATTATCCTGACCACATCTCCGTCTCTCTGTTGCTTTTCTCCTTTCTTAAATCAACCTGAGTTAATCCAAAATGTCCATTAACACCTCACACAAACACTAAGCCTCATAATCATCTTCCTTGTACTCACCAGTCCCTTGCTGGCAGTGAGATTCTGCAGGGCGCCACAGCAGGCCTCCAGGGTGGCACCTTTCTGGGACGAGCCCAGCAGTGACAGGTAGGTCTGCATGGCTTTTGGATGGCACAACCACTTAACACCTGATGGGGTGCTGTCCACTGGCAGTTTGTCAAATGAAAACTGAGTAGAAAGGACAAAAAAGAAATGGAGTTTGGCAGTTGGCAGTTTGTCAAATGAAAACTGAGTAGAAAGGACAAAAAAGAAATGAGAAGGGGACGGCTTTGATTAAAGAACTGTCATGATTTAGCCACTGAACATGAGGTGGTGGTGTGGTGGTTGATGCCAACCTCCTTCTGAGCCTTGCCGCTCTTCGGGCTGAAGCATCCAATCGGGGCGTTTTTCTTATTCCCAACTTGGCCTTCCACCTGAGGCTGGAACTTGCTGAAGCATTCAGGGGACTCGGCCTCCAGTTGGTAGGTCAGGTTATGGAGGATGCATGCACAGTTCTCCACAGACTGGTGGAGAGGAGAGGTTATTAAAAACAGCAAATGATATGATGATATGATTCTTGTTTGCAAGTTTCCCAATGACATCACAAACTCTTTATTCCCTGCCACTATATGATAAAGGAAGACCCCATTTGTGGTTATTTATTCTGCATCTGGGTCTCAAAGGAACTGCTCTCAAGGTTTACTCTCATTCAAACTCAAATACAAGCATTTAAAAAAATTTAAAAAATTGAAATAAATTGATTACTGGAGTTTTCAGTGTGTCAATTTGTCCGGCCCACTAACAGCACTCAATTTCTTTTTAATTTGTGGTTCACATTCCCTCGTGATTAAGCATGCATCTGATAAGTTCTTAAGCAAGTGTCAGTCTTTATGTTCATTTAACAGGAAATGGAAACGGAAGTCTTCTAGCTTGGCACTGTCAGACCAATTTGCAAATTTGAAATTAGTCTGGAACCACTCACTTAATTTTTAATTTACAAGGGTGTCATTTACAGTCATAGATGGATGGACCTACAACCAATTAGAGCAACAAAACATGACACAGTGCTAAGCGACGGACGAATTTAAACAGCGTGCAGAGATGTGGTGTGATGGTGCAGAATCAGTACAGTATATCTGGCAACGATTGTTGGGTTTAGCCATCAGAATTTTAAAATAGCTCTTCAACTGAGAGTTCGACATCAGCTGCAGCCATCTTGGTTGTTTTAAAAAATGGCATCTTTCAAGGCTAGGTTTATACTCGTTGTAGTGTGCCTAGTGCAAGGGTGTGCAAACTATAAGTGACATCATCACATATTTTGCATAAAGCGCAAAGGCTTCACAAGTTTTCAGTCACTGTATCAAACATGTGCCATATTAGATAAACAGATGTGATAGGCCCAAAGCTGGCGAGTTTGTCTGTCTAAACACCAAACCAGATGCATCTGCCAGAGCAAATAAATGTGAACTGGCAGATTCATCTTGTTCCCAGGCTATAATTCTTCTAGCAATGCAACAGAAACATGCCGACCAAAATAAACTACTGTAGGTAAATTCATTTGGGTTTAGACAATAAGGATTGATTAACATTACAATGGTCTCACAAATGGTCTTACAATGGTTTACGGGTGCGAGGGAAGCTTGCATTTTGGAGGAAATGGCAATGTGGGTCTTCTCCAACTCAGTTTGAAGTGCAAAGATAGACAAGACCCCCTCTGTCTCGAAAGCTGCTGTGTCTCAAATTGCGTACTTCTGTACTTACACTTAATATTTTAAGTGCGTTCACACTGAGAAGTATGGAACAATGCAGTGCACTATGAGTACCCGGATGGTGCACTCAAAACAGTCAAGAAGTTGAGTGTGGATCTATGGACACTTCTCGCCCTCAATGGTCGCCATCTTGGCTACGTAGCGGAAGGGGAGGGACCACTTTTCAAACTGGAAATGGCGGCCGAGGACTGTGCGACCGTGAACGTCTGTGCATTGTACAAATACATGTGTTTTCTGCACTAAGCAACACTGTACTGTTACATACACATACATAGAGATAAAGCTACATGTATACAGAGTATCACCAGGGGTGAAATATATGCAGTTTTAAACACCACTCTGTCTGTTTATTAATTGCTTTTAACTCGTTCTGAATTGCTTCTGAACTGTCCATGCCGTGTTTTGGTCCATGCTGGACGGAGCCATGCCCGGACATCTCCCTGTCTCCCCCAGCCCCTCCCCTGGGAGAGAGTCCGGTGGTCTCCTATGTGCCTTCGAGATGTGCAACACTCCGTTAAATGTCATTCAGTTAATCAAAAAAATATCCCAATTAAAATCAGTAGCATAATAAGCAGATTTGTTGCATGTCATTTTGTTTAATTTCAACAACACAGAGAACAGCTTGAACCAGCTGCATGTGAGCTAATGATCAGGGACTTCACTCTCAGCAGTACGTGACTGCGCATGCACGTCTACTTCTGAAACGCAGCGGTTGGGGTGCGTTTGATTTATTGTACTGGGACGTTTGATTTTTGCACAACTGGACCACGGACGTCAAAAAGCGCTGTTTGCACTGGGACAAGACAAACATAATTTTTGGTCTAATGAAAAGAATGAAAAATCATAATCCAGAGAAAAATACTCATTTGTTCAAAAGAAAAGACAGGGATACTGAAGAACCAGGGAAGAGGATTTGGAGGAAGCTGAGGGTGCCAGCACCCTAAACATTAATATTAATATTTTACTATACACATTGTGAAGTGTTTCTAATTTTGTTCTACTCCATACAGGTACAGTAAAAAATTGAAATGTTTTTATTTGTTTGTTTGAGTTTTCATTTTGCTTTTTAAAAATGCATGAAGCGAGGAGAGGTGAACAATATGAAGCGATGAAGGTTTTGGTAATAGTACCGGCAATAATTGAAAACTACTTTCACTCCTGAGTATCACTAAAACCATGATAGCATCAACATGCGGAAATCATGGCGACTCTCTTCTTCCTTATCTACAGTTACAGTTTATGATAAGAGGATAACTCTCCCTCTGTCTCTCACACAGACACCAGTCACACTGCACCACTTCATTAGAAGGAGTCTGCGCAAACAGTATTTGCACAGACATAGAATTAAACACACATCCACACCCCAAACTTCCACAAATGAGCGGGTAAGAGCACCCGCTAAACATACTCCACACACTGACTCCGCCTGCAGTATTTACCTGCTTGTGTGTGTGTGTTTATGGATGTGTTTCTAAGCGTATGTAGTGTGAGTACATGTGCTTCGGGATATATTATGTGTACTGTACTTTCTGTGAGAGACACACATAAGTTCGACAGGAACTATGGGTGAACTAGTACATGTCACCAGACATGAATCCAAACACTGATCTGCTCACACAATCATAATCCAGTATTACATGCACAACGTGGGAAAAACAATGTGTGGGCTTATAGACAGCTGTGACGCAAGCATTGAAATAACACAGTTAAGCTTTCTTTGGTAAACCAAAACTGTGATTAATGCCAGTGTCAGTACAGGCTGCGAACAACAATTATTCGCATGATTAAATGATTAATTGTTTTATAAAATATCTAAAAAGAGACAAGAGCATACAAGCAATTGTAATGTATCAGTAGACTGAAAATAATAAAATGGGTCATAGCCAACTCTGATGCAGTCTTTGTGTGGAGACAAATGCTCGTGGTGGACAGGAAAAGGTTCTGCTGATAGCGATGAGTAACTTTACCTTGTCATCAGGGTTCTCCTCCGCCACACAGGACTGGACGTAACTCATGAGGGAGTCAATGAGGCCGCGGCACTCTCTCATCGCCTGCCTCTCCTTCTTCTGGGCACAGCTCAGGTTCCTACACACATTTCAACCACCATTCATTTAAATCCAAAGGGAAACACTAACATATCTAGAATACAATAATAGACACAGAACCGTGAGTGTCTCAACATGTAGGTTGCACCGTCACGCCCTGTATGTAAACATGATCGCAGAGATTAGGCACGAGGTGCAGAGAAGTTTCTAAAGCTGTGCCAGTATTAAGTTACAGCGAAGACTGTTGTTTAAATCACTTTCACTTCACATAACTGTCAACTAAAAAAAACACTCCTCTTGTATATGTGCAAACTGCACACACATCACATGAAGAACTTGACTAGGTGCTGCATCAAAGACAAGACAAAGCAGTGTTTTGACTAGGGCTGCAACTAAGGATTATTTTCTGCAAATCATTTTTTTTTAATCAATTAATTATTTTGTCTGTAAAATGTCAAAAAATATTGAAAAATATCCATCATTTTCTCCCAGGAGTCCCAGGGTACATCTTCAAGCGTCTTGTTTTGTTTGAGCAACAAACCAAAACCCAAATATATTCAGTTTACAATTAAATAAAACATCAGAAGCTGGAAAGATTTTTGTCTCTGTTGCTTAAAAAAATGACTTAAATCATTCAACTTTCTAGCTATTGACGGACTGACATCACAAAGTCTTCACAAAAATGTCTGTGACCTCAAAACGTTGCTCAACTTAATAAAACCTTTGGGAACTATTTGCTATGATAAACGGATTAATGAATCAAATGTCCTCACCGCAGGCATCCTGTGGCATTGTAGAAGACATCAGGGTGAATGTTGTTGTTGACGCTGCTGTCTGACCAGCAGGTGAATGGCACCACCACATTTTCAGTCAGGGCAGGCAGCGCTGTGGCTATAAGTTCTTCCTTCAGCTCATCGGCGGAGGAAAGGTTCCATAGCAGGCCTTCGTGTGATGAGAAGAGTAAAGTTACAAATCCAGCTGTGCATTTCTGATAAAAGTAATTGAACCATGCATCACACTGTTGCTCTTTGAGGTGAAGTTTGCTCTTAAAAACATGATGTTGTACTTAGAAAAGATCAAATAACCTCCAACAAAAGTAGAGTGGATAGTGATTTTAAAGGAAATGTATAATATGGAGAAATTTATTTTAAATTAAAATCTATGTTGTTTTTATTATTTAATTTTTTTAATATTAGTATTATTATCATGTTTGGAATCAATTAGTTATTTTTTTTATTATCATAATTATTGTTTTCTCTTATTTATTTGCTCTTATTAAAGTGTGTTTTTCCCATTGTTGTTGTTTGTTTATATGAAAATACCATATTTTATACCAATACCATATTTCATTTTTATAGATGATGCTTCACAAAAAACATTAAGATAATAAAATTAAAAAACAACAAAAAAACCCAACAACAAATAAAAATATGAATAAATAAAATGAAATAAAAAAATAAAATAAAATAAAATAGAATTTAAAAAAAACTGAGGCACTGAACAAAATGGTTATCGCACTGATTCACATGTCAATATGGATATGGTGCAGTAAGGAGGAATATTAGCACTTAGATTTTCCTCGCCTTTGTGTATATGATATTGTCTGTATTAAGCCTGTATCCTCATCATTATTATTTACTAATATTACTAAATGTATGTCCTTGTCTACTGAGTAAATTTAGGAATTATATGCACACTGGATAGGGGAAGACTGTGTGTTTCTAATAGGCCAATTATCTTTAAAAAAATAAAAATTCTCTGTCTTTATTTTGCAGTCTTTAGGTTCAGCTTAAATGTACAATTAAAGTTAAAAAAAACACAGCATTATGTTTTCATGTCATTTGTTCTCTATGATTCTGTCCTGCAACTTAATTGGATGCTGACAGGTTGGTTCAAACAATCTGGCTCTTCTGGGAAATTATCGGAAAATGAAGAGAAATTATTTTATTTGTGGCACACTTTTTAAAATGCCATGCTTTGCTTGGGGAAAGGTATCAAGTATTCTCAAGTCAAAAGGCTCAAGTCCATGTGAAGTCACAAGTCATGGTTAAGTCGAGCTGCAAGTCTTTCTTGGTTTTGTCAAGTCAAGTCCACACGCTTGGTAAAGGCCCACCCAGCCACCCTTCTACCCAATATTCTGAGGTCCCAATAAAAATGTCCTACCAGTGATTTGTTTCTGGGTGTCAGTAGAATCTGTCTCCTTCAGCAGCTGCAGAGCCTTGGCTATACCGCCACAGTGCTGAACCTCCAGCTTGTTGTCCTGGTCTTTGAACACCAGGTTCCTCAGGGCCCCAGCGGCAGCCTGGCTCACCTCGGTATTGGGGCTCCGCAGCAGGGTCACCAGACCGGGGATACCTCCTAGCTGGAACACCTTTGACGCAGAAATGTGGAAGGAATGAGTGTTGTAAATATGAAACTTAAAGGCGTGGCAATGAATTTCGAACACTATAAGTTACAAACAGAACCAGCAGCCAAGTGCGATGATAAATGCTTTCTCCTCCCTTTCCCTCAAGGCAGGTTACGCAAAGGTCTCCGCAGAGTGTGTGCAACGATCGTATAAGCACAAACAGACAATCCACACACAAACGGGATGTGAAGGTAAACAACATCCATCTGTGCGTGTGTGTGTGTGTGTGTGTGTGTGTGTGTGTGTGTGTGTGTGTGTGTGTGTTTGAACCTGCTGTTTGGCGGCCTCCTCTTTAAAGGTGATGTGGTGGATGAAGGTGGCTCCACACTGCTGGTAATTCTCTTCAGGGTGAGACAGGAACTCCACGGCCTCCTTTAGAGTCATGTCTGACATGTTTCCTGCGCTGTTCACCCTGCAGTTACGGGCACGGGAAATAGAAGAGAGAGAGGGAAATTAGACAGTAGAAAATAGCTTCTGATGCATTTTAAAGATAATGAGCTGCACTTTTGTCACATAATACCTGGTTAAAATCCCAGACAAATTCATGGCTCAGCATGAGTATGTTTTTTAAATACACCTGGGTGCTAGCAAGAAAGCACGGAACATAACAACAACAAAATAAACAATATGGTGAAACTGACCTCTACGTTGAGACTGAGATATGATCAATATGTAAAATACTAGCAAATATTACGTACATATATGTTGCTATAGGATGTATGTCATGTCAACCCCTTCTTATTGCCTAAAAAAGTCAACAGGAAGTGAAGTCCCTCACCTCATTTCGGAAAAAATATGTGGACCCCTTTTGAGTTGTGTCGTGAATTCAACTTATGATGTTAGTAAATTTAAAAGGTAATTCTGCAAATCAAGAAAGTTGCAGTGTGTCATACAGCGGGTGAAGTATAAGTCTGTGAATATACGTAATTAGAAGGACTACACATTTGAAAGTTGTCTAAGTGACATCTGGGATCTATACACACGAGCAACGGTTGCTTATTCCTTTGCTTCCTGAGTGATAAAAAAAAGACCACGAGTTGCTGGATAAAACGCGTCAGGTAAGTAATTTGCTTAAAAATACATTTACAGTGTTTGTACAGTTAACTATTTACACATTTATGTTCACAATTATTATTTACATATTTACATGTTAAAATATTTGCAGCAGCATTGTTAAAAACTGTTAAATGATGTGCTGGATCTGCCTCAGTAATGTTGTTGTTATGAAGCTGCTGATTAAGAAAGTATCTGTCTCCATCGTGCTGCGTACTCCCAAAGAGAGTGACCCAACCACCACATGTCGAACCCTCACATGACACTAGCTAGCTGTACGTCATGGCACAATTCATAAAATCAAAATAGATCAAAAAATGATTTGTCTCTCCCTGTCGACAACCGTACATAGTCTTTACAAAATAAGGAAGGGGAGGAGCTTTAAGCTGGAGAACTCACGCTGATTGCTGCTCGATCTTGGACATTTTGATGGTCCCCATCTTGCCCTCGGTGTGAGACTGGACAGAGGGCAGCGAGACGATGCGTTGCTGGCTGCTGGTTATCTGGTTGCCGTTGGTCATAGAATAGGTGCTGTGTCTGTTTACTCGAGTCCGAAGGCTCTGCTGGCTCTGGACCACCTGCCCTTTGGCTCTCTGAAGACAGAGAAATGACTTCACTAAGAACAACATGGAAAAGGTGACACTGTAATTTCACAAAAAAGAGGACAAAACTGCTCACCATAACAGGTGCAGGGACAGAAAAATGGCGAGCCAAGGCTGGGTCACTGCGAGCGGTTTTCAGCCCGTTAGAGCCCTGGGCCCAGTTGTTGGCGTTGATGTTTTGGTCCCATGTGCCCGAGGTGCTGTAAATTCTTCCTCCCATGGTTTTAGCGGACAGAGTGCGACTCCTCTGAGTATGACCCTAAAAGAAAGGAATGTCAGAAGGGTTTTAGATAAAATAATACTTTTTTAAAATTTTGGTCCTGCACAGCATTTCATTCTGATCAGACTGAAAAATAGCCCAAAAATACCTCCTCAGTTTATGCTGAAAGCAAGAGAACGCACCAAACGATCACACAAACCAAAGTAACATAATATCTGTCATTGGAAACCAACATAAGCAGTTGCATTGGAAGAGTGCTGATACAGCCGAGCAGTTTTCTTTATCTGCCAATACCGAGTACCGATCCGATACCAGCGCGTAAAATAAAAATGGATGGGATATGAATTGTTGTATGTCTCAACTCGTAAAACTCTAAAATATTAAGAAATGAATACATAATAGTAGAATGAATGCCATAAAACTTTTTTTTTATTGTTATTATCCAGTGTTGACACAGATCAAGACACAGGTTAAAGTGCAGTCACACAATTTGGTAAAAAAGACATTTTAAAGGCTACAGTAGAATGCTTTTTAAACTCCGATCCGTTTCCATTTCGTTTGCCTGTAGCGTGCGTATGCGATATGACGTGAGGCATTACGTGGTACTGGATTGGTCATAGGCTGTACTCGCCGATACCCGATACCCCATTTTAGGCAGTATTGGAGGCATTTCCGACACTGGTATCGGTATTGGTACAACTCTAATTGTTATTATGAGTGTCTGATACCATTGAGAAAAAGACCTTAACGAAATATTTTTCTTTACGTTTCGCTGATCTGGTTTGTTTGTTAGTGTGTGTAACTAAGTTTCACTCAAGAACAAGTCTTGTTCTGAAAGCAGACTTTCCACATTGTCAAAATCAGTTTAATATTTAGCCATGACATTGAAAAGGTGGCCCGTTGGGGCAGTGGTTGGCATTGTTGGCTCACAACAAGAGGGCTCCTGGTGCCTGCGTCAGCGTGGGTTTCTCAGGGTACTCCAGCTTCCTCCCACAGTCCAAAGACATGCAGGTTAACTGGTGACTGTGAATGTGAGTGTGAATGGTTGTCTGTCTCTATGTGTCAGTCCTGTGATAGTCTGGCGACCTATCCAGGGTGTAGGGCTGACCCAAAAAATTCGAAGCTTCGAAGCTTTGTTCAATGGCACGGGATTCCATTGTGAATTTTTTTTGTGAATATTCTGCCTTTTTTTACCTGTTTTTTTAGGGGGAACCTTGAACGCAACACCATCTCCGACAAGGAAATAGAAAGCCTGATGTGCGATGAATGGAGACCTATTATCCTGCTTGAACACAGACAACTAAATTCTTTCAACAATGTGACTCAAAATAATGATAAAATAGATTTTATTGATGTAAAATATATGCTGATGATGACATTTTCCAACGGTCCATTGCGCTTTGAGTCTGGTGTCAGTGACACATGCTGCTCTGAGTTGCGCATCTGTCTACTTGCGCTGCAGTGCGCGCAGAGGGTTTTAATTTTTAGTGTTAAATCAAAAGTTAAACACTACTTATCAGCAACCGGAAGTGTTTTTTTGTTTGTGAATATTTTTATCTTAATTCTAGGGTTGCAAGAAACTACCTTCTCGCCATAATTTATAAGTTATTAACTTTTAAGTTTAAGTTTTGCCACAGTGGCTACAGCACGCTCTTTCTCAATACTGGGAACATGGGAGAACAGAGCCCAGAAGCTTTTCTGTAGCAACAATCCAGGTCACACAGGAAAAGTACCCACTTTCCACTAGGACAGTTTTCAAAGAAGTCCCCTGTAAACCAAGACAGCGGAATCTAACCTGACACAAAGCCTGCATACCTTCTTCCCCTCCTCAGTTTATGCTGAAAGCAACAGAACGCACCAAACGATCACACAAACCAAAGTAACATAATATCTGTCATTGGAAACCAACACAAGCAGTTGCATTGGAAGAGTGCTGATACAGCCGAGCAGTTTCTCACAGAGGATCTTTGTGTGTGCAAGTCTCAGCACCTGTTAATCCTGTCTTCACGATCCTGACGTCACTAATGAGCTTAATCTCATGTAATTATGTCTCGTTAGTGTTATCGATTTATTGGCTTCATTTGTGTGTGTGTGTGTGTGTGTGTGTGTGTGTGTGTGTGTACAATGAACGTTATTCAAAGGCACAAAATAACCAAGAGAGAAACTTGGCAGAGCCCGAGCAAAAATGACAGAACATGTCGAGCTGTCGAGCTTTAACAGTTAATCATTCTTGTAACCAAACCTCTGACTCCCATTGGCTGATTTGAAAAAAAAAAAAAATTAAAGTCACATCACAAGTCTGGCGGCCGGAGAACATTCCCATCGGTCTTTGAACACACACTGAACATTGAAAAGGAAAACAGATTGCACTAATGATCACCCGAAAACCATTAACATCACAGCTTAAGAACACATAACAGGTTTTCATTCACAATTAATCTGACGTATTGATTGAAGAAATATTGTCTAATGGGAAAGCAGGTGACACACACACACACACACACACACACACACACACACACACACACACACACACACACACACACACTGTAGGTTATGCACGGACTCTCTTTCCTGTTTCAAACCAGACTGGTCATTCAGTCACCAGCAGGCTCTGCTACCTAGCAGCGAAAGCGTAATGGAGGAGAGATCTGTCAACAACGTGCTCGATAAGAACTGACAGCGTGTTTACTCTCCAAGTGCTACATGCTCCCTTTATTTGGCTACAGGCTGACTGAGCCGCCGGGGCCTCTCTACCATCAGACTGGACAACGGAGACGGATGCGAATGCAGCAGAGCAAACAGAAGCAGCACAAACAACAGGATGCATCTCATTCAGGAACATACATTTAGGAAGAGATGCCAAAATATTACTGCATTTACTGTTTCCGTGTCCTGTTTACTACATAAAGCGTGATCACATTTTAAGCAATATGAGCAACTCAAAACTTCTGCATCACCTGCCATGTGCGAGCCACAACGTATTTAACCTCTGTTGTTTTGTTTTTGTTTTACTTGTTTAGGCTGCACACGTTCTTTTGGTCACTTTCACTTCCTGTAGATGTAATTGGGACAGGGGTGTGGTTTCACATTATTTTACCTGCTCATTCACTGGTGTGGCGGCTTGTCAACAAAGGGTGTGAGTTTTTCTGTTGACTGCAATATATAACGCAACGTAATGGTTCATTTCATCTCTTTGGGTCTCTATGGGTCTCTTGAGCAGTACAATCCAAGTCTCATTTATCCAGTCAGACGCTCAGTACTTCCCAAACACATGCATTTTGGCTAAAACTGTAAGATTTAAAACTGAACTGAAAGTGAAAAAAGCATGTGCACTGAGCTACGCCTAGATAAATGAGACTTGGATTACACTGCAGGGGTTGTTTGAGACTTTGTAAATGGATGCTCTGATCTAGTTTTGCCGATGTTAAGTGCAATCCTCAATCAGTCACTTCATATGTTTGTTGTTGTCTGTGGAGGCATGCCAGGAGAACAAAGTTTTCTTTGCAGTTTCAAGGTAGCACTGGTTGACTGATTGATATAAAAATGATCAATTTGTGGATGAAGTATTAGTATATAGGAGAGTTTCTGATTTCACTGACTAAATGTTGTGATGTAAAAAAGAGTCCACTGGTTCAACTTTTGAAAGAATTAAGGTAAGAATTTGCACGCGTCTTTTTAAGCAGTTCCAACTCTGACATTATTAAGCTAATCTTATGAGTCCTCTATAATCTGACAAACTTAATTAAATTTAGTGCGACCAACATAATTTGCTCTGTCCCCAAAAAGCTTAATTAAGTTGAATCAACTTAATATTTATCTAAAAGTTGTGGTGACGTTCAGTAGTCAGATTATATTATATAATATGGTGGTTCCCAACTGTTCCAGCCACGGGGTCCAGATTTCTCCTTAGTAATTAGTTAAAGATGCAACCAGTTTTCTTTTTGTTTTTTTTTGGTAAGATTATTTTTTGGGCTTTTTGCCTTTAATTGACAGGACAGCGTGAAATGGAGGAGAGAGAGAGAGAGTGGGGGGATGACATGCGTCAAAGGGTTGCAAGCCAGAATCAAATCTGCGACCACTGCAGCGAAGCATCGCCTCTGTACATGGGGCGCCGGCACTATCCACTACGCTACCGACGCCCCCAAAAGGTGCACACAGTTTTATATATTTTTAACATCATACTTGCATTTCGCCATGTCGTTGAGCTAGTTTATGTGTCTGTTACTCATTTACTCTACAGCAGGAAATGGCACTTCAAAATAAAAATGGCACTTCAAAATAAAAGCTCTGTGCTGGATATTTACTGTGTTTTTTCACGCACTTGAGACGTTTGCGAGTCACTTGCGGCCCTTTCAGAATGGACCCCGGACCCACTTTTGGACCATGACCCACCAGTTGGGAACCACTGATTTAAGATATTCCAACTTATTTATTTTAATTCCATCCTACACAATGATGTCAAAAATGTTTTGATTTTGACTTTTTAAAGTAAGTTTTCAGCTGACTAAAACAGGTTAATGTAACAAATAGAATTATACTGAAAACCTTTTTATATTAAGCATCATCCACTAAACCAATTAACCTTTTTTTAGAGTGCATAAAGTGCCTCCAAACAGAAATACTTCAATCAAGAAAGTGGCTTCTGATGGAGCTGTTATGACAATATACCACAAAACACCACAAGATGACAGATGTCAGCACTTACTGAACCATCAACGATTTTCCTATTATACCGGGATAGACTGGATTACTTAATTACTACTAAATGTACCTTGATACAGTAAACTTAACTGTAAACTGTATATCAGTATTGAAATATTAAAGTGGGGAAAAAATGTCACTGTCAACACTACAAGCCAAAAGTCAAGAAATATGTGACATGCTTAAACTTACATTTAACACTCTGTCACTTTAATATGCAAATTGTTTTGGGTTGTTCTTGCTCGGTTTGTTATCGTACATTTACTTTTTGTTCCTTCGGTAAGAAAAAACATATTTCTACAGTTGCACTCTATGGTATCACTTTCATTCAATACAGCAGTGGTAATACGTGCTTTACTGTACGACAAGGGTGATTTAAGGTGATATACAAGACAAGAAAGTAGAAAGTAGACTTAAGCGGTAATTGAACTTAATGCAACGGATGACTCAAATAAATGAAAACACAATATGACAGAGACGGATTAGTGATAATGAGCCCTCCTCAGCATCCTCACACTCCCTAGACATGCCTCGACTCACTGTCAGTGGGTCAGATCAGGCCAACCCAGAGCTGAGACATCTTCACACACAGACACACACACACTAACAACCACACTGATGAAGTCAGCATTACTCCTCTGTGGAATTTGGATTAGGCCAGTATTGCGTACAAGTTGAACTCTTAGTGACAAGACTTAAATTGAGAAGGACATACAAAAACAATATCTGTCCCTTTCCAAAATTAGGAAATCGCACAAGCCTGTGCTGCTGGATACACAGTTCATTATACTCACAGAACAATACAGTGCATAAGACACTGCACAACACACACTCACTGACAGAAGATGACTATGGCTAACCAGCAAAGCCATGTGGCTACACCATGAGCTTTAACCAGCTCAAGTGTGGTGTAATATTTCAAATAACATCATGAAACAGCTGTGATTGAGAGGTGCCTCCCATCTGGTGTTAACACCGACTTGATACCGTCCCAGATTCTGTTACTGCTTATAATTACGTAACCAAAACACAAGCTGTGGGAGCTTTAAGGCATCTTGAAAAGCAGGAAGTGTCTAGGCTAACTGTTTCCCTGTTTCCAGTCTTTGTTGTAAGCTAACAGCAACAAGATCACAACAACTATTATTCCTTTAAAGCAGTGGTTCCAAACAGGTCCAACCACAGGGTCCAGATTTCTCCTTAGTCATTAGCTCAATGTCCACACAGCCTAATATACTCAACATCATAATTCCATTCACTTCGTCCATTCACTTTTGGAGCGTGACCCACCAGTTGGGAATCACTGCTTTAAACTGCTCTGTCCGTCTACACAATCAATTGTATTCATTATTTTTTGTTTTCAAAGGTATGTTATCTTTGAGTGGTAATGCAGTTCTCTACATTATCACACAACAATAACCTTTTTTATGGACGATAATGGATGCAGGTATAACATCATCATGATCTACTCACTGAGATTGGTTACTGCAAGCATTAAGCATCTTCCATTCAACAGAAAAAGACTGAATTGAAACAAATGGCGAGATGGAAGAAAACATTTGTAACCCCTAAACCCTAGCAGTGATCCGCAGTAATACACCATAAAATATTTGTGATTGTAGTAAATCTATGGAAGCCCATAGAGGACTTTATCAAAATAACAATGTAAACTTGAACATGAAACCACAACAGCATTAGAATTTCCACATATGTATGCACTAGTCGAGTAAAAATTACAATGAAAATGAATCCGTCTAATTTTAATTTTCGCATACTTGTATGGGCGCTCTATGACCATATTAAATTTAAATGGAAAAGCTGTTTGACATTTAATTTAAAAGTTGTACCCTGCTGTATAGTGGTCAATATGCAAATGATAATTCATATTTAAAAATTAAATTCAATCTAAACAATGTAACCTGCTTTTCCATTTATTTACGCAAGTTAAAATGAAAAAGTAAATGCTTTTTTTTTTGACAATTCAAAAATGAAAATGACAGTGGATAACATTTAAATGTTAAATCAATTTGAAAATCAAAATGCATTATTAACAATGTAGCCTTATGTCTCATTCGTGCAGCTTATTTAAGTCGATCAAAATTAAAATGCTGTTTTCTAACATTTAAAAATAAAATTTGACATTTTGTTCTTAAATGTGAAAATAAAGATTAGATTATTGCATTGTCATACATATGTGGAAAATTATGATGCTGTTGTGGAATTACAGTTTTGTTTTCAAGTTCACAATATCATCAATAAAGTCCCCTTTGGGCTTCCATAGCTAAACCACTGATTTGCTCCTTTAAAGTTATATCTGTACGAGGGGAAAGGCTCTGACTATCTGCATATCTACAAACAGGGCTGTTACATCACAGAAACATTTACCACTTTGCTGAAGCCCGATGACATTGCAGAGCTGGTGCGGCTGAAGGTGCCATTTGCTTTGAATGGAGAAAACTTGAAGGTTCCAAACTCACTTGTCGTCAAAGCCGGAGGAGACAGGCCTGTTGAAAGAGGAGACGTATGAGAACTGAAATACACAACAGAGGAGAAGAAGAAGAATGTGAAATAGGCAGTCAGACAGTTTTAACCTCAACATGTTCCTCGGGGCAATATGACAAACAACAAAGAAATCCGAAACACACCTAAACAGGTTAATGTTGTCATGGTTATAAGACCTCCAATGAGCATCAAACACACTGGTAACAGCATGAGGGTGTTGTTGAAAATGTGATTTGGTGGTTGGATGATTTCTTTCCTCAATGTGGGCTTCAGTTTCACAATCTGTGTTTTACTTACACTCACTTTTACTTGCATTTTATAATTTATAACTATGTACAAAATATATGTCCACATGTTTTTGGTAAACAAAAGATAGCCTTACATAATGACGGCCTTTTAATAAAAGCGATTAAGTGAATGATATTCTATTAGGGAAATAAAAGAGGGTTTAGAATACTTTTCAATCAATCAATCAATACAAAAAATCATATTAATGAAAATGATTAAAAAAAACAATATAAGAAGCAATTCTAAATGCATTTAATATATTGAAACATCATTTAATTGATGTTTAAAGGGATAGTTCCGTTTTTTTGAAGTTGACATATTAAAGTCACCTAAAAACAGTCCCATCTAAAAACATCAGTATCAGCTTAAAGGGAAATTTCAGTTTATTTCAACCCGTCTCCTATCATCCTAAATTTCTTTCAAGTGACTAGTGACATAAAAATAATAGTTGACAAAAACAGCAATTTAATCATGCTGAACATGGGAGCTGCTGGTCCACCACAGCTTCAAACAGCTACTTAGTTTGTGTTACTGTGTGACTCTGGTGGATCTGAACTACACCTTTTATATGCCTAAGTCACACAATAACACAAAAAAAATAGTCAGTGGTAGACCAGCAGCTCCTTTGTTCAGCAATGTTAAATTACTGGTTTTCTCAATGGAGTCTGGCTTTGAAGACAGCGATAGGATAGTTTTTTCCCACTGGAAATCAATGTCTGACATTAAGGCAAAGCATTGAAAATACTCTCAATATAGTGTACACTTAAACAGATATTGATGTTTTTAGGTGGGACATTTTTTAGGCAGCTAAAACGCGCTTTGTGGCTGACCCCATCCACAGCAGTGCATTGCTTAGCTTCTGTGTCGGACTCCAGGCTGCTTCTCCAAACTGGGGGCGTGCCAACTGACATTTACTTACTAACTATCATTTATGATTTAAGACTGTTGTGGCAACATTTTGGTGAATCTGCCCAAAGAGGTCACTTACTCTGATTGAATGCGTAAGTGTTTCGTTGGATATTAACAAATATTCACTTTAATTAGATCCATTTACTGATCGATTGATTCAATATTTTGTGAAGTATTACATTAAGTTTCTGAATCAGTGGCTGAAATGGTTAATAATTTGAGCTTTGCTGTAAACAAAATATTCACTTGTAAATTATTTCAGCAATTATTCTTTAGCTGTTCGGTTCATTACCAAGTAATGGATGTCAAAGCATGATTTTGCTGTGTACCTTTTGTGTTGACAAAAACAGCTGAGAAGACTCTGACACATATTACAGGTTCGAAACTCAATATAAATACCTGGCAGTCAATTTGAGTGTAAGCTTAGGGAAATCCAGCCGTCACAACTTGTTTTAGCACCTTTGTCTGTCTGCCTCGTTGGATGATTCATGGGAACGTGAGGTTCGCTGACACATTGTGCCAAATGGAGGGATGTGACTTTACCATTATGGGATTATGATTGTCAAAACAGCGACATATCCATCATCGTTTACATACATAGCGTCTGTGCAGGAGAGGAAAAATTCACCTATAGTTTATCAAGCCAAGCAGATTGTCTTAACTTTATATCTGTCTCTGAAACCTGTCCATTACAGTATATGTCCATTGTAGTCCCTTGTGCTGAACATAGAAATGGAAAGAATACATCTGTAACAGTAGTTTTACACTACATGTCACATTCACCCATTCACACACATTCATACACTGAAGGCCAAGGCTACCAAACAAGCCGCTGCATGCTCATCAGTTAATCATTCACACACACTCACACACCAATGACACAGCTATCAGTACTGAATCAGTCTTCAATATCTTGCACAAAGACACTTCAGCATGCAGACTGGAGCTGCTGGGATTGAGCTGCCAATCTTCAGACTACATATATTTCATCCATATTTTCTGCACGTGGCACAAGTGGCTGAGTTGGTGGCTAGCAACTAACGATGCTAACTCCAAACACAGCGCTAACAACTGCAACTGTGTTGAGAACTAACGGTGTTGACCAGGGGGTAACCGCACGGTGACGCATTGGGTTGGGACGGTGTTGTCAGCGGTAACCTCTTTGATACACACACGCACACACAGTGACGCAGGGACCGTGTACCACAACAACAAACAGAGAAGACAAAGATGTTTGGATAACAACTCACGCGGAGTGAACGTGACTTTATTCTGTAGTCGACAGGGCGCTATTGCTCCACTACATCCCAAACAGTTGTTTGCTGCTATATTACCGCTCTAAATGTTGTGTACAGCTCCTTGAGACATGACAGAACAGACGTGGTCTTGGGTGCTAACAGGAACAGTGTGTGCAGCTCTGACCGTGTGGCTGTTTTTCTTAATATTCAGTGTTGTTTTGTGCTTTGTAGACTCATGGCCCTGAGCATATACTCCTTGTCAGGTCCTCAGATTACTTTTAGTTTAGCTTCATTTTTAGTACACTGAGTTTCTGTTACATGACTCTAGAAGGAAAGATGATTAAGTAGCTCTTCATAATGTGGAGCACAGATGATAAAGCCTCTCATGCAGGCCACATTTTTCTACCTGTGCTGGGAATTGCAGCCATTTAAACATGCCAGAGGTGAAACTTCACAATCACTGAAAGCTTTGGATGTGTCAGTAAAACAGTAAAACAGCACACAGACAGTATGACCAACTTTATAGATCACAAATACACCCCTCTTATTCCGTGTAACACCCGTGCACTTCATCACGACTCAACAGAAAGGCGCGCGCACATTTCACAACATGAACATATTTTGTTTCTCAATTTTTTGGTGGATCACTTTAATGCCTCTTGCAGTGAAAACCAAACACCAGAGTTGTTTTGAAAGACTGAAATGTAATTTTCTAAATGTGTGTCAGTGTGTGTGTGTGTGTGTGTGTGTGTGTGTGTGTGTGTGTGTGTGGGCTGCATTCCTCAGTACCAGAGAATAACCGCTGTGGCACGCTCAGGAGAAGTAGGATGTGTCTCTGACAGTTTCTCAGAGCTCAAATATCAAAAATCACTTTCCTCTCACACAGCAGCCAAAGATCACATTTCAACAAATGTTGTCTTTCTCTTACAGTTAACTAGTTCAGACTGGAAATGGGGAAAATGTTTAGCCTAACTTGGAGGCTGCAAAGACGTCATATTGGTGCGCTCTGGTTTCCCTACAGCAGTTGGCCATTACGCAGTAAGTTCAGCCTGTTTGGACGAGTAGCTGCGGCTGGAGGATGCAACTCCAGGGGAAGTTTTGTGACGCATTATTCCCAGGAAACACAACAAACTCTAATATTAGGTAAGAAGTATAGGAGTAATCTCCAAGAAGGCCCCAAAGACAATATCACTATGCAAATATAGAGGTCACATCAGGTATTGCGCGGTACTATCCTCAACATTATGATTATGTATTAGGCAGTTTCCATACTTGTTGGTGAGGGCGACAGTGTGCCATTCTTTTTGGACTTGCTCCTCTTGATGCTGTGCACTTGATCCAGCACGCGCTGCTGTCCCGAGCGCAGCTTGTTGTCTGAAGGCACCGCGAGCGACGTGTCCTCCGCGTTACCGACTGCCATCGCTGTACGCAGCGGAGCCATCATCTTCCCAGCACGGTGCCCTTTCGCGTAAACGGTTCCGTTTAAAACCAGTTTCCAAATAAAGCGCGGATCCCGGAGGAGAAGTGCGGTGCGACTCGAGCGGTGCAGCGGACACGGACAAGTACGCAGGCAAGGCTGAATGTTCCCAGAGCTGCGGCGGTGAACTCCACCCTCGGGACCGCGCCCCGTTGAGGTGGGACCGGAGAGAGTTCACAGGCAGGTGCGGAGGGAAGGGAGGGGCCGAGGAATACACGCACGCTTTAATAAACAGTGCAGTGAGCCATACCTGCACAAGTGAGGCGCAAAAGAGGCTCAAAGCACATTTAAGCTACTCAAGTACATGTAGCACAAATTTGAGGCACTTGTACTGCATTTTATGTCACTTTATATTTACACTCTACAATATTCCAAAGTGAAATAGCCTATTATACTTTTTATTCCACTGCCATTTTTAGGACCAATTAAGGAGACAGTATGATGAGCTTATAAAATATGTTGCAGTGCTGCAAAAGTGAAATGTTACACTCCTGGATCATGAGTACTGTCAGTTTTGATACTTCAATATTTTTCTCTTAATAATTACATATATGTAAAAGAGGTGTGACGAGCTGAAACTTCTCCTGGTTAAAATTCCTTTGGTGTTCATTGTTCAGGAGGTTTTTACAAGAGGCCGAATTATCTGCAGAGGTCTCTTCCTCTCCGAAACAAACAGACCCAGTGATTTAAACTGATAAAAACACTGAATAAAGCAGTTTCACGTTACAAATCAGTGTTTCTTTAAAGCTGTTTGGCACATTGGATGGGCTGCTAAACTAGCACCTGTTAATGTGCGCTCGCCTTTTTTCTCCGATAACTTAAAATCAGATGTTCAAGATGTTTTCACCAGGAGCCGAATTATCCACAGAGGTCTCCTCCTCTCCAAAACAAACAGAAAAGGTGATTTAAACCGGCAAAAACACAGAATAAAGCTGTTTCATGTTAAAAATCAGCACTGTTCTGATGCCGTTCTTTGTGTAGGGGCTCCTAACTGCAGTGGCCGATGCAAAACGCATATGGCCCCATCCAGAGTCAGTTCGGTTTGTCCATGCTGGGCTACTGTAGAAACATGGCAGACTTCTAAATGGCTTGTAAGGAAACAAAAACGCTACAATTTTTATTTTCAGGTGATTATACACTAAAGAAAACATACTTATTATAGTATATTACAATAAATCCTACACACTGGAGCTTTAAAACCAGAAAAGACAATATTGACGCACTGCTACTTCTATATATGTAAAGGATGTAAATACTTTGTCCACTAGTGTTTAATGGGTGTATCCATTTTATGTTACTTTATGACCCACTTCTAATCCATTACATTACAGAGGGAATATTATACCTGGTACTCCTTAACATTTAAATGATTCTTCAAATTAATACTTCACAAAACTTATTATAACCTTGTAAAATAGATCACGTTTTTACAGACTATACTGTGTATCCCATATATGTGTGTCAGGGCTTTAAAGATAATGTATTTTATTATTAATTTTAAATCCATTAAATTAATTACACCTGTGCTTTTACTGTTTTACTGCGACATGTCAAAATGTGTTTTGTGATGTTCTGTGTTCTCGCCAAATATACAAAGATATTTTTTGCCTTGACATTTTCCTTAAATTCTGTCTTGTAATGCAAAATATTTAAATACATTTCTTTTCCAAGATTCAAACAGTATTTACTGCACAATGATATTCATTCGTCATCTTTATGTTTCAGGGTCATTATTCTATTATGATGTACATGATGGATTCAATATCAGACAACACCTGCATAGTCATGGGACCTTTTTAAATGTAGCAAAAAATGTGACTTTGACTGAGGTTTAACCATCACGTGTCTCTGCTGACGTGGAGATAATTATAGTTTTATCATCAAACTATAATTAAATGTTACAAGCAGGGCGTGATCACCTATTTTTCTCCCCTTGGATCCATAATTACTGACCTCTGTTTCCATTAGAAACATACAATTTATTGATTCGGACGTGTTTTGTGATACTGAATCCGTCGTGCCCCTGCTGTCTGTTGTCACCCACTCTGTGACTCAGCTTTTGTCAAAAGGCAAAAAAGAAATTAACAAGTGAAACCACAGAAAAGCCATCTTGGTTCTAACTTCAAATCGCCCAGTGAGATTTCCCTCATATCTGAAGTCATGGAAGTTGGTTTTCTCAGCAGGCTGTGGGCTACATTAGGGTGGTTTACTGTATGATTTGCGTTCAGGTAAATTGTTTAAGACACAGGTGAGACAGGTCAGGGCATGAGCGAGCATCTCTCTTTGAGAAGTAAGCCAAGAAAGAGACAAGAGTCAGAGTGTGGCGGATAGGGGTGGACCCCATGAACGTGAAGAGGAGCCAAGAGGGAGACAGTATGAGCACATGCTCTCTGCATAACCGGATTGTTTTGGCTAAGTTTCTGCAGGTGACATTTTCCCACCACACCCTTCGGCTCTACACAACCAAGGTAATAAACGTCATATGTGTAATGTAACTGTGATGTGTGTGTGTGTGTGTTATGACAATGTGGGCCAACATGGGTAAATGGTTGTAGTTTTTATCTGAGCGAGAGGGAGGAACGTTTGTTTAATACACTGATAGTGTAAACTCAACCAGGCAGGTGAGATCTGCAGCTCAGGACAAAGCAGCACTGTTTGACTGAAAGAAAAAGAGACAAATCCTGTGTTGTTTTTGAAACTTATCAGATTTTAAAGTGACATGAAACTAAAGTCTCAGTCATTTACTGATTTAAGGAGAAACACTGCCATGAGCAACCCATGAACTATGTTAGCCATAATCTTGTACTGCTGCGATGTTGGCAGGCTTATGCAGTAAGTACCACACCCAGCCTGAGGGCTTTGTGTGTGTGTGTGTGTGTGTGTGTGTGTGTGTGTGTGTGTGTCACCATTCATCATTTGCAGTTATGGCAGCACTGTAAGTCGCGCTTTTTCAGACAGATAAAGCTCTGACTTATTTCTGCCAACAGAAGAGCCACAACACTGAGTGTGAGGAATACTAGACATGAACAGTTGTATGAATTGTTCATGACCTTGACAAGTTACACAGGATTCCCACGGTCATGAAATTCCTGGACAAGTTACAAAATTAGACTGTTATGAAAACTGTTGAGTGATTAAACCAGTAAGTGAATAAAGAAATTCTGATACTCTCATCGTAAAGACGCTGCCAACTACGGTTGCCAACACGAAAACGTTTGTGGTCCTATCTAGAGCAGTGTTTAGTTTGTCCGTTTTGGGCTACTGTAGAAACATGGCAGTGAAAAATGCTGACATCCATAGAGCCTGCTCCCTACGTAGACAACAATGGCTCATTCTGAGGTAACGAAAACACGATGATTCATATTTTCGGGTGATTAAACACTGAAGAAAACATTCTGATTATATTCCATTTCTGCCAGTAACCCCCGTTAAATCCTACACACTGGACCTTTAAGAGAATGTTCTGGAAAAGTTTGAATATAAATTGATTTGGCCATGGATGAATCACTGCATGGGCCTGCCGGGCACTGCTTCTGCATGACAACTTTGACCAACGCTCAGCCAGTCCATTGCCGCATCCAATCATCTGCCTACCTGTATTGAACTTAAAGACCTCTGTATGGAGCTAGATGTCACTCTAAAGCTTTGTCACCTTTTTTGCAGTTGTAGGAAACTGAGAGCACCAACATGCTTGAGCAACCGGCGTGCGCAAGTTTTCATTCATGTGAAGAAGAAATAGCTCTGCGAGCTGATAACACCTCAAATCACTAGCACACGTAGTAAGCACTGTGACCACCACTTTACAGCCCCGATATACACCCTATAGATTGTAAATTGCTCTTATCACCTACACTTTACTGTATGTTCCTTGGAAGGCTGCCAACTATACATACACAATTTATTACATGTAATTTTGATCCAGAAAAAGTTGATTTACAGTGGTAGACACTGAGCAGTACAGCGTATGGGTAGGTACCACTGCAGGAGGCTTAGGAAGGAGGAAGTATGTGACTGAATATTAAAGTCTGGAGATACATCTGATGTGAGCTGGACAGATGAGATAAAAGCAGCTTTCCTGATAAATGTCAACCTTTGTCCCAGAGAAGCAGCGTTGTGCTGCGTATAGTTTGTAGCAGTTTCATCTTTTTCCCCTCAGTGGTGCGCACATTGTGTAAAAGACTGCATAATTTATGTGCGAATAATTTATATTCGCACATAAATCTGTTTTTTTTTTTTCCTTCAACATTTAGGAATCTTAATCCAAGTTAATAGTGTTGTTTGTTTGAGTACACAACAAGATCTGTGCCAACACATGGGTGGTGTCTAAACGAAACACCAATGAGAGTTTGTAACTGTGAGGAGACTCTTTCCACGTCACTCACACACATGCACACACACATGGAGACTCACACTGATTATGCATGGAGAGAATAAAGCCTCTATATGTCAGTGTTGCACAGATACAGTCATTCCAGACTCTGGACTCATCAAACCACTCAAACACCTTGGTAGTGAGTAAAATTGAGGTGACAGCACCATCTAGCAGGCTGAATGAGAATTACAACACATGTGTGTGAAACTTTAGAGTGTATGGGGTGTGAGAATAATTGATTTGAGTTGACAGAAGAGATTAAACCCATGTATGTTGCTATACCATTACGGTCTGAATTCTGAGAGTGGGTGAATACCTTCGATACAGGAATACGTACACTTCAATTCAAAAGTTTGGACTTGCCTGCAACAAAAGCTTGATGGGTGCAGTCAGATGGCTGATTGCCAGTTGGTCCATCATGCTTTTAGATTGTAAAATTGAAGACTGAAAGTCCTCTTTATAAATGCTATTTTGTGTGAGGGCTTTGCTTAAAGTAATGTTTTGAACATGGAGAACAGAATGCTGCACAACAGTTCTACCAGACTGACAACTGAAAGGGCAAAATGAGAAGACACCTCTGAGTAGGGATGCACCGATCCGATATCTGGATTGAATATCGGCCCTGATATCATAAAATAGATGGATTGGGTATCGGAAAATGCAACCTATACCTGAGGCAATCGTTTCCCTTTAAATCTATTGCGACGCGAGCTACGTCATACGTCATGGAGCGAAGGAGAGAATCTGCTGTGTGGAGGTATTTCACACTTTTTCAACTGCTGTTGCACAATGGTTTATTTTTGTTAAAAATAAATAGTTCATCGCCACATTAATCTGTTTCATCTTAGGAAAGAACTGTGTAGTCATCAGTGCCTGATGCCTCCAGTCTTCTGTTCTACATGTAAAGGTATATAGCTTTTTAGGTCAACCATGGTATCGGATCGGAATCAGGTATCGTCTGATACTCAAAGCCACAGCATCAGGATCGAAATCGAAAGAGCTGGATTGGTGCATCTCTACCTCTGAGCAGCAATAAGGGGTGGAAGTGGTAAACCAGCAACTCACATGTTCAGCAAGGTAAAATTACAATTTTTGTGACCCATTTAACTTCACTTAATGTAGAATTTTCTTTTTGGATTCTATGTTCACCATAGGCATGTAAGAAAAACTAAGTTTCTTCACCAAATAATTGTGAGTAATTTATATACAAATGGTCATTTGGGGTATTACTTTAAGGACGACTTCCTCTCGCATGCAAATAAAAAACCTTGCAAGTGTTTGTAGGAAGACTCTAAACGCTACGATTCTGCAAACACCATGTGATTTTATTGGTACAGCATAAAGGCACAGATTTTATTCACTGAGCAGACTCGACCAAAGGAGTGATGAGGCACAGCCAACCAGAGTACACTGATGGTAAAAAATAAAAGAATACATTTTTTGCTGACCATTAAGTGAATATGGTTATTTAAAACTGAACCAGTCGGCTCCGACTTCCAAATCAGTCGCCTTCTGTCTGGTTAAAGATAATCCTGCCAGGAGAGGGCGTAATAGAGTCAAATAACATTTACTATAAAAAAAAATTGCTGGTAGCAACATGTACCAGAAACCAACACATTACACAGAACAAAAGGGAAAAAAGCAAGTGTAAGCTGGATACTTTGTTAGTGTTATCAGACAAAAATCTACCCCAGTGCTCTGTGGGTGACCTTAGTGTGGTCTGTACCATACGTCATTTAACATACATCAAAAGATACAACCAAAACACCCATCATTTCTGATGCTTAGAGTAACACTTCTAGCTGTGCTGGTAAAATACAAAAACAAGATAGTTCATCTTTACAAAAACGGGTCTATTTACCTTGTTTTGGCTTATAAACAGTACCATTACAAGTGTAGTGTCCTATACATCAGTGCTCCTCAGGTTAAGGCTTTATGAACCAAAGCACATTCTTATCCCAACTCACGTGGAGGTAGAAATACTGCAGCGAGCCCACACACTCAGAGTAAAAACAGGATTGTGTAAATGAACAGTAAAAGATCATTCATTCATTCAAAATGCTGCTGACACTAAAGTGTGAACTGAATCTGAAACTGTTTGCAAAGACACGTGGGCCAAACGTCAAATCACCTCCTGGACATTTGATCGAAACATCTTCCCCTCCTCTGCGAACCTTTACACAGCGAGGATGGCTCTCTACACTTTGACAATGTGTTTTCAAATATAAATATAGGTCTCTACATGTAGTGCATTGAATTGTGGGAAGAGGCACACTCATACTTTCTGTTGTAGGATCCTAACAGTTCAGACTGAACCACCTGGAGATCATGATTCTCCACACTGAGCAGTGACAGAGGATACACCATTACACATTCACTCCTTTCCTACCTTACAGAGAAGAGATAGTCATTGTGGTAAAAGTTACATTAACACTGATTAAATGATTTGATTGCCAACCTATATTCAAACTCGTCTCACATCAGTCACACCCATGACGTGAATGCATATGCTCGGAAAACTCCCTGGAAATGACAGTATTCGTTTGTAGTGCACCACAGTTACATCGCTATTGTATGACATGTGAATGATTAAACAATATCACATATTAAACTTGATTAAATAGAGTTTGCTGGTTTCTTTTGCATGTTTTATCATTTGTCAGTGATATAAGTTTCTCATTAAAAAAAAAAACCTAATGCTATAGTGAACCGTGATATTCTGAGCCTGATACTGACTATGTTTGCATGCACGTTGAATTTATTACAGTCATGTATATGACATATTCCATTTAGATATTCTGAATTAGGCCTTATTCTGAATGTGGAATTTTCCGATTAAGACATGTGGGATATGCCGGTATTATTCAGGTTTTAGGAGCATTCTTTGGACATTGGGAAACTTGAGGTTTTCACCACAGTCTGTGACACACGGCCTCTTACCGGTTTACGGTCAGCTCTGTGCGCTGTCATGGAAGAAAAGCCCTCATTTCTGGTCAGAAGGAAGGTGTTGCAAAAATATTACGACACCTAACTTCTCAAGGACGTGGTTGAAAGAATGAAAAAGGGAGGCTGTGTTTGCACTGTCAAAAAAACCTTCCTATTTTGATGCAAAGAAGTCAAATGGCACAGGTGCAATTTTGACGTGACAGATGTCATGTTAGGGCACGTTATTTGGAGTATGCACTGCTGCATGTATATAGGAATATTAATTTTCATTAACCATGTAAACAGCTTAGTCGGAATATTGTCTTTTTATGAATAAGGGCAAAAATCTGAATATTTTGTGCATGTAAACGCAGTCATTGAGAGATCAGTTTCACCAGGTGACACATTTATGTGACTAGACAACACACTGATAACATCACAACACTTACTGATCATTATAATTTTGGTCAAAATCTATAAAAATTAAATTCACCTCAGTGTTTAGGTCATCGCAAGTTGTTGAGATATGTGTGTAGTTCTCAGCGATGGAAATGCACTCACATTAAAGAAGAGGAAAGAACAGCAACAGGTGTGACTACAGTGTGACTGTTGGTCTGTTAAAAAAGTGTGTTTAGAGTAGAGGAGTGGAGATTCTGTGTGTTTGAGCTGGAAATAGTATTTATGCTGTATGTATCAAAAAGTCTGTGGAGAGTCTCTGCACGCACACAAAGTGCTGCTAGTCGTTAACGAGTCGATAAACGTGGTACTGTGCTCCGTGTTCACTCGTGGACACTTCAAACACAAAGGCGATGCACAGCAGAGTCTCCTGAGTTTCTCTGTTGGACACCACCTGGCAGGAGAAAGGAGGAGAAGAGGTTGCAGAGGTCAGGACTGAATAACAGTCAAACACCAGTTCAGAGATACAGATGGAGAAATACCAGAGGTGCGTGCGCGCACACACACTTACCTGTAGGATGGTGAAGTTCTCCAGTACACTGTTCATCATGTACTTCTCTGGCAAGTGTTTGAGCTTGTGAATAAAGTTGATCATATATTCACACATGGGAGAACGATGGATGCGAAACACATACTTTCCTCCTTCCATGTGTGCATATTCTGTCTGAATGGGAAGAATCCACACATACACAGTTAAACCACATGCTATTATGGTTGGAAAAAAGGTCTTTTCTGCACATTAAAAAAAAGTTTCATCCTCTCACCTCAACCTTCTCCACCACCTGTTTGCCAAAGGAGCAGACCTTTGTTGAGACACTGATGGTGATGTTTTCTGTTCCACTGTACTGGCTGCTCACACCATAGAACACACCGGATCCCTCCTCAATGTCGCTGCTCAGGTCCGCCTGACATGAGCACAGTCAGATGGACAAAATGAGTGTCAAAGGAGAAAGACAAACAGAGGAAGCCATTACCAAAGACGGATATAGCCATGTCTTATTAGGAAGGAAATACATTCCAACATGTTAGGGTACAAACAATAGGTTTTGGTGAGTAACACTGAATGTAAACATAGCTTGTTCACTCACAAAAAGACTTCACAGCGCACCTTTGACAGTAAACTTTTATATTTTAACCCAGACCCTGTAGCTTGAATGATCCATTTTGTGTCTAAGTGTCTTCCTGCAACAACTCAACTCATTAGACTTTAGAACAAGACTCCTCCTTGAGCAAGACTTGGTTACACACACACACACACACACACACACACACACACACACACACACACACACACACACACACACACACACACTAACAAACAGACCAGATCAAGCAAAAGGTAAAGAAAAAAACAGTCCCTCCTGGATTTCACAGGCTGATTTTGTGGCAGCTTTTCTTAAACACTGTAATGCATGTTATGATGTTACAATGTTTATACGTGTCACTTTGCAATGAAATGGCAGGGGCAGAATTAGAATCTATGTGTGATGGTTGCAGGGCAGCAACAGCTGATCACTGCTGATCAGCTGGTAATGCTGTTTGACGCAGTGTTGAAGGACCATCCCAGTGAAAGCTTCTCCTCTTGCTTTCTTTGCCTGGATAGCATGAGCTAACACAGCACAACATGATCTCATCACTACTTGTGACCGACAACTAAACAGTTCAACTGTTTTTTAAACCTAAGAATAACCACTGGATTACGTTAGCTGTGTGATGCTAACAGGTAGCCCTGTCACTGTGTGTGTTTGACTCCAGGCACAGAGCGGTGGTCCTGTGACTGGCTGAATTTATGTTCATTGTTGCAATCACAATATTGTAAAATCCTGGAGGGACTGGAAAGGGACTGGTTTCATTTCTTTGTAGGGTCCTTTGCATAAGGATGTCAGACACTTACAAAAATAATCCGTGGCTGTTGGTGGCAAAAACAAGCACTTTTAGTGGATGTACTTTGACACTGCCCTACTGCCCTAAACAAATACATTGCAGCCTGTTCCAAAGCTGCAGCGCTGTGGCTCTGGCTCAGTAACGGACCAATTACATCAACTGTTGTTCCAATTAGTGACTTAGACACGAAAACATCGGACAATAGGGTCCAGGATGAAAAATACCAATGTTTCCCTTTAAATGAAATACTGCTGTACAGTGATTTCCTATGTAAACCCCTGCTCAGGCATCACATGGGCTTTGCTTCCCCCATGTGGTGTAGCAAAGTATAACCTCAGATTATAAACAGGTTTGTCATGACATAAAAGCAACTGAAACAAACTATCTCATGCAAAAACTGTAACATAAAAACTAAACTGCATGTTGCTGTCAAAGTTGTTCATGAATCAGTGAGAACACCAATTTTGTTTACTGACCCAGAACTTGACGAGGAAGAATGCGTTGTGCGGCCCTTTTTCATACAGCTCCTTCAGGCCTCCTTTCTTCTCAGAGAACTTGTCGTAAATCTGCCTGACATCTATGGACTCCAATACGGGGTCATTGTAGCCCGGGTTTGATGGGCCAATGAGTACAAAAAGGTGTTTATACTGTGGGAAAGGGAGGAGATGTGATAAGAAAAAAGGAAAGACTTGGTTTTGGCAAAAAAGAAACTGTATAAATGTGTGGATGTCTGTACCGTCTCCCTGTCTCTCTGGATCTCCATGAAAGCAGAGTACTCCAGTAGCCGTAGTTTTGCTGAGGCGATGGTTCTGTCTTGCCATACAGGAGCTGCAGGGCGTGGGGGAGGCACGGGCTCATAGCCTGCCAAACATTTAAACCAAGTTAACACAATAAACACACCATTAATCACTGCTCATCACTCAAATCAGTGAGTTTGTGTTCACACTTACTGATGGGAGTAGGGACAGGCGCTGGTAGTGTAGTGTATGGTGGCTGTGCAAAGGGCTTGATGCTGCAAGGAGGAAGAGCAGGAACCCAAAAATGAGCAACTGTACCAGCTGAAGACTTTGTCCAATTTCAATCAAACAAAACCAACTAATCTGACAGAGATACTTACTCCTGAGAATGTCCAGGCTGTCCTGGCACAGGGCCGGGCCAAAACTAAACAAAAGGGAAATAAAGGAAACGGGCAGATAGTATTACTCAGACTTCTACCCAGAAGGTAGAAAAGACCAGATGTGTGTCTGTCTGTGTGTGTGTGTGTCTCACTCTGACTGGCGGAGGGAACGGAGTCTGGGGTTTCATTACACTAGCAGACACAATCTGAGCTGATGAGAGGTTGGCTACTGTCTGCAGTGCCTTGTCTTTGGATACCTGGTCCTGAATGAGAAAGAAAAAGCAATACATAATGATAAACGTAATGAAAAACCCTGCACAATTTAGGTTAACGCTCCAAAGTCAGCCAACCTCCAAGGCCAGTTAGGACAGCGTGCCAGCCAACGTATTAACAGTACTTCAGCATGATGCAGTAACTATGAGGGAAGACAGGACAGAGTGCAAAGCAGATATAGGGGGATGCCAAAGCAGGAGGCGCACCGAGCTAGCAGGCTAGGAGAGCTAGCTGGAGCCATCACCAGCATTTGACTAAAGCCACTAAAAACAAAAGAGTAATGAGCAGGATTTTTGAGTCTGCCAGTAGAACTGCATTGTGGACTAGAAGTTATGTGATGCCAACCACAAAGCACAAAGCCTCGAAGCAGAAGATTGTAGTTGTGTAACCAAAACTTACCAAGTTCATGGCCTATGGCAAAGAAGACACGGTATTATTAACTTCAGTACATTCAGAATAACAGCAGGTCACAGATTCACTATTAGGCCATACAGAAAAACACCTTCCTCAGTTCATATAACTCTTTAACATTACATTACATTACTACAAACCTAACATGTCAAACACTCTCACACTAGGCTACAAAAATTAATCTCACACTGACAGGACAAGCTACATCATACTAATCTGTGCTGACGTTTGTACCAGGAAATAAGCTGGCCTCAAAATCTGAACATGTTCTCCAAAATGTGAATTAGAGTGCAGCAAGTTAAATGCCTTCGGTGCAAAATGATGTCAAAGAGCCTTTATTACAGTGCATGGTAAAACCACAAGAAAAACTGCTTTAAAAGAAAAAAAAAAGACATAAAAGACTGAGGGAAATGTCTCAGAGTGAGAACGTGGAGATCAGAAATGATATAAAAGAAACTGAAATTCGTCATATGTGCAAATTAAAATCTCCCTGCATGTCTGGGTGTATGCAAGCATTTATATGTACATTACTACAGCCATGCACATGCTTAGGTCCACCCAGCCGGCTACTGAATCTAATGTAATTATCCGTCCACAGCCACAAGCTTCTTAAACTAAGTAAAGAGATCAAAATTACTGCCATGCATTAAAACAAAAAACCCCTTTCTCTCACACTAGCATTAAAATAAATCTGCTAGACAACAAATATACGCAAAAAGCAATGTCTGAAAATATATAATGAGCTTGCAAAGCCACAGCCTGCCACACCACGTTCCCACAGCCACTATCACAGTGCCCTAAGGATGGTATTATAAATCATGTACCTAACTATTTGCAAACATGATTTATAATTCTCCATCAAAGCGTTCCAGTGCTTCTGCTATAGATGCCTATATAGGAGTCCTGGCATCATCACAACACTAAATAGATATGTCATGCTTTATCATTTAGAAATTGCCTCCACTCGTGCGTACACCGACACCCCAGCAGAGAAGCGTAAATCTGCCATTAGCTCTCACAAAGACATCTAGCCTTAGATTTAATGTTAGGTTGGATCCGGGCCACATGCAGAGCGAAGCAGCTAGCATGGCAAAGTCAGTGAGCGTGTGTACCTTGAGCTTAGACTGAATCTCACGAGACTTTCTCTTGGCCAAGACTTGCAGGTGACTAGAGACCTGACGAAAGACAGGGCGCAGGACAGAGGATGGGAAGAAAAAGGAAAGGAAAAGAAGAAGGGATGTGACTACAGAGGGGAAGGGAGAGTTGATTCGGTGGGCACAAACCTTGATGCTGGTCTGGTATTCTCGTACCCTCTTACGTGCCAGAACCTGAATGTGACTAGACACCTATGGAGCCAGGGTTGCCCCCATGAAAGAACACACATTCACAGGGTGATTTTGGCATTTTTAAATAGATATAAGTCCATTAATAATCACTTTAAAGGGATAGTTCACCCCAAACATTAAAAACATGTATGTTTCCTCTTACCAGTAGTGCTAATTATCAGTCTTGATTGTTTTGGAGTGAGTTGCAGAGTGTTGGAGATATCAGCCATAGAGATGCCTGCCCTCTCTTAGATATAACAAAACTAGATGACACTCAGCTTGTGGTGGTCAAAGTGCCAAGAGAATACATTAAAAAAACTCAACAGCAATGTCTCTTTCAGAAATCATGACACAGTTACTCATGATAATCCACAGACCGTGTTGTGAGCAGTTTCTTGTAGGAACTACTTTCTACCGAACCACACCCACCAACTGTATCACCATGCAGCGTTCATCTGCTCAGTGGTGCTAGGTGAGCTAGCAGTAGACGCACGCTTAATAGAGAAAATAGTTCCTCTATGAAAGTGCTCACAGCAAGGTCTGTGGATTATCTCAAGTAAGCGGGTCATGATTTCTGGAAAGAGACAGTGCTGTTAAAATTTTCAAATCTTATTTTTGGCACCACAAGCTGAGTGTCATCTAGTTCCTTTATTATCAAGCCTGATGTCTCCAACACTGGCAACTGACACCAAAACAAACTAGATCGATAAATAGCACAACAAGTAAGAGGAAGAATATGTATTTTTGATTTCAGGATGAACTGTCCCTTTAACAAGCTAAATGGGTAATTTGAAACAAAATTTAAAAAAAAACACATAAAAAGATATGTAAATTGCAAATTCTATTACCACAAACACATGTAAATGTGGTTGTCAACAATGCATGACTGTTGGCATCTGTACATACCTGTTTGCGTGTGCGCGTCTTCCCAGTTCGTAGCTTGATATAGCGAGCTATCAACTCATTTCGACCTAAAATTGAGAAAGTAATAGATAATATTAGAACAGAGCACTTATACACACAAAAACTGCAATCATAACACCTTAGTTATACACAATACAATATATGTTGCTATATCACAGTAAGACAATGATGTTGCTGGTAAAACCTGCTGTGAATGGTGATCCATTTTAATAAGTTTGCTTCACGTTAGCTGATATAGGGCGTAAGTAGTGGTTCAATGTTTTCCAAAGACTCACAACAGAAAAAACATGGCTGCCACTCAAGTTTTACCAGCCACTCAGTTACACTGTATGTCTTGAGGCATGTATGGCCCTAAAATTATGGTCTAAAAATTGCAATCAGTGTTCAAAGACCGGTTTGTGCAATGTCGTTTGTTTGTGGTACGCTCACAAAATAGGCCTGCAATTTTGTAATCACACCACTCTAACCCCTGGTGCAACCACTCTCATTTGGTCACTGAATCAAATATGAACCTAAATGGCAATGATGATGGGAGTGGGTCCTCTCACACTTGATCTCAAGTCTACTGCAGCACAGCAAACCACACAGTCTCTGTTCTGTATCTTATGATGTTAATCTTCTTAAGCAGGCCTATAATCACAACACTCCCAGCAAGAGTCCTTTGTGTTTTACAAGCCAACAGGTCACAGTGACATTGATACTTTTCACTGATCTATCTTTGGTACAAAGCAAAAGAAGATGCAGATGTGTTAGCGTTTTCTATCCCTTTTAAATATATAGAGTGAGGGTCAGAGAGTGCCTCACAATCTTAATGAAGGTGAAAAATAATGTGTATCTGCCCTGTGATTCAGATCCACGCATGCTACACCGTTACACCAAGATTCATGAAAATCGGGCCAGTAGTTTTTCTGTAATCCTGCTGACAAACAAACAAACCAGACCAAAAAAAATAACCTCCTTGGCAGAGGTAATGTAGCCAAGCTTAATGCAGCTGCACTTATAGCGTGACATGTGAGAAGACAGCGGCTCTCACGCAGTTATATGGACTGTCACGCTTTGAATTTCTGTGGCTGTATGATATTCTCATTAAGGACAGCATGTGTTAATTTAGAGTCAGCATTGGCCTTGCCCAATGGCAGAGCTCCAAAGCAGATGGACAAGTTGTGGGAATGAAGGGGAGACGAGAGGAGAGGTCATCATAAACAGACTTCCAAATTGTGGTCACTGCAGACTGCATGGTCAGCTCTTTCTTTCCCTGCCTCCCCCAGCTCCAGCCCACACCTGATGATCTGCCCTTCTCTGATCGTAACTGCTGAGCAACTCCCGATTCACCCTATGGCAGATGTCAGAATTAGAGAGGCTGAAGATAAAAGGTGACCAAATGAAGCCTCGCAAGACTGATTCCGCAGCTTTAATCATTTAATCACACACGCACTAACATCATCGACATCACCATCCTCCTTTCTGGGAAGTGGTGCGATTCTGTAGGGACTTAGGTCACATCAGGCTGAGTCACATCAGCTCTGCGGAGTTACCAGAACACAGAATTCCCCAAAATCAACAGAAGGGTCTGACTCAGACGCAGCAGTCTGCTCCAATTCCCAAAGCAGAGCACATGCACTTTCCTGCAGCCTAGCACTACTCCACATAAGACCAAATGCTTTTTCATCAGAGCTCAACTCATGTCTCATTTGTTACATTGTGTAATTTACACCTTTACATGAGAGCAGAGGGCGCATGGGAAGGTCAGTTTGGGTACATGGCAACACACTGCATCATGAAGTTTATTCGCAAGTAACTTTAACTTCATGATGATTATCTCCCTGTTTCTCCCCTCATCCACCATGTTGCCCCTTGTTTTTTTACCCTTTCGCTTCCTAGCTTTAACTACACGAGCTTTTTGTCATAAAAGAGAGATAAAGAGAGCCAGACACCAAAACTAAACAAACTTGAATTCATTTGGTCATTGTTTCAGCAGAAAATGACCACCAAAATGCTTTTGGCAAGTATCAAACATATTTCCCTTTGGACCAGTGGGGTCTGACTCTCCAACAGCAGATCTGTATTTGATAATCTGAATGAGCCTGTCTCTGACCCGACTACGTCCCATCCAAATTCTCCAAACAAATTCAACCACATACCAAAACAGATATGATTTAGTGAGCCTTGAGCTTTGTTCAGCAGAGCCTGTGTGTTTACACTCTTAAATTTGAGACACACACTTTGGAGGAATTGTACACAAGCTTATTGATCAAGATAATTGATATTTTAGCAAAAGAAATATAAACAATTAAGAATTATTTTTGTGCATATCCATTACAACCACTCCATTTATTTAATCCCCATTTGTATATTTACATATTATAAATAAACTGGATTGTTGTTACATTTAACCTGTTAATTGTTAGTCAAGATATTAGTATTTTACTTAATCTTTTTTTCCAGTAAAACATCATTCAGTACAATGTATTTTGTTTTAAGAATTAAAGGAATACTTGACCTATAAAATGACCATTTGTTTATCAATCAGTCATGCTGTTACCATGAATTCATGAAGATAACTTTTCCCCACATGCCTGTATAGATAACGGTAAAGATATTGATTATTTTGTGTGTGTTAAGGAAGTATTGAGTGAAAGACTGGATACATCAGACTTGGATCATACTGCATGAGCTGTGTGAGAGTTTGGAAACAGATGGTTTAAAATAGTTTTGGCGTTGTTGAACGTGGTCCCCAATCAATCAATCTGTTTTCTGTGGAGAATGTGGAGCATGTGAGAAAAATTAAAGTTTTATTCATGAATTCAAAGTAACTCTGCATTACTAACTGATATACAGAAGGTCATTTTGTGGGTTAAGTATTCCTTTAACAACATGGCAGACGTTACTCTTTGTGGCAACTAGCAGTAAATCAATATCAATAAGTTGCTTGTAGTGCTGCACGATTTGATAAAAATGTGCGATTGCAATTATGGTGGACAATATCGCGATTTGCGATTGCGATTACAATATAATTACACTGTAAAATATAATAAATAAATGGTATCATGAGTCTTTTTGCTTGATTCAGTATTTCCCCTACATTATATTAGGGGAGCACTGACCTGACATAGTTATTGTTATGGACAGACAGTGTGTCAATGACCACCAACAGACTGGGCACAGTCAAACACGGTGCTCACACAGCAGCGCAGCACGGAACTGTACACACAGCAGAGCGAGCCTGTGTTGCGTTCAGGCGTTGTCACGTAAATGACAAATTCCAGCACGCCATAGCACAACATAGCGGCATGTCAAGTGGGCTGAAACCAAGCAAAATTGCTCAATTTTTCATTTGTTATGGAGTCCATGATTTCCCTGTGACACTTACAAATGTTTGCTTAACTGTGCTTGGATGTTGTTTAATGAGGCTCTGGCGGCTTTCAGTTGTCTCTTTGTCTTTAACGTTACACGGCTCGGCTTTCTCTCACATGCGCTCTTCCTTCTTTTCCCTGTGTTGTGTTGTCTCAAGTGTTGATATAGTTTGGTTGTGTTGCCGCGGGATGTGGCGACTTTAACTTTTATATTACACAACACGTCTTTCTGTTCAACGCCGCCGTACCTGAGTCAAAAGTATAGCCATGTAACAGATGTTTTTTTCGCCACCAACTCAGCCTGTTCATGGTCGTGCTGATGCTCCTCTTCAGCGTCTGTGTTGGTCACTGCTGCACGCACCAGTATAGCTTGTGGGCGTGATGTCAACAAACTCCACACACCACAGGAGAGGCAGTCACGTTCACAGGCACATACGTTAACATTTATTTACATCAAATCGCAGCCTTTTATGCGGTTATGTAATCGCACAGTCCGACATCGTGATTGCGATTAGATTAATCGTGCAGCACTAGTTGCTTGATAAATGTGTTCTACTCTTCACACTCAAGTTACTCCCAAATTGGCTCTCCTAATAGTACTTGGCTCCAATATATTGTGCAATTTAAATACAGTGGACAGAAAATCAAGAAGAACATGGCATGATGCTAAAATATCATCATTAAAACAAGCAGCCTCTTTTTTAATCTGTGTCCCCCGTGAGTGCAAGTGATCTATCTGCTGATGATCCTAATTTAGGAGTACATGCTTGACACCGTATTCCAGGGTGACATCATGGTAGTTACATATGACTGAGAGCACAGAGAGGGGAGCTCAAATACAACTGGCACATTTTTAGCAGGAGGAAGTACATACTCACAGAGTATTCTGATATGAGATTAGGTAGAGTCTGGGATTTTGCACAACATAACATTTGTATATCAGATTTTATGTCATCTTTTCCTGGTTTTAACAGCTGCACTGTGTTATTCAATTTCCTGAATGTGTGTTGAGTTAAATGAGCACTTAATATTTCTGATTGCCTGACTGATATCATTCATTCATTTATCCACTTGAACTACTTTTAGGCATGAACTGTGATCTTTGAATGCTATGCTAAGTTTACCAGTTGACTTCATGTTTGAAAAAAACTTTGATTCTTTAATCAGTAAAAGATGCCCTGGCAATCTGCCTATTTAGGACGCAGTAATATTTCTGTGACATCCTCTACAGAGTAGTGACACTACTAGTGGGATACTACTATGATGTGGGATAGTATTAATTTAAGGAAATGGGATCATTGTGTAGGATATGGGTGGTGAAGCAGACTGAAATTCTGACAAACTATCAAATCATAATGGAACAAAACAAGCAGTTTTCTTTCTTTGCCCTGTTTTTTTTTAATTTATTTTAATTTTAGGATCTGTTAAATAATTTTATTTTATTTTTAGTTATAGGTAATTTCACAAATGACAACACACTATGCAAAATTTTAAAACAAAAAGGGGTACTCAGAGATTCTCACAGGACTTTATCAAAGGATCTGTTTACAACATTAGGAGCAAATCTATGACTCAGAGTTTGATTCATTGTTTTCTGCACATAGTTTTCAACACAGAAGTGACTGAGCCGGCAGCTAGCAGCTAATAGGGCTTGGCGATATGGACAAAAATTCATATCTCGGTAAGGCTGACTGGCAATACACGATATATATCTCAGTGTTTTTCACAAAATGGGCTACATGTTTTTAGTTGCACTTCAAAGCCACATTTGAGATGTCACAAGTTTTTTTCAAACCGACTGTGATCAAAATAAAAAAGGCAAAGACAGGATTTTATTCCCGTTTGAAAATATACAGCTGCACAACAGTTAGACCTAGTCGGCTGCAAAGTTTCTGTGAAGTTCTGTCAAGTTCAGTTGATTAAAAACACACCCAAAACACACACTGCACAAATCCGCTTCACTATCACTCACAGCATTCACAGAAAAAGCACTTGTCTTTATCTGGACACATTTACCCCCCAAATACAACATGCTAATGTTTTTAGTACAAGAAGCCTATGGCATTTTACATTGTATAAATTCGCGTAGCAGCTAGTGGACTCTCCTCCACTGATATGAAACCAGGGACAACAGAACATTTAACAAAGGTAGCAACATTCGGTTTTATTACAACTCACAAGGTTCACCAACAAAACTGCTGTACTAAACACGTTTACTTAACACATTTTCCAAATACATTTTACGTTTTATAAATTAGCCTAACGAATAGCAGAGGTTTCCTTTGCTCATATGAAACAAGGATAAATCACACACAAGACTTAAAATGCTGTTGTTGTGGAGGCTTTATTGTCTTCACATTTTATTGTTTCTTATTTGTGAAATTAAAGTAAATAAAGGCTTTGTTTCCACTGAGGGAAATGGTTTCAGCTTACAAAACTAGACAGGAGGTCTGTGTCACCGTGTGGCATAGTTATATTTCTGGGGAGGTGCACATAAGGCTACGGCTCACGCAACACAACTTGACCCTATATTGATTTAAATGGTGTTGAAAACGTATCAATATATCGTACACAGTCGTTATATTGCCCAGTCCTAGCAGCTGACGGGGCTAACAGCACAAACAGCGCTAACAATGTCAACAGTGATGACAGACCTTGCATTGCTAACATTGTGGGGAACCAGAGGATGGGCACTACACTTCAGTGACGATGCTGTGGGTCTGGACAGCGTTATCAGCAGAAACCACAGTATAAGCGCAGCGCAGAGCAGCCGTGATTAACAGGCCAGTGGAATACACACACACACACACGTATATAGTACATACACACAAGAGCTCACCTGCATGCGCCATTCAACTGTTTAACGCAACAATAACAATGAAGCTCTGATTACAGTTCACATAGAGTGTGTGTGACTTCAGCAAATAGCTGTTTGCTGCTATGTCAATGCATTGAATGTTGCATTTAGAACCTTTAAGATGCAGTGAGTGAAAAGTTTGATGGTGGTTTGAAAATAGAGGAGACCAGTGGAATACTTTGAGCGTGCGGATTATGTTCACTGTCAGTATTGCTTTCCAATGTGTGAAAGTGTGTACCAGTGGGACTGCGCTTGTTTATTCAGAAGGAAGTGGGGGTGGTCAACACAGTGAGCCCACACTTCCACAAAAGGAGAAAATGCCACAACGTTGAAAGAACTTTCCCTTTCCGTCGCATGGGATCACATTTCCTTTTCGCCCCCCTCACAACACACACTTACACATTCACGAATGCATGACACAGGCTGCTGCAGACGGGAATGCTAACCCTTAGCTGAAAAAAAGAAAAAAGAAAAATGCTAGGAATGTTGGGCGCTAGCCAGGGCCTTCAATAAGGTAGGAAGAAACCGTCAAAACACATCAAAGCCCTGCTCTTAGGCAGCATCCTGAGCAGATCCTAATAGAGCAAACACTACCACACTGGTTATGGAGTCCCAGGGAACAGCATGGAATAACCTTTCAGCATCAAGCAACTTCTTTATATGCTAACCTCAGCCTAACCTGAGTCAACTTGCTCTAACCTTTGACCCTGTCAGTGCTGGATATACTTTGACCTCACGCTATACAGCTTTCTCCCAAATAACTGCAGACAGATCACCCGTGCACAAACTTAGAGGTCTTTATAACAGCAATCAATACCCCTTGGACTCCAAAGTGCTCACACTAAATCATTACTGGCCTATTCCCTGCTACCTCAGAGAACCAAACCATACCAGGAATAATGTTTCCATTTTAATGACATTTTGTAAAGGTAAAGGCTGATGTAGTGTGTGCTTTCGGGTAATTTTGGCCATTTATCTTATAGGGAAAATCTGCCACCTTTTATGTGGATGTCCAGTCAGTGTTGATGGTATACAGTCTATTTGTAAAACGGAAAGGTGAAATCCGTCAATCTGATTGGCTGTTAACTGTGATATAATGAGCGTATATCACAGCTAGTATTCTAAAAAGCCTTATCACAGCATATCGCTCCGCTTCAGGGAAGCAACAAGGTTTCCATGACAACAACCAACTGTTACAGTACGCAGCAAAAAGTAGCCGGTTTTATTTTTTGATGGCATTAATTATGTTCACGGTCAACTTTGATCTCCGGGGAGGGCTGACCATGGATGAATGGATTGACGAGTGCCTGTCTCCGAAAAAAAAAAGCGGAGCAAAAGAAGACATGCGGAGCTGACGTACAGAGAGGTGGGACTATTTTTTTCACAGCCAGGCTATTTTATTAGATAATATGTATTTCTGTTTAATTAAAAACTACATGAAAATTATTTCCTCTTTCATATTGCCATTATTGGTAACCGTTTTATAAAAGCAATACATCACTCCAGGTGGGATATACGCTCATTATATCACAGCTAAGGGGGTTTTCGGCCCGACGCGAACGCCCCTTAGCTGTGATATAATGAGCGTATATCACGGCCTGTCGTGATGTATTGCTTAATGATACAATAAATTCCTAACTGTGTGCTATACTGACCAAGTAAACTGGGTTTTCCTGCTTGTGGAGCTGTGCCAGCCATGCCAGGATGGATTGCATCATTCCCTAATGACACTGCTACAATGGTTGATAGATATATATCTTATCATATAAAAGTCAGCCAGGCATCACTATTAACAAAAGTAGACAGGATGGCTGGACGACAATCATTACATTAGGACAGAAGTTTCCTGATCCTCACCATACATCTTCCCCTCATCTGAAAGTATGATCTTCCTCCTGCCGCAGGGAGGGTAGATGGCCAGGGCTTCCTGAAAGCTCTGCTCAATGTCTGGACTCCACACGCCCTCGGGATCACCGTCCAATCCGCGGTCCGCCCCGTCTCCCAGGCCCTCTCCATCGCCGCCGTCCTCCTGCGCCCCATCAGGGCTGCCACGGCAACTCCACTCCGACGCAATGATGACGGCTCCTGGCCACAACACACCTGGATCACAAAAGGACAAGACATGTTATGGATTTCACATCCTCTGTTGCTACGTCTGTCAAACTTTGTGTTCTCGTATGGCATGCAGTTTACACTGGTAACAGTGGCAGATTTAATACTCAACTTTAATATCAACATTTAAAACAATGGGTCCTTGATGTGACACACAGGTAGACAAATGCAGCCTAAAAATTTAGCCTGCGAACGGGGATTTTAAGGCTGAAATAACAAGTGTTGCTGCAGATTTTAGTGGCAGCTAGTTGTCTAATTGAGCTCATATTAGCTCCATGGTGGGGCGTCGGTGGCTTAGTGGTAGAGCAGGCGCCCCATACAAGGTTGTTGCCGCAGCGCCCCAAGTTCGACTCCAGCCTCTGGCCCTTTCCTGCATGTCACTCCCTCTCTCTCTCCCTTTCACCCTTGACTGTCCTATCAAATAAAGGCTAAAAATGCCCTTAAAATATCTTAAAAAATTTTTTTTAGCTCCATGGGTTGCCTGATGTTTTAATGTTTCACACTGACTAATTTTACATGTGCACAATGGCTACATACACAATACTGGGAAAGCCAAGACTACAGCTGTCAGGTAGTCCTTGTATTATAACGACAAAGAAAAAAATAAGAAAAAATAGCCTCTTATTTCAGTATTCTACAATCCTATCTTGCTTCTTGGTTCATTAATATCTGTGCTTGTCCTAAATCCAGGTTTCAACATGGCTTTTCTTCCACATTAAAAAAGCATTACACCAAAATATCTACAGAAATGTGAGAGCAGTATTTGTTTTCATAGCTGATGAATTTAGACAAAAAGGCATTGCAATCAGCAAGGTTTAAAGAAATTAATGCAGCTGTCTCCTGGATGTTTTGAAAACATGGTGCAGCTTTAAATCATATTAGAGCAACATATACAAACCGTAAAGTCTATAGTCTGTGTATAAGTAATAATAAACTACACAAGTTTTTGGGGTTACGGAGATTTTCTGTATCTTCATCACACCAAAAAGCTGGAACTCATCAGCACACACTGATGAGAAATGAAATTTTTGGTTATCCATAAAAAATCCTTTATCTTTAAATGAGAGAGCAGTTTGTTCATAAACATCTGCTTAGTTCTCAAATGGAAACTCCTGACTGGACATTAAATGCTGTTTTGGAGCAAGAAGTGGAGAGGCAGCACAGAGCAAGGGAGCATGCCAAAGCAGCACTGAATGCAGCATCAGCACTGAACCACACATGTGATAGAGTCATAAAATGGAGTTTGAGGTTGTTGTTTTTTTTTTAACACAATCTCAGAAATCACTGGCATAAACATTGAACCATAATCTCTTACTGCACTATTTGGGGACTAAAACAGAAAAGATGTAATCCCCTTTGTCATTCTGCTGGCGAGATGTTTAATTTTGCTCCGATGGAAGTCCCCTGTACCTCCTTCCTGTTCTCTTTGGATTCAAGCAGTTTTAACTTGTTTAAAACTGGAAGAAAATCTCAAAGGATCTAGAAACAAATTCTCTGCATGGACACCCTTCTTCAAACTCAAACTGGACTCCACTGGTCTGCAGTTCCAGATTATGTCCTGTGTAAATGTAACAGCTAAACAGGCTAAATGTAAATGTTGTTCTACTTGAAAATCCAATAAACAAAGTGGGGAAAAATGGAGTTTGATTTAAAGTATAAACACAAATAAATCTATGTTGTTCATTGTTGCCTCCACTTCCGATGTATTGTAACCGAGTGTCCTGGGTTCGCCTAACTGAGTGCAGCTACTGAGCAATAAACGGACAGGAGTCGAGACAACAGGTTCAGCAGCCACCGCTTCTCTCTTTATTCCAAGCAACACAGCCACACCTAACCTCTGAACCTCGCCTACCACATTCCTACAGCAACTCTGGAGGGACAATTTGTTTACAATTTAGAATTTGTTTACATTTTGTGCTGCTGAACCACCAATAAGCTTTTTGGATACTATTTAAATAAAAAACAAACCTTATGGGACAACTTGGATGCATTCTCTTTTTTTTTCTTTCTTAATGTTTTGCAAAGTATCGGATCGGACTCGGTATCGGACTCTGTTTAAAAATAAAGGACTCGCTATCGGATCGGATGCAAAAAAAATGTGATCGGGACATCCCTACCCAAAATTGGCAAAAAAAAATACAAGTCACACGAAAACTACCTGAAAATTACCCAGAAAAGTAAAGTAACAGGACAACAATAGACAAGGAAATGACCTAATAAAAAGAGCTAAAAATTGAAAAATACATACACATATGTATTCCATAACATATGTTTAAATATATAATTATAATAATCATGAATATAGTTTGCTGGAGATTAATTCATTTGTCCGTTCACCATAATCCTGGTTTTCAGGACATTTATCCCCCCATTTTTCTTTAAATAAATTATGAGAAATTTTCTGTCTTTTTCTATTTTTAACAACTGATTTTCAGGTCATTTTCTTTTCAGCTTTTACGAATTTCTTGTCATTTTTTCCCCATGATTTCAAACAAAATACAACCGTTTTGCTCAGATTTGAAAAGTTTAAATGTTTGTAAAAGGCGTCTGAGTGCAGCACAAGAAAACTGATGTCGATCCAGGTTTCAAAGGGTTAAAATGAAAACTGTAATATTTTTAGGTAAAAAAAAACTGTCTCTGATTTTTCAGATTGTTTCAGTCATTTTTAAGCATCTATTTACCCAAGACTCTGCATCTAGCTTCTCAAATATTAAGATTTGCTGCTTTTTCCCCACCAATTAACATAATTAAACCTTTCTTGATTGGATTGACAAAACAAATGAATTTGATGATGTCACTTCAGGCAGGCTCTGAAATTATAATGGGCAGTTTTCATTTTATGGCCTAAAGCAAACAATTAGGTGAAAAATAATTGGCAAACTAATTGATCATGACAATAGCCCTAGTATGTAACCATGCAAACTCAACATTTTTTTTTTTAAATTTCATGGGCATTATGTTTAGGAGGGCCTCACTATTATGACTTTAAGAGGTGCAGAGCATTCAAAAACGTTCTTGCAAACTCACTTTTAATAAAACAAGAATGTAAAACTGAATCCCACATGATAATGAAATCAAACCTGTGAGTTTTATAGCTGGGGCCAGTGGCAGGCAAGTCAAGAAAATCAAAGGGGTCCTGCACTTTACATCAAACACATTGTGATGGATAGACGGGACAGGGATTAACTTTGTGGCTGCCGAGAATGGCGACAGATTTCTTGGACTTCAAATGTCTCCACACTTCACCAGGAGTGAGATCAGGTTCGTCTGAAGTTGTTTACAGCTTCCATGGGCACCGGGTGTATTAATAGCCCTGGCATTCGGGGTTAAAGACCCGACAAGCGAAACGGCAAAACATTAAGAGCTTGTAAATTTACAAAGACACTGGCCAAGGTCAATGAAGACCCCACCAGTTGGTCTAGGTTACACCAGCGAGTGATGGCGAGACCAGGCAGGTATTTTCCTTTAGCTGACAGTCCTGGAGAAACTACATTAAAGGCAGAACTTGAGCCATATGAACTTTCCAGAAGCCTGCAACTTTAGGCCACATGAGGAAATTACACATTCTGTTGTTATTGTTGAGGATGCTCCAAGTCTCCTCAAACACAGGCACACATATGCAACATGAATGCTGCCTGGTGTGTAATGTTTTCCAGAGTGTGGCTAACATGGTCCCTGCCACAGAGGAACCGCATAGGATCAGTGTGGTCGCAAGAGCTTCCCCTGCTGTGGTGGGCTTATTGGACACACTCTGCACAGGGCCAGCCCAGCTTCAATCACTGCTGGCGGGACTGTGCTGTTGCCATAACGATCAGACAGGCCCTGGTGAGATGGTTAGGAAAGAGCAGTGCCTGAAAGAACATTGTGATATTCAAGGGGACTTGAACGTTTTACTGTGCGAGAAGTCGGATCTGAATAACCTTACAGGGACAGTTAACTCCAAAACCTAAAATACATATTTGAACTCTGAACCTTCCCTTTAATGCCCTGATTGTTGTCCAAGAGACAAAATATTCATATGCACGATATTATTTTATCACCTTGATGCTTCATGAATTTCCAGAATTATATTAGAATTGCTTATATATTTTTGCTTGTAACATTTTAATAAAAATCAGAGCAAAACAGTTAAAGGTAAAACTTTATTTGGATAATCCACCTACATTAGTACATGTGACAATTCATCAATAAACCCACATATTTTCAGAATAATTTAGTGTAACTTGAATTATTCATTCAAACTATGCAGCATAGGCAGGTTGAATCATAAAAGTTCAACTAAATTATTCTGAGAATTTATCACATATACTCTTTTAATAATCTGTCAAGCAGCTTTAGAATAAAACAAAACGGTTGAATTATTGAATCTCAACTAATAAGCTGCTGAAATGTTACAAATTCTCTATAAACTATCGGCAGGAGGGCTATCAAAATAAAGTGTTAACAACAATTTAAAAAAAAAATACAGATGTTAGGTGTGTGGGACCCTCACAATGAGGAAGTAAGGCCAATGTCAACAAAAGGTCAGATCTTACTGATTAAATCACTTCAGTTAACTCAACCCTCAAAACAAAAGCTATTATTGACAGTACATAGTATAGTACACTCAGTGGCCACTTTTTTTAGGTACACATGTAAAATCCAATGCACTCCAATACAACAGCTTAGTCATAAAGTCTGCCTTTACAATTATAATATTATTGTTCTGATCCACACTGTCAAATAGATATTAATTATATGTTTTTTACTAGGGTTGGAGTGTGACAGGTGTTGAAACTGACTGCATTATATTTATGTGTTTCTAACGTTCTACCCACCGTATACTAACATGAAGGAGGAAACACATTTCTATGATGCACTCCACTAAAACACTAACTACGACATCAGTAGAAGAAGATATGATTTAAAAATCCATTTTCTTCACTCTTCAAATACACACACATGCACAAACAGGACCTATGCATGCATTAAACGGAGAGATGTCAGAGCACTCATGGTCAGGCACCCTGAGGAGTTGGGGGTGCAGTGCCTTGCTCAGGGGCCCTTTGGCAGTGCCCAGGAGGTGATCTGGCACCTCTCCAGCTACCAGTCCCCACACTCCATATTTGGTGCGGGCGGGGACTTGAGCCAGGTTCCCAACCCAAGTCCCTATGGACTGAGCTACTGCCACCCAAACTAGTAATGTGAGTCATTAAAGAATTAACATTATCTTAATTCAGGTGCAATGTGTGGCATAAGTGCTGTACTGGATTGCATTACACTTAATATTGTGTACTTAATACAGTGGCCAAGTCTGAGTGCAAGATTACTGCTGAGTAATGTGGCTGAGATTTGAGAAATCACACAACACAGGCATCACAGCCACGGCTTTGTCATTTACCAGAGAAGTGGTGATGTAAATGTTTGGGACCAGCAGCATTACCAGCAGCAGTGAAGGCATATGCAGCCCTGCCAGTATCAATATAGCTCCCAGTGGCCAAAAGGTCATGTGTTTAGTGCAGTGGGGAGCATTGAGCTAAATAAAGCTATGAGCTCAGCAAACACTGACAAGACACATGCACACTACGGGCTGCCTTCAGTGACATTAGCCCAGCTAGATCTCAGACTTACATGGCCACCTCAGCACACTACTACAGACATCTGCGGGTTTAAGGCAGCAAATCAATCAGACTTTGAGTACTTTTTATGAACCTAAAGGTCACATCTTACACCAGCTGTATAATTCAGTGTGGACAGTTGTGCTGGAGACTTACAGAAACTTCTTGTAGGGCCTCACATGTTGGTGACACTCTCCCAATACCAACAAATTAAACCCATCTGCTAAATTAGCATGAACGTTAGAGGGGAAAACAAAATCACACTCAGCCGTTGGAAGCCGTTTAGCCAACTGTGAGTTAGCAAAATCTGTTTTTGATCTAAAGTATGACAAAAACGAACATGTAACTTAGCTTAACAACTGTTAAAACACCACACAAACACTTTAAAGTGTAAAGAGACGTGTTCTTTTTTGTATTTAAGTGGCTAAATCCGAGACAAGCCACTGATAACACTCTCGAGCTGACATGCTAGTCGGTTAGCTTGCGGGCTAATAATACCTCAACAAACTCCAAACTAAGTACGAGAGACGCCTAAAAAGTCGCGGCAATTACAACACGGGAGGCTGAGTAAATAAAAGAGGACCTCCCTGCTAAACAGAGGCGGCTGATTCAGCAAAGCGGCAGCGGGAAAATGCGAAATATGTCAAATATCCCAAAACTTCCAGCGCACACGAAGCAGCGAAGCAGCTGCCGCAGCAGCAGCGTGAAAGTTGCAGCACACAACAAAGAAGTATCTGAGAGCGCACTCACCTTACAATGGCTCTGCTGCCCCGCTGCTACAGACACACACTCCTCTCCGCACACCAGCGCTTCTACGGCGGTTTTGCTTTGTGTATCGCGAGTCGTTTCTCGGTAAAAATAATCGTGTTTGACAGAAAAAGGCGGAATGCCAAGTATGAGTTTGGTATGAAATCAACGCGCGGAGGAAAACGCACAGAGGCGTGGCGACGGAACACGCGCACACGCAAAAGTTTTGTGGGTCCCAGCGTAAACTCCTCCCATGACACCAGACTCCTGGTGGAGGAGGAGAGGGGATAGGGAGGCATGGCAGCGTTCATTTTACTGTTCTCTTTCAAAACTATAGGCTACATACAGTCCTTATACAGTTTAGTTCTGCTGCTGTAACATGTGCTCTTATAATGGTGATATAATGATTCAGCTTTTACTGTACAAAGGCTACTGTCTAGCATGTAACTAAATTTACTGCACACATTATACTTTGGGTTGTTTTTTTTTACTTAACTAAAATACTGTAAAGGCATCCATCAGTTATTGTGTTAGCATGCTACAGGCTATGAAAAACATTTTAAGTTCTGTAACTACTGAGATCTGATTTATAATATCCAATCATATGATAATAATAATAATAATAATACATTTTATTTATCAGCGCCTTTTAAGACACGCAAGGTCACTGTGCACAGAGAATAAATAGATAAAAACAACACAGCAGCAATAATAAAACATTAATAAGTTAGCAGCGGGCAATGACATTTAGCAGTGATAGTTTTGAGGTTGGATTTGAAAGTGTCCAGGGATTGAATATTTCAGATATCAGGTGGGAGGGAGATCCAGAGGCGGGGGGCCGAGCGGCTGAAGGCTCTGGATCCCATCATGGTTAGGCAGGCTGGAGGGACAGTGAGGCTGATTGTATGGGAAACCAGTGGAGTTGATGGAGGACAGGAGTGATGTGCTGGATGGATGGTGTTCTGGTGATGATCCGGGCGGCAGCATTTTAGACCAGTTGAAGTTTATGGATGGATTTGAGTTGTGACCAGTGAGAAGGGCGTTGCAATAATCCAAACGAGAGGTGACAAGGGAGTGGACCAGTACAGCAGTGCTGCTGGGTGTGAGGGATGGATGAAGTCTGTTGATATTGCGAAGATGGAAAGATGCAGTCCGGGTGATGTTATTGATGTGGGTTTGGAATGATAGAGTACTGTCCAGGATGACACCCAGACTCTTAACCTAAGAGGAGGGGGAAACAGTAGAGTTGTCTATGGAGATGGAGAAACTGCTAGCTTTTGTTAGGGTGGACGTAGAACCAATGAGTAGAACCTCTGTTTTACCACTGTTCAGTCTGAGGAAGTTGATGGAGAACCACGATTTGATGTCCTGTAAACAGACACAGAGGGAGGTGGGCGGGAGGATGGAGGTGGGTTTGGTGGGTGTCATCCGCATAGCAGTGAATCTGTATATTGTGTTTTCAAAAAAAATGGCCAAGGCAGAAGAGATAGATAATGTAGAGCAGGGGACCGAGGACAGAGCCCTGGGGAGCACCAGAGGAGAGGGAAGATGGCTGGGACGTGAAGGATTTTAACTGAATGAACTGGGTGTGGCCAGTGATATATGATTTAAACCAGTTTAGGGGATGTGTTGGATATTCCAGTGGATGCCAGTCTGTCGAGGAGGATGGAGTGGGAGATGGTTTCGAAGGCTGCACTCAAGTCGAGGAGGATGAGGATGGATAAAACCATGAAAGTATATGTGCATTTGACTGAATTAAAGACACAACAACCATTTTCTAAAGTAATTATTTTGGGGGAAAATAAAGATTTCCTTACTGCTTCCAGTGAAGGTTGTTTAGATAATGTGTGCAGCATTTAATGAATTAAAAATTAAAATGTGATCATATTTATATAGTAGATCAAGTAACGTTAATACTGTATATCTTTGAGAGTGGAGTCATATGTGAGGGGCCCAATATTATCTGCTTTCTAATGTGGCTTAGGACAGGGGTAGGCAACCTGTGGCTCTTAGCCCCTCTCCAGTGGCTTCCTTTGGCTTTGACAGAAACTGCTATAGAATGAAAACCCTTTGTTGTAGGCCTCAAGTAATTCTTATATTCTTCAGCTGGAAAAATGTGTAGCTTATACACCAATTAAATTTTTTTTTTAAAATGGGCATCATAAGTCTGGCCTTGAGCTAGTTAGGTTAGCTGTGGATTTAATAGTACCTGGGCAACTTTATTTGCTTTTATCAGCAATGCTGCAAAGTTTAAGCACCAAATAATCAGAAATAGCCCACTGTAGAGTAGCCACCTTGTGTTTTCATGTGCAGTGTTTAAATGGAGTCATTGCGTTCCCTTGGTTATGAGCCAATTGGTTCCTACCTGCCCTTGTGTTGTGGGGACAGGTATGAGTGATACAAGAGAGAGTGAGTGCCTCGTGCATAACGCTGAAGAGAAGTTACTGTACCCCTAAGTTGGAATGTGTTAGTACTGTCTTGCCGTGTTGGTAATAATTAAACGAAGAGGTAGCAACAAATGTTGTAGCCCGCTTATTACCCACAAACTGGAAGAACTGGGGGACACCAACAATCAAGAAAAGAGGGTTACAATCAGATGCTCAGCCTGCTTTGCCTGGGGGCCACCTTTGCAAAATGACAGGAATTTGGGGGGCCAGTTAACAAACAACATTTACCAGTAGCCTGTAGCTATATAATGGATTAAGTGCCTGTTTTCAACCTTTTGATGTTTGCTGTCCTCACTCATCCTTTAAACAGGTCGTTTGTGGGTTTTTCGCCCCACAAAACTTCTTTATGTAAACACACTCCTACAGGTTTACTTTTTAATGTACCTTCAAGATTTGGAAATGTTTGTTTGTAGAGAATGCAAGTTAAGAATAAGGACTAATTTTACATCTCTATTCCTCTATTTCTGTGTATATTGTTGGTTGTTACACTAAATGATGTTTGGTATTAAGCCTTTCCACTGGAAGTGGGAAATGTGACTAATTGCACACTCACAGCCTTTGTTACAAAACTGTTTGCCTGATGAAGGTCTAGTCACTGAAATCTTGCAGCATTAAAATCATTATTTTTGCAAGTTAGACAATGTGCGGGAGTTTTTTTCTACAAGTTTTATTCTTCTCGTCCCTCTCCTACGCACCTGTTTGGAAATATGCAAAATATTCCCATTGTCCTCAGATGGGACAACAATAATGTCCCAGTATCTTCAAACGAGTACGTCCTCCTAATTAACAATTCTAGCTTGTTACTGTTGATAAAATCCTTCAAATTCATTGCTTCACCCCGCATTCATTGCATCGTTATTCCTGTAGTCTGGTGAATCAGTGAAATCAGTTTATGGTGTAAATAAATGTCATTAATTTTGTCAAAATAAAAATCCCCTGCTCAGTGGCGTAAGGTAGTTACAATGGGTCCTGGTGCATGCTATTGTGCACATATCATCTTGTCACATGATCAGACAGAGACTCAACACTGGACAACATCACATATGCATTACCCAGCATTCATCTTTGCATCTGAATATGACAAAAAATACCAAAGAAAATAAGAACTGAACTGAATTAATTTGATTTAACCCTCTCACAGTTCATTTACAGTTTGTGTAGAATAAGCATATGTTTGTTATAGATGCTACTGACTATTTTACAAAAAACAGTTGGTATTTCCTTTTCTCAAGAGTTTATATTGCAAATGGCACATTTTTTAATTTCATTAGAGTCTTTGAACATAGGTATATTTCTCAGGTGGTCTGTCTGGTGGGCTCTGAGGGATCCTCATTTTCCTTCCTCCCACATTTTTTTTTCTGATTTAAAAAAAAAAGAAGCTATTTGGTTGTTTTTACATACTCTTGCACTGTATTTACATGTTAAGTACAAACAAATCCCAATGTGAATCAGTTGTTTAAAAAAAATAATAATGAGAAAATGGTCGGTGGGCCACACGTCACCTTATTGCAGGCCAGACTGCCCACTGGCCCCAAGTGGAGTATCACTGCTGTATATGCACTGATATTGTCTCTCTGACAGGAGGAGGACATAATAAAAATAGTTATTACAAGTTAAAGTTCTGCAGTCAAAATATTACTTAAGAAACAGCACAGAGGCATTATAAGCAACATTTAGCCGATTTAAGTTTTCAAAGGTAAAAGAACTCAAACAGAAACACTCCTTTCAGCATGTTAAGTAATGGAATATTATAGCCTACTATTGCATTACATACTTGATATTGTAATTTGTTGATGTGTAGTCAATTTTTGGTACTGTATACAATACTGAGGAGTTTAAAAGTACTTTGTTTTTAAAGAGTCACAAGCCAAAAAGTATGAGAACCACTAGAAAAAGCAAATCAAAGCAGCTACAACCAACTGTGAAGTATATTTAACAAAAAATATGAAACTTTTATGTTGCCAAAACCAAGGCTGCATTAAGCCTGCAAATTGGGTTTAGGGGCTCAAAGAACTCCAAGCTGAGTCAACAGGTCTTTGCTAATATAACAGAAAATATTTACCGCTCAAACACAATATCAGCTGATATGATAAGGGTCCGAGAGTGGGTTTTGCTACATTACCTAACCATGAGGCCCTGTCCTGAAGAGGTGTCAAAGGCTAGTTTTAAGATCTTGATTGTTTCGATTTTGTGCTCATATTGTGCATATTCCCAGATTAATGTGTTTAATCCAGTAAGTCTGGGTCCAGGTGATCTTTGAGCATAGAAAAATTGTACAAAATGCACTGACAACAGGGCGTTAAATGCGGCATAGTAGCAACATATATTTGCACCATCACAGGTTAATTCAGCCTTGGCATAGGTATAGTCTCATTGCATGTTTTAGCACAGTCGGCCTGTGTGGATTAATTAGGATTCATGCTTTCATATCAGTCCATTAAGCCTACTGGGCTTTTTCTTACATTTTAAATAGTATTTTATTTGATATACTAATAATAATACATATAAAAGCTTTCTTTGCAGAGGGAAACCATCATGGGAGACATGGTGACATGGCAGTTTGTGACTATGACTGACACACTTCATCCTGTCAGCCCATTATTTTCATAACTCAAGAGTTTATTTAAAAAAAAAATCTGTATTAATTATCCATACTTCACAAAAGAAGAAACATCTACTGTATGTCCCCTCTCATGATGCCACATATTACACCACGTTGTGAAGTTATACAACTCATAGTGATGTGCTGTGACAGCAGGGGGGGAGAGAGAGAGAGACAGCTGTCAAAGCTGCTCAGAGATCCAAACAGGCTCGGGTCAGCCCTGGTTAATGATTTACATCACCTACAGTATTACTCTCCCACACTGACAAGGTGAGAGTAATTAGAGGAAAAGGCTCCGCTCAAGCAGCCGACACGTAACAGTGATTCTATTGTGAAAGGAGATGTAATGGCCTCCGAGCGAAATGTCACGAGACTGACAAAGAGACTTACACCCTCTTATTCTCAACATGCCCCTTGACTGCTAACAATAAGCTCCTGTTTAATGGTACAGATTAAAGGCTGACATCGGAGCTGGAACTCCCACTTGCACCTATTTTCAGCAGTTGGAGTGGGATCAGTACGTGTCAGGGAGGCTTGATGCAGAACTCACAACAACATTTTCACCACAGTATTGTGAAGACTTGTTTGCTGTAGCTGTATCTGCCTAAAAATGCCCTTAATTTACATGCAAGTGGACTGATGTCATCCCTCAATAGGGCCACTGGAGGTCACTATTACCATAATCATGGGTATTTCCGGGGCTAGCAGGCCACAGCTGACATGGTACCAACTGATGAAATAAGAGTTTAACATTCACAGCCAGTAAGCAAGTTGTTTTGTTTGTGTTTTGCTTTGGTTTTACTGCTCCTGTGAGTTTACGAGAAAAAGCTCAGAGCACAAATGAGCATTAAAATGCGAGCTGAAACTCATATAACAAAACTGTAAAGGAGCAAACCAAACACATCAATATAATTATACTGATAATTATGGCTTATGGACTGACCTCAGTGCCTTGGGGTGAAATATACAATAAATGACAGATTGCCTAACATCAGCTGGCTCTCCCTGGTTTCTTTTTGACATGTGCAAACACGTCTGTGTCTCAACCTGCCCCTACAAAATTCTCAACCTTCCCCGGTGAGGTCTGCGGCATCAGTGGAGATCAGGTAGCTGGAGGAAGCTCATTTTCTTTCCCAGCTTCTAGAAAACAAGGGAAAAAAAGATTTTAAAATTCAAAACCTGTCAGAAATAATGGTTATGCATCTTGGCATTGGCATGCATTTCAAAAAGGTCGACTCTCTGCTTTTTATTATTGTGCTGTTTGAATATAGAAAGTACATGGGAAGTAAGCATCAATCCATCTTTCTTAACCTTCAATACTTTCCACCTCTGTCTCACTCACTCACTCAGGAGCTGGCTGGACGGCAGACGCTTTAGAATTATTAATTTCAGTTTCCACAGTGGTTGACTGCACTTCATACTGGAAACAAAGAAGAAGAACTTGAGCAGTCATTCCATCCTTAATTCTTCTTTCCCACTTCTGTGTCCTACTTTATATTGATTTTGACACTTTGGTCATTTAGAAACATTGATCTAAATCAAAAAGTCTGAAGTCTAAAGTCTGAGTCACTGGCTTTGTTTGAGTCTCTCCTAAAAACGTACGTCTACAAGAAAGCATATCTTGGCTTTATCTGAACCGTCTGTCTATTTTGTTGCTATCTTATTGATGTTATTTCCCATTTATCATCTTGGTTTTAGTTTGGGCCTTCCCTATTTTATCTTTCTTGAGATGATATTTCATGACATGTTACTTGTTTTATTCCTCTTGTATTTTAAATGGGACACGTATGTCACATGTACAGCTGCACTTCTTTAAAGTGCAAATACTTTACTAAAATGTGTGCATTTTTATTTTCTTTCCTCAATCTTTACTTGGCTTGTCTGGTATATTTATCTGCTTCCTGCAGCTAATTTCTTCTTTCATCTTCTCTGTTTAATTATTATATTTAAAATTAAAATTAAAATAAATACAATGGAGCAATCGATTTCTTTTTTTCCCTCTCATTTATGTCAAGAGGATGGTAAATACTGCTATACACCTATTGGTAAAATATCCATGTTAGTGTGTAATAGCTCCATAGATCAGAGCTGAATCTCATACTATAATAGAGTAATTCAAGGAAGAGGAAATCAGGAGGCATAAAAAGATAGCAAATGCAAAAAAGTGAGATTATTCTTCATAAATTTTCTTTGCAGCTCACAGAATGCATTTACAAAAGTTTGCCACTAGATGGGGCACTTCATCTTTCTGGAGTGAAAACTGCTCAAGATGGAAGTTTACCAAAGGCCAGGCGGTGAAGTAAGCTATAAAGGTGTGTAAGGCTGTTAAATTTTTTACTTTAAGCCTTCAATCTGACTATTAGTGACATTTGTTGGTGAGCAAAGTGATGCATTTATGCACAAAAAACATGGCACCTATTAAAGTGGACAAATTTAGTGTGCACACCTTAATACAAAAGTGATAAATGCCACATTTATTATATTTTTTTTTCCAGGAAGGCCCTGCCACTCTTGTGCTACATATTTTAATAATCAGTATTTTTTTGTTTTCTTTTGAACAGAAAAAACAGCATCAAATTGGATGCATCATATGGCCATATGAATCTGTAAAAACAGAGTACAAGGACTGCAGAGGTTACACATTTGTATAGTTAGACAGAAAACAATACTGAGACGAGCTGTCTTAAAGTGAAAGAATACTAAAAAATAAACATAGATGAATAATAAAAATAAAAATGAATGGGTTAAATAATCATTGGCAGAGGTGAAAGCACATTTCTGAATATATTTAAGGATTTAATCCAGTATGTAATCATAGAGTTTCATCGGGGACCTTTAATGAAGTAGATGCAGTCTTAATTACTATTGGCTACTGTCTTCTGTAAACCAGCCAATCACAGCAAAGCATAAAGGCATTAATTCACCTGTTGAAGGTTACAGCTACATTTATACTTATTATCTGAAGTTAAAGCAGTCATAGGCCCACATGGATTCAGCAACGTTAGCCACTTGCAATAATATGTAACGCTGTATCAGTATATTAGTGTGTAACATTAGGTTTTCACCTATTGTAATTTATGGAGCCTTGCTTTGTCCCTCCAGCAGCTAGCAAAGCCTCCTGGCCAGGTAAGCAGCAGTTCAGCTCTAACGTAGGAATAGTCAGAAGTTTATTTTTTATTTTGGTTTGTTTACGGAAAAATCCACAATTTCAAAAGTACAAATTTTGTTTTTCTAAGTCGGAAAATATCTGTTAAAATTCTTCAAAACGGGCCAGCTAGTAGCTTGTAGCCTAGCAATGCTAGCAGATTTTAGCTAGCAGATTTTAGCTAGTAGCTACCAGCTAAAAGTTACTTGCAGTGCGCCACAGCATTTTATGGGGTCTGAATCTGTTACCTTTAAGAAAACCTATTAGTTTTAATATTGCCCATATTACAGTTTTGCCTCATTTGGCTTCTATTTACCAGTCTTAGGCTCATTTTGGCATTCATTAGCAACAATGTGCATAAGGCTAGCCGGTGTTGTCCTAAACCAGGGGTTGTAAACCTTTATTAACAAGTTAGCCAAAAAAGGAAAAAAAATCTTTCTGGGGCTCAAACATATTTTGCAGCATTGCTGATGAAAGCACATAAGTTTGTCCATGCACTTTTAAAATGTCTTATTTTCTCCTGAGACTTTCCCCCTTTTTGCATCTGGAATACGCAGCTAGCCTAGCTAGGAAGACTCATGACTCAAGGCCAGACATATAGTGCACATTTTAGTTGATAAGTAATTGATGTATAAGCTATCCATTTTTACAGTTGAAGAATCTAAGAATCACTTGAGGCCTACAACAATAAATGAAAATTATAATATAATATAAAAAAAAAGGTTATTCATTTCCATATAATTCCCCTTCGCTTCTGTCAAAGCTAAAGGGAGCCACCGGAGAGGGGCTAAAGAGCCACATATGTCTCTGGAGCCGCAGGTTGCTTACCTTTATCCTAAGCCACACACTAGAAAACAAATAAAATTGGGCCTCTCAAATGTGACTCCACACTCCAAGATGTACAGCATTAACATTACTTGATCCACTATAGAAATATGAGCACATTTTAATTAAAATTTCTGCTTTGTTGAATGTTGCACACATTATCTAAACAACCTTCATTTCAAGCACACAGCACATCTTTATTTTACCCAGAAATAATCACTTTAGAAAATAGTTGTAAAGTCTTTAATTCAGTTAATCGTTTCCTAAATGCACACATGGCTATATTTTCATGTTTGGATATTATCAAATAGACCTCACTAGTTAGTGAACTTAAATACATTTCATAGCCTATAGCATGTTAATACAACAATGTAGGAATGCCTTTAGAGTATTTTAGTTAATAAGCTAAAATAAGGCTATATTAGCAGGCTTTGTGTAACAGTTATGGCAGAATATCTGAAGAGTAAGAAACTGTGAAATAAAACCTAATTATTTACTTACTAACTTAAAAGTTAATGCTTTAATTAGTCTTGTAATTAGGTGGAATAAAAACACATTATAAGTGAATTAAAAATAGAGTTTAGAGAAAATAATTCTTAAATAATGAGGCAACTTTTTCTCTGATAAACTGCCTCCACATTACAGTATTGAAAACACTGTCTGTGCACCAAGTTGAGGTGGGTAAATCAGTAACAATGCTCATGCGTGCGTGTACTTATGCAATGAAAGAGGGCCCACTTAGCTTTATCGTCTAAAATAATGTAAATATTTGAAGTTTCAGGTGTTCTTGTGTGCATGTGTAAATCTGTGTGAACACACAAGCAACTGAGCTGCTCATGTTATTGATACCAGGAGAGATAATAAAGTGAGTGTGTCCTTGTGTGAACTGGGTGTGAGCAGCAAAACACACTGTTATCAGACTCAGCTGTCACCCTCACTTAAAGGCAGACTAACATCACCAGTGTGGCACAGCCGTTTGATACTCAGCTTGGTGTCTCGAGGCATGGCTAGTGTTTGACACGAGATCTACTGTGCAGTGCCTCACTGTTGCTTATTTTAAACGCTGAAGGAATGTCACAAACCTCTCTCTTCCTGTGTGAAATAAAAATGGTTGCTGCACATTCAGAGTACATCTGCTGCTTTAACTGTACAGTACAGTCTCCCTGTGACTATATTTGTCCTCCCCTCCTTCCCTCTCTTGCAAGGGGACAGGAGAGTCAAGAGTTGGACGGCTGCCAAAAGAGGCCGGGCCGCCATGCAGCTGAAACTTTTACAAGCCAAGCAGGAAGAGACACGGGGAGCGATCGAAGAAGAAAAGGAGGAAAAGAAAAAGTGAGAGAGACATCTGAGCTCCTTTCTCTCCCTCTCCCTGTCTCTCTCCTCTCTGTGTCTGTCTGTCTGTCTCTCTTTTTTTTCCTTCTTATTCCTTGTTAAAGCCATACTGTATTTGCCCGCCTTCGTTGGCAGGGGGTAAGTGTAGGGCTGGAGGACAGGACGGGAGGGGAGGAGAGAGGAGGGGGACGTTGGGTTCAGAGAGTTCAGCTGAGGAGAGAAATAAATGCATAAACAACAAAGGAGACGTGACGTCAGGTTGAGGGGCTGTCCAACCTGCTGGCTGAATCTGAGCCTCCATGGAAGAACCGGATTGTTCGCACCACATGTGTGTGTGTGCTTGTGTACAGTATGAATGTGTGTGTGTGTGTGTGTGTGTGTGTGTGTGAGTGTGTGTGTGTGTGTGCGTGTCCATTGTCCTATCTTGGAGAAAAGACTCATGTGGAGTTTAAGCAGAGAAGCTGGACTATTGTGGTCTGTTTTGTCTCCGCGGTGAGTGTTTGAGGACTGGGAGAGCCCTCCAAAAATGTGTGTGTGTGTCTGCGTGTGTGTGTTTGGTCAGTTTGAGGACTCAATAACTCAGGTATTACAGTAGCTGTAGTAAGGATTTTAGTGTTTCATGTGCAAAAGACAAATCAAGCTTTGTTTTTTGTCTTCAAGTGGCTGATGTACGTTTTAAACGGAGAGCAAAAGTGTTTGCAGTTTAACAAGTATGTCTGTTTTTTTTTCAGAATTGCACTCTGCATTTTCAAAAATGACGTCAGCTCGGAGGCGAGCTCTGACTGGTTGGCTCGGCTTGGGATACCCGCTCAAACGCTGGTGATTGGTTCGGGAGCAGGGTATAGAGAAGGTCGGCCATTTATGAACAGATGGATTTATGTTTTCTCTCCTAATGATTGGGGTCATCTAGAGGCGACAGCTCGCTGATCCAAGATCTGCGTTGGTGTTCAACTGTCTTGCTGGTGTGAGAAAAGCAAAGGGAGACCTGGGAAATATGCCAATGGCTGTAGGAGAAAAAAAAAAGTGACATTCTCTGAAATATCCACCCTCCTTGCTCATTGATTCATTTAGCTGAACTCCCTCAAACCCCTCCCACTGAGGAGGGCAGATATTATCCCCGATGGAGGGAGAGGACGAATTTGCGGAAGGATGGAGGCAGACGCGGGCAAAAGCAGGCGGAATAGAGGTGTCGAAAAAGAGACAGACTCCTCTTTTAGGCGAGAGAACTTGACGACGAATGTCCGTCAGTTTAGAGTTTGAATCTGAAGCCAGTTTTCGATCTATCGATTGTAAAAATATGGTGAGACGGAACAATATGGCAGAAGTGCTTTTCTGTCTCGCCATCCGTCTGTTGCTGCAGGATAGAATAAGTGCAGTACAAGGTGAGAGGTGTGTTTTTGGATGTTGGATGATTAACATACAAATTCTCGGAGTGCACACAGCTGCTGTCCTGCTGTTTTGTGTCACCGCGTCTGCTCACGACAGTTTCTTCTCTTTCTTTTTATTGTCTGTCTGTCTGTGTCTCACTCTCTTTCTTAACTCTTTTTTTCTGACTCCTCCTCTTTCTCTTCCTCCTCTCTCTCTCTCTCTCTCTCTCTCTCTCTCTCTCTCTCTCACTCTCTCTCTCTCTCTCTCTCTTGCTTACAGCATGTCCCTCCCTTCCTCTTTCTGTCTCTACACCCCCCCTCCTCCTCCTCCTCCCCTCCTTTTTCTCCCCTTCCCTCTTGGCAGCAGTGCCAAAGTGGGCAGGCGGACCGAGGCAAACACAGCACAGGGCAGAGCAGAGGGCGATCCAAAGGCTGGCGAATTGATTATGTGTATGTTTGTGTTTTGAAGTGTCCTCCGTCTGTGCGCTTGTGTGTTTGCCTCCGTTTTGGTCATACGCAACTGCAAGTAACGTGAGTCTATTGTGAGTCTCTTTTTGTTGTACTCAGAGTGTTTGATACTGTGGCTTGTGTGCGTTTTCTGTGTATGTGTTATAGGGCTGTGTGAGAGCAGACGTCCCCCTGTCACCCTGTGTACGGACAGACGCACTCACGCCAGTAGGAGGGGATTGTGGGAAGGGGGTGTAGCTCTCAGAGGGTGTGCTCTACTCCTCTCTTTTCCCTTCTTCCCGCCATCACGGCCCTCTTCTCCTCCAGTCCTCCGGCCCAGCCCGCCGCTCACGTACAGGCTCCAGGTATTTTTGCTTTTTTATCCTGCGACACCTCTTCCCATCTTTTTCACAGCCCTATAATCTTTCTCCTCCGGTTCCTCTCGCCCTCTTCTCTGTCCTTCATCGTGGTCTTCCTCCTGTAAATGTGTCTATCGTCGTCAGTTGCCACGCTGCACTCCGCTCGCCGCCATTTTGGCTCAATGGACATAACAGGAGAAACTTTTCTAGAGCTCAGAGGGACTCCTCGACTCCCTGCTGACCACCTTCTTTCTCCTGCTTCCATTATCTCTTTTTTTCTCTGTCCCTGTCCCCCACTTCCTCTCCCCTCTCTGCTCCAGGACAGCAGGCTCTGACAGGGTGGTAAAGTCTTTCTGTGGCTTTTCGTACTGAACAGGTGTCTCTTTGTAGACTGGCAGGAGAAAGGACAGGCCTCCTTGGTTACTTTCTGACCTCAGAGGGTCGACCGAGCCAGGGAGCTGTTGTTGTGTTCAGGCCAGTGCAAGTTTAGCTGCTGACCAGCGCTGAAGAGCTGCGCCCACAGGACAAGTGGCAGGTCTCTTATCATCCTGAGCCGTTATGATAGGTAGTACGAGGGTAATATTGACTTTGTTCCCCTTCACACGCTGTGTGCACTTTCTGCCACTGATAAAAAAACTCAGATATGCGGCAGTTATTTCATAGGATCCTGCGTGACTTTTATCTCTCTGCGATGCAGAGGTGTGACAGTTTTGTTAAAAGGTGGCAACTGCAATGTTTGCCTTGACACACTGCGTCATGGGCTACTGTATGTGATACTTTGCACTTCAGAGGAAAGTCAGGCAGAAATGAAACCCGAGTTAGATCAAACAAACAAACAAACAACGCTGTAAAGAAATGTTTGATGTTGGCGTTCTTCAGTAGTTCTTTATCATTGTATCTGTAAAGCTGTGGATTTATTTTCACCAGTGTGACCTGCCTGTCGAAAGAGAGGTTAAAAAAGGAAACCTAAACAGTTGCGTTTGCCTGATTGATGTGTATTTTACTCAGCTGCAAGAAAACAAGTTTATTATTCATATTACACTGCATATTTTGATTACAGTCTCATATCAGAGGCCAGAATACCAAGAAACAAAAGCATAATATACGCTGCACTCTCCGAATTAGATAAAACAGCCGATTCGATCTTTCAGCTTGCTTTTAGACGAGAAATTTAACGCAGATTGAATTGTTTTATGGGTCTTCATATTATATGTACAATCGGGACTCGAACTGGACTGCTTTTTGTTAGTACTGTATGTTGATCTAAATACGGGTTGGTGTTAAGATGGCGCCTTCGTGCCACGTGTTTATGAAACAGTGAATATGGGCAGACTCTTTCAACATGCCCCTCTTAATTCATGGTTATACTACTCCTAATTCCCCTGCACCAGCCTCTGACATTTAAAATCAACCAGCTTCGGCATTACACAGCAAATTAATTTACATATTACAAAAAAACGGAACAAAACAAACTTCTCTTCGTGTATATAGACATGTGACGGTGACGAGAGGAAAATGTTAAGAAAGAAGAAGCTGCAGCAATAGAGAGAAAACAAGGGTTACAGAGACAGAACGAGAGGCAGGAGTGGGAGAGCTCTTTCCCCGCCCCTCGCTTATCCTCAGATAAACTTATCGTGTTGCCTCATAATATTTCTGAGTTTTTCTCCGAGAGGCAGTCAGGCTAACTTCCTGCATTCAGACTCAACATAGCTGATTGGTTGATATCTTGGCTGACCAGCCGCAGTTTACAGCGAGGCAACAGGAAGTTTCTCTTCTCATGCAGGAAGCTGCAGCTGTTTCGTCCTGACACACACCACTTTGCACTCTTGCACGCATACTCTCTGTGTACTGTATATGCAAACAAATATGCATGCACACCCTGTATGTATGCATGTGTGTGTGTGTGTGTGTGTGTGTGTGTGTGTGTGGCATTAGTGAATGCTATAACATGTGGGCGTGTAGCAACATGCCAGGCCAGGCATCTGAGCTATCAGAAACATTTGAAACCATGGTAACCACACATCTCATCAGCACATTAGCAAAAGCATAGACAAGTGGAAAAGAGGAGAGGGGATAGAGAGAGTAAATGAGGAGGAGGAAAGGAACCTTTGATCTACATTTTCTTCATTCAGAGGTTTTAGAAACACATCTGGCCATCTGGGTAATTGGAGGGTATACTTCAGCTAATACACCAATGACTCAGAAACTGTCCTCTTTTTTCTTTCATCAGCAAATAACCCTCATTCTCTGGAAGATTCATGTATTCATATGAAAATGCATGTCTAATGTTGTGACAACCTGAAAAGTATAGATGTCAAAATAGGAGATTTACAAAAGTGGAATGAGTGCGCGCTCTGCCGCCTTTTTTTAAATACTTATCTTTCAACTTAGCTCCACTTCTCTGTGTGCATCTGTGGTTGAAATGATTGTTGGACACTGTGATAGTCAACACAATGGCTCCCTTCTACTCCTGCCTTATCTGGGTCATACTATCTTTTCATCAGACACGTTGCCCGACATGTTTACCTAGCTCTTATGCCTGTGAGCCTAACATTTGTCTGTGCAGCACTCTGTCTTGCAGAACAGAGGAGTTGATGGCAGAGGACTTGAAGCATTTTAATTTAATTAACATTTGGTAAATCAGGATCAGATAGGATGAGCTCCTTTCATGTACACAGGTCAAGCAACTGCGCTGCGTCTGCCAGTGTGTGTGAGCACATGTGTACGTGCAGTGTATTTTTGTATACATGCATACACGTGAGCATGAGCCTTGTGTGTTTGCGCTTGGTTAATGAGGATATACGGAACATCAGAGCGGGCACCATGCCAAGTGGGCACGGAAGAGGCTCCCGTCCTTCGTCATTTAATGTAGGAATCAGGCATTCCTTAGGGAGCGGGGAAGATGATAAAGCAGGTACGATAAAATCTCCATAGCACTCTATTGAGGGGCAGCCCTCCGTCTCGTATCTGCCATATGCCTGGGCACAATTTTATCTCCAGAGTAAGGCTGGACGCGAGTAAGACAAGACATCCGTTTGCATCATTTTAACTGTGGGAATTCTTCGTCCTGCCATTTATTGTGTGGCATACTTCCTCTGCCAACTCAAGCTCCCCCACCGCTCCTCCTCCTCGTTGCCCACCATCACCACCTCCTTCCTCCCTCATTGAAATTCTGCCTGGCACACAGACACTGCCCATTCTTGGCACAAAGCTCAGAGAGAGAGAGAGAGAGAAAGAGAGAGAGAAACACACAAGAACCTGTACCAATCGTCTGGTGCCCCCTCCGTTGTGTCTGCCAAGCATTCATCCCATCTCGCGGACCAAGGGACCAGGCAATCCAATAGGTATTTCCCTGCCTCTGCTTCCTGCGAAAATCTGCTCCAATTCTAAGGAGTTTTGTTGGCAACTGAGTGCTGTGTGTGCTTGGGGATTCGCTGATTAATTTGTGTGTTTACGTCGTTTGTGTCGAGTGAGGAATGAATCCGACGAAACCTGCATCCTTTCACAGTGTCGGGGAGGAAGCTACGGCCTATTGTTTTCACGATATTTTTCATTTTCGCATGGATTTTGATTTGTTAAGATGGCGCAGTAGCTGTGTTTTTTCTTGTGTTTTCATAGCACAGCAGGTTGATTTTAGAAGTTTATAAAACCTGTAACATAAACATTGGCAGTTCACTTTAGCAGCCATTTTGATTTGTTGTTTAAAGTTGACAAAAGAGCGGAATAAGTAGATAATTTGATCGTAGCATCTTGTCCTTTTTTTTTATGTGTACACTTTTTAACGTTCTTAAAAGGGCGCCTTATTTTACAGTTGTTGCAGTATTATGAAAATGAATTTGTTTAAAACAAATGTTGGGCGTTGCATGTTTCAAACAGTGTCAGGTATGAGTTTTATAGATGCTGTTGCTGTATATCTGTTTGTTGTAGAAAAAGATATAATTCCCAGTACTTTATCTGATGTGGGGTTTTGGAAAACCCAAAAGAAACATGTGACTGTCACTCAAAGAAAGATTAACGTACTAATGCAGGAAACTGACTCCAGAACAACATATCCTGGTTGGTCACAGCAGAGCAGCCTTATCAGAGGGCAAGAGAGGACAAGGTCCGTGCTTCTTGGCTTACACAGAATACTGCTAATATGAATTTACCACCATTTAGCCGTAATCCTGCTGTGAAAGATGCACAGACAGACTGTCTGATAGGCAGATGAAGCCGACTCAGTAGACCACATTTCTTCCTCTCCTCGTCTTTTCTTCAAGATCCCCTCAGCTGCCCCACTGGCAAGACGCTCATTTATTTTGGAGCTGTTGACAGAGAAAATGATTTGCCCCAGCCGAGCCATGTGTGCCCCTTTTATGTGCCATAGACAAAGTCCACGATCACAGACAACGGCGCCCAATAGAGCTCACATGACTGACCGAGTTTGGCCTCAGTGTTTCCAAAACAGTCGGGAGTTGTGCAGGGAATGGGACACCAATTTTCGCAATTAACCCAGAAGCACAGAATTCCCCACAAGCATTTAAAGCATTTTCTTTTTTTCATTCGAGGGACATGCTCAGATGTCCTGTTAAATCTTCATTAATTTGACCCATTTTCCCCGGTACACTGTGTCATATCACTATAAGTCTGTCGTCCAAACACGGCTCCAGTCAGGGGACATCTCGGCGACCGAACAGAGCTCGTAGATCTGTCACTGGCACGGTGGCAGAGTTGGGCATCATGCCAACACCCCCCTGCCCCCTTCTGTCTGTCTGGTCTTCTGTAATCAGACTAGCAGGGTCTACTGCATGCTAACTATGGGCTGGTCTGGACCAAGTCTCAGGGGTTGTGGCTGTATGCTAATTTATGCAAGCAGTGTCCCTCCTAACCCCTTCTCTGTCTATCTGAGGCCCAGGTCTGGCATTTAGTCTGGCACTCATTAACCCTTCAGTAGCTGCCATGTTAACCTGCTGGCCCATCCCAACCATTATCCCGTAAGAGTTCAGCTGTTAGCCGCCTGAGCATGAGCCAAGTCTTCCTAGTGAGGCTAATAAAAGTCTAGGAAACCAAAAATACAATCAAAGCTGAACTGTTAATGGTACCAGTGATGTGCTGTATGTGATGTTGCTTTTTCTCCGTGAACTTGCCGGCTGTCTTGAAAGAATTGTCCGAGTTGCTCTCTTACTTTGTAAGAACACCCGTGACAGTGAGCATGCCGTTGTGTCTGTTGGCTTCGTCTCAGTGCTTGGCACGAGATTGATTCTCCGTCACTGTCAATAGAACAACCGCTCTTTCTTCATCAACAGACAGCAGGCTCGGATTAAAAAATAAAATAAGAACAACAACAAACGAAAGTTAGACCTTACAGTGTTTTTTAGCAGACCTAAAATGGCCGATGTGCGAGACGCCATTTTGTGTTTCCTTGTTGTGTTTTGGGGGGCAGAATCCCAGCCTTGTATTCAATCAGAGGCAGCTGGTGGAAGCCATATTTGCAGGCATCTGTGTGTGTACCTCCGTCTGAGAAGCAGCAGCCAGCCTACACAGGGATAGCCCACTGGAATGAGCTCAGTTTTTGGCAAAAACGGAAACGAATTCCTGGCACAGAGTCGAGCAGCTCGTTTTTTTTTTTTCTCTCGCTCTCTCTTTCGATCACATGCCAGAGTCTCAGGAAGCCAGTGAGTTGTTTGTTGGGCTTTCACACATTAGTGTTCTCACTTTCCGATGTCTGCTTACCGTTAAATTATTTGTCTCTGATTTATTTTAATGGAACGGATTTCTTAAAGACACTCAGCTTCGTTTCCAAAAAAAAAAAAAAAAAGAAGAAGCTTGGTTGATCGGTGATGTGCCAATATGTGAAATCATCTTTGTTAAGAAGTGATAGATGCTTTTCCAAATCTTGGCCATTGAAGACTTGTTGTCCTGAAGCGGTTTACAACTATTAGTCATGATTTTAAATCAATACCGGGAGCAAAAACAAAGAATCAGAGATTAAACTGAAGATACGATCACACTCCTTTGTGCCAGGACTGAATTTAAACACTCCCAAATGTGACGTAAATATACACTTTAAAGATGACCGCCTAACCCAGTTTTATCTTGCATGTATTTCCCAGAGAATAGTTAATTAAGATAACCCTCTCTTGTTTTTCTCTGTGCCATTGCAGGAGAATTACCTTTGTGGATCTTTGATGCTGAAGCAACGTGGATGCTGTCCTTGGGGCTGAGGTAGTAGATTGAATAGTTGTGGGGTTGTGTAACCTCTTTTTGAGATAACTATACAATCTACTGTCTTTCCCAAGGAGACAGCTGAGTCAGCCACTCGCCGACTGTCATCTCCAGATGGGCAATCATGCCGTCCAATCAAAACGTACTCTCGCATCAATCAACATAATACTCTGTGTCAAGCATTGTCTTTTTTTTTTCCCTAGCACAAGTAAATTAGGTTTCAAACAGGACGTGAACGTGCGGTGTGTTTGACTTGGGCTCTGTCAGGGTGAGGTAGTAGGTTGTATAGTTTGGTGGGTGGGATTGCACCCTGCTCAGGTGATAACTATACAGTCTATTGCCTTCCCTGAGGAGCTCACTGAACACTCATGAATGCTCAACACACTCTCATGGCAAAGTATCACATTTATTCAGAGATCTCAGAAAGCGGCAAAGAGTTAGTGATGAATTGATTGAAGCTATCACATGACAAAAATATGTACATCTCAATAAAGTAATATTTGCCTCATATCAGTGGTCCAAAAAGAGTAAACCTTGAAATTGTGTGTCAACCACTGCAACTCTGATGGTTTCATGGTTTGTGTACAGCAGCAGCTGTTGTGTTTGTTAGTCTACAGCACCCTCTAGTGGCGACTCTTGAGATAGCTTTGACTTAAATAAAGTTTGCGACTGAATGCCGTGGCGAAGTGAGAGAATGCAGGGATCCATTCAAACCAAACACCACACACAAATTCAAACTCTCACTGGCTGTCTGTATTCCCATAGTTGGTCATGTTTAATAAAGCCTTAAATGATTGTTGGATGCAGTGATTTTCTTGTGTGAGTGGGTAAAAACTTTGACAAAGTCCCATGAACTCAAACCTCAAACATACTGGACTGAAAATGACCCTGTGGTCTTTTCTAAGGGTGTGGTCTTCCCTCCCAATCCACATGTCTCTGTGCGATTGGCTCGGCGAAGTTGCTCGTCCCCATGGTAACAGTTCAGCTTCATGAGGAAGCGCCTCCATATTTGACTGTAGGCTTGTTGGATCTTTGGGATGCGACAAGCGTAGACCACAGGGTTGACTGCTGAGTTGGCGTGAGACAGGAGAATACCTGGAGGAAATGGATTTATTAGTCAGATATCACTCTAACTGCTGGTAAGTATGTAAACTTTAAAGACACAAGGGGAACTTTTCAAACTTATTTCTCAGCGTGAGAATAAAAACATGACTGTATACGGACTACAAAAGCTACCTGCCTGTATAGAGTGTCCCCCGTGTGACAGCCTGAGGACCCTGAAACAGCAGCAAACAGTTCATCAGGTGCAGAGGAATCCAGCAGCCGGCAAACAAAATAAGAACCAGAGCCAGGGAGAGGGCCAGCCTCTTCTCCCTGAGCAGAGAGGCCTTGGCTTGGGGACAGCTGTCCTTGAGACGACCCTGCAGGCTCCAGAAGATTCGAGTGTAGAGCAGGGTCATGACCAGCAGGGGTGCCATGACACATCCCAGGAAGTTGAAATAGACCATGAAGGGGAGGGAGATCACTGAGAGGAAGGTACACGGTGAAGAGGAGGAGGAGGAGGAGGAGGAGGATGTATTGGTGGAGTCAGATGGTAGAGAGGAGTAGTTGCGCCAACCAAACAGAGGGGTGAACCCCAGCAGACATGAGAGTATCCAGCACATAGACACAGCCATCCATGTTCGCCTCTGTGTAGCCAGGGCTTTGTATCTGATAGGGTCAAAACAAAGACGAAATAAAGGAGGGTTATTCTACAAATCAACATGTACAACTTGCATGTTATCCACGTGTGTCAGAGTGTGTACCTCACCTGAGTGGCGTGTGTAACCGCAGGTAGCGGTCCACAGCGATGGCAAGCAGTGACAGCACAGAGGCCTGAGTCAGCACGAGCACAACGCAGCTTAGAAGTAGGCACAGGTCAGGGGTCACACTCACCCATCCATCCAACAGTACAGCCAGGGGCACCGCAGCCACACCCACTAGGAGGTCAGCCACTGCCAGGGAAACAAGGAAGCAGAAAGTGGGCTCCCGGAGAGAATCCCGGATACCAACACACACCGCACACACCACCAGCACATTACCAAGGCAGCACGCCACAGCAATAATCACTTCTAGTACTGTGTACACCACCCAGCTCCACTCAGCCATCACTGAAGATGGAGCCCAGGGAGAGTAGAGACGCTGTGGAGTGTGATAGAGCAGGTTTCCTTGATGGCTGTGGACAGGTGGGATGAATTCCACAGTGGAGTTAAGTCCAACATAATCCTGTGGTTGTTGTTCAGATAGTGTATTCCTTCCTGCGTTCAGCTCTTGGCTTCAAATGGCCAGAATTGTCTTGAACAGATGCTTTTTATATGCAAACATGCATGCGCTTCTCTTCTGTGTGCACACACAACAACAGGCGTGCACTCCATGGAGACGCCATCTGTATTTCATCAGTGAGTGAAAATCCTTTTCTCACTGATAAATGTGCCTCTGTAGCCTTAGAGGAGACGACTTCTGAATGAGCCATGTCACTTTTTTCACGCAACAGGAGTGTTTGCCAGCAGATATTTTATTACGTAAAAGTAGTGCAATGTAGAAAGAAATACTGGATCAAAAGTACAGCAAAATGTACTTAAAATATCAATATTGCCTCTTTCACTTTCATATTTTGATATGTATTATATACATTTCCAACTAATTTGAACAACTTTATACACTGTTGGGTTTAATTGTTCATCATGCATCACTTTTTAGAAAGTGATCATATGTTTTATGTGTAAAATCTGAATCTGCAAACAGAGCTGGCCCTGTCCATTAAGCATTTTAAGCAGTTGCTCAGGCCCTGTCATCACTGGGGGTCCCCTAGAAAGCATATTTTTCAATTAATACGAGATATTAAAGAAATAAAAATGAAACTTCCAAAACAAAAACTTGACGTTGCAACCAACAAATACTGACAAAACACTGCTGATGTTTCAAAAGGTATAGAAAAGTCATCTAAAAAAAATAATTTGACTGAAATTAGACAAAACTACACACCTTTAATTTTCCAAACTAGTACTATATTTACATTTACCTGTTAGTAGAACTTTTGCCCTTTTCTTGGGTAATTTTATGGTAACCTTTGATTTAAACAGTGCTCTTTGTCTTTCTCTCTCATTCAGTCACTGTATCAGACGTTGCACAATATTATTTGACATTTGTGATAAATGCATGTTCTTCACCATATGGTTGCCTCGTGCTTCGGATCTTTTTGGTTGTATCATTTGCTTCATTCAGACAGGGAGATTCAGCCCTTTCTAATGGAAACATAGATTAAGTCAAAGGCCCTGGAAGAGACCATTCATATTGTTAGGGTAGAGGAAGGCAACCTGTGGCTCTGGCCAACACATTCTCGTCACATATTGTCATTTGCCTATGGACTTTCCACATCTACATATGACGTGCAAGGTACCCTGGGTGCGTTGGTTGTTGACGTTCTGGGACGCCGTGTCAAGTTCTGCCTGTTACATGCATTGTCTTCTTTCAAAATACACTTCCGTTTTCATGGGAAATTTCACACGCTTCGTCGGTACAACACTGCAAATTGATGTTTTTTTTCCTTCAACAATTAACACATATAATTGGGTTTAGGCAACAAAAACACATGGTTAGATTTGGGAGAAAAGAACAGGGTTTGGCTTTAGAATCTGAAGAGACACAAACACTGCTCTCTTGGGTGAAAGTCCGTGTTTGTTGGACCCATCCACCCTTAGTTGAATTTTTACGTCCTTAATTTTCGTCTTTGTCCCGCCATGTTTCCCCCTGACGCTGCCGCGCACCGTTAAACTATAATCAGCCCCGTATCATGCTGACGTTAAAGGACGTTTTTTTTGGCTGGTTTCTGAAGCAGCAAGTCACTGCCCAAGCACCATATTTCGACGACTTCTTGGGTCCAGGCATTTTATTTTTATTTTTGTTTTAGCCAAAAGTGACTCTGTTGATCGGAAAGGATACAGAACTCTTTGTAAGGAGGTAACAGACAAATACTATTTACTGTAGTCTATTTAACAATAGTCCATCCATCCATTTTCATCTGCTTATCTGGGGCAAAGCACCTAAGACATCCCTCTTTCCAGTAGGGCTTTCCAGCTCCTCCTGGGGGACCCCAAGGTGTTCCCAGACCAGATGAGATATATAATCCCTCCAGTGTGTTCTGGGTCTGCCCCGGGGCCTCCTACCATTTGGATGTGCCCGAAACACCTCCAGCGGGAGGCCCCCAGGTTTAACCATAGTGTTACTGCTATTAGGTCTTTCCATGCTTATTTGTGCATTATATGTGCTTGAACTACTATTAAATGTGGCAACATGTTACAATGACAACGTCCCACAAATTAAATCTTATCTATGGCCCCCAAAAGTCATTGGCCGGCCATGTCTACAAAATATCTATTAACCAGAGCCATCAACTGATGTTTTTCTCTGTTGCTTTTGTACATTTTGTACATTTCTCATGTCAGAATTGAAATTCTCAAAATTGTTTCTTCAACCTCAACCTATTTTGTCACTTCTGCACATCGAAAAAAGTCATTTTCCATTCTTCTGAACAAACTGCAAATCCTTTGGCACATTCATACAATAATTATATACACTTGTCTGCTGTCGCTTATGTCATGTTGATCAAATACATTGTACTGGTTCTCTGTTGAATAATCTCGCCCCTCAAAACATCTAGGCATTAGTTGATTGCATAGCTGCGTAGGTGCGAGCACAATGATTGAACCAGTTGTCACAATCTGTCAGGCACACTTTCTATACATTTCCATTAGCCATCTTTTGTGCTCTGAACTGATGTATTGCTCTCAGGGTACTCTTGACTTTCACTAATGACGGGGAATGTGTGAAGCGTCAGATCAACCAATCGTCAACCAGTTTTCCAAAATAGCTCATGTGCAGCTCTGCCAAAGGGGAGTTTCCTATATTTATGTTTCTAATTTTGTGTGTTTTTCCATTGTGCTAGACAGAGCTGTACAACAGTCTTGTCTTTTTCTTTTCTTTATCGCAGATTTATGGTCTGTCAACAAATTACAGTACAAACAGTAAAGGCATAAATGTGAATCCTGGCCACTCTCATGCAGTCAATCTCCCGCATACAGTAATGTGTAACTTTGTACTGATGAAATTAAAATATGCTGAACAGAAAAAGTGCATTTTCAAGCACTGTCATCAAAACGTTAGCCATACTCTGCTTTTTAAAGCATTTACAGAGTACACACTGTTATACTGACAACATGAATAAGCATTTTGACCATCTTGTTTGTTGACATCGACACAAGGACTCATTGACATAAATATCAACTGCGTCCTATCTGTCTTCCCCACGTGGAGGCCTCCGACTGACGTAACTGCTCGCGTAATGGAAGAGGGGGGAGTAGGCCTTTCGAGGGAGGTGGAGTTGGTGGTGGATGGGTCCAACAAACACTGACTTTCACCTGAGAGAGTGGTGTTTTCGTCCCGTAAGATTCTAAAGCATACCCTGTTCTTTTGTCCTAAACCTAACCGTGTGTTTTTGTTGCCTAAACCTAACCATGTGTTTGTGGTTGAAGGAAAAAGTCAATTTGCGGTACCGACATAGTGAGTTTATTTTGAAAGAGACGGTATGTAAATGTTAAATTTCCTTTGAAAACGGAAGTGTATCTTGAAAGAAGACAATGTATGTAACAGGCAGAACTTGAAACCATGTCCAAGAACGTCAACAACCAACGCACCCAGCCTACAACTGGAAACCAGGGCTCTTCCGCTCTTCTTCCGGAGGCAAGATCTCTGGGGTTTGCCTACAGATTTGCGACTTTATTCTCGTAATATTATGACTTTCTTCTCATAGCTTTTCAACTTTATTCTCGTAGATTTATGACGTTATTCCCAAATATTAATATTATTTTTCTTTAACATGGTCCTTACACTTTCGTAGATATCAGATATTAAACTAGCAAATTAACAAAATGAGCGACAATGTAAGGAACAAACATTAAATTTATACTGTATGTAGTGCTGTACTGTTTTGATTTTAGCCATCCACACGACATTTACTAAACTTAAAAACAAAGTGTGAGTATGTGGGGGAGAGATGACCACGCCCACTGAGGAGACCTGAAGTGTAAACCACTTTGTACCATTTGTGCAACTTGTAATGACTTGTCTGCCGTTATGGGGAATTTCTGATTATAGTTTCCTTAAAGACTCCGTGGAAGTAAGCAGCAAATTGTTGCAGTGCAGTAGAGACTTTTAAAGGGCAAGACATCTAAAGAATCAGATTGTATATTATCAGCATATCTGAATCTAAATGTACATACACTTGTACACTTTTCAGCACTCATTACTGTAAATATGTCATACTAGAAGTTTGTTAAAATTATCTAACAGAAAAGACTATCCTGTGTAGTCAGGAATGACAGATGAGGTGTTTTGAACATTATGTAATGAGCCCCTGTGTCACTTTGTTTTCAGCGTGTGTGTGTGTGTGTGTGTGTGTGTGTGGCCCCGTCATTTGACTATGAAAATTAAATTACTTGGCTTTACTTTGGCATCCTCTCTTCCTGTGTGTCAGGGGGCTTTGTAGATGTTACTGATTAACAGGTCTGTTGTTAGAGCCGCATTTTAAATGCACGCTCACTTTGCATACAATTTTGGCTACGGGCGTGTGTTTGTGTGTCTATATGTGTTTGCCTCAGTTCATAAGTGCATCTGTGTTTGCATGGCTGATATGCACCTCAGGACAGGACATCATTGTTCACACAGATAGATGGATAGATAAGCAGACAGACGAAATATATTGGATATTGTAAAATATTTTCATTTATTTCATCTTAAAAATGATGTTTATTCACAAACAGATCATGTTTACACAACCTAATTTTGTCTATAAGTCTTTAAAAAGTCTTTTATCTGCTGAATATCTGCAATACAGAATCACACAAAACAGAAAACCACACATTTTATTTTAAGAACAAGTTAAGTTCTACTTATAAAGTAGATGTTATGTGATAACCCTTTAGGTTTACATAATTTTTCTGACCTGCAGTGTTGCATCTGCTGGCTTATAGAAATACTCAGTATTCAGTTACATGCCAGAGAATTAGAATCAGCAGAAAGGACTTTAATGGGACGACCATCTGAAAATCCTTTGTGCTCATTTTATTTCTATACTTATATACACTCTCCATCATGCTTCCTACACTGTGTTAGAGTCTCCTTGTAGGCCTCTCAGCGTCTTCTCATCGAACCGATACGTGAGCTTCCGCTTCACCTTCTGTATCTCGCCGGTGCGGTTGTAGTTCCTCAGTGCCCGTGCCATCTTCTGGTAGGTCATGGTCTTGCGATTGCCCTTGCGCCGGCCCCACAGCTGCGCCAGGCGCTCCTTGTTCTGGGAGGAGAACTGGAACGTGCCAGAGGAGGACTGCACCCACCAGATGCAGCTCCGCATCGATGGAGTCTGAAGCATCTCGAAAAGGAACTGGAACAATCGCTCCTTCCTCTTTCCTGCGGAGAAGGAAGGGGATGTAAAAACAAATATGAGGTGACAGTGAGTCAATGACGTGTGTGTGTACGTGTGAACAAAAATCCCTGACAGAGCTTAACGCCAAATACACAGAGATCTGGTTTGTAGATATGCTGATGTGTTGTGTTGTTGCGTGCATGTACCTGAAAGTGGGGCAAGAGGCAGGGAGTCTCTGTCCTTCCTGCCTCCTCTGTCAGACGATGGTGACGGGGAGTCCCGGTACTCTTGGTACTGGGAGCTACTGGACAGCGAGTCTGAGTCAATGTATGCAGGCGTCTCGTAGGAATACGAAGCGATGTGGTCCTGAAGCAACAGCACATAAAAACAGTGTAACCATTCTCATAAATCATGAATAGAGTCAATCAAAAAAGGATGTGTTGCAGTATTTAACCAGGAAAAAGGTAATTTATTAAGAGCCTGAAGTCCTTGAACTTACCCATTGGTTGTCATGGGAACTAGGCCAGGCTGGAGGCAGGGCTTGCTCTTCATAGTCCTCGTTGGGAGTGTGAGGGCCACTGTGCCACTGATACGCATGCTGACCTGACCAGCTGTTCTCTACAGAGAAACATACAGTCAGATAAAAAGACACAAAAATCTACCAGCATCATCCCGTTATCGTCTTCTTCACTGCCCCCACCACACTAACCTATGATCCTGGTGCTCTGGTGGAAGTGTGTTTGTTGCCCCACAGTGGTCGGAGGTGAGGTGGGTGTGTGCGCAGGCTGGACTTCCAGCGAGTGCTCCTGCAGGTACTCCTCGATGACCTCCAGGTCCACCTCGGGGCAGGAGGAGGGAGCCACTCCGCTCCAGGCCCCGCGACCTCCGCTCAGCCTGATCTCGGTCACATAAGCCATCTGACAGACAAAGAGCGGGACAGAACGTCATACACACTCTGTTGTTGTTGTTTTTTTAGCTGTGCGAGGCTGGCAGAGAGAAAACACTTTGCATGATGGGTGGCATTTATCTCGTGTCAGTCATAGCCTGAGGTGTTGTTATTATCAGACCGTACACCTGCTGTGTTTTTCTCATGAAATCCCATTGTTGTTTTGTTGTGGTGCACATTTCAGCATCACACAGTGAATAATCTTGCTCTGAGATCTGAAGGGATGCACTCCTTTATTAATTCTAAATGAGCCGTGAATATATGAATCATGCATTTTCTGCATGATATTAAACAGCTGTGATCATTCTCATAATATGATCAGTTTTTTCCATCTAGCATAGATTTGTCTCCAAAATAACCAAGAGTGTAACTTTGGTTTGAGAAGTGGGGTGGACATGATAAAACGACGGGTCTGAGGGACGTTCCCAGAGATTTAAATCCCAATTTCCGGCATTTCTACATACATTTACGCACTATGGTCACCAAAACAAAATCTGGGAAATACTAAAGTTGGTCTTCATGCTAAATTCTGCCAGAATGGTACCAAATTTGCCGCCTCTCTATGGCATTTTTTGGAGTATATTAAAGCAAAATCAGCAGCTCTTGATGCCTGGCGACACAGTATTAGGCATGAGAGACACAAACAGGATTTTGAAGGTCCCCCAATGAAAACTGCACCTCATAAAACTGCACGCTAATGACATTCACATGCACTGTACAATATTTAACCTGATCTGAGCTGCATGCCGGTGTGTGTGTTGTCTTGGAATTGAGCCAGGTAACAACACTGTGACCATGTGTATTTTAGTTTGACTGGCAAATTTATGCAAGTGCAGGTAACAGTAATGTGTGGCTTTGTTGTTTTTCTTACATGTAACCCTTTGCCCTCAGCCAACACACATCAGTTATAAGCTAATATTTTAAAGCACATTATTAATAGAGCATCCATTTTTAAATATCATAAATACTCTTCTTTGTTATTCCTGGGCTGATTTAAAAAAATTAAAAAAAAAGCACAATAACTATTATATTAATTAGAATAAAATAACATCAGACTCACCGTCTCCATTTTTGCCAGCATGCCAAAAGTGTAATCTGGAAAGAGAGAACACACACTGGTGAGACAGAATCAAAACTCACAGCATGAACAGAGAAGTGAAAGAAGCAGTCACACACACTTCTCTCACTTATTAGCTTGACAGACGGTCACATGACGGCCAAACACAAAAAGTCACAGCCTGAATAAATGAATGACAAAGACATCTGTACCTTGTGAAGTCAGAGGTGTGCGCTCCTCTTGCGTCTACTGCAGCCAAAAGTATCCTCAGGCAGAAGAGGGTGGAGACATGAGAATCTGACTGCCTCACCTGTGTGATGCTCCACCTGGACGTCACCTCGCTCTTATAGTGTTTGCACAATTTTGGCCAAACCCCTTTGGCCATGAGGGTTGCTTGAGTGGGAGTGGTTTACAAAATAAAAGTTTTTTTCTTTTTTTTCTTTTTCCATTGTTTATGGATTTCACACAACAGATAGAGCTTTAGTGATGTTTTTTTTTTTTTTTTTAGCTTGTTAGGTTTTATTTCATGGAATCAAAACTTGCGGTGTATCTGTGGTTTCTTATCATTTTAGTCTCAGCAGAGGTATCGCTGGAGATAATGATGTGGCTTTAGAGTTTTGGCTTTGTAGAAGGACTGAACAATGTCATCATGATTGAATCTAGAGAGTGGGGAGAACAGAGCAGAGAGGGGAGGTAATAATGTTTATTAAAAAAAACTACACACGCACACACCTGCACACATTTTGCATTACAATCCATTGTAATGTATTTACCCATACGTGCACTTTGTGTTTTGACCTCTGTGCTCATTAAATGTGGTGCAGTTCACAAACCTTTCGCCACACGTGGGAAAAGTTTATACGAGGAGCCAGTTGACAGCACTCGCAAGCTTTTTGGTTTTCAATTTTATGATAAAATATTGCTGCAAAACACTTTAAAAAAAAAAAGACTTAATGAGAGATGTGTTTATTTTGGCTCAGCACTATTCAATTATGAAATGTCCACAAGACCAGATGAGCGTAATGTTAGTCACCTTTGGCCTCATGTCGGTAAGCACTATATTAAGCTGTAATAAACTGTTTATATTGAGCAGATACAACAACGTTTTAAAGTGTTTGTCACTGTGTTTTTTTCCAACGATTATTACGTCTCCCATTGAGAGGTATTTTATAGAAATACAACTGTATTATAGTTTATCGTCATTCATTATTTGGATCCATCTTATATTTAGCTCCCATTACATGGGTGTAACTTGCAACACTTCCTGTCACTAAACTGTAATCAGCATTTTCCATGATAACACTATGCTAATCATCTGTCATAGCATAGTTTGGAAATAAAAACGTGGTGATGTCATCACACCTCCGCCTTCTACTACTATCAAGGAATGTGAACGACCTGAAGACATGGCGCCACATAATGTACACTAGCATATTTAGCTAATTTACTGACTACGGACAGTAGGGTGCATCACTTCCATAATAATAATATTGGTTGTGTATTGTTAAAGGAAGTGGGAACCTTAGTTACCTAAAGTCACACGTATAGTCTGGTTAAAGTCCCACATCACTGGGCCTTGGTGCTAGTCTCTAAGTCAGGTAAACCTTACAGCTGCAAAAATGCCACTGTACAAAGTAAAAATGATGATTCTTCTGTTATATGATTGTTTCTAATGCTATAACAGTTGACTAATGACACAGCTGAGTGCATTTTGTAATGAGCAACTTTCTAATGTCGGTTGAGAATGCAGTCAGACAGGAAAAGACGGGGCTAATCATGTGCTGACATTGCGTGACTTACGCGTCTTCCTCAGTCATTCTCTTCCGCAAAAAAAAGATTAATCTCCGCTATATCTGCTGCATTTAGCATTAAAGTAGGGTGTGGACAAAATTATGTGGGACAAATCGTGTCATGTATTGATTCAGTATGGGACAGTATGGGGATGGGAAGCAAGTAGTTCCTCATCTTTAGGTAGGCAAAAAAATATAAACCATACCAAAACTAATTAATCCCTTCCTTTCTAGATTAATTCATGACTCCGTGGGGCGAGTGTGTGTGTGTGTGTGTGTGTGTGTGTGTGTGTGTTACTGCATTAGAAAGTGGTAAATTTTTTCTTATTTTTCTCCAGAATATTTTTGGAACATTGATTTGGATGATGGTTTAACTCACTGGTTCCCAACGGGTTCAGCCACGGGGTCAGGATTTATTCTTAGTCATTGGTTCATGGTCCCATAGTTTAATACATTCAGCGTCATACTTGCGTTTAGCCATGTCGTCGAGCTAGTTTGCTGTCTCTGTCCAGTAGCTGTCTGTTATTCACTCACTCTATAGCAAGAAACAGCACTTTAAGATATAACCTCTGTGCTGAAAATTCACTTGACTTAAAAAATAAAGTGTGTGTGTGCCCATTCAGAATCAACCCACGACCCACTTTTAGAGCACGGCCCACCAGTTGGGAACCACTGGTTTAACGAACTTACAAGTTATTGAGAAAAAGACACATATGCTAACTAAATTCTGTGAACATTACTGCAGCTCTGCTATAGAGTATTTTTAATTAGCTTCCTAACTCTGTTATATAAAAATGACATAGTTCCTCATGACCAGTTGTGGGGAAGCGAACAGCCACAGGTATTGCATCACACCCACGCTAGGAACACTCAGAGTCATTCATAGTTCACTTTCAATATATGCTACCAGCAAGTGTGTTCCCTTTTGTTGTTGTTGTTACGTATAATTATTTCAGACGTGGATTCCAGTACACCGTTGGCACTGCAACATGTGCCTCCTGTCAGGGTGTGTGTCGGTGAGGGATTTCCCCAAAGCTTGCTGGGCCTGAGACACACACTGACTGTAACACAACAAAACCAGTCCACACCAAAGAGTCAAAGAGCCTGCTATACACACAGGACAATCTGATGTGTAACGGCCAACGTAAATGAGGCGATTCTGAAACGTCTATATTCAGTTCACTCTGAGTAAGGATGCTGATTCATCACGATATTACGACTAAATTGTAGTCGAAGCCTGGAGGCAAAGCTTTGTCAGTGGCAGAATTTACTTTCCACTCAACTGTCCCTCCTATTTCTCTACATCAGAGTGCATAAAATGTCAGCGAATGCTTAAAAAAAAAAAGCCTGTACGCTGGCCCTCTGCAACCTGCACTCATGTGACTTTCCTCAAACAGTCCAAAGACATGTAAATCTGTTCGACTACAAACTCTAAATGTTCACTGTTGAGCATAGGAATGTCAGGGATTCTTTGTGTAAGTGCGTTCACCCCCTGATAGACTGGGAGGAAACATGAAAATGTCGAGATAGACGTTTAACCTCGTGAAATAAAACAGTAATCGATTAATTCGTAAAGTCATTTTCCTGGACTGCTTATCCTGGTGCGACGCTGTGGTTGTGCTGGAGACTAATCCAGCTGTCACCGGGTGAGAGGCGGCGTACACCCTGGACAGGTTGCCAGGCTATTGCAGCTCTGACACAAAGAAACAGGCAACCATTCACTCCCAAAAGCAATTAGGGTCACCAATTAACCTAAAGTGCATGTCTTTGGATTGCGTGAGGAAGCTGGAGTGCTCGCAGAAAGCACATGCTGACACAGGAAGAACATGCCAGCTAGTGGATTCAAACCCACAGCCCTCTTGCTGTGCTGTGCACCACCGTGCTGCCCACAGTAATGGCTACTGTTACAAAATGCCTTTGACACAGGCATTTACGGCCGATAAGCAGTGTCATAATAAATCCAAATGCAGCGCCTGTGACCTCCTTGGACTGATGATATATGACACATATGTCATGTGAGAGGCAGCGGGCATTGGTACACCCTGTCTTTTATTCCTGGGCTATCATCTCAACATGATAAAAACTCAAACTGTGCTTACAGGAGCTTTACAACTTGTCAAGTTTTGGGTAGAAATTCATCACAGTGACATATCAACAGCAGGCACCTACACTATAAACCTATCAGAGTACAGACAGAGAGATGACTTAAGGTCACGGGAGGTCAATGTGCCAAAGTTTATGAGAAATGACTCAGTTGGGCTCCAAATTTCCCTAAATCTGGGAAGAACAGAAGACTTCTCTCTGACTCTCGCTATAATATAGACTTTTGGTTAGACAGTGTGCCGGAGGTTGTCTGCAAATTTTGACCTACTTGTCCCACTCCTACACACGTGTTCTGAAAAAGATGTTTCTGTCTGGGTTTAGTTTACCCAAATCATACATTGTTGCTTATGTGTAAAACTCTCAGAATATTGACTGAAACAGTGCAGCAGCTGAGCCAATAGTGCCAGTGATTTCCCACAGGTGTGACAGGCTGACCATCTGGAATATTGCAGTCTTTATAAACCACCCCCCCCTCTCTTTCTCTTTCTCTCTCTCTCTCTCTCTCTCACACACACACACACACACACACACACACACACACACACACACACACACACACACACACACACACACACACACACACACACACACACACACACACTCACACTCAAGCATAAACTGCCATGCCCTGTGAAGTGTTACTTCTCCCCCTGTGTGCACATTGCACAGCTTTAACTTGCTCATGTGCAGGAACAAACAATTACAAAATACGATCCACAAGATTCTGGTGTGATTGAAAAATCTGATCATGAACTGATCGCTTCGCACATTTTGTTTGTTTATGAGATTTTACAGTGCTCTGTGGTTTTTCAAATAAAGTCTGCCACAGTCGGTAAACCTGTTCAACAAGGTGGAGAAGTAGCTTCCGTGAAATATCAAGAGCGTTTCCCGTACTCGATGCGCATGATGTCATACACCCTTTTTAACCCTCAGGATGCTAACTGTGCATGTAAAACAGATGAAAGCATGTCCTAAGTAACGAATCAAACTGCAAAGTGGGCCATAATCTTTACGATGCGGTAAGACATCAGTTAGTGTGTCTAATGTTTGCTTACACTGCAAAAGTTATAAATATAATTCCCATCAAGGCAGATACAGCCATCCTCCCCTGCCCCCCGATATGGAATGTAATTCTCTTTTATGAGTCTTTGCTGTCAGTGACGCAAACACAACATCCACCTTTTAAGAAACTGACATCATGCCAAATACATGTACACGTAACTTCCTTTGACATACTTATGCACACATATGGCATGTACTTAAACCACAAGCCAGTGCTATTGTCATTCAGTAATTTGCTGCAAAGCTTGGGCAACATTTAAGCAACTTTTATATCACTGATTAAAACATATTTTATTTTGAAATTCTTCAAGATATATTATGCAGGATTTTCCTAAAAAAACATGTACAGACTCATACAGAAGTAATCCCTCTCAGTCATCACTGATGACCCACTAGAAGTGTGTGGCAGTTTATCTATCTGCAGGGATTTTCTCAGTTTCTTATTATTATCTTTGCTCGGGACGTTTATGGGTGTGTACCCCCACAGCGCTCAAGTGAGGTCCGGGCTTTATAAAAAGGATAGCGACCAGGTAGCAGTAGGCATGCAAGAAATACAGTGCCAAAAAAAAAATGAAACTATAGCGAGGCGAAACAACAAACGAGTGAATCTGGAGTTTTGGCCTGTGTATCGGCCTAAAAGTTGCACCTGAACTAGGGCTGCCCCGTAATAGTCGACCAAATGTTAGTCGACTGGAAAGGTCATTGGTTGGCAAGATTTCATTGGTCGCTTAGTCACAGAAAAAACAAAACAAAACAAACAAACATGAAACTCTATTAGGAGCTGTGCCTTGTCAAAATAAATCAAAACCTGTATGATTGCATCATGTAGGAATTTAATTTCTAAGGACAGACACAGGAGGAGGCCACGCTCAGCAGTCAGACAGGAGTCACGTTACAAACCAATCACAGCCGACAGATATCGTTCACTTCTTATGTAAATATTCAGTCTGATAAATTTGGAAAAGTTGATCATGTTAGTGCAGGGCTACCCAGAGCTTTACATCTGTCCCACAGACGATAGGCTTACACACTTGTAAACAGCACCTGGAAGAAGATCAGCTCTGCACTCAGGATTTCAGGTAAATAGGCTATACGATGCTTGTTAAGGTTGCTTCGCAACCTCAGACACAACCTGCCACTGTGCTCTTGAAATCTGGCACAGAAAAGGCACAAGAGTAGCGCCCAGCGCTGGAAGTAGCTACATGCCCATTAGCCACATAGCACAATCATTACTGCTTTGCCGACAGCGTCATTAACAGGCGGCTCGCTCAGTGTGTGACGTGCACTTGTAGATAAAATATAGGCCTATATTAATGAAGGTTCATTAGTACGGTTTTGTATTTCTCTGTAATGTAGCACAGTGTTAACAATATTACTGATGCTATTCTTTCTCACACCTTCAACTCAAACCATTGTGTTGCCCCGCCCAAAGTATATAATTTAATAATTAAATTAATATTGGATGACTAGTTGACTAATGGCCCTAAATGATGACTATTGGTCGACTGGGAAAATTCTTAGTCAGGGGCAGCCCTAACCTGAACACACTGCAAAGACTACAGCCAAAGGCCAACTAGCATGCATGTTCTGCACCTGCGTGAGAGGAAATAATTACCCACAGCAGCAGGCAGTGGTAGTCTGTATTCATCATTCACAAAAGGACGCTGACAGGATGGATTAGTTAGCTAATTAGCACATTAATGACACAGCCGAATGCTAAAGGAACAAAGGATATTTACAGTGTGCAGGTGAACAATAACACAAATTATTACAAACCATCGTCGCCAAAAAGCTCAGCGGCTAAGAACATAATCTTGCCTAGGCTAATATAACAGGTTTGTTTCAGTCTCATACCGTTTTGACTTAAGCTTTATGTTTGCTTTCTTGTACACTGACTTAAACTGCCAATCAGGGTGAATTCATCACCTTCGGGCTTCGAGTCTCTGACGCTGATTCAACTCATTGAATCAACCAGAAAAATCCTAATCCTAATCCCAATGCATACACCTGTACAAATGTCAAAGCAAACACAATAAAAACCACAACATCAGAAGACAAATTAATTGTAATTAATATTAAAGTAGCCAAACTGGATCTAATTAAGGTCTAGTGGAAAAGTTCTAAACAGACGTTGGACATCATAGAACAAAAATATTAAGCTTCTCATGTCATAGATTTTCTGAATTCAGCCAAACTGTAAGTTATGGTCTTAAATATTAAACTTGTTAGCTATGACACACACCTATAAAAGGCCTTTTTCTCAACAGGAATTTTGTCTACAGCTCTGCATTTAAGACCCGACATGGTTAAATTTAGGTAGACAGATAAAACACGTGTTTACATTCAGATTAGTAAGAAACTCTACTGTCGATGATGTGGAAAACAATCTTCAACTTCAGTAAGACAATCGTAACAAACAGTAAAAATGTCGGAAGAGTTTGGAGTTCAATCAAACAAAGACAGGTGAGGGTTTATGTGGCTAAAGGAACCATTTGGCATTTTGAAAAATATGCTAATTCACTTTTGTGCTGAGAGTTAGATGAGAAGATCGACACTACTCTCATGTTTCTTAAATGAAAGGCCACAGGCAGTTTAGCTTAGTTTAGCATAGTTTAGCATGAAGACTAGACACCTCATTTATTAACATGTTATGTCTTGTTTGTTTAAACTGTGCAAAAAAAACAAAGTGCAAGAAGGACACGTGGATATTTCTTGATTGGGCACAGTAGCTTCCTGGAGTCTCTGCTGGTTGCCTACCAACCTCACTGTTAAGGCAAGACTCCATGGAGTGTCTTAAATCACATACTTCCGTTAGTACACTTCCATGTAGTATAGGCTACTGTGTGCACTATGTACTCATTGGCGTAGTGCGCAAAATTCGACAGGGTAGTAGTGTTGTCTCAAACCAAACATGGCTGTTGTGCACTCACCAGAAATGATGACCGCAAATTGGCTAGTTAGCAAACTAGCATTAGTGTTCGCGTCATTGTTCGCAGTGCCAAATCATTACAGACTGCTAAATTAACCCAATAAACATACTGCTGGCTTATACCCGACAACAGTATAGTGGTGCTTAGTGCAGAAAACACATATATTTCTACAGTGACGTTCACGGTCAGATGGCGACCACTGAGGTCGAGAAGTGTCCATAGTTCCACACTCAACAACCGTTTTGAGTGCAGCATCCGGGTACTCATAGCGCACTGCATTGTTCCATACTTCTCACGTGAACGCACTTATGCACTCAAAATTGTAAAGTAAGTACAGACGTACGCGATTTGAGACACAGCACCAGTCTTTGTGCTACGCTAGGCTAACTGCTTGAGGTAGCTTCACATTTATCTTATTCATACGAGAGTGGTATTGATATTTTTATCTACACTTTTTGCAAGAATGCAAATAAGTGCATTCCTAAAGTGTCAAAATATTTGGTTGAGGTCGGGACAAAAATCTAGATATGGAAATCCATATCAAAACAATGCATAGAGGTATTGACAGTGGCAGCAGTGGTTGTATCCCCCAGTAGAAGTTGTGGCAGGATTAGTAGTAGTAATATTAGTTAAAGTAGCACTTATAGTATAGTAGTAGTGGTGCTAGTAGAGAAAGTAGGTTTTGCAGTGCAGTAACAGTAGTAATTGAAGGAGCAGCAGTATAAGTAGCTGTCACCTCTCAAGAGGTTAATATAAAGACTTGATAAACGTGTTTGGAAAAACCCTGAGTGATCAGTGAAGTGGGTGACGGTTAGGATTCCTATAACTCCGCTCGCACCTGGAGGACTCAGACGAGGTGATAAGGCCAGAGAGACATTGGACCCCTGCAGTCAGAAGCACACAGAGTGAGGCGGGTGAAACCTGAGAGGTGTCGCTTTATTAGGACTACAGGCATTACACTTATCTGATCTGCGTTTTTTGGAACTGCCTAAAGTATGTTGTTGATCATCTTTTTTACGGATGACCGGGGAAGTCCGGGCTTAAAATTAGAGTTTGGTTCTAAAAATAAACTCAAGGTTATGGAGGAATTCAGAGAGGGTTAGAAATGGACTCTGTGTTTGTGCAGCCATATGCGCAAAAGAAATACGAAAGACATAAGATCAATTTTTTTTCATACATGCGGCACTAGTACTATTATCTGAGTGACTGAACAACTACTGCATACTATATATTAATATCTTGACAGAAATCAGCTTGCAGTATTCATCTACAGGCTATGCAGAGGTGACCACTCATTCTATTGTCAATTTTAGTTACATTTGCATATTTCTTTTGTAGCTGAGCACATATGTGAGTGAGGTAGATTTGATCGCCTGCCTGAGTCACTCTGTGGTAATCAACGGTCACAGAGCGGCAGGTGAATTGGAAAACTGACGTGAATACACAAACACACACACACACACACACACAACTCTGTTGACCATTAGTGTGTGAAGCACTTAATGGTTTGCACTGGTCTTATCAACACGGTCATCAGTTGCTGATGAGTAAGGGGCCGTGTGTGTGTGTGTGTGTGTGTGTGTGTGTGTGTGTGTGTGTGTGTGTGTGTGTGTGTGTGTGTGTGTGTGTGTGTGTGTGTGTGTCCAGGTGTAGTGGGTTTACAGTTATAGCCAAACCCCCTAGATTAGAGAACATACGCAAATCACCTGTACACATGCAGGTTACTGGGAATTCCCCCAACGCCTAGACAAAAAGGTGTGTGTGTTGGGGTGTGTGTGTGTGTCACAGTGATAAGTGAAGAAACCATAATCCCCCCCATGAACAAACACCAACATGCGCTACATATGGTGGAATAACTGAACTGAGTAACATGTTGAATAGTTAGCAGTTAGCATTGCTCACATTGTTGATTGAACTGTGTTAAATTTGGGGGCAGAAATTCACATATAATTTCTATATCCCATGTTGCTTCAGTTAATGTATGTATTTGCACTAACGGTAGTGCTGATGATGATTTTAACAGTTTAAAAAAAATTGTTTGATGTTCACACCCATGGGAAGGGCCCCAGTGGAGGCCAGGTGAGTCAGGTGAGCAATCTGGCAGGTGAGGAGGCAGTTGGACATGGCGTGGCGTTGGCATATGCGCTGTGTATCAGAGACGCTGGCAAGTATGCAAAACCTGAGGTTGACCCTCCGACACCACCTTCACCACCTCTCTATCGCTCTCACACACTTCTGTCTCTTTCTCTCGTCTGTATTTTCTCTCTGTTTCTCTTCTCTGAGGTCAGTGCAAAAACGTTTTTATTGATTTATTATTGCCTGTTTCAAGTTGTAAATGTCTAATTTGTTACACCATTACTTTAGTGTTATATTTGTTATGCATTTGCAAGTTGTAATTCATAATTTTAAAGTGGATTACTGTATTGTAATGCTAATCTTAAAACTGCAGCATGCACATAAATACATTTCATTTACATACGGTTACCAAGACTGCAGCAGTCAAGTGGTCCCAGTTAAGGAGGATAATATACATCACTCATATGGGAATGCTGGAGATAAGGAATGGGATTGGGAACTGGTGGGACTTTGCATTCCCACGGAAGATTGTTTGTGTCCTCCAGTAGGCAGTCCTACAATCTGCGGTCTCAATAAACACTCATAAACCACACAGACACAGACACGCACACAGACCCACCAGCCTTATCAGAATAACACATAAACTCGAGTGCGAACACTGTACATAAATCATCTGTTTTCACAGCGAGATAAGCACCAGACAAAGAGAGCCAGAGCGAGAGAGTGAAATTTTATCTGAGCTCCGAGGATCAAATAAAACATCTCCATGAGATTTTCCATCTCGCTCCCAAAGAGTACAATAAAGGGCTGGTCTTTGATGAGCTATTTTGAAACCAGTCCCTGTTGCACAGAGGAAAGCCCACACATGCAACGCTCGGGGAAGCCATGCATATTTGTCTGTAAGCACAGCTTGACCAGATCATGGTGTGTTCTCCTGCTGGAGGCCCACACCTCCACTCCACAGCTGTTGTCATGAAGGGAGGGTGGATGAAAACAATAGCTGTCTTTTCTATCAGCCTCCCACACCTGAACTCGTCACCTCAGTAGCAACAAACACACACGTAACATCTGTCTGTTGTCCTGCTTTAGGTTGTGAATATGAAGGTGATGGTGCCTGATCTTGTTACTATGTCAACTTTACAGAACAAAAAGATTTGCTGTCTGCTGCCCTGTGCTGTCGTATATGACACTGATACTGTAAAATGAAACAAATAATACCACGGTTTGCTACTGTGTGAGATGGGACCAACAGCCCTGATAGATAATCTGGTATAGAGCAAAAAACAAAAACTGTCGTGCAGTTGCACGTAACAATCTGAATGATGTTGAATTTTACAATAAACAGAGAAGAGTTTACAGCCATGCGAGCAGCTCTGTGAAGCTATCAGGCCACCAAGAAGTGCACCGCACTTTGAAGCCAATATGACACAGTGGCTTAACAACTGAAATACAACTTTTGAGTCTGTCACGTGATGCCATGGAGCCCAAAAATACTTTTTCCCATAGACTTACATTGGGAAAGAGATGTCTGTAAATCAGTAGATACATTTTGTTTTGAGTGTCACAACCCTGCAGAATGAGTCATTTCACTGATGCAATTTTTTTTTAAAAGATTATTTATTTATTTATTTTTTATGGCCATTAGATAGGACAGGTTGAGAGTGAAGGGAGGAAAGAGGAAAGACGCCATGCAGTAAAGGGCCACAGGTCAGAAGTGAGCCCACAGCCGCTGCAACAACGATATGTAACTGTCATTGGAGTGAACAAAGCTCTGCTGCCAACGCTGTATCCAATTCTCTTTATACATCCATGGAGGCTATGCTTAGGCCCAGCGTTGCTGAGCTAAATGCTGATGTGACAATGATAACATGCTGATGTTTAGCAGGTACTGTAAAATGTTTTCATTCATTCATTCATTCATTCCAACCTTTACTTGACACTCAGGAAATCAGTTGAGGGAGACCCTAATTTTCAATGATGCCGAACATGAACAAAAACATTAAAAGCTATTGATGAGCAAACAAAGAACCATCATGCATATCAATTAAAAAAGAAATTAAATCATACAAAACAACAAACAACAATAGCAATATATGATTGCTAAAAGTAGAAATACAGCTGATAAACATGCTATGGTGTAGATGTACAGTTAAAAGCATTGACACTCAATTAAAACAGGCATGAAATATAAGGTGGAAGCATCTGCATCAAAAGCTTTATACATGAACAAATGCCAATGCTGTGACCAGCCAATCTTTCGGTGAAGGTGGCAGTGATGGGTGCTGTAAGGATCACCTGTTATGAACCTTAGGGCTGAGTGGTCAACAGCATCCAGTATCTAGAGGCAGCAGCTTTTCTGTATATAACATCCCCATGATCCAAAAAGACAAAAATACAGATTCTACAGTTCATTTATATGTACAAAAGGAAAGCAGTTGTTATTTCTGCACAGAAAGTATAGTACCATGCTCACCAGTTTCGTGTTAAGTGTATTGGCCAAATGATATGCATTACTTGATGCAACACATTCTCACTCTCAACTTATCAAATACGGACACTTGGTCAGTGGCCCGTCACGTCAAAATATGACGTGCTAGGTACCCCTCCTGTGTCAGTTTTGGATACTCAGGACCGGCAAATTAATTTTCGCTTCTTACATGTGTCGTCTCTTTTCAAAATAACCTTATGTTTTCACAGGAACTGTACACTCTCTACTCGCTAAAAACATACAGTCTTTTTCAAAATAAACTTAAAACATAGGTAGAAAAAAAAGTCCTTAGGTTTAAGCAACATATATACTGATTAGGTTTAGGAAAAAGCATCATGGTTTGGCATAAAATAAGTACATTTGCTACATATACTAACATACCACGTCGTCATTAGAATAACTCAATTGCCTTTAGGTTTCACACGGGACAGAAACAGTGGTCTACCAAGTGAAAGTCCAGTGTTTGTTTGACCATCCACCTCTCCTCCCAGAGGCCCTTTGCTTTATGACTTCCTCTCTCTTTATATTATGTTAGTTTCCCGGAGCTTCAAAAAAAGGCGCTGCCCAGGGCTTCTCATACCGCCACTCAAAGGTGCCTTGGTGCATCTGTCTCTGACGCTGACAGGACACCGATCAAAAAGCCCGGAGATTGGTTTACAATACATCATGAGGAGGACATATATGTGTACCAAATGTCGTGACAATCCACCAAATTGTTGATTTCACTCAAAACCACAAATCTGAACCTCATGGTGGTGCTAGAGAAAAAGTCAAGGGGGCATTAAAGTTAATAGGACTCCTCTGGGAATCGTAAATGTTAACAAACTGTTATGGCAATCCATCCAATAGCTGCTGAGATAAGTCTGAACTTAAGTGGCTGACTAACTGACCAGCATCCTGTACGTCTCACTGCTAGTGTGCCTGTAAATCTAGTAGCAGAAACATATGGAAGAATTTAACTTATTTCTGGGGAAAAAAGCATTGCTTCACGCAAAGGGCTTCAATCCAAACTATCATCCTACGATCAATAACTCTTTCACCAGTGACACCTTCAAGAATTCCCCTTAGCATAAAGTTCCAGTGTATAATACTCCTTTAAAAGTACATTAAAACAAAGTCTCTCAAGTCAAGTGTTTGCAGCTGATGTCACATTGAGTAACAACTAGTTTATCCTTCTGTCAAACTTTGTCTTACATCTACATCTCCGCTGTAAGATGATCTCAAGAAGAAAACATAAAACTCAAAGTAAATCTTGGGGCAATAGTTAATAAAAAGGGATGGAGAAATTCCAAAAGGGACATATCACAACAATGCATGTCACAGTTTAATTTGATTAACGTTGAATCCATGGAAACCACATCCAGTTGGGTTTTTCTGCTGTGATTTCTGCACCTTTAGGAGTGTCCAGCGGAGTCGGGTCAGCTGTATCAGCGTGTGTGTGCGGCACTTCATGATGAGCCTGCTCTAGACAGAACGTGCGATAATATGACAAGGAAAAGGCTTCCTCTTTCCCCAGAAGAGCACGTCATTGTCTGGTCGACTACTGGATATTTGTCACTTCTGCTTTGCTGAAAACTTCAAAGGACAAAGTGTGGTCAGCAGAATTCATGACAGGACAGTTTGTGTTTTAGTCTGAGTTCCTGTAGTTTAAGTCTTTGTGCTGACAGTGCAGTAACAGAGTCACAGTGTTGAAGCTAGAACTACAGAGCTAATGAAATTCTCTTTTGATTTCATCATGTTTTATTGTTTTACAGTACATCACAGTGGATGTAACTGGATTTAAAATTATTCGATGTATGATTATTGATTGGGATGAAAAAAAATCCTGAATGTTGAAGAGAACACTTTTTTGAACTTGTTTTTTTGCAAAGTTCTGCCACAATTTCACAACACCGTGTAACCTGATAGACTGGAACTTGGAAGGGGCTCTCCGGCTGCACAATAGACTATATCAACTTCTGTCTACAATGCTTCCGAAGGAAAGACCCTGATCACACTGCACAATAAAATGCCTCCTCAGCAGAAAGAGACTCAAGCCTTACGACAAGGAGAATTCTGACCAGCGGCAAACCACAGATGAATATGAAAAAAGAGAACAAAAGCACATGCTTTGTGAAGGAGGTGTGGACTTGGATTCATTGCAACAGGCAGTTGATTGAGGAGATAGCTGCAAAGGAGAGCCCACCCCTGCAAAAAGTGTTTCTCCTCACCTATTGTTTAATCTCACGGCGGGTTTGAAAGGGATGCTTTCTTTAAAAAATTACCAAAAGGACACAATTTATCACAGCCAGGAACTGTACAATTAAGCGATATCATATGAGAGGGTGTGCTCCTGTACTGTACTTCAGCATGGCTGTGATTAGGTCATAGACACCCATAGGCCACAGGCTGAGTCCATGCAGAGACAACGCCAGACACAAGCACCAGAAATGCGAACATTCACAGACTCACATACAAGCTCAGGGGAATGTGCAACCACATGTACCACACACCTGCATTGGAGTCAGAGGTCATGTGCATCAATACTGAGACTATGCATGCCACAGAAAATCATTAAGAGCCCGGCAAGAAAAAGAAAAAGACTACAAGACAGAGCAGGTCAGGAATAAAACTACCAGCTGAGTAGTGATCACTGCCATAAAGGCGGTACCTGCAGAATTTAATCCTACGGAACAAATCACTGTCATGTCACTCTGACAACAACATCAGGCACTTCTGTGTAGACAACTGGCAATTGATTTCCATTGCTGAGATAAGTGAAATCGCAAACTTCTTTATTCTTTATTTATTTATTGTCTGATAATAGTTAAACACAGTATAAAGCAGATAATATTAATGTTTTCTAGGGTGGCTTTTTCCTTTCTTTTCTTTTCTTTCTTTCCTGTTCTATCTGAAATGCCTGATTGAAGAGGCGCAGACAGGTCGGGATATGCTAGTGTAGGTAGATATGGATATGTAAGTACACAGAAGGACAAATAAGTGAGGATATGCACAGGTAGATATATAGTATTCTCCCGTGCATTTGGGAGAATAAGCTCCATGTTCAGAGGAACCAAGAAATCACAGATAGAGAATGGAGGAGGAAAGAGAAAGAGCTTGTTGCAGTAAAAAAGTGCAAGAAGAGGTGATGCTGAGGGTGGCTCGCTTGGAGCAAGTTCACTGTAAAGAGCACTTCATGTCGATCAAGACTGGCCGGGAGAGGCAAGAGTTGAGGGGGCTGAAGTAAGAAACTTAATTTTTAATTTTTTAAACTTATTTTCACAACATGAAGCGGTATAAATAGTAGCATAAGTAAGTAGAATACCACTTACAACCTGCAGTAGCATGGTCCAATCAGCGTAGTAAAACTGCACGAATAAGCAAGAATAAAGGCTTAATATTTGTTTCCAAATTCAGCTATACAGTTTTATTATAATTACTTTTGACTATTATAATTACTTTTGACATCACGCAGAGGCCATCCAAAATCAGGTAAAGGAATGAGAGCTCTCAGCCATCGCTAAGTGTACAGAGGTCTTCAAGGAGGCCGATCAGTTGATGGAGGATGCCTGGTAGGGATGTGTGCGCCTCAACAAGATCAAAGACAAGAAGCTGAAGGAACTCAAGTACGTACAAGCGGGTTAATGGGACTTTTTGTGGCTGATATTTTGACATGACTGTCTTGAGGTGAATGAACCTGACGTGTTTGTCAATGGGCTACGAAGCCATCACATTTAGGGTCTCATTTAAACAGGAAGAACACATTTCAAGTACTAATGTGAATTAAACATAGATAAGAATATACAAATAAAGCTTTCTGTTGTACTTTAATTGCTGTATGAGCTTTTGATCATTGGTGTGTGCACAGTTTAGTAGTTGATTGTTTTTAGGATTGAAGGAGAAGCATATTGCAAAAAGAGAACTTTTCTTTTAGAGATATCACTTCCTCTCACACAACCTGACCTCATGGGAGACAGGGTGCAATGTCAAGTTTTTGTTTAGGCTAGTATTTCCCTTTCAATTGAGTCATATTCTTGCACGTATCAATGACAGATCCGCTTTATTATTTTTGTGCATGACAACAAAACGGAATTCAACTTATGTTAGGGTTAGGATGACACACACACACACACAGCTTAACGTATAGAAGGAAATGAAACGGTAACTTCTGTATTTTTCAGCTTGGACCATATTTTCCCATGTTTATGCATCTAAGTGACTAATTGGAACATTTTTTTTTAAAATATTCAACAAAAATGATCTTAATCTTAAAAAAGTCTTTCTCTGAGTAGATCCTTGTCAGAATCTTACAGTAACAACCTGAGCCTGTTAGTGGCAAAAAATAACCTACTTTTGGTGGACTTAAAGTGCTAGCAAGACATCTTGTTATGTACAACTTGAAGTCTAACCTGTCCCCTTTGTTTGGACGCTGGGTTAGTGATTTCATGGCTCACCTGAAGTTGGAAAAGCTGTGATATACCCCTCAAGGATGAATCAATGAAAAGTATGGCAACCATTCCTGGACAATTATAATAATGTCTTTACTTCAAGAAATGTGATTTAATGCCTATGTGTGCCTATTAGAGTATGGAAATGTAATATTGCCCCCCCCCCCCACGAGACAAGCCTCTCTCCATATCTGCTGCCTGTGACAGTGAACTTTGCCACGTGATGCACTGTATAGTATCAGCTGCTTATAAGAGACAATGTCTTTGCAATCAGTAGGGGAGGTTAATGGTCAACTTCTCTGTCCTGGAGCTTATTTTATCTGCTACCATGTCCTACAGGCCAGCCAGAGGACTTCGAAATCAGTAAATCAGTTTGTGACGTCAACGCTGTACACAATGTGTTGTTTTCCTTAGGCACGTATTTATCAAAAGGGTCCTGATACTTGAGACATTGGTGTTCTTTTTACCTGTTGCTGTTTGTCCATCAGAGTATGTTATGGAAGAAGTCCTCAGATTGATGTGGTTAATGATTCACTGTGGAGTCCAATAGTCACAGCAGACCCTGGGGGAGGCTCCTCTCCAAGCGAGTGGGTGTGTGAACTGTGGTGATCTTCAACTGCAAAAGACCTGTCAGACAGAAACAGTGCGTTCAAAATGTTTACAGAGTCGCAAAAGAGAGAGAGAGTGCACAGTCATTGTGGGATGTGGAAAAGTTAATGTAAATAAGGCATGACATTTATCTCTAAATATGAGTCTGTCTCATTTCGCCCACATTCAGTCAGTCTACAACTCATTTTAATTACGTGTATTTTTTTTTTTTTTTAGAATTTTCCACCACAGTGGGAGCCATTGAAGAAACAGGTTAAGTCATCCCCGGCCTCACAGCCCATTTACAATCTGGGGTTTTGTCAGTGCCTCAACAGCAGGGTTCCACCCACATTGTTTAAGATATACATCTGACACAGATTCTTTTGTGTTGAAGGTGCTGGTTGACAGTATAGAAAGTATTCATTGTTATCTAAATGTCTCCTGAAACCTCAGCTTTCACAAGTGCATCAACATTAGGTGTGCAAGTCATCTAGTGGGGCAGATTGGACCCTTTGGAGGGCCGGCTCTGGCCCCAGGGCCATATGTTTGACACCCCTGGTCTACGGTGTGTGTGTGTGCGCGTATGTGCAACCACTTGCTGATGTAACTGCTCCTCACATTTGTGGATTTTGTTTCTACAGAACTGCTGCGGTGCGAAATGGACAAAAATCCACACACAAATAGTTTGGAGGGAAGTCACAAAGGTTAAATGGCCACAAACTGACAGGAAGTGATCTATGAAGGTGAAAAACACCACACAACACAAATAAAAAATACAGGTTTGTAGATAGTAAGATATTGTGGATCATGGTTAGGGCTGGGCAATATGGAGCAAATCAAACATCACAACATTTTTGACCATAAACCTCAAACTCAATATTGCAACAATACCGTTAAGCTGACTATTGGTGCTGTCACAAAATATCTACACAATGAGATTGTTGATAAATGATCATCAGTAATGTGGATATAATTTTTTTTAAAAGCAAGAAAACACAACACTCATGATACGACGATATCCAAAATCTAATATGACATCTAATCCCATATCATGATATTCATATAATACTGAAAAACTGCACTGCAGTCTATGAGACTAGAGGGTTGTAGACATCAGCTGGTCGTTCAGTTCCTGACCTGTCGCAGAAGCTGTTCTGTCTTTTGGCTGAAGATGGCGCCATTTCATCAGCTACCTCAGAAGTCTACTCTGGAGCCAATGAAGAGCTGTTCACACAATATAATGGTATGATTTAATGAGATTACTGTAATCATGCTTTTAGTGATGATAAGTTTCATTCTTCCCAGGTGCCTAATTTCTGTTTTTACAGCAGTAATCTTTCAACTGCTGCTCTGTACTTTTCAGACGACTGGAATTCCCTGCATCTCGTGTAAAACCTACAATAATACGGCTCCTCTCTTCATCTCTCACTACATTGTGTTGAGTCTCCTGCTAGTCCTATCTAGGTTCTGCATGAATGGGACTCTATGGAGACAGTCCAATACTTTCAGTCACTGTTAACATTCCACATCAGTCTCCCTCCACTCTGACAAGGCTGATACTATCAAGCAGAACTGGGTATGATGGCACAAACATTCATCACTCACACACACACATGCATGCGCAAGTGCACACGGACACACAGGCACACTGCTGCAGATGTGAACTTGCACACACACATACAGAGACATGATTAATCTTTGCCCCCGTGATCACTACTTTTTTTTTTTTATCTCTGTCAATCAACTTTTTATAGATAGTATTTACAAGTGTAACAGTCACGTAGACAAACACATGCACCCACACACTCACTCAAAAGCACACACCCTCTGACTGCAGCGCCACTGGCGTTGCTCAGAATAGCATCAAACGGAGTGGAGTGTCTCTCTCTTTGGCAGCGTACAGGTGCAGACCTGTCTGCTTTAGTCAGCCTATTTCACCATATTAACCCTCGTATATCACACTGTCACTGCAGAGAAAACAAGCAAAGTGGAGATCAAAACACAAGAAAGCTTTGTCTCATGGCAGAGACGTCTTAATGTCAGGGGAAGTGTTTGTCTGTACTGCTTTTGAAGTTATCTACCTCTCTTAAAGGGTAACTGCAGTATTTTCCTACCTGGACCCCATTTACACATGTTTTTGTGTTGAAGTGATTGATGGGGAACAACAAGTATTGGTACTGGTCCAGTACTGAGAGACACTGCTGCAGCCGGCAGCATTAAAACAGCCTGCAAAGTAAACACTTGGGGCAATTGAGCCTCGTCAGTTCAGTTACACTGATATAGTGTGCTATGCAAATATTTAATGCTATATACCAATGCAAATATATGTCAGAATAAATATAATCTTTTAAGCTGTCAGATTTTTGATCACATTGAAACTTGTTTCTTGTGTATACAATTGTGTGAAAAGTCTCCTAAAAGCTTCTCAACTCTGTGACCACTGACAGTTTTTATTAGCCATGCTGGCAACCTGGCTCTAAGGATGGCAGTGTCTATCAATCAGTTGGTCCAGACTGAAAGATTGCAACAACTATTTGATGAGCTGCCATGAAATTTTGTAGAAACATTCATGGTCCCAAGAGGATACATCCTACCGACTTTGGTGACTGGCTTTTTCTCTAGCACCACCATGAGGTTCAAATTTATGTCTGTGACTGAAATATCTTGACAACAATTGTACGGATTGGTGTGAAATCTGGTACACACTTGCCCTCTAGCACCATCATCAGGAATTTTAATTTGTCCAGCACTACATATAGTGCTGCAGGAATTAGTCCTAAAATGCATTTCTGTGCTTCTGGTTTGTCTCAAGGTCAGAGAGTTTTTTTGAATGAGTTTCTAGTTACATGCCTGACATAAGGTAAGTGGTTACCACAAGCTTAAGAGACTTTCATGTTTTGTTCTACGACATCAAATACGTCAGTAGATACCCTAAATTTTAAAGCTTCTAGGTGTCTTAAAAAAGTTGGCTGCCAACAAGTGGCTAAATAAGACTACAGAATATCATCACACTGAACACAGCTTTTTAGCTTGAAGTCATGTGACCATGGTGTAGTTTGTTAGCATTTTATTTCTGCTTAAAAAATTATGAAAGTATCTTGCCTAACAAAACGTTAAGTATTATATACGTTTGTTCTCCTCAGAGCTTCTTTTCTGCAATAACTCAAAGTCCAATAGAAAAATCCTTGACAGTGGAACCAGGGCAACTCTAACTTTCAGCTCAGCCTACAAAAAAAAAGGTCATACCTGCAACACCATGCCTGTAAAGTAATGACATCTCCATCAGCCATCATTTTCAGTTTGTCCAACATAGACTTCTTGCTTGCATGACGTATGTAATGTACTGCTTTTGATAATTTTGTATCATGTGCCCTGTCCTGTTTGTTAAGTGCTGCTGTAAAGCATCAAAAACAGACAGTAACCTCTGACCCTCCGGCTGAGGTGAAGACTTCTTACCAGCCTGTGATGGATTGCTTTGCTGATCTCTGTGACCAACCAGGTCCCCAGGGCCAACTATTGTCCCACGCAAACCACAAACACACAGGGAAATACCTCTACCTCCACCCCTGTTTTGCCCACTTGCGAGCAGCGACCCCCTCCTCTACACCCATCTGCCCCACCCTCGCATCCTCATCCCCTTACCTCATCCCCCTTCCGCCGCTGCTCTTTCTTTCATTCATTCATTTCCTTTGTACTGTGAGATGCAGAGAGGAAGAGAGGGACGGGGGGAGGAGGGATTGAGAGGAGAGGGACCTTTTGTTGGCTTTCAGGTGGTTTCACATGAAAAGCCAGAGTACACACCTAGGTTGCCGCCACTGGCGACCCACAGCGTCTCACTTGCTTCCGCTGAGTATACCTGAGTTAGCCTTCAATTGCCTCTGCACAAATACAGACACGGGCACGTTTGCGATGCAGACATATGCATGTGAGTGTGCACAAATAGACAAACACTTCTGATGATGTTTTATCTGTCTTATGGAGAGGTACTGGTAGGTGTTGGATGTGCAGAGGTAGGGTGGAGAAGAGTTTTATGAGGGGGGGTGGGGCAGGGGATGCGGGTGAGGAGGTGAGGTGGAGTGTGTGTGTTGGGGGGGTTGATTGCACGGCTACTTTCTCTGTTCTCTCCCTGAATGGAGTCTTCTTGCTGCTAGGAGCTCAGGTAGCCTTGTGTGTGTGTGTGTGTGTGTGTATTTTATTCCCAGGTAGACCACGGTGAGTGCTCTCAAGTTAGTGTCAGGTGTCAGGTAGCTACTTGTCTTTGTGTCTTCAAGGCTGCCGTTGCTTGGATAGTGTTTACAGCCCAGAGAGGGAGAGAGGGAGTATGGGGGAAGAGAGACGAGGGAGCTCTGGCTTTGATCTGATGCAGACTGTTTGATAGCGTGTGTGTGAGTGAGGGAGCGAGTGTGAGAAAGGAGAGAGAGAGAGGGAGAGAGGGAGAATACAAGTGCACTCATACTTTTTCAGTGGCATGTACAAATGTCTGCACACATGCTAACAACTGTGTGTGCGTGTGTGTGTGTGTGTGTGTGTGTGTGTGTGTGTGTGTGTGTGTGTTGGAGCCATTCATTCAATCCAGGGCCTGACCGAGTCTTTCTGGAGCCCTGAGAAGAATTTCATTTGACCCCCTTCCTAAAGAATGTGTGATTTAGGCCCCGATCACACAGGATGTGTTTGAGCAGCTGGAGGCGGCTTTTTGTAATTGTTTTTAATGAGAATGAAGCTCACTGTTTTTGCGTTGCTGCACACCTCGTGTTTCTGTGCTCAAGGTGCCCGGCGTTGTTGCTGCAGCACTTTGAGCTCCTGAAACCTTCATCTCAGAGTGGAAAAGTGCCTACATTATCTCCCCTCTCTCTCCATTATCCAATCGGATGATTTTAGAGGCGGGCCTTCTGTGGTGGTCACGACAACAAGTTTCCAGTTGGTAAATAATGGAGGAGAAACTTGTGGTAACAGTTGCTGGATACCCAGAGCTATACGGCCTGACGATAGACAGCAGGTTGTCAAACTGCCCCAGAATCATCCTAGAATACGTCTGGAAATGGCCATCAGCGAGGAGAAGCTCCTGGACCAACTGGTGGTACTCCCCATGATCCACCCTCTTTTTCAGGGTCTCATGTACGCACACATATCTCTGTTTCCCTGTGCCCAACAAACTATTCACTGACAGCCTCTCACCCTCAACCAGAGCTACAGCAAGTACCCTCTGCCTGGCCATTTTACTAACTAGATACTAATTACTGTGAAATAAGGCAACCCCTAGAAGAGGTGTGGTCTTGGGTGTCTATAACTTAATGTCTATAGATGCCCCTAAAGCATATTTTTCTGTCCAGCTGGCTCGGTAGCATGACCTAAATACATCTCTGACTGCTTCCCAGTGGAACATAATTTGGAGGTCGGCTTTGAGATCTTGTAAATGTGTGAGATTTACGCTTATACAATATAAGATTCTGTGCAGAGCATATATTTTTGTTAGATTATCCAAGATGGATGACATCAAGATTTATGCTGGTGTAACTGTGGCAACCAAGGTTCTTTATTCCACCTGCTCTTGGACTGTCCAGCTGTTAAAACACTCTGGTCAGAAGTGATATCTCTTATGTCGGAGTTTTTCATTGTCAATTTCCCAGTGTGCCCCAAAGTATGCTTGCTAGGCCTAAAGTTAGACAAAAATAACTGTGGAGCACCTATGGACACTGGTTTGCTTATCTACTAAGAGACTAATCCTGGAGCAAGAAGGAGCGTTAAACAGCCTGCTTCATAAGGGACTCTTGGCTGAAGGAATACCTGGACTTACTAAACATGGAACGGGCAGCCTGCCTGTTAGAAGCTTTCAATAAGGGGCTGGAAGACCAACGTGACACTGTCTGTACACTTTTAAAACAGTAGCCCCCAGTTTAACAGGCTTGAACACAATGGAGGTCTGAGATCCAATGTATGTTATATGAATGTCACCCTTGCATCTTTCCCCTATCCCGCTGTGTTTTAATTACCGTTTGATTTGTACTGTTTTGTTTCTGTCTTGTTTATTTTCTATTCTTGTGCCTCTCCTATCTGATATCCCCTTGTTGAATTTGTGCTAAATCTTAAAGAAAGAAAAACAATAAAACTGTTAATAACAAAAAAAATACTGTGAAATAAATGAAATCAATCAAAATAAAGAAATGGTACATTGATTACATGATTCATTTCTTCAACTAAGAAGAAAAAAAAGGCAGTGTGGTGTGCCTTGCGATTTGGAACCTGCGAAACACTTTCTGTGCGATCAGGGCTTTCAACATGATTGACACACAGGGCCCATTAATCTAAGTGATATTGAAATGTACTGTAACATTAAAGTGCAACACATTCAATTGACAGATTTAACCCAAAGCAAATGTGTCATACAGACAGATGTAGGTGTCAAGTAACTGAGATGTGCCCATAAGGGAGCTTTTTTTTTGTTCGATGTATTGGGAGCTTATGTAAAGTTATAGTTAGTGGGAACTTTTTTCACCCTGCACTGTATCAGGCAAACATGTCTCTGTGTGAAGTAAGAGGGCATGCTGAATGTGAGATTAGCCCAGCCTAGTTAAATCACTGATAGTAAGAGCTCAGTAGCAGCTCTGCTAAAAAATACACCGTCACTGCTGAGGGTTTAATGCTTTAGTACTCAATCGTTTTCACAAGTATACCGAAATGTATGTATTAGTCCTGTGCCTTGCACTACTCTGCACCAGTAGTCCGTAACTGTAACACACTCAGTGCACTATGTTGGCAACTTGTCTGTGTTGATTGTGTGTATGTATGTGAATATTGCAGCTGTTTGCACTGTACTGCCCAAGATGAATTTCTCTTGCGGGACAATAAAGTTTATCTTATCATATCTTATCTCTTATCTCTTTTAGAATTGCCTTTTAGTGAAAATGAAGTGAAACCAGGTGCTGCAGTGGAATTCGACCACAGGAGAAAACTGGATTAAATGGATTGATCAGGCAATCTGACTAGTCAAGTAGACATCTAGAACAGGTCAGCACACCGTCCTCACCACTAAAAATATAACTCTACAGTGTAACCCCCAGAAGTGAATCAAAAACCAGTAGGCCACAGCACTGATACAAATGGATTGTTTTGTTGTTATTTTGACTTATATGGTGGACTTAGTTTTGATACATGGTTGGAAGAGGATGAGAAGAACTGAAAACCAACTAGAAAACTGTTCCAGTAAAGAGCAGATTCGCCAGGCGGCCGCATTCCAGCTGCCCGCTTTGATCGTGGCCACTCTAGACAATTCTTGTAATTCCAGCAGACGCGCCGCAGCACATTTCAGAAGACAATGTAATTATGATGATGAATGTATTTTTAATAAGTAACACAGCTACAAATCTTTGATCCATGTCGTTCACGGCTGGACTTTTAACAGTATTAACTTTGTCTGTAGGCTACAGTGCAACAACGTAGAGAGAACAGACAGAAACAAACACTACGACAACATAGCGTTCTAACTTACTCTTGGTAGAAACACAGTTATCAAGGAAAAATTACCAGTCTTCACAGTCTGACTGGCAAAATGTTCTTGTGTGACATAACAATGTGCAGCGGATAAAACAAAACCAGGTTGCAGCAATGGCAGCCGATAGATAGATAGATAGATAGATAGATAGATAGATAGATAGATAGCCGAAGGATAATGAAATTGATGATTTATTCACCTTGTATTGTGTCCAACTTTAGTGGATCATAACATATTGGGTATGGAATTTGTCTGCAGATTCTCTGATTCAAGATAAGACCAAACTTTTCTATGGATGTCACATTTTGAACCACAACAAAGCCCAAAATGTGGCCTGCAACACACGGTAAGGCTTGTTGTTTTTTAGCCGAACTGATTTCTGGAAAACTTGTGGCCCCTACCGGCTGGTTAAGAGGAGCGATGAGTCAGTAGATAATGACGGTATGAAACAGTCAATAAAACAGGTTTTTCAACAATTATGAATCACCACAGTCATGAGAGATACTTGAGCATAAAGTAAATAATGTGCACACAAAATAATAGACTGACTGGTCCAGTAGTTTGTGAGATAAGGACAGACAGATACACACACTCAGTCTCTCATGTACAAACACGACCAATGGCATAATTACACTGACTCACATTTAACCTTTCACACGTCCGTCAGAACTGTTGGAGCAGGTGCAATTTAAACAAATACATAGATGACTTTTCCAACAGTAAGAGGCGATATGCGTGTATGTCTGCGCATATGTGACTAAAGGGAGCAAATGAGAAGAAGATAGCGAGGTTAGTAAGAGAGAGAAAAACAGACAGGAGACCAGACATGCAGGTTTTTACAGTATGTGTGTTTTAGGGCTCACCCGGGGCCAGACAATTAAATAGCATTTAAAAAGATGACAGAGCTCTGAGCGCATAGGGGAGAGGTGGAGAGCCCAGGGAGTGGAGGAGTTTGCAGGTGTATCTAGAGCATGTGCATGCTTTTCGTATGTGTGTGCCCGTGGGAATGTGCATTTGTGTTGTCCGTGGGTGCACTGTAAGATCACGCAAGGTGTTCCTCTATGAATCGGAGAAAAAAAATTACCATAAAACATCACTTGAAAACAATTCACGCAACATTTCTGAACCGTCAATAGACAGAGAGGGCAACAACGCACATTCCACTACAAAGAGGGAGAAAAGAGAGAGCAGAGAGAGGGAGCGACTATGTGAAGAACAGCTCTGAAAGACTTTTTGTGGGGACATAACAAAGGCCCCTCAGAAAACACAGTGGCATAGGAATGTTAATTAATTAATGAGAAACTATTCAGCCTACAGAGAATGGTGGAGAAAGAAAGACAGACGAGAGAGACGGACAGACCGGCTGGAGGGGTAGACAAACTCAAAGTGGGTGCATTTATAACTGTATCGTTTCCAAATAGCATGCTCTGTACTTCTCCAGGCCCAGTTTCAATGCAACCTTCAAGACCTGCTCAGGGAATCATGTCATGAACTGACATGTTGCATCTCTCTGCTCTTGGCTTTGCATGTGTGTGATTGCGTGCATGTAACATATTGCTGCTGGCAACTGAAAGAGCCTCAGTTCCTCAAGCCTCAGCTTTCCAGGAACAACCTGAGCTATGTGGTGTGCTTTCTGCGAAATTTCTCGACTGTATCGGAATCATCAATCGGTGCGGCGTTTTCTTGTAATATTCTCTTCTATTGGAAAAATTAATTATTTCCCCTCCTTACTGCAGCTTTATACTGCTTACTGCTCGCAGATCAGAGGCGGCTCTGCTTTGAAAGGCAGGCCAGTTTTTCTTTCTTTGATTTGTTATAATTATAGAATGCATCATTAGGCGGTTATGCAACATCCTGTGCTTACAGGTGCACAGCATGTAAAGCTTAGTTGTGTAACATATGAAGCAGATTAATTTTATAGCATTCTTGTCCGGGAGTATACGGCCCTCGTTTGCCCTCAGTGCATCAGGAAAAGCACAGATTTCACTTTAAAATAAAACCCACACGCACGAGAATGTGTTAGGTATTGCAATAAAAGAACGGGGAGGTCGGATGAGATTATTTTCAAGATTCTGTGGAAAAAACTGCAAGTGAGCACACACACAGACAGACTGTGAAATACAGATAGGCTTTAGCCTGAGGCAGCTGACACTTCTTCACAAATCCACACTCTTCTCTCTATAGACCGGAGTGTGTGCATGTGAAATGGATACGTGAGCTCCTTTGCGCCGGTCACTCATAATCTGTTATTTTCTATGGGTGTCCCATGTGCGTGTGTGCATGCAAGCATGTGTGTGTGTGTGTGTTTGTGCAACGCGACATTCCAGCAGCAGAAACCTGAGAAGGTGCGACTTACGAGACACTGGATTCGCCTCTTTCTGGGGACTGAGGGGTGCTGAAGTGTCAGAATTCCAATTTCCTCCAAACAGTCACTCCCAGTCACACACTCTGACCCTCTGCATCTCTCTCACACGGCCAGACACACTCATTCTTATCCCCCCCCAGAGCTTGCTTTTTCCTCCTCTGTCTTTCAGCAATAAACACTGTCTCTCATTTTCTCCCAGTTCCATTCAGAAGGTCCTACAAGGAGGAATCTTGCCTCACACCACTTGTACTGCATTGCCACCCCCTTCCTTCCTCAAACTAAACACTCACTCTTTCTCTTCACATTGAGCCTCTAGGAAAAGTAAATCAGGAGGAAAGGAAGAGAGGGAGAAAGAGAGGGAAGAGTTTTGAGAATCGCGGGCCCCTCCTACTTTCCGGAGATGCTCCAGCCCATCCCTAAATTGTGGGCCAATGAGGGTGGCTCATTCACAACTCATGCGCTCCTTCTACAATAGGTAAGGAGAGAGAGACAGAGAGAGCAAGAGATATATACAAGGAGTGAGGGAGTGAGAGGGAGAGAAGGAGAAAGAGAGACTGTTTGGGGAGAAAGACAGTGAGAAAGGAGAGGGCAGAGTGAGAGGGAAGAGGGGAGAGAAGTTACAACAAAGTTAACCCCTGGGATGAAGTGGTGACTGAGAGATATAGAGAGGAGAGATGAGGACATTGAGATTGTGACAGGGACAGACTCACAGTGTGGACAACCTGCACACGACAGAAAGGCAGTAAGGGGCTTTTGAACAGAGCCAGGATTATTTGGAGAAGCAAAGACAGAATCACTGGAGCCTCCTCACTTGATTAAAGCTGCCTCTTCAATCATCAGAGAGGACTTAAAGAGAGTGTGACCAGACAGAAAGCTCTACAGGTGTAGCTGCAGACAGGTGGACACTCAGACATGCTGCCTGTGCTTCTGCTTCTCTGCGTGGCTGGAGGAGTTTGGGGGTCCGCCCCCGGAGTGTGGGGGTACGGACGGATCCAGGAGAGACAGGGACCGGCAGCACCGCTGTGCCCCTCTCCGTGCCAGTGTGAAGAAGATGGGATCTTCGTCATGGTGGACTGCTCTGAGTTGGGACTATCGTCTGTGCCGAACAACCTCAGCCCTCTCACCACTTACCTGTGAGTACTACACCGTTACTGTTACAACAGCTGGGGACTTCCTTGGTGTGTTGCCTCGTCACATTTCACTTGAACCTTTCCACCTTCGGGCCTCTACCTTTGTCACGACTGTGTCCTTGACCTCCATCATCCTTTTCTCGTTTTTCCACTTTGTATATCATCCCTGTGTCATTCTCCTTGATCCTCAACCTTCCTCTCATTCATCATGACTTAAAGCCAGTTTGTTTTATGTGAGAAGTAAAAATGATGAGTCCAAACTATTCTCTTGATCATTCCTTTACAACTAACAAAGCTAGTGAAGCTGGGATTCCTCTTTTAAAAATAGAGCAGAACAGTCGCTTGAACGTGTGACCAGAAAACAGCAGCAGAACCCGCAGTGTACATAAAAACAGACAGGGCCAAGAGGGAGCATGTGTGTGTCTTAGAGAGAGTGTGTGTTTTGACCACTATGGCAAAATTACTGGACCACTTCTTTCAGTATCAGGTTTCTGAGCGCCAACTGGAGACCCAGCGTGAAAGTGTGTGTGTGTGTGTGTGTGTGTGTGTATGCCTTTGTGTATACAAGTGTGTTTGTGTGTGTGCAAGCTGCAAGCACATGACACAAGCATGTGTTTGTGTGTGAAAGAGGAAGTGTTTGAATGCAAATGTCTAAATGTGTGTGAGATTTAATGACCAGTTTTATATCACCAATCTCTATCTCACTGTTTGATACCCAAACCCAACATTTAAACGGATAGAAACTGTCGGCATGTGGCAAACTGCTCTATTTTCTTTTGTTTGATAACTCGACTAAATTGCCTCTTTGCAGGTCTGAACATTCTCTCAGTCCTTTCACTGAATTTTTAAATATGATTTGTGAGCTTGTGTTTGAAAGGTTGGCTCAAGAAGTGGCACGTACTGTAAATACAATTAGGAACATGATCATTAACGTTACTCATCAGCAGTTTTCACCACAATGAGTTGCAGGATTTGAGCCATAGAAACTGGATGAGAGTAGAAGTGACATTCATATTCAAATCAGTGTATGAGGAAGGGCAGAGCGGCGGCCATTTTTATGTGTACCTTTCCCACTGCAACCTTTGTAGCAGCCTTCCATATGAACTTCCGTATATTCTCACTGAGGTGAGGTTGTGCTGTAACAACCAAACAGCCAGTGAAATAGTACGTTTTCAAGTCTGATCCATTACTTTTAAAGTATTGCTGTAACTGTTTTTCCCCAGTTATGTTTCTGTTGCCATTAATTGCATGTTTGTTGAAACATGTAAACTGAAACTTAAGGTGCCTCAGAAGAACAAGTGAGAGCTGCTGCTCAGCGGACAGCTGAGAGGCAGGGTTTATTTTGACCAAACCAGAGTTAGTGATCGTTGGAAAAGTTGTCTAACTAACTAGATGACTAACTGAGATGGGTTTGATGAGTTTTATCTTGTATCTTGCAGTGTTTTTAGAGTTAACATGGCAGTTACGATGACATTAGTCTTAGGTGAAAGAGTGAAACATGGATTGGTGTATAGTTGTATTTTTCTGTTTAATAAGGGAAATAGGTGTAAAAATAGGCCAAAATGTAGTTCTCAAGTGAGTGAATGTGACACATTTTACACCCCCAATGATGTCTGTTGTCTTACAACTAAGAGAGGTCGCCATTTTCTCTTGCACTAGTCAAAAAACTATGGCTGCCCCCTGAGAATCGGAGGTTTGATTCATCAGTCAGAGACCCTGCAGTCAACTGAGATTTCTTCAAGTCGAACAGTCAGGATTTTTTTTGCTTGTTTTATTTTGTTTTGTCAGTCTGTGTGCAGTTGACTTCTGGTGATGTCTTGGTCCAAAGATTTAGCTGCTTAGAGAGCGCTCCTCACCTTCATGCTGCTATGTGATACAGGCAGCTGCAGACCCAGACCCAGGGTGAGTCTGAGTGAGACGGAGCTCACAGCAACCTAATATGATACAGTCTCTGGCTTTTGTTTGATATCTGGTGTTTGCAAAAGTTATTGTTGTTGCACATTTTTGATTCCTTGTTAGCATAATTAGCTTGGCTGCTACATTATGTAAATGTCACTCGCACATTGAACGACCTCGTTCAAACTATGGAAAAAAGGAACCAGTTGTCAAATATTCAAATTGAACAGCTGAATCTGATTTGACTGATGTAATTCAGAGTCAGATACAGCCCTACAAATAACCACTTCTACTCTTATTCTCTTTCTATGATTTAAGCTCACATCATCACCAGAAATTTTACTTATATTATGTAAGGACAGTAGATCAGAGCAGTCTCTTACACCACCCTGCTGTAGCTGAAAGCCAGATCTTTTCAGATTGCTTCACTGCGCAAGCCTCTAGAGACAGATTAAAGACACTTTGTGATAACTGATATTGAACTGATACAAGTCAAATCCAGGAAACAGGGTGTGATAGAGCAGTTGCTCACTAGGGGCTCTACAAGTATTACATGAGTGCAGGGACAGAATTTAGAGGGAGGGAGGAAAGATCAACAGCTTATGTAGCAAACGACTCTAAAAGAGACACATAAAAGACCACTTGAGTGATGTCCGACTCCTCAGATGTCATGGGAGCTCGCGACGGCCAGATTTCACCGAGCTTGTCTGAGAGTTAAAACACATGTAGAGTTTATGAAGGTGAAATACGGTCTCTAACTCCATCCAGGAATCACTCTACCTATGAGAACATCAGACGGTTGGCCCAACACTGAGGCATGTCAGATAACTAAGCCAGCACATTGCATGTACTCATACAAGGAGAGATGAATCGGAGATGGAGAGTGATGAACCTCTCAGTCTTCCTCTAAAAAAAAAAACAGTGATGACCTGAGACTCCCTTTGTGAAAGTCTACACTGCTCTTAACTTCTTCTCTCTACAGCCACACACACACACACACACCTACAAACACAGATACACACACACACACAACACACTCATTCCCTACAAACACAAGAGTAATTGCTCATTTCCCCTCGTTACCTAACAGTGGAACTGGACCAATTAGTGAGTTTGAGGGCTGATTTAGAATAAGATAAATAAACTCAGAGACCAACCGCACACGCCCACACACACAGTGACACACACACACACATATATGCATTACTGCAAAGGAGAGAGGAAGGGGGAATGTGAGACAGCAGGAGAGATGCCGCAACAAATTAAGATAGAAGATAAGAGAATCACAGATTTCTCTTTTGCTGCGCTGATAAAAATCATCAAACACAAACAAAACAACCTCCCCTTCCCTACCCTGCCCACATGCTCACGCACGCACACACACACACACACACACACACACACACACACACACACACACACACACACACACACACACACACACACACACACACACACACACACACACACACACACACACACACACACACACATTACCCAGAAGAAGCCAGCACAGCAGGCTACAGTTTCTCATTTCGTCCTGGAGTATAAAAGGTTACAACAGCGGAGAGTCGGTCCAATCCCCACCAGGATCTGTCGAACTGTCCAGCACGCCCCGCTGTGCTGAGGAGGCTGGATTAGCCTCCCAGCACATACTGTAGGCTGCCGAGGTCACAGGGATTTGCTTGGGAACAGTCCACATTACAAACCACATCCACACAACGCTGTGAAAGTATATGACATCATTCACCCGTGTCATCGGAGACCTCTTCAAAGTGAGCGCAACTGTTCATGCTATAGTGGCCGAGAGGGCAATCCAGGCTATGCGCGATTCACTCCATTTTCTAGAGTTTATTTGCACATTTGGACGACCCCGCTGCACATAGGCAGATGCATAACGGACTGCTAATCAACAAAAACAATAGTATTACGACACTGAGGCGAGCACAGGTTGACTCTGCAATGGAATTTAACTATTCGGAGTCAAAGGTGCTGCGAGCAACTGCAGAGCAGAATGGGTTGAGATTTATGACAATAATCGTTTCCCTGGGCAACACATGAAATGAGCTGTCATGTGAGATGCTTTGAAAGACCTTTCTCTTTGATATCAGATTAGAGAGGAAAGACAGTGCCCAAGGGTGTGTCTGTGCGCGTGTGTGTGCATGTGTGTTAATGTGTGTTGCATTTGAGAACACTGTGTACAGTATGTACATCGAAGATCAGTGATGTTGTATGTGTGGCTGCAAGCGAGGTAATGTGTCATAAGAGATGGCACAGTGACACGATAAGTAGCTCGTCTGTCACAAATATTAGCTGGGAGCAAATGAATCAGCTGACCCCTGATAGGTGACTTTATATATTCACACTAAGTTATGATATCAAAATAATTCATGTTTTCATGATCTGGCTGGTGAGGTATACTGCACATACACTGTTTCTAAGGTTGTCAGGTGCTGATGTTCACACCTCTCGCACTTCCTTCAGCGGTCATCAGTGTGTACATGTGTGTGTGAGAGAGAGGAAAAGAGTGTGTGGGTCTGAGGCTGCTCTGTGACTGGAGTTGAGCAGCGATTAGGTGATGCTTTGTGGTAGCGGTGAGTGCGGTGAACTTCTAACGGTGTTTTGGCCGAGGCCAGGAAACCACAGCTAGTGCATTACCAGACAGAGGAAAACCAAGGAGTGTGTGAGTGCACACCCGTGTGTGTGTGTGTGTGTGCATGTGCCTGTGAAGACCACCCAGACTGCTGAGGGAATTTTTTTTTCTAGCAAGTGGAGGTGAAGCAAGAGTGTAAGGAAAAATGGGGAGAGGGGAGATGAAGAAAAAGGGGTGAAAACTGACACGGAGGAAGGTGAAGATTAGAAAATTGGTGACAGAGAAGCGTGTATTGGCAGATTTTGCAGAGCCAGTGTTGGTTACGCACACACAGACACACACATACTGTACATACAGGGGACAACATCCTGCCCCTGTACGGTGGCCATGACTGTAACAGTCGTGTGCGTGTCATTTAGCCATTATGTTGATGGAATGATTCCTATCACGAGTGACCGGGGGTCACACTGTAAACATCATGTCTGAGAGCAAGAGAGAAACGCAAGGGACGGAGGGGGCGGAGAATTTGACAGAAAAAATGAACAAAAATAGGAGAATTGCAAAAAAAAAAAGAACTGTGTGTGTGTGTTTGTGTGTGTGTGCGTGTGTGTGTGCTGTCAGTGGAGGGTTCTCTATACAGCAGCTATCAGCTCCAGCATCAGTGTCCTGGCTCCAGACGTCTATGGTAGCCCCCCTGCCACAACTACATTGCCCTCCCTCTCCTCCTCTCTGTCTATCCTTGCTCCCCCCACCTATTCTCCTTTCCTCACCTGTTTCCTCTGGCCTCCTCCTTTAGACAGAACAAGAATCTGCACATTAAGTGCTTGAGTGTGTGCGCCTTCAAAGCAGGTGTTGAAGCTGGTCATGCAGCGCTAAGTGTGAATTTATGATCACTGATGTGCAAAAAAATCGAAATGAACGCATATAGCTCAGGGCAGCAGAGTGAGAGAAGTGAAGGGTGTGTACCCAAGCCAAATGGTAAATGTTTTCAAGGTGTGTGTGTATGTGTGTGTGGCTGGGGGAGGAGGTGCTTTGGCTATAAGCCAACTAACTAGCAGCTGTGATCAGAGCTGGGGAAGAGACTTACAGGCATAATACAGAAAACAGTGACATAGTTAATCTGTTGTGTTCAAAAGGGACAGTTCACACCAAAATCCAAATTACATATTTTTTCTCTACTTGTAATTCTATTTGTCAGTGTAGACTGTTGCAATGTTGGAGATATCAGCCGTGGGGATGTCTGCCTTCTCTCAAATATAATGGAACTAAATAGCACTCGATTTGTGGTGCTCAAAGTGCTGAAAAAATAAATTTGAAAAACCCAACAGCAATGTCTCCTTCCAGAAATCATGACCAGGTTACTCAAGATAATCCACAGACCTGATTGTAATCAGTTTCATGTCGGATCTATTATCTTTCTACCGAACTGCTTTGTGGGAAGGCAGACATCACCACGATGGATATCTTTGACACTCAGCAACTCACACCAAACCAATCTAGACTGATCGATATCACTACAGGTAAGAGGAAGATAAATATGTTTGGTTTTGGAGTGAACTGCCCCTTTAAAAAAAAATTCCTTAGGAGGAATTTTCTGCACAAAGCATTTCCTCTCTCCATCCCTTCACTTGCCTCTTCCTTCCTTCCTGCAAACTTAAAGTGCTTGCCTGAAAGTGTTGATTCCTCCGCTCTAGATTCCCTGGAGGCCCGGTGCTGAGCACCAGCAGAAAAAGCCACTGCGGCCTGCTACACAAGTGATATTTATGCCAGAAGGGTGTTGGAGAGAAGGGATAGGCAGCCAGCGCTGGATAGTGCAGTGGTTTGTGGTTTCCTGAGAGCAACCTGGGAGGCTTTTAAATGTCGCTCAGGGACAGACGGCAGGTAGGCAGGTAGAGGACAACAATGGAAACAATGACAATTCCCTCGGGAGCGGCAGGCGGAGAAGACACAGAGGCCATAGTGTGCTCCACCGCTCCATATCCTGTCCTTTAGAAAGAAGCAGAAAGCAATCACGACACAAGATCTTAAAGGGAACCAGGGTGGAGGAGGTGGAGATCAGGGAAGTAAAGTGCAGAATGAGTTTGGAGTGTATATGCACAAGAGCCTGCATGTGGACTGAACACAACCGTGGTCGGTATTTGTCGGGGTCAGACCTGTGCCAGCCGACTGAATATGTAAATCTGTATGTTTCGTGTGATAGCAGGGTGACGCAAGTATGACACGGGGGCTAGGAATGTGCTCCGTGTGACGTGTGGTCGAGGGGTGAAGGGCTGCTTCTGACTGAGAGGATTCAGAATGCTTGCATGGCCCAGATTCCTATTCAGCCCCTTTCCAACCCTGGGAATCCATGGGAATGTTTGTGTGTGTGAGTGTCCGAGCGTGCATGAATCTGTGCAAGTGCACCAGCCCTCTCTTTTCCACTACAGAGAAGGCATTGTCTAATCCCAGGCCAGGCCACGACAAATGTCCCTAACTGTTCTGGTGTGTGTACATGCATACACACATGTGCATCCATGACCTGCGACTTTGCGAGCTGTCATTTGTGTCAGTGTGTGTGAGTGCTAAGGCGTTCGAAAGTTTTTGGTTTCCTGCGTCAAGACGACGCAGCTTGCAGTTTGCTGCAGATCTTTTGCTATTGCTGCTTGACAATTTTTAGATCAGGCTCCTGCAAAGTCTTAGAGAAACCAAACCAATGGAAGTTATTATTACTCACTCCATGTTTCTTTGGTTTTCTTGCAAGAAAAGGTGAACAAATAATCCAAAAATGGAGAAAAGTATTGATGAATTGAAGTAAAGGGATTGCCTGGGTCCAGGGTCTGGCATTGTGACATGAAACAATGATTTCTTAGTTGACCAATGAGTGCAGCGAGGGACTCGATAAGCTAATCAGCGCAAGGGTTGGGATGCCATTTTCAAGCTGCTGATAAGCGTTGCGCCAGAACCAATGAGGAGTAATAACAACAATACCGATGTAATAGTAATACCGATGAAACTGTTCCGTACCGTCCCCATTATTGGTCACCCCTTCGGTTGGGGTACCTAGCACACAGATCTGATGCTGAACGGTGGAGCTGAGAAGCTGCAGTCCGTTGATTGATCAACAGCGGATGGTCACATTGCTCAGGGCTGAGTTGTACTGTTTGCAGTGGAAATGCTAGGGTCTAGGCACCATGTCTGTATTACTTTTGGTTCCAAAGGTACCATACCAAAAGTGTTTGGGGGAAACGGGACTAATGACATTGGATTCAGGTTAATAATAATAATACGGTTAATAATCCCTCCTCCACTGACAGCGATTACAGTGGAGGCAATTTCAGACTGAAGATGGAAACAGAGTTAAAAATTCTTAAATTTTTAATTAGTAACATTTACAGTTACATTTAAGCTCCACGCTAAATACGTATACGGAGGCAGGCGGAGCCTTCTGTCTGTACTCTGTGTTCATTTTGTCTGTATTTGTGCATGTTTTCTGAAAGCTTTCGGATACTGACGAAATGGTATCAGTGCCACCGGAGATTGTGGAGGCAGTGTAGCATAAGATAAGATAGACTGTAAGAGATGACGAATAAATTTAAGTAATGATGGAACAGAAAGGATCAGTAATATAGTGAAAAGAGTTCTCTGTCCACATGTCGGGATGTCATCAATGGCACAGACCACCGCACCAAAACATTCGCGGTCATAGACAGTGGAGAGCAAATGACAAAAATCATGAGCTCTAGCCAAAAAAGAGAATGTTTACACGAGTGTGTAGGACGTAGCTCTCCAAGTTCCCCTGTACCTCAACATGGGTCTGTCTGTCTCCGTCTGCCTATCTGTGTGATCGCTGGCCAGGCCTGCCGAGTAAAGTGGCTCATGTGGGGCTGGCAGTGTGCAGGTGATGACTAGTAAGAGCTAATGATACTTAATGCCCTTTCCAACAATGTACACACTCGTACACACACGCACGTACCCACAAGACCCCCGTGTTCACATTACACACAACCAAAGACGTTACACAAGCATGGATGTATGCACACACGCTCACATTCACATACTGACTTAATGATGGTTAATGCCCCATCCAATCCCCCTGCGCAGCATCAAAGCATCCTACAGAGCAGTGCTGATACAGCGATGCTAGCAGGGATTAGGTCGGGAGAATGGACCACTGGGATGGGAGTTAGCTAAAGGGAACAAAGAAGCAATCACAGACACACTTAAATGTCGCACACATGTGCACACACCTCAGGGCACACACACATACATAGAGCGTAGCCAAATGGGGCTTCTGCACAGGAATGTCCAGCAAAGTGAAAGAGGGGATGTAGAAAACAGAAGGTGGAGAGATGAATGAAGTAAGGAAAGATGACTCCTCAGGACTCTTAATTTAGTTAGGTAGACTGATCTGAGTGCAGAAACAGAGGTCGGGTCACTGTGATGGTATAATGCAATCGTATAATTCTTGCTAAGACTGGACTTCACAGGTGTATTTTCCATCTGCCGTAGAGGGAGGCTGGAGGGAATTCTGCCACTGCAGAGCCTCTGCAACTGCAGCCAGACTCACTCACGTCTCTATTACATGTCTGAGAAGGAGCAAAAGAGGAAATCTGGACTTTTTACATGCATGGCAAGAGGCCAAACTAAATCTCTTTAAACCAACAGCAGCCACATGTCCTCATTGGTATGGGGTAAGATTTCATCAAGTGCTGATCTAAGTTCAGGTCTTGATGCTATCCGTGGGTACTGTTAAATATATGGAGCAGATGAGCTGATCATAGATATGTGAGCACAGCGGTAAAAAGAGGGGTGAGCCAGGAGTGGATTTGAGCAGTCTTCTAACTAGATCCAGTGTCCTCCTGTTTCTGCCATTCAACCAAATGAAGTCATAATAGAGCCTGACACTAATACTCATCGGGTTTCATTTACTGTTGTAGCCACTGCTGAGAATCTGCCTTGAATCAGCATGCAGGAAAGGACACCTCTGTAAGAGATACCTTTTCAGGATGTGTGGAAAAGTGGTGAAATTTGTAACCCCTTTCCACACATCTTTGCCATTACTTCAACAGATTTCAGTGGCAAGCGGTTGTCCCGTGCTCATGAAACATTTCCCTCATGTGGCATTAACTGTTCGCTTCGATTGAGAAGGAAACAAAATAGGCTGTGCGGCACATGTCATGTAACAAACATATATGAAAGCCAGACAAAATATACATGCCAAAACAACAGATTTGTGGACTAGGGCAGGGCTATGAATGCCTCTCTGCCTTCCAAAGCTATGTCCTACCCACAACAGCTGCCTGTCAGTCCTGTCCACATGTTGGAGGCAGTTGTATGTTGTGTAGTGCCGACTGTTCCAACACTTCCTGTTCCATTACTGAAGTGCTTGACCTTTCACCTCCCCCCCTTCTCCGTCTCATGACAGGGTGTGTGTGGGAGGACAAGGAGCGGACATAAAGTGTGTACGTGCACGTGTGTATGTGCGTGTGCGGTATACCAGGGTATGAATAAGTCCCAGAGGGCATGAATATGTTTCCCATGACATGGCCTCAGACTAAACAGCCGCTCTCTCCACCCAGACATCCGCCTGTCATTCTCCCCTAAACCGCAGCGAGCGGAAAAGAGCACAAAACATGGGAACACAAAAACACAGACGAGCATCTCCCTTTTCTGTCTCGTTATCTCCTCTTTTCTCCTCCGCCCTCCCTCCCTGTTTCTCTGCTCTTTTGTAGCCGGGTCCTCCCCGTGGCCCTCCTTGTCCAGGTGAAAGACTTCTCCTCGCCCTCTCCCTCGCTCTTTGTGCCCCGTGAATGAGGGAAAGAGAGAATAAGAGAGGGAAAGATAAAGAGAGAGTGCCTTCGGACACAAAGGGCAGTGTACCCCTCCCAGGAAGTCTGGGAGAGAGGGAGAAAAAAAAAAGCACATCTTTAGAGGAAGGAGGAGGGGAGGACAGCATTGTACCCTCCTTCCTGACTCTTTGTGTGTGTGTGTGTGTGCATGTGTGTGTGCAAGCTCATGTGTGACCACGAGAGAAACTGAATGCCAAAGCAGTCAGTCTATTCAGACAGAAAAAAAGCTAACACACTTAGACCTCACCCTCACACACAGTACGCACACACATTCTCCTCTCTCTCACACACACACACATACACACTAATGCATACAACCATTTAGGCCCTCTTTAAGGCGGCGCCCGAGCATTGACTACCAGTTGCATTGTGTGGAATAAAAGATCCTCTTTCATCGTGGCCTTAACTGTTTCAAAGCACTAAGCGGAGAGGATCAGACTGGCTGAATCCGACTGAAGACATTACTGTCATAGTTACTGTAAAAGACAGCCAAGGTGTGGCTCAAGCACAGCTAATGCAGAACTCCTGCCCTCTGGGCACGGCTCCGGTTGTTGATTTTTACTAAAGATCTATTACTCTAATGTTCCTCACAGATAAGCCGCCTTCAAAGGTGTAGGGCTTACCGCCATTATTGGCTGTTTGTTTGGTAAGAGTCTCCACCTGAGTGAGTGAGAAAGGGATTGGCAGGGAGGCAAGAAGAAAGAGAGCTGAGGAGGAAGTGAGAGGGAAGACCTCAGGGTACGGCTGTTGTGAAGTGATTTTGTGTGTGTAAGAGAGAGAGAGAGAGAGAGAGAGAGAGTCATGAAAAAACATCCCTCTCAAGGGCAACAATGTAAGCCTGGTTGTTTACATGCTTGTGCTGCATTGTTATGTGCCGTACCTGCATGCAATTTTATGCTTGAGCGACATGCCAGAAACTTTTTCCATGGAAGTTTTTTTTAAAACTTTGAGACAATGGAATTCTCCAAAGTGAAATGTATCGAGTCATCTTTCCTCAGCCTGCTCCCGCACTGCTTTGTCTGACTGACACATTTCACCATTGATGATAAAAACAGACACCTGACTGCTGATCACATCTGCCCCACTCTGTGGGTATATTCACTCACCAGGGTGGTCCGTCATCCACCCCACAAAAGCCGCCCGGAGCCTGGAGTGTGTACAAGTGCCTGTGTATTTAGCGTGGGTGTGTGTGTGTGTACGTCTCTGAACACAAACAGCGGTGTTTTTTTCATATGATGTGGCCAGTTGTTTTGAGCTAAATCAACCAACTCTTGTCAGAAACGCTTCCAGTTTGCAATTGGCTACGACAGAGCTAGGGGCACATTCACACCCACACGCACACGCTGCCTTTGATCACACAGCCGATAACATACTTCAGTAGTTCTGTTGACGGCGGAGAGGAAATATGATGAATCGCATTATTGTAACTACCGGACTGTGTAACCCCATGCTCCAGTTGAAATTTGAAGCAGAGATGGGGAGAGAAAGAGTGAGTGTGAGCGATAGAGTGGCATAAGAGAGAGAGGGCCAAGGCTGATGAATGGAAATGTACCTCTGTTTCTTCATGCTTCCATTCCCCCCTTAAGACAAGCTCCCTGCCTTGGTTACTCTATCAATCACAGCATAAAGCAGTCAAATATCCAGTGCTTTACCTTTCTTCCCATGCCAAACCTTCCTCTCTTACATTCACATGCACACAAGCGTACACACACTTTGGAGGGGAAAGAACAAACGATCTATCAGAGCACATTGTGTATCGGCAAATCACGGAACGACGGGGGGAATAGGAATGGAAAAATGTCCATATCTTCTAACTCCTCCAATTTCTGCAAAACAGGCTGCAATTTTCGCAGACGCTACTGTGCTTAAACACACAAAATTGCATGCACACACATGAAAATGTAATTCCTCCCCAGGGAAGCAGAAGGAGATCACTGGGGGCTTTGTCAGTCATTCTGCAGGTTCAGAGCGGAGGGGGGATAAAAAGAACAGTTAAGAGGCACATTTGGGAGTGTGTTTGTTGAGGGATGAGCATGGGTCTCCATGTCTGCATCCTCTGCTCCTAATACTGCCGAGGAGTCTTTAGTTCGTCATTCAGCGGCAGACGGAGATCTGAGGGCATGAGATGGCTTGTGTGCCTCTGGCGGTTGAGAGATGTGTTGTCCTGCGAGTAATATCAGGCTGACTTCTTGACGCCGCGATGGCCAAGATAGGGCAGGACGGTTCCCTGCTGAATACTCGCATGAAAAATAAAGAAAAGAAACCACATGAACTTTCAGTCTGTCCCTCACACACACACACACACAAACAGACCCAAATGGCAATCTGTTTCCATGCCCCGGCAGCGTTCATGTATGATGTGGTAAAAAGCGCGACCAGGGACTGTGCCCACCACATCTGCAGGCTCCCTGGAAAACAATAGGGGTGTGAAAATGAGCGACAGACATCTTACCACACACACCGCAGTCACCTATAAATGGAAAAAATATTGTAGTGCACACACAGACACAGATACTGACATTTGCACTCTGTCTCCCTCTCTCTCTCTCTCTCTCTCTCTCACACACACACACACACACACACACACACACACATTAGAGGTGTCCATAAAACGGGGACACAGAAACCCCAATTCTAATTGTGAAACTCCCATGCGCTGCGGAGCCTGCGAAATCTTTAAGCGCTCTCTTTCTCATTTCTTTTGCGGCCGTTTATTTGCGCTGAAAATATCTGCACGTCACAGCGCCAGCCGACACAATGCACATGTGGTAGTCATCAATCATAATTATCATGGTTTAAAAAAGCCACAGCTGTTATTTGATTTTAAAAACAAGCCATAGCGCAGCGCCTTCCAACGATACGTCAAGTTGTCAGCGGAGGCCTTGGCCTGCACAGCAGAAATGTCTCTCTCTCTCTCCGGCTTCCCAATGAGCTCGTTGGAGAGCACAGCGGAGCTGAGCTGCATTCAACCTTTCCCCATGACTCACCACTGTGTGTCTTTATTTTTAAACATTTTCTCTCTCCATTGCTGCATGTTTATTCTGTCTGAGTGAGGCCGCTGTTATGGACTTCACACAACGTTTGTTTATGGCTTCTTTAATCAGGACCAGATAATGGAGAGTTGTCTCCATTCGTGGGCGCATCCCCAGAAGCTGGGTGAGGTGTGTGTGTTTATGTGTGTGCCTGCGTGTGTGAGTGCCTGTGTGTGTGTGTGTTGCTATGCTTTAATGATCTCCTCAGAATGTTCCAATAAATATTTTTCTCAGAAGAATATTAGTACACAGACAATGAATAGGATTAAGGTGTGTATGTGTATTGTTCACGAGGCCCCGTGAGGTGATCGTGTGCTTATATGTGATGTCACCCAGTCTTGATTATGTCAATTGGTTTGCCGTTACTGCTGGCTGTGTCATCTCCATGGCAACTTTGTTATCACTTATATTTACCTCTGACTTTAATCAAGCAGTAGTGCATTACACTTGTTGCATTCATTCCCCAAATTACCGCCTGGAGCCTGAGCAGATTGTGCCAAAAATGGGACAAACAAGAAGTTTATAATTCACATGACATCACCAAAGTACTTTAGTTGGTAGGCCAGCAACAGCACTGGGGAATAAGTAATAAATTACTCATTATTTGTTCGCTTGCTTACATTTACTGAATTGTTCTACTCGGGGCTTATTAGGAAAAGTAATTACTTGCGCTGTATTACATTTCAAGGAGCTGATGTGAACTTAAAACATTTTAAATGTGTCATTCATTTGTAACTGTGATTTTCAATATAAACTGTTAAAAGCTGAAAAGCTTTTATGGCAAAATAATGATGCTATAATATTTAAAGATGTCTAGTTTAATTCTTATTTTAAGCAAATATGGCTACATACAGTGTTTCACACCAAACTGCACTGCGCGTATCACCAACTCTTATCTTACCAATATATTTATAATACATGGACGATCAACTGGGATCCCCATGAATAAACAACAACCATAGCAAAATGTTGACTTATTCTTCTCCAAACATTATTAATTGTGTAATTAATGTTATTTGAAAAAAACCTGACAATCAATATTAAGGGTTGTTACAGTTGAACATCATCTTATTTAAGGAAGAGCAGTATTGACAGTTGTCAGTGTCTTTCTCCTTTAAAATGACTGACGGAGTGCCCTACTCCCCACAAATGTGCACAGTACTTATATAATTAATATAATTAGGACCTATGGAAAACATGAACTCAATAAATAGTTCCATCTCTTAAAACTGCATTGGCAGAATTAGGTGTTTTTGACCTGGTCCCCCCAGGGCTCCAGTGCATTGGTACTTTTGAAAAGCACTAATTAAAACAGAAACAGAAAACAATGACATGAAATAATTAAAATATGACAACCTCATGAAGAATTGGATTGACAGAATTAAGCACCTGTGAAATAAGACAAAAAGTGAATCTCTGGAGTCTCCGTGTAACTCAGTCGGTAGGATGAGGGATTGTTTTAAAGCCCTGTACCTCTTAAAATATTTGCAAAGCCTTCTCTGAATGTTTGGACACCTGCATCATTTACTCTGGCTCGCGGCCTTCTTCTTCTTCTCCTCTTTTATTGGCCCATTGCTACCTTTTATGGTGCATTACCACATCCAGCTGCCAGCACGCATAACCACTCTCAGCAGCATAAATGAGTCTAATATCACCCCTGTGTTTGTGGTGGCCTAGCAGAACACAAGCTGCAGATGATCCAGGGAGAGGCTCGTCAAAACATTCAAAGACTTTAATATCAGTAATAGGGGTGTCGTGATAAATCGATCTGGATTATATCAATTCAATTATCAACAATCCAACATCATCGATGCAAAATGAAAACATACACATACTGTCATTTTTAAGATACGCCCTATTCAAACAGTGTTAGCGGCTTAGCGTCAGGCAGACAGCGGAAAGCAGACAAGGAAAAGACAGTGAGGGTATTTTTGTGATATCATCTTGTATGTTCGCAGGCCCCTGAAGTGAATCAAATCGAAATCATATCACGGCAGACTTTGTGACATCAGCATATATCGTATTGTTGTCCAAAAAATGGGTATAATATCGTAATGAAACTTGTGATTACACCCTACGTTGTTCTGTGACAGACTGAAGCAAGTAGAGAATCAACCCTTTTTCCCCTCTACACTGAACCAAAGTATCCACCCTGCCTACGTGTCCCCGAGTAACACCTTGAACCCCTCTCTCTGCAGTCAGACCTCCCGGGAGGGGGCATGTGTAACAGGAAATTCCCATGCAGGGATACTAACATGCCAATATTATGCTTTCATAAGGAAAATATTCAATGTCAGCAGAGGCTGTGAAAAGGCTACATATCCTAATTATCTGATCTGCAAAACCTCAAAGCAAAAGGACACAGTTAACGCTGCAAGCTCATCACATGGTGAGAACACACCTCCTCACCCAAAGTGACAGTGGGACTCCACATCCTGACCGCCGCCTGATGTGAAATGTTATCCTTGACAGGATACCAGACTGCTGGTGTACTGAACTGTCTTGTCACAACTGCTAAAATATGACAGGCTGCTCAAATCCCCACACTGTTGAACCAGAATATTGCCATGCAGTGTTTTTTCCACATCGCCCCCGAAGCTGAATATAGATCACGCCTGCGGATAGATCCATCCAGCCCCCCGTCAGCTTGGCTGACTTGACAAACAAACAGCCAGTGTGTCAAAACTCCCAACTGCAAAGGGCTTCTGAGAGCACAGTTTACACTTGCTAGCCCGGTGGTCTGGCTTTATGAGCAATGGTTAGTGTCATACACACACATAGACACACACGCACATGCAAGCCTCGCTCTTGAAGACTCATGCGAGACCCCAAGGGCTGTGAAAGCAAAGAAGGGGTGACGTAGCACCTTCTTGCTTTCATTGTATTTATCAAAGTGATGACCTTACATGACTGGGGCCACAGGGTTATGTATGTTTTCTACCAGAGGCTGACACAAAAGTTGTCCTCATACTATCCCAAGTGTTAAAAAAGTAGGTTACGTGTGTGTGTGTGAGCATGCATGTATTTGAGCATCCTGCGCCTCTCCCTCTTTGACCGCAACGCAGCTGCGTCAACACTCACCCTCCAGCACACCCTCTCACGTCAGACTGTGTGTCAGAGAGGCAGAGAAATGGAGTGTGTCTATGTTACAGCCATGAACAAAGAGGGAAGGAGGTGGTCTCCTGAGAAACCTGAGGAGGAAAAAAGAAGAAGAGGAGAGAGAGAGATAGATACGGAGGGAGACTGAGGGGTCAGATCTGAGAGAAGGTAGAGTGAGACATCTGGAAAAGAGAAAGAGTCACTGGGACGAGGAGGAAATTACAGCTGCCCAACAATGATTCATTGGGGAAAATTTCTCTTCTACATCTCCCTCTCCTCCCTCTTGTCCTCCAACCTCTCTACCTAACCCTCTAACCTCTCTCTGCGCACTACTCCCCACTCCCAATGACTGATCGTCATGTGAAAACCACGTACATGTCCCGAGAACCTTGAACAGAACATTGATAAGGTATACATTGATTGATACTTTGATCCTGATGCTCCCCCCTTTTTCTCTCTCTAGGGATCTGAGCATGAACAACATCAGTGAGATCCAGCCCAGAGCCTTCCACCGACTGCACCTGTTATCAGAACTGTGAGTACAAAATCATTCAACTCACGTTCAATTAAGAAAACTCCATCATCATTACGGCTCGCACAAGAAGCAGTCATTCCCTGAGCCGCTGAGATGCACAGACCTCAGTGATGGGGATTGATGACTCTGGCCTGCCTCTGATCTCTCCTACCAAGAAACTGCCTGCAGCGATACACGAGTAGATCCCGAGATGGCGGCACAAAAGAGGAAGGCAGAGGGAACCCGATATCCACTCAGAGAGTGAATATATGGTCCTTAAAGTGTTTGGAGAGCAGGTTCTGTGCTGAGCATCCAAGCCGCTTGCTTTCTTGCCCCCCCTTGACTTTGTTTCAGCTGGATAGCTCAGTAGGATCAGTACACACGTAGACACAAGCCTGTGCCAAGACAAACAGCACATTATAGGAGAACGTCGGGACAGGTTTAGGGAAAATGAAACAAGCTAAGATTTATATTTTTCTTGTTATATGACATTAACTATAGGTACAGTTGGGTATCATTAGCAACGCTTCGATATAGTACACTAAATAAGTTAAATGCTGAAAAAGATTCTTTATACTTTTCTTGGCTGGTGACAAGATTAAACAATATGTTAAAATAAAAATAAAAAACAAGGCTAAGAATTTGCCTCTGTGCCACATTCCTCAGCATTTAAACTCTGTGCTACAGCCACAATTTGGTCAGTAATTCACAAAGTAGAAGGTATTGGTTTCACTCTCATAGGGCTGATGAAAGCGCACACGCCATAGAAAAAGTTCAACATTTTTTTTCAGTCGACCTGGCCGATATCTGATTTGACCACTCAGCAGAACTCGGCTAAGTCTCGGTTTTACAAAAGCTGCACACAGATATGCCCTAAGGGTGTGAATGTGTGTGTGTATGTCAGCCTTCACCTGATTCTTTTACTTCTGGAGCCCGCAGTGTGTGTGTGTGTGTGTGTGTGTGTTAGTATGTGCGCGCATGGGGTGTTTGAACAGTCCGCTGTTTTCTTTGCTAATTCTTGCAGCTGCAGCCTGTGAAGCATAGGCTAATGATGATGAAAGTAAAAGGTTAGCTGGATGACCATTCAGTTGACTTTGAGCTGCAGTCAAAGTGAATCTGAAGAGCAGAAACAAGGCCAAGCAATGAAGTTTTGTGACACCTTGAAGCCGGAGAATTAAATTCAAGGCTTTGATTTATTGTCCTATATCGAATGGCTGATCTGAACTTTTTGCTATTGTAAAAACAGTAAAGGTCAGATATTGCTGATGGCGTAATAATTAGAACCACACAGCGCAGAGTGATGCCGAACATCGATGCTGACATTTGCCTGCGTTGGGGAAAAAGGGGGTGGGGGTCTTGGATGCGGCTCCATCTGCAGTGTTTGTCCAGAGACAATCCTCCCAGTGTTTTACAGCCCCGTTGATCTTGCTTCCTCTGTATCGCTCTCATGTTCTGACACTTTATGGAGACGTTCTGTTGCTTTGTAACTCTTCCAAGGAGGATGTTCCTGCCCTAAAGCCAATTTTTATAGCCCTGCTGACCATTTCTGGAAACATGCTGAGACGATGATGATGTTCCAAGGCAGGAAGAAGCACTTTCCTGACATACACTCCTGTCGAGGAGGTTTAGCGAGATGAAGCATAGCAGGTTATGGTAAACACATTATAATTACGACAAGTTATGGCGCTTGGAAAAACAAATCGTGGCTCTAAACACAAACACGGTCGGTTTGAGAGTGAGAGCGTTTGATGTGGGTCCATAGCACTTGTTGGTAGCACAGGGAGAGGCAAGGGCCAGGCATGTTGTGACTGGTAGAGTGATAAATTGTTTGATGTTGGGCTCAACCTCCCTGTCTGCCCTCACTGACTCTATCTCCCTCCTCTCAGATTCATTTCTACAGCCCCCAATCTCCATTTTACTGCAGGCTATTGCAAGCTGTAGTCACTGCCTTTGATAGATTTTCTACTTTTTCCCTTTTTGGCCCTCTCCACATTCTTACAAACCAAAACAAATCAGCTTATGGCAATGAGTCCAGCTTTCATCCTGTTTTACACTATGGGGAGGAGAGGGAATAAAATCTTATGAGCCACAAACAGACTGTCCTTCTGAAGCACCGCTCATAAACTGTATCATGCTGCCTCTTATCTCCTCGCTCAGCTCTCACCTCTATAGTATCAAAGTGTGTACAGCTAATCCCTTTGAACCTCAAATGAGGTGATTAAATTAATTCACGAGGTAGGAAGGTAGCAAACCTGCCTTTGATTCATTGCGGCATTGATATTGATAATAAGAGTAATCACCCCTCCCTCCAGCCGTTTCTCTACCTGTAACACCTTATTTCTAAAACCTGTTCTATTGATCTCAGATCCCTCTCATTAAACCTTCATTTAGTGCTTTGATCAGTGAATCTGCTCTTAATTCAAACTCTCAAACCTGCACGCAACTGTCAGTCAGACGGAGCATGAAGAGAGGCGACTGAGAGGCAGACTGCATGTCTATGGATTAATGAGAGGGCAGCAATGCCCGCAGACTGCAAGACTGGTTACTCATCTACCTGACATATCAAAGACATCCCCTCTCTCCAAATGTTCCGCTTTAATATCAAAGATGTACTATCTACTTCTGATCTAATTACAACTTCGAACTAGCAGAGGTTGGTTTTGTGGGAACTGTCACCCGAAAAGCCCTTCCTGAAAACCACTTTCGAAGGCGACCGAGCTCTCCACCTATCATCAGTATCAAAGTCCGTGCGGTTCGTACCTCCGGAGATCCGATTTCACTCTGCCTTTTTCTTTTGACTTCCGTCATAATCAGCCGTTTGGGTCGAGTCACTCGTGCTCATCTTATCATTATCTGTAGCCATCACTCAATGCAGAGGTGAAATCAGCCCACTCAAAGTGACCTGACAGGAAAAACAAACTCACTGGATTTTTTAAAAACCCTCTATTAGTCTTCCCTTTGCCTCTTTTGACCCACACTATTACCAAACTGGTCCTCCAACTCATACGACCACATGCTCATTTGTTCCCACCCTATAACATGACCCACAGGAGTGTTTGCCACATTAGTGCCCCTTCCGGCTAGTTTAGGTTTAGGAAAAAATCATGGTTGAGCATTGTTACATTATGCACTTTACATAATGTTACGTACTTAACATAACGTAATGATATCGCGTAACATAAAATAACTCAGTGTTGACTTTTGGTTGTCACATACATCACCTAACTTTCTCCTTTGCTCCCGTCATAATTACCACAGCTACTAGAAGTCGCTGCCTACACCAAACAGAGATATGGGTCGTAATAAGCTGCTTGTACAAACAACCTATGCTGTCATTTTTTGCGCAAGGACAGTCTAATATCACCAGCTTAAATAGACAGCTAACCCCAAAATCAGAAATACATTCCTCCTCTAACCTGTAGTGCTACTTATCAAATCTAGACAGTTTTGGTGTGACTTGCCCAGAGCTGGAAACATCAGCCCCAGGGATATCTCCAACATAATGGAACTAGACAGCACTAAGATTGTGGCGCTAAAAGCACACACACACACACACACACACAAAAGAACGAATCTTTCCAATCTTTCTCTCTCAAAATCATGACCCAGTAGCTCGAGATAATCCACAAATCTTTTTGTGAGGAGTTTCATGTGGGAACCATTTTCTTTCTACCAAACTATATCTACCAACCATATCACCATGCATAAGGAAGCCTGCATCTACTGCTAGCTGACCTAGCACCACATAGCTAGCTACAGCTCAGCCAAGAAGGACACCACAAATGTTCACATCTCACACTGTCAAAAACCTCTATAGTTTGCAGATGTAGTCTTTTGAAAGAAAGTAGTTCCTTTATGAAATGGCTCACAACAAGGTCTGTGGATTATCTTGAGTAACAGGGTCAGGATTCAGGTCAGGATTTTTTTATTTATTTTTTATTTATTATATTCGAGAGGGGTAGACATCTCTACCACCGACATCTCCTACACTTGGAAACACACCAAAACAATGTATATTGATAAACAGAATTACAATTAAGAGGAAAAATATCTATTATTAATTTTGAGTGGACTGTCCTATTAAGTGAAAGTGCGTGGAATATGGTGCTAACTCCTGTGATCAGCTCAAGACTGAGACTCTGGAACATCCACCCAGCCCTGTGACAGTGCTCTCAGGTGCTCTGCCACTATCACAAAAATGAAACCAAGATGCAGTAGGAGAGAAATGGTGAGTGGAGGCCAGTGCTGCCCTACTTGTCCTCTTCTTGGTGATAAGATTGTCTGCTGATAGGCCAGGAGTGTAATGCAGGTGAGGGTTAAGGGTTTACAGTTTTGGCTGTCTTGATACTCCAGGTGCACCACACAGCTGGGACTATCTGGGTCAATTAAAACTTTTCCTTTTAGCGTTGCCAACACTGGTTTTTATCTGCTTGTCTCCTTCTCTCCCACAAACACGTACCCACACACACCCTCTCACACTGTTTTCCACATGTCTATATTTTACTCCAGTAATTTCAGAGGTTAACGCCAGGTTAAGTGGTTGACCCTGAGGCTGGACCTCTGAACAGAAGGAGGGATAACATTTCTATTGATGGACTGGGGTGACAAAAGGTCATACATGCGTATGTACTTAAAAACACGCCCACACACACACCGCCCTCTCCTTGATAAGACCTGTTTATCCTCACCTTCTTCTTTCATCATCGACTCCTATCAACCATCCATGCTGCCACTATATGTCCTATCACTAACTGAGATAGCGTCCCGAAATATGATGCTGTCTTTGCTGTCTAGGTCTTTAATTCTGTCTTTTTGTTTATTGTTGTGAGGCAATAGGACATGGTGATACATAGGATAATCAGCAGTTGGTATGCTTCAGTGACGCCCTCGCTGATCAGCTCTGATAGCAGGGTGGTCTCACCTTTGCTACCAGCACCCCTCCCACTTCTCTCCCATACGTTTTGAACTACACACTGGCCTCTGTTATTTTATCTATGAATCACGTCAATAGGGCTGAATTATGCTGAGGTGGAATTTTTTATCAACGCAGTCCAGGGGCCAAGAAAAATTCTAACCATCCCCAAATCAAATTAAAAGAAAAAACGGTCGGAGCCACGTTTTGACAAGAGCAAGGCGCCTTTCATTAGAATGAGATTGATGTGGAACGACTAGGAGGCTAAGTGCGGAACATTCACTCATACGTACGATCATTTACACACACGTACACACATAAATACACACACTGATATCATGGAAACAGTTGGTCAGTGGCAACTGACGGTGTTCTGTTGATGTCTATCAAGAATGTCTGAACATTTCTTTCCTTTTTCAATATCCATCTTCACTTTCGACATAATTATCCATTTGACAAATGAAGTCGGCAAAAAAGCATGATTCCACTCTGATGCTGTTTTGGCTCCAATGGTGCAGCTAATAGAGAAAGGCTGGTTGGCAGTAGGACATGCACATCATACCATGGCCTTAACTACAATGTTTGTTTTCTAAAACTCTAAATTACTGCGCCTCCTCGTCCCCCCACTGAAAAGACATTTATTTTTCTTTGGTGCTACCTATATCTTTTTTCCGTCCAACGCGCCTGTAACTAATCACTGCATTTGAACAGGAACCAAAACAAGGCACTTAGGGGTCTTTGCAGAAATAGGCTTAGATCTATTTTACTGGTGTCAGGACCTCAGCGAGGCCTATTGAAACAGTTACCTCTGGAAAAGTAGCTATTGAAATGGTCCCCGGTGACCAGCTCGTGCAATAGCGGAAACTGAAATGGTATTGAAGTAGCAGACCTATCGTCCTCTGCGGGACAACAAATGAGCAGTATACAGAGTTAAAATCAGATCTGAGAGCAAATTGAACTCCTTTATTTTTGAATAAGAATGAAAATTAGAATTTGTGGGGTCAAAGAGCTGCAGTTACTGACTCATTGCCATCTGCGCCTTCTATGTCTGTGAAATCTATATTGAGACTCCATGTGACACAGTCAAAGTCTGTTTGAATGAGTTTTGACTGTGGTTTGAGAGGCATGACTAAATGGCACCACAATAGCTTGGATAACAATCAGTCCATTTTGCATTCTAGTTCGCTGATGTGGGTGTGCGTCTACGTGTATGTGCATGCATGCGTGCGTGTGTGTGTGTGTGTGTGTGTGCTTGTGTTGATAAATACGAGCTCTACATGAGTTCTAAACTGGGCTGAGTGTGAGATTTGGCAGGCGCGGGTGGGGTTGTGTGGTTTGCCACTGCACAGTAATAAGACTGAGACATGTTGACATGAGTATCAGATGTCAGATGGAGTTTGCTGCGAGCTCTCGTCCATTACCATCTGGATGATAGTGGCTTGGAAAGGCAGGCAGAGTGCTACATCAATATTTCAATATCCCGGCACTGATGGAACAACTCAGCCAGAGGCAGGCTGCTTAGCATAAACTCAAATGTCAGGCAAATGTCACCTGTGGAGCAACGGTGTGAGCAGGAGGATGCCAATGAGTAACTTTTAACGTGTGTGTGTGCGTGTGTGTGTGTGTTTAATAAAAGTGGGTGGTCTCGAGCTGTGAAGACCAAATCTGTGTTTAAAGTGTGCTTCCAGCTCGTGACCTTGAGAGTTACTCTGTTGGACTGAATGTTATTTATTTGGACATCTTATACACACTCACAAATGACCATTAGGTGCTGTGTTTGATAAACAAACTGATTGGATTGCTTGTGTGAATGTGTGTGGTTTCTCTCCCTCGCTGTCCTCAAGGCCCCTCAGAATGGGCCCAATTTACCTCAAGGACATGGAAAATAGCGCACGCATTCGCACTGCACACACACAAGCTCGCATATATGGTATACACCTTACTATATACACACGTACATAAACACACCCACATGCTCACAAGCAAATATACTTTCAGGCTGCACTTGTTGACCCAATCTCAGTCTCATTCAATTCAGTCTATACTCACTCATCAGCGCTCCCAGGATTGGTTAAGGTTTCAGGGTGTGCTTCAGGCCAATAGCAACCACACTGAAGGGAATCGAATATTGTTATTTGCATAGTGCCCCGGCAGTAACCCCAAAGCAGGAACTCGAGGATGAAGTCATATCACAGCTCAATCCAAAAACGTAGAATAAAGCGAATGCAAAAATTGTCTTTTGAGACTTGTAAATTCTTTTGTGTGTGTGCTTATATTTCATTTTTCACTTTAATATTTTGCTTTCCCCCTTTTTGATCTTCGTGTTTCTCTCCTAGGCGTATCTCAGGGAATCAACTGAGGTATATCTCAGGCCACGCTCTCCAGGGTCTCCACAACCTCAAAGTTCTGTAAGTAACCTCCTCCACCCACCCGCCCTATTGCACTCTGGTGGTTCAGTCCTCGTTCCCAGGTGGGTTGTTCCACTGCAGCATTGTGGGGGGATAGAGTTGTGCTCCCGCCTTGAATAAAACACACAGGCCACGCATCATTAACTGTAGTTAAAGTTTATGGGCTGGTTCCTTCATTCCCAAACAAGCGCTGTTTCAGTTGCAAGCATGCGCACACACAGAGACACACAGACACAGGTGTAATGCAAGGACCTCCCAGTCACACCACCCACTGAGATTACAGAAAGTGACAAAAAAAAAATCACTTAAAAAACGCCATTCAAAGCCGCTCTCAAAACACCCCATTTCTCATATTGTGTTCATATCCTTATGATCCATGGCCACCAACTGTTAGCGCTGCCGTGAAGTATTAAATCACAAAAAAGTGCAAAGCAGCCATAAAACCATGGCTCTCTCTGACTTGTGATCGCGGCATCTAATGAGTTGCTGCCATATTTCTACTGGGTGCGAGACAAGGGTATTAAGGAGGTTTTCATGAGCCTTGGCAACCGACTCAATTCTTTTTGGACCCACGCTGAGAAAAGTTTGAGAAGCCCTGCCACAGAATATAAACTTAGCTAGAGAATTGTGGTTTGTAATTTGAGGGAATCTGGGGGATTACCAGGCGCACAAGTTGATCTTCTTTCACCTTGTGTTGTGAAACTCACCGAGACAGAATGAGGGAACCAGCCATGAATCCTGAGCTATTATGTCATTACTGCAGAAGGACACACACATCCTGAATTCATACACGTCTGCAAGCATTCATGCTTCACACTACAACACCCTAGCAAACTTTGGACGGTCTCTTTGACCTCAGAGCAGCTGAGCTGTTGGTTTCCTTCCTCAATATATTAGTTAAAGTCAGGCCGTGTCAAACACAAATGGTCCGCTGACCTTGTGTAGGGTAACCGCAAGGTTCCTGCAGTCTCTCTCTCCCTCTCAGACACACACATGTACATGCACACACACACACAGAAGGTTATGAACCCAGAGTGGAGTACAGCGAAGCTCCCCGTAGGGAATTTCTTTGAAACAGGAAAAGACTCAATTCGATGTATTTATCATGGCATCATCATCCCAATGGAAACATTCCCCTGATCCTCTGAAAACCTTAGCAGCAGTTTTTCTACACTGAAGCAATCACTGTATCTTACACAGAAGACTATTGTGAAATACACTGCACTACGAAAGCATGTGACACATTGAGCTATGTAAATAAATATGGCAAAAATGCTTGGCAAGAGAAGATGCTGAATTGTTACACTATAAAAACCTTACTGTAAGCTAAAATGTACAACTGTGTGCGTTACGCTCGCAGACGAACAAAGACTGATTATTGAGGCACCACGATGCCACAATAAAGGCACAGCACCACTGCTGAGAGCGACACACCGGAGACTATTCGCCTCGTCAGACGACTGCTCACGATAAAAACTTTAAAGAACGAGCGAGAGAAAGACAGAGAAAAAGTGAGGGAGGGAGAGGAAAGAGAGAGGGATATTGTTTGCTCCCCACTTCCTCCTCGCTTTTTGCTCCATTCTTCTAAGAATGACATCAGCAGCCCACCCAAGGAGCTTCTCTTCCTCTTTTCTTCTACCCTTCATTCTCTGCTTCTCTTCAAGCTTTCACTGGCCCTTTCCTTCTTGTGTCAGATTTCCCTCGCGATGGAATTATTTGCTCTGCTTTATGTGCCCTCACGCACACCACGTACACTCTATCACGTGGAGACATGTAACCTGTAACCTGTCACTTTCAGGATGCTGCAAAACAACCAGCTGGAGAGACTTCCTGATGATGCTCCATGGGACCTACCCAACCTTCTGTCCCTGTGAGTCTCTCTCTCACACACACACACACACACACACACACACACACACACACACACACACACACACACACACACACACACACACACACACACACACACACACACACACACACACACACTAATCATGCTACTCTACCTCATCTAGCAGGGAATGAAACATCCCCTGGCCACCCACCCACACATCTCAGCTCTAACCGCAGTGCAGGTATAGAGTACCGCTGACATATTACAGACCGTAGCTCAATAGCTCTGCGTTCAGCGCTGTGCTGCCTGACGGTAGGAGTCACAGTCTGACTGTGTCAGTACAGTTCATGGTAGCATCTGGAAGCCATGAGGGAAACAGCAGACACTGCAGGCCAGAGAGAGCATCTCCAATGAGCTGTGAAACAACCCCATTTTCCATCAATTCCCCCTCTCTTCCTCCTCCGCTCCTCTCCTCCGTTCTTCTCCCACCACCCACACCGCTATCCCCCTGGCTAATGAGAGTGTTTGGTGGCATAATTGTCTCATCTGTGGGGTCAGCGTTCGTGTGTATGTGTGTGAGTGTTTGGGCGGGTGCACGTGGACCACCTCATCTGTAATTCCTCACCCCTCTCCCGACGTACCGCACACGTACACCACATCCCCGCTTTCCAAATTAATAATTCTTTGTAAATATCCATAAAGCCATTTCCGTCATTGCACGCTGAAATTGCTGGAGTTGTAACATGGGAGGGGCGTGCACATGTAACTCCTCTCTACCACCTACAACGTTTCCCTGTCTGGTATTAAGCAGGCCTGCTCTCCCTCAGCACAGTCACCAAGCCTGCACACACTCACACACATACTGTACCTACAAGCAGCCACTATGGCTCAGGCTGCCCCTGTGTGAGTGTGTGTCTAACTTCATGATGATGTCTCTGTCTGTTTTCCGTCTATGTGCATGTGTGTGTGGTCTCAGTTTCTTCACATAGAGATGCTCTCAAGTAATGAAACACACACACACACACACACACACACACACACACACACAGGCAGAGTCAGTGTATAGAGACGCACCTTGTCATTACAGTAATGATAAGCCCAGCGGAGAAAGATTACTGGAAAGGCTTTGGAGAGTGAAGCTTGTCGGCGCCTCTCACTGACATTAAACACACCAGGTAAAAAGAAAGAGAGACAGCATCTGAGACAGCACACGGGATTTGAATCAGTATAAATGTATAAAGGAGGCTTTGATCTAAAATAAATCATGTCTTAATCTCGTACACGAAGCCTTTTGTCAGCAGTGAACTTAAGCTGAGTCAAGAAATTTGTCTCACCGTTTGAATTGAGATAATTACACCACACAGTGTCGAGTGCTGTTATTTAGCTCAGTGCCATCATGAGGAGACAGACAGTGTTTTGGGTCCCAACCCACAGGTTAAGCAACGTAATCACCACTGATGAGTTCCACAAGCCACATTAATCAACCTGTTTTTATAGATTTGCCTCGATGGCAGCGCAACGTGCTCCTTCAAGTTCCTCGTTGCATAAAATGTTGGCCATCTGGAGAATTGAACCAGAGGAGGCAGGTCAACAGATCTCCTGGATCATTTAAGAGGGCTTTCTCTTTCTGTCTCTATTTCTCTCTCCCATAATCGTACCTCAGACTTTGATGTGATGGACAGGAAATAGTTGCTGCTTTATTGGCTTCTGTGGAACATTCCAGGTTCTGTCTGGACCTTCTGGAGACCTGGCAGGTCCACCCAGAGGAGCAATTATTATTTTGCCCTGGAGAACAAACCAGAGAGTTGAAGGGTCTTCCGTAGCTTTCATCCTGTGATTTGGGTCAGGGACAAACAATGTCCTCAGTTGGAGTGCACAGGATACACAAAGACGATGTTTAGCACCGAGGAAAATGTGCGCTCAGGAAGTAGGCAAGATGAAAATTTCTTGAAGCCGTTTGCTCGTGCGCGTACACACATTCGTGTGTATTTCCGTGGATGCTGGAGGGTGTTCCCCCCGTGTGCCTGTGTGTGAGCATCTGCCAGTGTATACAGTTGCCTCTCCTGATGGAAAATTTCCCTGGGGAGAAAAGCCCAGAGTTCAGAGTTCAAGTTCAGATTTCACTTTGATGATGTTGTTTGTTTGGTGAAGCCTCTGAGGGGTGAGGAGGAGCCGCAGCGCCAGAATCAAAGAACCACAGTGGAAGATTGATAAGGGAGGATGTTTGAAAGACGAACAAGAGTTAAGGAGTGAGACGCAAAGGGGTTTGCGGCGGCTGGGAGGTCATCAATGAAGATGTAAGAAACAAAATGTGTGTCTGAGAGGGGCCTGGAGGGAGGGAAAGGAGATTAATGAATGAGTGTGAAGGGCCAAAGAAAGAAGAATAGCGAGAGGAAGTGGTCTCAGCTTGTCAACTCTGCCCTGAGGGGATCATTCATCACTATGGACAGTGTGCGAGCATGTGTGTATTTACGTGGGGGGTGTCTGTCACAGTCCATACTTATCGCCTGTGGGATGAGGACACCGACGGAGAGGGGACAAAGGTTTGTTAGGTTTGATATGGTTGAAGAGATAGTAGTGCATGTGTGAGAGCATAATGTGCGTGTCCGGTGTTGTGTTTGGTGGAGACGTCAAAGACTGATAGCGACAGCAGGACGCCAATGGAAAGAGTGAAGGAGGGAGGATCAGCGGAAGATGCAGCTTTAACTGTTCCTCCCTCTTTCCATCTTTCCACTTTTCCAGGCATTGAGGGAAGTCGGTTTTACACAACATAAATAAAATGAGGTTGAACAGAACAGGCCCGTCACGACTGTTCCTACACGTTTGTATTTCTCATCTTACATTTCATACGTGTCTGTGCTGGTAAAGCCAGACATGGCTTATTTAGCATGGGAATAAATCATAATAAGGAGCTTCTAAGACGCTGCAGCGAAGATGAAAGGAGGAGAATAAAAGATGTGTAATTCTCATAATAACCTTCCTGTAAGCCAAAGTGTTTAATTGCCACGACACACAACCGCTAATGCACGCACAAGCATGGATACACTTGCACATAAGCAAACATACTGTACTTAGACACAATGATTATCTCGCTAAGCTCAGTTCCTCTCACCCTCCAGGCGTCTTGATGCGAACCTGTTGTCTGAGGTTCCGGCTGGGGCCTTCAGAGGGGTTCGTGCCCTAAGACACCTGTGGCTGGATGATAACTCCCTGACAGAAATCCCAGTGACGGCGCTGGACTCTCTGCCCTCCCTGCAGGCCATGACGCTGGCCCTCAACCAGATCACACACATCCCTGATTACGCGTTCACCAACCTCTCCGCCCTTGTCGTACTGTAAGTGACATCTTGATTTGTTTACTTAAAAACTCTCCTGAGCGCGGGTGTCTCAACTTACAAGGGAAATGATTTGTTCCGTCGTCTCAGAACAGGGCGGTGATGATTGCAGTGTGGAAACGTTTTTGAGAAAGCAATTTTTGATTCGTTGAAAAATATTTGTGGCCCTTTTCCAGACATCTTCATAACAACCAGATCCAGAGCATGGGCGCGAGATGTTTTGAAGGTTTACACAGTCTGGAGACACTGTGAGTATCACACACCCAATCACAGACACACACGGGCATGCGCACGTGCTTTTTGGACAGAGGTTACTATTACAAATTAAACGCAACATATTTTCACTTTCTCACATACACTCACATGCACGCACCCTGAAGTGATTTCATTTCATAAGCCCAAATGAGTACCTCCTCTGTTTCCCCAAACATAGATGCCGGCTTTATGATGACAAAGTATCAGCAAGCATCAACATTCATTTTGTACGGCAGCCTTTCCCACAAAGCCTTAGAATAACTCGGAGATATATGAAGAACTGCCTGAATATAATGATTTTACTCGCGTTCTGTGCCTGACTCCAGCCTTGGTTCTTTCTGTGTTCGGTGTTGGAACCCCTGAAGTTAATGTGTTTTTATAAATCTGATATACCAAGTGTGCCAAAGAATAATGAAGCGCAGCACTAAATCACAAAGTCATAATGATGAATGTCCTGGTAATTTCAGCAGGTGCTTGAACGTTTCTCAAAAACCACAACCAGCCAACGAAGGACAGGAATGTGAAGATGAAAAGTTCCTCTTTGATTACCTTGAAGTAACATCAACAGATTTGTCTGTGTTTTGTAAAAGTAATTGCTAAGCAGCGCCGAGGTCAAGTATGGCTCGGCGGGGCTGCAGGAGAGTTGTTTGAGCGTACATGCCGTAGCTTCGATAACTGGATCCTAACCACACACCAATATGGAAACCGCAGGAAACTGACACAGCCTCATGAAAAAGCGGTAGAGAAGAAAAAGCGAAATAGAGACAGCGCAACTGTGTCTCCTGCAAAAAAGTCATGGTGGTCTGATGAAAACACAGTTTCTGGCACGTTGGCTTAACAACCTGTTGAAGAGTAAAAAATTATGCGTTTCTTTTTATGAGCATGTGTGTGGGCACGTGTGTGTGTGAGCGCAGAATGAGCAAGTACTTCTGCCTGTGCACTCACAAGTGTATGGCCAGCTTAACACTCAACTTAAAAGCCATTATCCATGCTGGGAACAGGGTGTAAGTCAAGGGAGCCGTGCTTAACGGGATGAAGGGAAACTAGAGAATGAGAAAAAGAGGGATGGAGCTCTCTGGACCAGAATAGTGTGTGTTAAAATGTTTGGGCCATCAGCGGCGAGGAGAGACAGATGATTCAGCGGGATAAGATGACAGGTGTCATTGACGTGGGGATTGCGCTGGTATGAGGGGTTAATCTCTCACAGCGGCCTCGCTTATGAGAAATACGAGAGACCATCTGCATCACCACAACCCTCCCCAGCCCCTAGTGTGTATTATAAAATCATTACTACGAGGAGCCGTCCAGAGGACTGCTGGAAAACGTAACTGCATATGCAAACAAGACAGAGCAGACACAGACAGACAAACATTTCACAACATCCACTGATACTTGGGGGGAAAAACACACATACATATCTACAAGTACTTCATCAAAGGCATTTTTGCTGTCTTATACTTGAAAAGAATGAAAACAAACCCAGTCGACTATGACTTAGTAGTTTTAGATATCCTTTGACCTGGATGGCGAGGAATCTTCAAAGACAGGACGCATACGGAGGCACATGTCTTAATATGGAAATATGTACATTCAACCCTGATTAAAAAAAAACAGAATGCAGTGATTTGCAAATCCTTTTTGACACACAGTGGGGGAAATAAGTGTTCAACAATTGCTTCTTAAGTGAAATTTAGACCAGACATTGATAAACTACACAGAGAAAGAAATCGTAACATTTCAATCCATTAAATTTATGCGCAATAATATCAGCGTAATAATGTAGAATGACAGAGAAAAAAAAGTATTGAGCATGCTTACTGAAATTTATTTAATACCTGGAGAAGCCTTTGTTTATGATGCCAGCTTCAAGATGCTTTGTGTATGAAGAAACTTCTGTCTCACGGTGTTCAAACAGGAATTATAGCCCATTCTTCCACACAGAGAGTCATTCAATCTTCAAGGGCACCTGCTTCCGAATCTTTGGAAAGAAATTTCACTTTCAAACCATCAACAATTAGTATCCTCAGTTCCCAAATGCTTACTGAGTGTTGTTAAAAGAAAAGGTGAAACATGACGGTAAACATGCCCCTGCCCCAACTTTTCTGGATTGTGTTGCAGGCATCAAATTTATAATGAGTGTAGATTTACAAAAGACAGTACTCAAGCCGGCACTGGACGATTATATGACGTCAGAAAGGACAGGACAGATGCTAAATTCTGGATGGAATAAAAATTGCGTTGATAACGATGTTCGAATTTCATGTTTTCTGGACGTTAGCATGATGACCTTTTTTGCATATACTGAGTTTGTGTCTCTACCTTACGACGAAATGTTTTTATTCTACAGCAAGATGATGTTTGCAACAGACATATGGACATTGGATTTTGGTTAATTAACAAAACAACTCAAAACCAACAAAGTATTCTACAATGAATTGGCCGTGACATGTTGTCTTGATTGTAGGAAACAAGTGTCGCACACTCTGGCTCCATATGCACTTCTTTTATTTTGATAACGTTTCGGTCTTTGGGCCTTCTTGAAGTTATAATGTTGATGATGTTGAAGAAAGCCCAAAGACTGAAACATCATCAAAATAAAAGAAATGCATATAGAGCATATAGAGTGTGCGACACTTTGGGCCAGCCAGTGTCACAACCTAAATTTAACCAAATATCAATGTCTACTGACACTAGAGGCCAGCTAGTTTAAACATTACATATCCACTCTTTGAAGTGTTTTCAATTGAATACAGGTTGAAAGGGACATTTAAACTATGTTAGTCAGCGTTTATACATTGTCTCAGCTCTTTTGGAATTGGGGCTGTACACACATGCACATTACAAACTTTTCCCATGTACACAAGCACATCTACAGGATGTACAGTAAAACCTCTTTTCCTGCCACCTGCGTATGAGCTGTGTCAACTATACTGTAGCAACGGTTGTTTTGATCCAGCGTTGCCTTGGAAACTAATAAGAGACAGACCTAAATAATCAGGTCAGAGCAGCAAAGGTCAAAGGTCAAATCCAAACTTCACACTCTACAGCTGTCAGCTTCTCCGAGTGCAGAGGAAGCGGCTGCGCATACATATGCAATCAGGCACACTTTCTCACACACGGAAACGCAGAATATCATATATGGTTGAATTATGATTACAGCGAAATAAAAACCTCCATCATGCCTTGGACTTGGAATGTTTCAATATATTATTCAATCATGACTGTTTATCTTACTGTGTCTCTCTCAGGGATTTAAACTACAATGATCTGCAGGAGTTCCCTGTGGCCATCAGGACACTGAGTAAGCTTCAGGAACTGTGAGTACACACACACACAAAAACACACCTGCCCGACATGACTATCATGGTTGCGTTATCCCAAGTAATCCCGTTAAGTGATTTTAATGTGGCACTCGGATACAATCTCTCTCGCCCTAAGCAGGTGCTGGCTCCACACCCACGCACCCGCTCGCCTGCACGTACACACAGACGCGCACGCACGCACACACAAACAAACCATGTTTTCCCTCGGCTTCAGCAGATGTTCCGCCGCGCGCATATGTGACACAGATACAGCGTATGTGTGCGTGTTTACATCTCATTTATCCAAAAATGTTTTTCAGCTGTGCAATGGCAGGTGCAACATGAGGACATATGACTTGACTCTCGCTCCTCCACACACACACACACACTCACACACACAAAATCAGAAACATATTGATAAACTGTCTGACTAACAGTATGTTTTTATATTTGCAGGGGCTTCCATAACAACAATATCAAAGCAATCCCTGAGAGGGCCTTCGTGGGAAACCCTCAGCTCCAAACCATGTGAGCTTAATACTACAATGTGCACATACTGTATTAGATAAACACATAATTGCTATTTCATGTCAACATCATGTACGGCACGACTCATTCCCAAAAACAAATTAATCAGAATATGTCCAAAGCAATTTTTCTTTTTCTGTCTCGCAGTCATTTCTATGAAAACCCCATCCAGTTTGTGGGAAAATCCGCTTTCCAGTTCTTACCTAAGCTGCACACACTGTGAGTATTGCGGTCAGTAGAAACCATTCCAGTGAGTTAGCCCAAACACTGTTTAAATCATCCTCTGTCCCTAGCAGTGAGAGTTGAGTGGACATGTGTAATGGCCTACTGAATGATGTTGTGTTAGCGTATTGCTGTGCGCTGTGCTGATGTGGTAAGAGAGAGTGTGTTGTAAGAACATGTTGAATGGTGTGACTTATGATGTCTTGTGAGACAGCCAAAACAGCCTGTGTTGATGTTGGAGGAAAAGTTTGATGGCTGAAATGAGCTGTTAGACAAGGTCTGTGTGTGTGTGTGTGTGTGTGTGTGTGTGTGTGTGAGAGAGAGAGAGACGGAGAAAGGGGAAAGAAAGAGAGTTTTCTGACTCGTTTCTCCCTGTGTTGCAGCTCCCTTAACGGGGCAACCCAAATTCACGAGTTTCCCGATCTGAAAGGAACCACCAGCCTGGAAATTTTGTGAGTGCCTCCTTTATCCCCAAACACACACACACACACACACACACACCACCACCACCACACACATGCATAGTATTATATCATCTAGTGCTGCTATGCCACATACAACAACAAAGAATGTAAAAAGACGCTGAGGTTTGAGGATCCTGCGTGTCCAAATACATGAGAGACAAAGATCGGAGTGAGATAAGGATAAGCAGGAGAAAATAAGAGAGAACATGTGTGTTTTAGGATTCTAGGAGAGAAAGGGACAGAACAGGACACTCAGAGGAGGGATAGGGCTAGTTATGCCAGCCGGTGACAGGTTTGGCGAACCTACACAGCTCCCTGTCTAACCAAGTTAGACTCACAGGACTGGGGTATCCTTTCGCTTGCTCGCACTTCAACAATGATCAGAGGATTCTCCTTTTCTCTATAGGACGCTGACTCGGGCCGGTCTCTCAGCTCTCCCTCTGGATCTATGTGAGCAGCTGCCTCGCCTCAGAGTGCTGTGAGTACACACACACACATGGGAGGGGAGTGAGAGGTACCAAAAAGTGATACACAAAACCCAACTGTGGAGAGCTGTGCCCCCAAGCAATCATTTGGTGTACAATCTCTGTGCTATGAAATCCAATCACCAACCACCCCCCAAAAAATTATTGTCCTGCTATATCGCCTTGCTCACAGAGCCGACTGTTCACTCAAATAATCCTGTCACCCCCATAATTTCCCACGCTATAAATCCACAGCTGGTCACTGTGTTTATGTGTGCTCCGTGTGTGTGCTTTGTGTATTGTTGTAGGGAGCTGTCTTACAACCAGATTGAGGATCTGCCCAGCTTTTACCACTGCTCTGCACTGCAAGAGATGTGAGTTCATCCGCCCCCCAACACAACTGCATACACATCTGCGGCAAAATCATATCTGTATCAGGTTTCCTGCACCTTTCACACTGTCCTTATGTATGCCTGTTTGTGTGTTTCTCAACAGAGGGCTACAGCATAACAAAATCAGGAGGATAGAGTCCAGCACCTTCCAGCAGCTCACCTCTCTGAGAGCTCTGTAAGTCAATCTTTGTTGTAACTCTTCTTAGTGTTTTCAAGCTTTTTCGGATCCGTGACCAATAAATTGATACGTCCCCGCATCCCTGGTGGAAAACCACAATCACCGGTTCCTAACGCCTGGGTCAGGACCCCACCAAGGGGTCACAAGATACATCTGAGGATTCATTAGATGATTACCAGGATAACATGGAAGAAAAACAAAACATCTCTTCTACCCAGAATGTTCCTCTGAGCTTTTTTTGTGAAACACATGATAGTTTTAGCTCTAAAAATATCTTAATCAGGGGTGTTAAACATATGGCCGCGGGCCAGAACCTTCCCGCCAAAGGCTCCAATCCAGATGGCTTTACACACCTAATACTGGTTCACTTGTGAAGGCTAAGAGATGCAAAGTTTCAAGAGCAAGTGAAACATTGAGTAGCCTTCTTTATGTAAAATGCTGCTTGTATTCAATTCATCTCGACCAGGATACAGTCCTCTGAAAAAATGAATACTTATTGGGGTCATATTTAAAGATATTAAACATTGTGCACAATATTGTCACATCATGCAGCTTCAGTACATAGAAGTCTATATCAGATTTATGTCTCAAAACTATTAGTGGAAATGTATTGCTGAGGCACTGCTGCAACTTTTGATTTGCACATTTGTAAGGCGAGGGATAGCTTAACTTGCTTCCTCAATAGCCATCACTTTAGTTTGGTGTGGTGATGCCAGCATCACTACATAGGGGCAAAAATGTATGGAAAGATGGAAAGTAGTGACAGTGAGTAGTGGACTGACTGAATGTGGAAAAACTAAAACATCATCTCAAGACATTTCAGGCTGTTCATTGTCTGTTTTCTAAATGGATTTGTTGTTTTGTTAAGAATGTACTTCTTTACCCTAAAAGAAGGGGAGACATTTGCAGGTGTTGTTATTATAGGTTATTATGCAATGGTTTTACTGGTCTGGCCGACTTAAGGTCAAACTGGGCTGTGTGTGGCCCACAAACCAAAATGTGTTTGACACCCTGGATCTAAATGAAACAGTCTATGAGGTGGAAATCACCTATGGTATGATGAGATGTCACAAGTAGACACTGCTTCACTCTAAGGGGTCATAAGCCATCATGGTTAGGAAGCATGGGTAAAAATAAAACTACGCAAACTTACAACCTATTACTGACACCTAGTGGCGATCAAGGCACATCATTCACTGTGTAATTACTGTTACTTTCAGTCCATTTCACTTCACCGTGAATCTTTGTTCTGGCAGTGACCTGAGCTGGAATATGATCGAGTGGATCCACCTGGATGCGTTCGCCTCGCTTCACTCTTTGATCAAACTGTGAGTAAACACAGATACATTATTATCACTAAGACTCTTCTCCCTTTCATCTGGTCCTTCTGCACTGTCACTCTTCCCCCTCCCAGAAGGCATGCAGAATTTGCGCATCTTTAATTAAAGTTAAGCTGTATGTCAGAGCCTTCGCCTTACACAAACACTCCACGCTTGACTGTGTGCGCGACAGAAAACGTGTTGCCTTTGGCCAAGTCTACAGAGAACACTGATATGCATTTATTGTTTGAAAACCCCCTCTGTGTGGCCAGGAGATTCATCTCAGGTCATGCCAATACAAACTGCTTCATTGTACAAAGACTGGTTGAAGTATGCGTAACTAAACAAGCAGATACACTACATCTGACAGGAAGTGTTATCTGGAGGGAATCTGATAGAGCCTTGTCTGAACAGTTTAAAATATCTATGAGACAAGGACTTTTTGTTACCAAAGATGACCCTCGGCAATATGTGAAACGAAAACACATTTTGTAAACACGGACTTGGCCTGATCTGACACCCACCCCTCTTCTGTTTTTTTCCTCAATGTCTCTCTATACTCATCTCAGGGACCTGACTGAGAACCGTCTCAGCTCAGTACCTGTTGCAGGTTTGGGGGGTCTCACCCATCTCAAGCTGAGGGGCAACACAGAATTATACGAGGCCTTCAGTCCTGATTACTTCCCCCGAATGAGGTAACACACAAACACACCATAATGCATCTTTTTCTTACTTAATGTTTCGTACTTTCTCATCGGAAACGTAACATTCTAACTTTCCCAGGTGTGTAACCTGTGGCTGTGAAAAACAATGCATTTTTTTCCCACCCCTACAATTATCCTTCCTCTCACAGTTTTATATTAATATCTTTAATTTACCAGAAGCAGCCAAGGCTGACAATGAACTAAATACACTGTATCCCTGCAAGCCATTCCTGAAAGCCATTCCTGAACTGAACTTCAACAACGAGGAAGCATTTGTCAGCAGCAAGTTAATTCTTGTTACAAAGACCCCTGAAGGCCTGGAAAGGTGCAGTGAAAATGGAGCATTAGTTTCAAAGACATAGGAGATGGCAGGTGATCAAGTGGCAATGTCAGCATTACTGTAGAACATCATCCAAAACAGAACTCCTGGCAGAACGCCCTTTCAAAAGCACCGTATGTGTGCGGTGAATCTTTTCGTACAGCCATCTACAACAAAGTCAGCTGATCCAGAGTTCAGAAAACGGACAGTTTTACCAACGTTTTCCCTGTACATGATGGGTAATTGACTTGATTTTTTTAATATGTCTTCAGATTGATAACGGGGATGGGCGTTTTAAGTCATTTCCATAATCGAATACTTGCACAATAGAGTACTGAAGAACTCCCGAAAATTCTGGCTGAAGAACAGGGGTCAAAACGAACACCAAAGCAAAAATGCAGGCAGTGTTTTGAGTCAAGCAGCAACCTCCAGGCCTAAAAAATGAAGGTGGTGGATAGGTGCCAAAAAAACTGCAGTTCCTTAAATGGCCACTTGAAGCTGGCTCCCAACTTTAGAGCAGAAACAAACATGTTCACAGCCTAGTACAAACAACGGTGTTGGTCTCTATGGCTAAATTCGACAGGCACGATAACTGTATGTATCGAATTTTCATTCAATTCACACTTTTACAATTTAATAAGGCTCACGGTATGAGTCAGATCCACACTTTGCTCCTCCACAGCCCAACCCTCTCAAATAAATATGGTCACTTCTGGCCCCATAAAACCAAGATGGTGGCAGCTGAAATGCCATGAGGCCTCATAACGGCAGTCCAACCAATGGGTGACATCATAGTAGCTTCATCCATTATTTTTCAGTCTATGGTTAGGATTAGCCAACCTGTCGTGGCATTGTTTTTTCTGGTCTATTTTCAATACTGTTCCATCTGTTTGTTGCAGGGTTATAGAGATGCCTTATGCCTACCAGTGCTGTGTGTATGGTTCCTGTGATAGCTACAAGCCAGCCGGCCAGTGGGACACAGAGCAGAGCAACACTGATGAGGACTTACACAAGAGGACTGTACCAGTGTATCCTATCCACGCTGACACACACTGTAAGAAATGATGCCATTACGACATCTGCGCAAGCATATATGCAGTATAAACCACACATGGTACACACCCGGGACTGGGGGGTAAAGCAATAGACAGAAATCTGAGCTCCATATGTCTGTGCTCATTGCCGAATTATTGACTAAAGCCCACTTGAAACATGTCAAAGCCTCGCTGAAACCACAGCTACCTGGCAGCTGACACACACATACACATGAGCGTTGACCCGTCCATGCATTCCTGTGGCAGGCGAAAAATATAAAAACCAATAAACCGAAATTAAGTTGAAATTAAAACCATTAAACCTGCACCGTTAAAGCTGAAAATAAACAATTGCTGGGTGTACCAAAAGATACAATAACAAAAGATGATTAAAGCATGACATAACCCTGATTAAAATTTATTCACCTCTAATTGTTAGAAAAACAGTCGTGATGATCAAATTTCATACAAGTGCCAATTATCTTCTGCAGTGTTTTTATATCATTGTAGAAGAATGTTAGATCACCTCCTTTGTTGCACCAACCGCCTGAAGCCAGTGCCACACACAACTAAACATGCATATACTGTGTATATGTACACATGCAGAGTAAAGGCTCATTTGTGCTCAACATTTACAGACATGGGTGGAGTCTTCTGTCCGTATTCCTTATTCTTGTCATCCATATATGTGCATGTTTTCTGGGAAAAAAAAACAGGGCAGTACCACCGCATATTGTGGAGCCAGGGTCATGGATGTGTAAAGAGAAATGGATACAGTGTTTGAGTGTGAAAGCTGCTTAGTAGCACACGAAGCAAAAAACATTTAACTGCATATAAAATTACCTGAATGATCAGCATCCACAGAGTAAACGCACTAGATACTTCTGCCAGCTGGGCCAGCTACTTCCTGTTTAGTGCTCCATTAACTTGAACAGGATAAATTGATCGATATTATCGATATTGGACCAAATGGATCTGACTGTAAAATAAGACGTTTCACGGGTGTGATACTCTAAAACATTTCTCACTGATTTTAAGACACCTCTTTTACAATGCAAGTCTATGGGAGAAAAGTGTTTCAGGGCCAGACTCGTAAGTTGTGACTCCACTGTTTGTCCACTATGAAAATTAACTTCAAAGACCAGCACACTTCCTGGGGTTCTGCAAGGAAAATATGAATCTTATATTTCTTGGGGGCCTGGGCCTTGACGGAGACATGACGAAGACAGTTAGAAAATGACAAAACAGAACGAATCTGTTAAATTAAAATAGTGGGGAAAAAATTCCCGTCCACATGTGTGTGTACAACACTGCCTCTGTTAAAAGAGCCATTATTGCAAACTCCTTCACTGTTGCCATATCTGTTGAGATCAGGAACTTTAGACTCTGCACTCTAGTGCCATCTAGTGGATATATCTATTCCAACATACAGGACGCATGGAAATAGGTGGGCAGTGACGGTTACAATGTTTGTCATGAACAGATCTATTTAGTCTTCTAAATGCAACGGTCATGAAACCTAACACAAGTTAACACTTACAATGCTTTATTCTAGATGATCCTGACCTGGAAGAGTTCCAACTAGAAATAGAGGAATCCAAACTACAGACTAGTGTCCAATGCACACCCACTCCAGGTAAATAAAATTCCACCTTTATTGGTAATGATCAAGCAGTTGTCAACTGGCTTGCACATTGTTTTGTCACAATTACAGTGTAAGGAAATTGTTAATCTAAAGCTGATGATTCCTGTGTTTGCAGGTCCTTTCCGTCCCTGTGACTCTCTGTTGGGCAGCTGGCTGGTCCGTGTGGGCTTGTGGTCCATCTCCTTGGTGTCTCTTCTGGGGAACTCCCTCTTGCTCTTGTCCCTCTTCGGCTCACCCGGCTACCTGTCGCCGCTCCGCTTCACCGTGGCCTGCATGGGTGCTTCCAACCTGCTGACGGGTGTGTGCACATGCACCCTGGCCCTTGTGGACGCTCTGACCCTGGGAGAGTTTGGTCACCACGGTGCCCGCTGGGAGGGGGGTCCTGGTTGTCAGGCAACGGGATGGGTGTGGGTGTTTGCATCTGAGGCGAGTGTGTTGTTGCTGACTCTGGCAGCTGTGCAGTGCGGCGTGAGCGTGACATGTGCCCGTGCCTATGGCAAGTCCCCATCCCTTGGGAGTGTGCGCACATGTGCACTTTTCTGCCTAACTCTCTCCCTCACCCTTGCTTCTCTCCCACTGGTAGGAGTTGGGGAGTACGGGTCCTCACCTTTCTGCCTTCCCTCACCCCTGCCGCCCCCATCCTCTCGACTGCCATCCTCCCTGGGCTTTCCCTTGGCGCTCATTATGATGAACACTCTGTGCTTGCTTATAGTCACAGGCTCATACATCCGTCTGTACTGGGAGTTACTTAGGGGAGAGTGCGAAGGCCTGTGGGACTGCGCTATGATTAAACATGTTGCCTGGCTAATATTCACCAATGGCCTCCTCTATGTACCAGTAGCTTTCCTGTCCCTCTGCTCCCTCCTGGGTCTCCTCTCTCTGGGGGAGGAGGTGCTAAAATCAGTTCTCCTGCTTCTCCAGCCCTTGCCTGCCTGCCTCAACCCCCTCCTCTTCCTCCTTTTCACAAGAGACCACTCCCAGTTTTTCTTCTGGCCTCACCCCAAAGCACGTCCACAGCTACGCCGGGACCGCACCCTGGACTCGCTGGTGTCTGTGGAGACAGAGAAGAGCTCCTGCTCCGACTCGTCGACACAGGTGTCACTCGCTGACGCCCTTTACAGCGGGGGGTCCTCTCTTCAACCCCGACTAGATCCAATCAGGTTTTCCCACTGCTCCTCTGCTTCCTCAGTCCCTCTCATCCCTTGCCAGATACCCACTCCCACTGCCAGAGATAGAGACAGGGTGACAGAAGGAGAAGGGAGCCTGAGCGACGATGAATGTCTGAAGAGTTTGGATCAAGATGTGATTCATAACACTTGCCCTCTGTATCACTCTACCATGACTCCTTCCCTCACCTCTCATCAGTGAGCCTCAAAGCTAGCTGTCTGAATAGCTGGGACACTATGGACACGAAAGGACCATCATCGACACAACAGCAGCAAGACCGGCTCAGTCCTCAAGCGCCTCACAATGAGTCCACACAGAGACTGTAGAGTACTCTAGAGAAGCCTATGAGAACACAACAAAGTGCCTCTGAAAATGGAGAGTGCAACTTAAAAGTTCCCTTCACAGTAAAGACTATTAAAGGAAACACCACAGCACATGTCTGTTAAAACAAAGGACAATTTCAGACACTACTCAGTGGACTGCGTCAGTCATGGACTCACATGGCAAAAAGAAAGCTCAAACAAAAGCTGTCGAGGAAAATCTAAGCATCGGACAAATCAATGGTTTAGCCAGGGGAAATAAAGGTAGAACCAGTAGAATTTTACGTGTAAATGTTTATACTGAAATGTGATCGTGAGACATGCAGCTTAGAGGTTACAGATTGTTTGGTTATATTTTAAGTGGACTTATCTTTGTTTTAATACAAGTTCTATTCTATTGCTTCGGTCTGTTTCAAAGAAAGGGAGTCATTATCAGACACACCGGGACATTTTTTACCAGAGTAAGCTAACATTTTTCATTCACAGAAATGTTATTGTCAGATATATTTCTTTGCAACTGAGTAATAGCCTTTATGAGAATGTTATTCTTTATGTGGCAGCAAAAATGCAACAGGAAACACGTCGCAGAGTTTCATGCGGTTTACACGATTTTGTCTCAAATATGCAAATCTGCCCAACAAGAGGCAAGCGCTTATACAGACTGAATGGGATGTAGCTATCTTTCTACAGACGTTAGCGTAAACTAGCAATATGTACATACAATGTAACTACCTCTGAACTAGCATGGTATTGACTCACTACAGCCTTATGATGTTTGTCTCCCTTTTTATATGATAAACAGCAAATATATAATTTTATATATTAAGAAATAAATCCTTAGTTTGTAAAAAAAAAAAAAACCTTTGCTATTTAGGATGTACATACTTTGTATACAACTGGTAAGCATATGTTTGAATAAAATTATCTTCATACTGTATATTCCATCTATTGTGAAACACACCTTCACAACACAAGAGAAGTAAAAGCATTTCATGCAAAACATCAAATAAACTGAACGTTGGCATTAAGTTAAAATACAATTTAATATCACAACACAAAACAAACATTATACATATGAATATGTGGGTATTTTTGGATTAAGAAGGAGAATGCATACAAAGTAAATGTAAGAAGGCGTCAGTACTAAATTAAAATTTAAAATAAACTCTTTACAAATAGACAGGCATATAAAACATGGTGGCGTCAGAAGGGAGTCCTGTGGCTCTAACAAGTGAAACTGAAACTAGGCACAGGTTTTCTTTGCGGGCTCCTCTGTCTCCGCTTGTGCACTGACAGCCTCCCGTTTGCGGGATGGAATGTTCTGATCTGGATTATTTTCTTTGTTGCTCTCCACGACTCCCTGAGCAAAGATAGACACAAAACATTTTAGACAATGACTGCATTGCCCATATATGCTCCTCCACATCTCAAAACTGAGGACAGGGTGTCTACAGATGTAACCAAGTTAAATTTAAGACTCTTTAAGACCTTTTTTTTTTTTAATACCACCTTATATGAAATTTAAAACCAACCCTGCAATGAAAATACACATTATATATGTATGACAACAGGTTTAATGTGTTAAATGTAAAAAGAAAACTCTGTCCAATGATTGTAAATATTGGATAAAGCTGTTTGATTTCTCTGTTGTTTGCATCGTTTTCGGCCCAGCACCTGCCCTTCTTCCGGTTTGGATGTGCATGTGTTTTTATTTGTTTGTGAAAATATTTAAGACCCATCAAATCGGAATTTAAGACAATTTAAGAGTTTTTTAAGGCCTTATATTAAGAAAACTTAAGACATTTTTGGGACCTGTAGACACCCTGGAGAAGTTAAATGTTTGGACATAACTCAACAGTCTGCATCACTTTGTTGCAAGTAAATAATAAATAAGTAGATAACCTTTCTATGGAGGTACAACAGCTCCCCCTTGTGGGCAAAATATACCACTACACAGCACTTATACAATGACAGATTCTTCAGACCATATCAGAGTTTAATTATGTTAAATGGTTTTAAAATCCAACTGTTAACATGTATGTTACATTCTGACTATGTAGGCTTTTATGTTGCCAAATAACTGCAAGAAGACTGTAGCCAGGTAACGTAACTCACACATCATTTACCATCAAACCCAGAGAAGTAAGTAACTCATCTTTTCCCAGAGAAGTAAACTGATTGGTGCCACTTTTACTCGTCTTATTTTACCTTAACATGTTGAATAAATTATATTATGTCATTACTTCCCCCATATTTTTTAAGTTTCTTTTATAAATAAGAACCACAAATTAGTTGAAACAAGTTAAATAATGGCACTTCATGGCGTTTGTGCAGCCTTGTTTATTTACTGTGTCCATGGAGACGACGATGAACACAGCCATAAAGATATGGTTTCCATAAGCATAAAGGACAGACCGTTTACATTCCTGATAACAACATCATTGCATAACAATGTATATATGATATTCAAAGATATTACAGCATTTTCTTCTAAATTAGTCTGTTCTGGATGTTCAGATTTGGTGCGGCTGTGAGGCATTTGTGGCAAAGCTGTCACACACCATACTTCTTGCCTTGCTTTCAACGACATCACATTCCCTCTGGCCTGCACTCTCTGACACAATGGAAAACATATTGTCGACACTGGCTGATACAGGAGGCTGTGTTGGTGGTGCAGCAGTTAGCAGTGCCCCCTCACAGGGGGGGTCCCTTCTGTGCCGAGTTTGCATGTTCTACCCGTGTGTGTGAGTTTTCTCTTGGTTCTCTGGCTTCCTCCCACAGTCCAAAGACATGCAGGTTAACTGGTGACTCTATTGCCTGTAGGTGTGAATGGTTGTTTGTCTTTATGTGTCAGCCCTGTGATGGTCTGGCGTCCTGTCCAGGGTGTACCCCACCTCTCACCCAATGTCAGCTGGGATATAATCCAGCCCACCTGCAACCCTGAATGGGATAAGCAGTTGCGGAGGCAAAAGTCTGGAAACAAATTTTTTTTTTCTGTTTTCAATCATCATCCAGACCTGAAAATGACTACAATCAGATTCCATACTTTTTAATACAGCGTATGAACCCCGAACAGACAAAATATTCATGTCACCCACTCAGAATAATGCAGCTTACCCAGAGTAAGTCAGTCCATGATGAAATTAAAAAGGTTAAAGAGGAAAACTGTTTTAGTCATGAACGACAGTGAGTTACAACTGCTTCACCATTAGATCAGAGAGACTTACCGTGTTCTTCTGAACAGCATGTTCTTCTGTCCACTTCCTGGCCTTCTCCATGAACAGCTGTTTGTTGTATTTGAACTCTGATGACTGCATTCAAAAAATGTAAGCGTCTCTTTACATGCGTATATGGCGGAGATACAAAATTGATCACAGTATCAGAATTGAAATGCTCTCTAATGCAGTTTTTAGACTGCAGGAGGCTTCTGTGTGACAAGAAGTAAAGATTTCTCACGCTGACAAGTAACAAGTTATTCTGGCATTGAGAGAAAAAAAACCTCTGACTGTATTAAAATGCATACTAGAAAGAGTATTTACTTCTTTTCCAGGTGCAAATTCTAAGCACTGTGTTATTTAGGTCTCAGCCACTATAATGTTAAAAGTTTTTGCAAAAGCTCTGTTGAAATTGTTTGTATTAAAATATTCACAAAAGCAAAGAAATCGCCCGCAGTGTGAATGTGCATCAAAGCTTTGATACTGTAACAGATGTATGAGCGTATGAGATCTTTGAATTTTAGAGAAAGATTATGCGTGACTCACTATATCAGCCATGAGCGGGTCGTCTGGATTGGGCTCAGCCATGAGCAGCTGAATGGAGGTGAGGACTGTGGAGATGTTTAGGGATGGCTTCCAGGCACCCTGAATTATAAAAAATAATAATTAAAATCTGACAGCAGACAAACAAAACCAGACGATGGATGTGGACCATAAATAGTTTTGTTTTGTTGGGAAGTCTGTGACAACCTTTGGCGGGAGCTTGAGGGCATCATGGCAAATACGTCCTGAGTTGTCAATGTTTGGGTGGTAGATGGGGGTCAAGAATCGCATTTTGGGAGGTTCAAATGGGTACCTATGAGAGGAAAACAGCAGGTCAGTCCTACTACACTGCAGTAAGTGTTTATAATGTGAAAATGAGAGAGAGAGAACAAATCAATTAGGGCTGGGTATCAGTACCTTTAAAGTATTAACTGAAGTAATCCAGTACAAGTAGTGTCAAAATGTATTAAGTCAGAAGATACCTGCATTCAATCCTTTTTACCCAGATCTAGAAAAAAAGACAACTTCTGCAGTTTTTCTCGTAGCCAATCACCGCGAGCGCTCCTCGTTATAATGTGACTCGTGATTGGCCCATGACTGCAGCAGCTACAATCTGTCTTATTCAGTCTGTGATGTGGTAAAGATGTGCAATGTATTTGACTTAGTGGTCTGTACAGTTATACAACAAATATTCTAATACTTTACACTTCACTTTACACTTTCAAAATAATAGTAGTAATAATTGTGTCTCTTTATAAAGCACTTTTCAAAAACAGTGTTACAGTGTGCTTCACAAGACATACAAGTCATAAAATCGACAGGTTTTAAAAGAAAACAAGTCAATGTATAAAACCAAGAGAATTAAAAAGACAGCTCAAGTAAAATCAGGTAAGACTCTTTGATCAAAGTATGCTTAAAAGAAAAAGGAACTTTTTTTTTTTCACTGACTCAGCGCACCTGATTTATTTGGGCGGATCGTTCCAGGGCCCTGACTGAAAACGCTCCGTCAACTTCAGTTTTCAGGAGGGCCTTTGGAACACACAGGAGACCTCTGATTGATCTCAAAGTTCATACCGGCGTGCAGTGTACGATACTAAGATGTGAGAGTTATAACTAGGAGAGCCATAAACATAATCAGTAAAATCTTAAAATCTATTTTTTTAACTTACTGGGAGCCAGTGGAAAGGGGCTGAAACTAAACTGGTGTGATACTTCTATTGGTTCTAGTTAAAAGTCTGGCTGCTGAATTCTGTACAGTCAGTAGTTAGTTAATCAATTTTTGATTCAGGCAAGAAAAAAGGTGGTTGCAGTAATCAAGCTGTGAAGAGAGGAAGGTGTGTAAAATTGAGTCTTTGAAAGTTGAGATGGATCTTTTTTTTTTTTTTTTTTAATAAATATTTCTACGATGATAATAACACGATTGTGCAAGCTTTGTGATGTGCTGCTCAAATGTAAATTATTGACAAACAAATGTGTGTATAAATCATTTAGATAGAGAGGAGGGGTGGTGGTTTTATGCAACTGAAATGCTTCCATTTAGTAGGAAAAAAGGCATCAAAAGAAGTACTCTATTGGTGTCAGTATCACTTTATGGATGCAGGTATTGGTACTGGTATTGTAATTTTTTAAATGGTACCCAGCCCTAATGTCAGTGTTAAAACTTAGGGAAAATGTACCTCTCTGGGACCTTGATCTCCAAGGAGAAGAGTCCACCTTCATATGGCGTCCCAGTTCCTCCAACTATCTCTGTGAACCAGAGGAAGAAAAAAATAAATTATCGGAAGGATAAAACAGTCATTAAGCTTGCAATACACACATGGGTGACAAATTAAAGGCATTAAGTCATTTCAAGTGTATGCTAGATGATATGGTTGATTTACAGTGTTCCTGCTTTGGTTAACAGACAGACATGACTTTCTATATATTAATGTTTTCATTGTTGTTGTTTTGTATCTGTCCTTTATGGCTGATTCTATTCTTATTAAGTTACTTTTTCCTTTTTTATTGCCGATTGATTGATTTTATTCATAATGTTATTGCACTTGCTATTATATCTATTATATATTTGTATCCTTTTTCGCCCACTGAATGTGAACTCAACAAAATCTTACAAAAAACTTACAAAATACTCCTCACAGTTTACAAAGCACTTAATGGTCTGGCTCCTCAATGCATCTCTGACCTGCTCACAGCCTACATAGCCCCCCAGAACCCTCAGATCATCAGACACTGGTCTACTAACGGTGCCCACGATCCAAAATAAATTTGTTGAAGGTGCATTCAGTCATTATGGCCCCACTCTCTGGAACAAACTGCCTGATGATCTGAGATTCTCTGCAACTGTGTCATCCTTTAAAGTCAAGCTTAAGACCTACCTGTTCTCCCAGGCCTATGAATAGTTAGTCTCTCTCTCTCCCTGTTTCTTTTGGGGATATGTGACTGGGTGTCTGTGTGGGTGGGTGGGCTAGGGATGAGTTACTGTCAAGACTTGATTTGTTTTTATTCGCATGTATGTAAAAGTGCATTGAGATTACTCAGTATGAAAAGTGCTAAATAAATAAAATTTTATTTAATTTTCAGTCAGTTCAAAGTCAGTTCATTGATTGATTGATTGATTGATTGATGTGTCTCAGTAAGCTGCAATTGTTATGTTTCTCCACTCATTTATTCAGGGTTTTACTTTAGTTTGTCACCTGTCTGTATGTGACATGTTGATGACTACAACTGCAGCATTACAGGCTGTGAATACTTACGTGCCCGGAGGTCGTCTATCCTCTCCTCAGTCTGCCAGCATGTTATCCCGGGAGGTGGCTCGGTGCTCAGCATCTGAAGTTCACGCTTCAAACGGGAGGCTCTCTGCATCCTGCTGAGCGGAGGGTAAAGTAAACCAGTCAGAAATATCCACTCGCTTAATAGCTAAACGCCAGTTAGCTCTGAGAGTTCAGATAATGTTATGGTGATGCTAACGTTAACTCCAAGCTAACGTTATTAGCCTGCTAATTGACGTGGCTACAAAAACATCTTAGTCTGTCTTTGTGAGTGTAAAAGACAACAGTAGTTGAAATAAGATGTTGTTTACGCGATACTTTATCGCAATTACTTACTTTTCTCCCGCTTTAACAACTGTCTTTCTCTTCACAACCGCTGCCAGAGCTCAACTTGTCTTCTTCACTTCCAGCTGGAGGACGCGAGCTGTTTTGGATTTCCCTCTTCCTACGTCATCTTCTTCTTCTCTCGGTTTATTGGCGGGTCGCAAACGACTTCCCAGTGCACACCGCCACCTACCGTACAAGAGTGTATTACATCATCTCAGTTCACCTCATTTCCTAAATGCTTCCCATTAATCCTGTGTCACTGAAGAAAGTAGGAAGTGTCTTACCTCCTCTGCCCTTCAAATCCCACTCCCACCTCGCCTCCAACAGTTTATCACTCATCCTTCTCTTTCCACCTTATGCACTGTACAGTGCAACATGTTCCACATTTTCTGTAGCTCCACAGTTCCCACACCTGTCACTGTTTCTTTTCCCCACACATGGTGCCATTTAATTCTGTATGCTGTACTCTGAGTTTTGTTATGACGACTTCCTCCTTTCTGTTCCTTCTTTATATATCTTTGTTTTGACTATTTTTTGTTTTTTGTGATATTCCCTTCCTTTCTTCTTAACCACTGCTTTTCCTTCTCATTTTCCAAGTGGAACTGGCACTATTGTTTCTTTTTGTAATGCCCATTTTGCTAGTTAGTCAGCACATTCATTCCCATCCAGCCCCTTGTGTGCTGGCACCCAACATAACTGTACACCTATACCACCTCTGTGAAGATTTTGTAAGCAATGAAAGAGTTCAATAAGTACATGGTCTCTGACAGTTGTTGTTGACTGTATGCTTTCCAAAACAGCTGATGAGTCTGTGCACACCTCCACCCTACCAGGCCTGACCTCTTCATTAAAATAATTTTTTAAAAAAAGTGAATAAAAACAGCTGCAAACGTCACTTATTTTACATTATTTTTTGCACTTTGAGCACCCTTGTTTTGTGCACGGATGTTTTAAATAATCCTTTCTTTATTAAAAACAACAATAACACATAAGCCTGCAATGAAACAAATGCAACTGTTTCATCTTTTAATGAAAAAGTATTCAGCGTTCCATCGCTCCTGAAAGCAGCGGCCCTTGCTGTCGAATTCACGCTTCTTTGCTGTGTCCAAGTCTGCTCCCTAGCAGGTCTGCTGCCATGCAACTGTTTCTTAGCATGTTTAGCATCTGTTTATGAGGACACATTAGTTCCTCCTGCAAAGTTCCTACTTGTTGCATGTCTACAAACTGTATGATAGTCCTGCCAATGTGAGGTGAATGGAAAATTTGTAAAGTGATCTTCATTGGAGCTCTTGGAGTAGAGCCACCGCTCCTTCGCTTCGAAAGGGGTCAGTTGAGGTGGTTCGGGCATCTGATCAGGACGTCTCCCGGGCGCCTCCTGTTAGAGGTGTTCTGGGCACATCTCTCTGGTAGGAGGCCCCGGGGGCAGACCAACAACATGCTGGAGGAATCACATATCTCATCTGACCTGGGAACGCCTTGGGGTCCCCCAGGAGGAGCTGGAAAGCGTTGCTGGGGAGAGGGATATCTAGGGTGCTTTGCTTGGCCTGCTACACCTGCGACCTGGCCCCGGATAAGCGGATGAAAATGGATGGACTGTTTAAAATCTGTCTGTGAGGCACAATTGACATGCGACAAGCATTTGGACATGCCTGCTGTAGACCTAAATGTACATCTGTAACACTACACTCACACCTAAGTATATACAACATATTCATTGCTAGTTGTTTGGAAATGTGTCATATATTTCTTTTGCTACAAGATTCCCCCCCAGGATGAATTAAGCTTTATCTTATCTTATATGGTTAGTTGATACTTAAGTGACAGTGGCAGTGTATGGACCCAGTCAAGTGAAGGCAGACAGCCCAGTGAGTCAGCAGCTCTCACAGCAGTGGGATACTTGGAGAAAAAAACAAACTGTAAGTTAACGCTAGCTAATGCTAATTGGCTTAGCCGTCAACATTAAGGCCTACTGAGAATTCTGTTAGGTAGATCCCTCAAAGTTCAGCCTCCTTAAGTAGGCTACAGTCCTACAGATGTAACTAAATGTACACTCAGCAATAGTGTCGCTCCGGCCAGCTGGCCAAAAGAGAACTATTTTAATGTGAAAGACTGTCTGTCATCCACAGTTCTGCCCCAAAGCTGTGGACAGTTCATTTTGGTACTGATGGTGCGTCTTCTTAAAAAGACTGAACTCCCTCGAACCACGTAATAAAAACACTAACAGTGTTTTCCCAATAAGCATTGGCAGGTATATGCTGCCCTCTGTTGGGCAAGACTGGAACATATCTCTTCACTTTGCTTTCTGTCCGATTTTAATGTACAAGCATGCATAGTTAGTTCATGTCACCATATAAAACAATGCAAATAACAATGTGTATTTCGTTAACCGGAATTTCTGTGTTTGATATGTTTTCATTTAGTCATTTGAAATCTGCCACAGAAAGGAGAGTCGAGGGTCAGAAATCTCACAAAAAGTCACAATCACATCAGTAGGGTCGAAGACACAAAATCTCTCACTTGCAGTGTGATTTGAATCTCATTTTGACGCAGTGGCATAGATAGCTTGAAAAGAAATGTATTTCAGCCGTCTGTCCTCCATCCTGACATCAGTGAAGCCAGAGTCTCTCAGAGCTGTCATGTAGGCGTCCGGGCGCCACTTCTCCCCTGGCATCACTCGCTTTGCTGCCAAAGCAGCCACGTTAGACAGCCTCAGTGTGGTCACCATCAGGCCTCCTGGGTGGGTACAAGACAGAAAATAAGAATTACATTTGAATGTGCTTTGAAAATAAAGTCTGTCTTACTGTAAAACCTCAGGTCCTACCTGGCTTCATTACCCGGTGTATCTCTGAGGCCCCCTTCCTGAGGTCCGGCCAGAAGTAGTAGCAGTTACAGTGAAAGACTTTATCCACAGTGTTGTCTTCCAGAGGCATTGCTGCTACATCACAGTGATGCAGGGTCACTTTCCCACTGGCCACAAGGTCCTTCACTCGCTCACTTGCCTCCTGTAAGAGAAGAAAAAGAGAAATATTCCTCTATTCTAAAAGCGAGTGATGTTCCTGCTTCAAATACAACTTTGTCCCAGACTAGTCCTTTACAGAGAATCTTACAGCTCGGCTAGTTTAGGCAGACAGAGGCTTGTTACTGTGTCCTGTGCTTTGTCCTTTAAGACACTCTTTTGGTTACAGATTTCAAGACATGCATGTGATAGTAAAAACTTAATTCAAAAGCTTTATTGCTCTCTGTCAGTATTTATACTTCACCTTATGCATGTATGCTGAGTAATCCACCCCTATGAGGTGGCCTTTGGGCTCTGTGAGCAGTTTGGCAGCTAACTTCAGACCCAGACCCGGGCCATGACCCAGCTCCAGCACTGTGTCATCAGGTTGGATCCCGCACAGCTGCACAGCATTCTCCTCAAGGACCCGGTTGCGCACTACGAGCAACCTACTCACCAGCCACCCTCCCACTGACCGTGTCGGGTGGCCCAACTGTTTCACCAATCTTTCAGCCCACATCCCTGGAAAAAAATGACATGTGGACATTTTTAGGTGGTTTTCAAATATTGTAAGCAGTAGTTATTAGAGAGGGGATCACACAGATTAAAAATGCATCAGAATAGTTGCATCTGCATGTAAAATACATTACAGTACTAGTGTTTAGGATTTAATGGCATCTCGCAGTATGGCTGCAGAACTGAAACTCCTCTTGTTGGCCAATTGTGTACGAGAATTATGGTGGCCGCCTCGAAAACATTAAAGTCCCTATCTACAGTGTCTGATTTGTCCATTTTCAGGCTACTGGCGACCAACATGGCCTGGTAGTGGACCCACTCCTTATGTCAACATAAATGGCTCATACTAAGGTAACGTAAATTAAACAATTCCTATTTTCAGGTGATGATAAACTAATGAAAACAGAGCTTTTCATATTACATAGTATTTTTGTCAATAGACGCCTCCAAATCCTACACATTGGACCTTTAAATGCCACTGCCAAGTCATATCTTTAAAGTCTGGACATAAAGAAACTCTGCAAAAAGAGTCCATTTTCTTCAAGTAAATAAACAAAACTGAACTGCAGAAATATATATTTTCGAATCCCTTTTTTTTCAATCCAAAATCAAATCAAAACTTGGAGATTTTATTTCAGATTTTCAAGTACTCCAGATACTTCAAGATCAGGGGAAAACTGGGTTGGTTTAAATCTTGTCCCATGAATTTTAGTTGGACTATGCTTACTTTAACTTCTCACATCAAAGTGTAAGATTTAGTGGCATCTAGTGGTGAGGTTGCAGATTGCAACCAACTGAAACTTCTGTGTGCAGAGCATGAAGGAAGCTTTACTGGCTGATGCAAACACTAAAGCCCTGTTTCCACCAAACACTTTCGGTATGGTACCTTTGGAACTGAAAGTAATCCTTCAGACATGGTACCTAGACCCTAGTGTTTCCACTGCAAACAGTGCCCTTAAATGTGGGCGGGGTTGTTGTCACTTCATTTCATTTGTTGTCACTGTCATTTTCAGAACAAAATAAAACTACAGTACTACAGTCTCTCCGTGGGACGTTTAAAATAGTGCGTTCGTGCATTTAGTCCTTCTGAGGCAAGCTCAGGGGTTTAGTGTTTCCTGAGCCCACAGGAATGACACTCCTTGACACTCTGTGATGCTTTTTTTTCTCATAGTGAGAATTAGAATATATGTAGTTCACATAACCCGGTCAAAATTAATATATATAAAAGCTTGAAGTTCCACTCTTTACTAACAGTGTATGTCTTATAAACACTGATGGAGAGGTCAAAGTTGTCACAGTGAAATTCAAGGTGTGGTGATTGATTCACATCATCGCCTCACACATTGAGTAACATTACAAGTTAATGTTCCACCTTAAATGTCGCAGTCGGCCCAGTGAATTAAGTTATTTTTTCTCAGACTCCAGCTGCTGCAAGAGGCAACAAAGCATCCTTTCATCTTATAGTTACAGTTTACTGATAAAACTCTCCACAGTATGAACAGTGGTTACATGAGCCTCAAAACCAGCCACAGCTCAGCCCTGAGCAGAGTGACCGTCCTCTACTGACCAGTCAACAGACTGCAGTGTTCACAGCTCCTCCTTTCAGCACCAGATCTGTGTGCTAGGTACCCCAACAGAGGGGGGACCAAAAATGGGGACGGTACTAAACAGTTCCATTGGTACCAACCACAACTTTTCACAGTGGAAACGGAAAAAAAGGTACTGAACTGAATTTAACCGTATTGCTCGGTGGAAACGGGGCTTAAGGTGATGATGTTATTTACTGGTGATTATTAGCTGAAAAATATGACTATAATATTACCATCTCTGCCAGTAGATGCCCCAACATCTCACATGCTGGACCTTGAAGTAAATGTTTAATCTTCTGTATGACTGATAGTAAAACAACACTTTCTGAGAAACTTGTAGATTGTGATTATTATTATACTTAATACTCAGAATTGTGCAGATTTAAAACAAATAAGAATAAGATATACCTTACTGTGGCTCCTGCTTTGAGCACTTTCATTCCCTTGCAGCATGAAGGAATGTACCTGTGTACCTGGCCAAGCCCTCTGTCCTGTCACAGTCACTTTATTCTGACACTGAGCACGACGCATGTCATGTTCCTGCAGGTATGTTAACGCCACTATATAGTAGATATACTTTAAAGGCTTATAGTCGATGTTACAGGTGGTGTATCAACTCGCCCAGGTGTATGAGCTCTGAGTCTGGAGGTGTCGCCCTGCCGTGTGAACTACAGTACACTTCATGTGTCGCCACTGCGGCTGCGCTGTTGAGTCAGTTTGTCTGACAGTACCACTCGGCTGGATAAACACCTTACCTTACCGAGTTGGTCGGTCACTCGCTTGGTCCTGTGAGCAGTGTGTCCCTCCTGTAAACACAAGCGTCGGTGTGTTTGTCTTCCTGTTGGAGGAGGAGCTCCGTGGACTGTGTGTGTCACATGGGCGCACGCGCTTCTCTCTGCTGTAACCTCGGTCACTTTACGCACTCTCCAGCTGTATTTAAATCACTCACTCCTAGAATTTCTCATTCAGATATTTAACTGCAATATTGTGAAACTAAGGCAACAGTTTTCTCTCAGACTTTTAAAGAGTTAATTTATGCAACGCTCTCATAAATATGGGCTGCAGTCATGTTTTATGGAAATGTCACCGCCCTTTATGTCAGCTTATGACTTCCACTAACAGGTTACTCCTGTTTTCAGTAAATGCAATCTGAAGCATAGGTGTGTATTTCAGGGGTTTCAGTATTTTACAACATATGCATTTGTGTCCAGTCCCCAGTAACAACATGAGAGTCTGTCTTACTGTGAAAGTAGCAGAGGAAATTGACTCCACAAAACAATGCAGAAAAGGCATTACCTGGTGCCTTAACATTCACCAGACTGTTGTTTGATGTTAAAAACTAGGAGTAAGGTAGTAAATCACCGTACAGACAGGTTTTTATTCGGATGACAAATGTACCTTTAAAACCAAGTGTCTTATTGTGAAAGTAGCAGAGGAAATTGACACCACAAAATGATGCAACAAGGCACAAACTGGTGGAAATGAAGTGTTTGATGTTCAACCCCTCATTTCACGTGTCCCCTGCAATGTTAAAACAAAACCTGTACCCTTGGTCTGAAATGTTTGATTGTAATGTGAGATGTCCAACATTAAAGCTCCTGTACTGTGCCCAGTGTGGATTATTATCACTACATCTTTCATTGATACAGGGGCGGATCTAGAAAAATATTTATAGGGTGGCAAGAGAGGGGCAGGAATTTTTGAGGGGTGGCAACATATGGCAGACGTATATATACTGAATTTAATCACAGTTATCACAGTTTGATGAGAAATAGTATGTTCACACTACATAAGGGCGCAGGCTGCCATTTACAAACTCATACAAACAAACTTAATCTCATGCAATCAATGTCTTGCATTTGAGGTTTCATGTGAAACAGTTCATACTAGGAATAAGTGTTGAAGGAGGTTCAACAAACCCTGAGTCTAACCCTGAACTCTGAGTTGATTTACCCTGAGATGGGAAACTCTGAGTTACCAGTTCCAGAACAGCTGATTTGATTTAGTTCAGTCAACTCTGAGTATGTTCACTCTGAGTTAAGCCGACAATAAAAAGCCATCATCAATGGAGCTCCGACTCCACGATTCACCATGGCAACAGGTAAATAAAAGACAGCGCCTCCATTTTAATCCAGTGGATGTAGAGATATTAATGCATGTGTAGCAGACAGTGCACATTTATCTTTGAAAGAAGAGCCTGAGTCAGAGCGAGGAAAGTGTAAATAAGTTAACCATAAAGTTAATAAAAAAGTTTTATTCAGTGTTGTCCGTTTATTCATCATTTATCAGACTTACATTTCCTTAATGAAGATAAAGTGGTGGAATCTGACTGTGTATCAGGCTGTAGATACATTACATTATATTAATAATATATAATAATATATTTGTTCAGATTTAATCTGATGGGGAAAAACACAGGAGGCAGCAACTGAAAAATAGGAAGATTTAAAACATATAGGCTATAGCTATAGATCAAAGTCGGACATTGGAGATTCGCGCTTGTAAATGTCAAATTGGCCATAACTTTTCTTTGAATTCATTGCTGCCAACTGGGGTGGCAGCAGGGGTGGCATGGCTTTCTTTTAGAGTGGCATTTGCCACCCTGTGGTGGAAGGCACATATAAAATGTGTTGTAATTCCTACACCGTTCACCTGATTTGGATGTAAATACCCTCAAATTAAAGCTCAGAGTCTGCACTTAAAGCACATCTTGTTTCATTTCAAATCCATTGTGGTGTTGTACAGAGCTGGAATGCTGAAAATTGTGTCAATGTCCAAATATTTATGGACCTGACTGTATGAGGCTCTATGGTCGTTAATCTATTTAATCTTCTGATTTCCAGAATATGTAAACATTTCTCTGATTGGATTGAGAGCAGTCACCCAGTCTGCTGCACACACCACACCCGTTTTCCTCTGTTCCTACTGCAATTCTTGTATTTCAGTGATAGCTGAATTTTCACAAAACAAAAAAGTTAAACCATTAGAATTCTTCAGAACGATTTTTATTTCATTTATTTTAATTAATCTTTTCCATAATAATAGATTCATCTTTTATGTATTTTGTGTGTATTGTTTTTTGTTCTTCTAGGACATTTCAGTCTGTCATAAAGTTTATCATTATTAATTAAATGATAATATCAAAAAGTTCAAAAGAAAATGCAGGAGTGCAGAGAGGAGGTGGAGAAAAACTAAATTGACAATCCATTATGAAATATTACGCGACCAACTCAAATCCTACAATAAAACAGTCAAACAGGCAAGAATATCCCACTTTTCAAAACTCATCACAGATAATAAAAACAACCCGAAATTTCTTTTCTCCACCTTCAATCTTTTAACCAACACCAATTTTAAGAAACCATACAAGATTTCAACAGTTGCCCTCTGCGAGGACTTTGCAGACCACTTCAGAAGTAAAATTGATGATATCAGAAACAGTCTTTTATCCCAACAGACTGTAATTTTTAACACACCTGGATCATTGTTTTTACCTGAGGAAACACTGGAGAGTTTTGCCCTGGTTGATGCAGGACTCTTGGTCGAGTTTTCTCCCAGGTAAACCCAACAACCTGCCTTTTAGATCCAATTCCCACATCACTTTTAAAAACATTTTATGGATTCTTTGAGGAACAGATTTTAAACATAGTAAATTACTCTCTTCAGACGGGTGTCTTCCCCACTGTCTTCAAAACGGCAGTGGTGAAGCCCCTTCTGAAAAAGAGTAATTTAGATCCCAACAGTTTTAATAATTACTGACCTGTATCCAACTTACCGTTTTTAAGTAAGATTTTAGAAAAATTGTTTTTTAACCAAGTAAATGATTTTTTAAATAGAAACAATATTTTAGAGAAATATCAATCTGGTTTTAGGATGAACCACAGTACAGAGACAGCCCTTTTAAAGATTTTAAATGATATCAGGTTTAATGCAGATTCACAAAAACTCACAGTCTTGGTACTACTGGATCTAAGTGCTGCCTTTGATACAGTCGATCACCACATTTTATTAAACAGACTCAGAAACCTGGTGGGCCTCTCTGGTACTGTTTTTAACTGGTTCAGCTCCTATCTCACAGATCGTTGTTTCTTTGTAAGTATGGATACATGTTCCTCCAGAACACATGAAATCAGGTGTGGGGTGCCCCAAGGGTCTATTTTAGGTCCACTTCTTTTTAATCTATATATGCTTCCCCTTGGGGACGTCATCAGGAGGCACAGCATCACCTTCCACAGTTACGCAGATGACACACAGCTGTACATCGCCGTGTCTCCTGATGACACAGGGCCAATTGATACCCTTTTTAATTGCATTTTAGATATCAAGTCATGGATGGCAGTGAATTTCCTACAGCTCAACCAGGACAAAACAGAGGTTTTAATTATTGGTCCTGAAGGCAAGAGAGAGAAACTCTTACCAAAACTACAAGATTTTAAACCTTCACAATGTGTGAAGAACCTGGGCGTCATTTTTGACTCTGAGCTTAGTTTTATTCCACACATAAAAAATGTAACAAAGATAGGTTTTTATCATCTCAAGAATATAGCCAGAGTCCACCCGTTTCTCTCTCAGGCTAACACGGAGGTGCTGATGCATGCTTTTATCTCTTGTCGTTTAGACTATTGTAATGCCCTGCTCTCTGGTCTTTCCAAAAAGACCATCTCTAATCTGCAGCTACTCCAAAACTCAGCCGCACGAGTGCTGACAAGGACCAGAGGGCGGGCGCACATTACACCAGTTTTAAAATCGCTGCATTGGCTCCCCGTGTGTTTCAGGATCGATTTTAAGGTTCTTTTATTAGTTTTTAAATGTCTTAACGGTCTTGCGCCATCTTATTTATCTGACCTGCTTTTATCAAATCAACCCTCGCAGATCCTGAGGTCATCCGGCACCGGCCTTGTAATCATTCCAAGAGTTACAACAAAAACCAACGGGGAGGCTGCATTCAGCCATTATGGCCCTCACTTATGGAATAGCCTGCAGACTATATGATAAATAGACTGCAGAGACTGTTGGTGGTTTTAAAAGGAGGCTCAAGACTCACCTTTTTAGTTTGGCTTTTAACTAATTACTTTTACTCTTTTAATTCTTCTATTATAAGTTATTTTAATCTCTAATGCTTTTAAATGATTTATTTCTAAATCTTTATGCATTTTATTATTATTAAATTTCTAAATCTTCGTTTATTTATTTATTATTAATATTATTTTAATGTTTAATTTAAAAAAAAATAAAAATTAAATCCTTAAGTTTTTATGCATTTTATCATTATTTTATCTCATACTTGTTTTATCTTATCATATTGCCTTTTAGTCTTTTAGTTTTTAGTTTTTAGCTCCAGTGTTCCCTCATGGGGGGCCTCCGCACTGGGAGGTGTTTCTGGTCTGCCCACGGGAGCGTCGTCTTGGAGTTCCCTCAGGTCCGGAGGACTGGGAGGCTCTGCACCATGTGTGGAGTCTACCCCGGTCTATCTGGGTCGGGTGGTCTCTGTGGCGGTGCTCCCTGTGGCCATAGGCTGTGACACCTCTCAGTGTGGATGAGCTCCCCATAGGTGGTTTTTTCCTCACCTGGTGCCTCAGTGCCCTGCCATGTTACTATATTGACTGTGTGTGTGTGCGTGTGTGTGTGTGTGTGTGTGTGTGCGTGAGTGTGTGAGTGAGTGTGTGTGTGTGTGTGTGTGTTTATATGTGTGGGTGGGAGGGGCAGGTTTTCAGTTTTTTTCTAGTATTTTTGTTGTATGTTTCAATTTTGTGAAGCACTTTGTGTTGCATTTTTAATGTATGAAAAGCGCTATATAAATAAAGTTTGATTGATTGATTGATTGATTGATTAATTCAACATACAGCTGCTCACCTCCTTCCTCATGTGGGGGTATGTAAGAAAAATGCTCGACTTCAGCAAACACTGAAATGAAGAGACTCAGAGAACCATGGAGAAAAGTTACAGCCAACGGGGTTACTTTAATCGCAAAACATCAGCATATAACAGATACACTGGTTTACACAACGAATCAGTTGAAACAGCCCCCAACAGTCACACTTTAACTTGCTTTTATGCTGGGCGTCTGCTCGTTCATGCGAGTGTGTGTGTGTGTGTTTAGGTCATATTTTCTGGGAATCCAAAGTTCTTCTGATTTCCTGTTATTTTCCTAACTGGCATCAACAGCCATCCTTTTTGCCAAACTGGACACATCTGTTCCACCTGTCAGGTCACCCTAACCCAGCACGTTCTACTTCGCTTGACCTCCCAAGGCTTGACTTACGCATGAACTACTGAGATTATCAAAACACCTTTTATGGGTCCTTTTGCTGCCAAATCTGATATTTGACCAGCTACTTTCTAAACCTTGTGTAACTGTCTATCTTTAGTATGACATGATACATTATCTGCCTCTACAGGTACTGGTTCAGGGGCAGGTGGAGTTGGGGGCTGACAGACAGCTGCTGCTGCTGCTGCACTTGACGTATCCGTTTGGAACGAGGCATCATTTTGACAGAGCGGAGGTCAACTGACTGAATATGAGCGGCTTGCTAAACGTTTGACTGTATTGATTATTTAACTAAAACAACAGTGAAATGTAAAAATCCAGTTTTCTTCAGAAATATGAGCTAAGATGGGGAGAAAACTGAGCTAGCTTATAGACCACGGACAAAGTTAATTCCATAACTTTCCACCACATGAACCACTAACAAACCCACCTTGCTTTTTGAAATACTGGGTGACATACTGTCGATCCTTTGCTTCTTTCTCCTCTCTTAGCTTCCTTTCTTTCCGTTTTTGGCTACCTGATTTTTGAGGCATATTGCCGTCTCCGCTTCCTTACCCGCTGTCTGTGACAAATTACCGGCTCACTGCAGCTGATCCAGTCGGACTGAACCATTTTACGTAAATAGAGAGGGGGGAGGCGTCAATGTTTCCAAAACAAATAAAGTTACTGTTACCGGTACATTGTAAATAAAATATATTTGTGATTTTAAGTTAGTTAATAACTTAGAGTCATACTATTTTTTGTCAGTATTATGATTCTATTAGGGGCCTCTCTGGGCCCCTCTTAATCATGGGCCCCGCGAATCCTTCTCCTTTTCCCCCTTTTTTCGGCGCCCCAGCATGTCACCATATAAAACAATTAATGCAAATAACAATGTGTATTTCGTTAACCAGAATTTCTGTGTTTGATATGTTTTCATTTAGTCATTTGAAATCTGCCACAGAAAGGAGAGTCGAGGGTCAGAAATACACTCAATCTCACAAAAAGTCACAATCACATCAGTAGGGTCAAAGACACAAAATCTCTCACTTACAGTGTGATTTGAATCTCATTTTGAGGCAGTGGCATAGATAGCTTGAAAAGAAATGTATTTCAGCTGTCTGTCCTCCATCCTGACATCAGTGAAGCCAGAGTCTCTCAGAGCTGTCATGTAGGCGTCCGGGCGCCAGTTCTCCCCTGGCATCACCTGCTTTGCTGCCAAAGCAGCCACGTTAGACAGCCTCAGTGTGGTCACCATCAGGCCTCCTGGGTGGGTACAAGACAGAAAAGAAGAATTACATTTGAATGTGCTTTGAAAATAAAGTCTGTCTTACTGTAAAACCTCAGGTCCTACCTGGTTTCATTACCCGGTGTATCTCTGAGGCCCCCTTCCTGAGGTCTGGCCAGAAGTAGTAGCAGTTACAGTGAAAGACTTTATCCACAGTGTTGTCTTCCAGAGGCATTGCTGCTACATCACAGTGATGCAGGGTCACTTTCCCACTGGCCACAAGGTCCTTCACTCGCTCACTTGCCTCCTGTAAGAGAAGAAAAAGGAAAATATTCCTCTATTCTAAAAGCGAGTGATGTTCCTGCTTCAAATACAACTTTGTCCCAGACTAGTCCTTTACAGAGAATCTTACAGCTCGGCTAGTTTAGGCAGACAGAGGCTTGTTACTGTGTCCTGTGCTTTGTCCTTTAAGACACTCTTTTGGTTACAGATTTCAAGACATGCATGTGATAATAAAAACGTCATTCAAAAGCTTTATTGCTCTCTGTCAGTATTTATACTTCACCTTATGCATGTATGTTGAGTAATCCACCCCTATGAGGTGGCCTTTGGGCTCTGTGAGCAGTTTGGCAGCTGACTTCAGACCCAGACCCGGGCCATGACCCAGCTCCAGCACTGTGTCATCAGGTTGGATCCCGCACAGCTGCACAGCATTCTCCTCAAGGACCCGGTTGCGCACTACAAGCAACCTATTCACCAGCCACCCTCCCACTGACCGTGTCGGGTGGCCCAACTGTTTCCCCAATTTTTCAGCCCACATCCCTGGAAAAAAATGACATGTGGACATTTTTAGGTGGTTTACAAATGTTGTAAGCAGTAGTTGCCAATAAGAGAGGGGATCACACAGATTAAAAATGCATCAGAATAGTTGCATGTGCATGTAAAATACATTACAGTACTAGTGTTTAGGATTTAATGGCATCTCGCAGTATGGCTGCAGAACTGAAACTCCTCTTGTTCATCGAGAGTGTACGAGAATTATGGTGGCCGCCTTGAAAACATGAAAGTCCCTATCTAGAGTGTCTGATTTGTCCATTTTGAGGCTACTGGCGACCAACATGGCCGGGTAGTGGACCCACTCCTTATGTCAACATTAGGGCTGGGCGGTATGGCAAAATGTACATATCACGGTTTTAAGAAAAAAATCATATCGGTTTCACGGTATTTCACGGTATTTTGCTCAGGTTCGACCAACTTGACATGCTGCTGTGTTGCATGGCCTATTCAAGTGCCATTTGTTATTTATCTGACAACGCCTGAACGCAACATACGCTCTGCTCCGTCGGCAGAGAGAGAGAGAGAGAGAGAGAGAGAGAGAGAGAGAGAGTCAAATATGTGAGAGAGAGAAATGGCTACAGGTTGGGGGTTGCAATTCACACATACAGAAAGAAAAAAAAAAGGGGGGGGGGGGGGTAGAGATAAGTGGGAGGGACAGCAGCTTTCCGTGCCTCCAAAAAATGTGCCCAAACGATGACATTATGGGCATACCCATGTTGACCTGTTGAAGTGAAAAAAACGAGTACTGACGGTAACAGACGAGTGGAGTCGATGTGAAATGGGTCCCCACTGAAACACATTCCCGCAGCGCACGTTCTGGACGTTGTTTGGGCTATTCACCGGTATTGCGGTATATGAAAAATTCATATCATAACGAAAATAAATACCGGCTTTAGGTACGAACCGGTATACCGCCCAGCCCTAGTTAACATAAAAGGCTCATACTGGGGTAACCAGTAGCGTGCACAGACTTTTTGAAGGGCAGGGGCAAAAAGAAAAAAAAGGGCACATACAGCGCATTCTCGCCACTGAAGAGGGCACTAAGTTCTGCGTGTTTTTGAGGGCACTTTAGACATGTTTATATATTATACAAATGGCACATTATATAGCCTTAAAACAGACTAACTAGAAAGACTACTCAAGTTAGTTTGTAGTTAGGATCAGCATCCACGAGAACTGTGTAGATTCAACGTTGTACTGTGAAGAACACACAGAGACATGGATGTATGAAGGAAATAAATCCCTGGGGGGGTCTGAAGGTCCTCCCCAAGAAAATTTTCAATTAAGTAGATGCCATTTCCTGTATTCTAGTGCATTTTAACACCATATTAGCACCAGATAATCCAAACTGGTCCTGTGAGATATAGTTCTGGCTCAATATAGATCAAAAAAGGGCCCAACATAAAAGTCATTGCAACAGTAATGTTTCATAGTATTTCTTGGTCCTAATAGTCTTCTGGAGTTTAGTGTGTTTTGCCAACCAGGAGGGCACTTTAGCGTGCGCTTTGGCTCCCAAGAGGGCACTTAAGCACATGTTTAGCGTGCATTTTGGCTTCAAAGAGTGTAAGATTTAGTGGCATCTAGTGGTGAGGTTGCAGATTGCAACCAACTGAAACTTCTGTGTGCCGAGCATGAAGCACGCTTTACTGGCTGATGCACACTACACTAAAGCCCTGTTTCCACCAAACACTTTTGGTATGGTACCTTTGAAACTGAAGTAACCCTTCAGACATGGTACCTAGACCCTAGTGTTTCCACTGCAAACAGTGCCCTTAAATGTGTTGTTGTCACTCACTGCTCCGTCCAGCACTCACTGTATTTCCTTATCACTGGTGACACAGATGGAAGTCTGCACCTCGTTTATCGTCCACAGAACAAGGCTGCACACAGACATTTTCAGAACAAAATAAAACAAGCTGCAGTGAGAGTCTCTCTCCATGGGATATTTAAAATGGCAGGTTTGTGCATTTAGTCCTTCTATGGCAAGCTCAGGGGTTTAGTGTTGCCTGAGCCCACAGGAATGACACTCCTTGACACTATATAACGCTTTCTTTTTTTCTCATAGTGAGGATTAGAATGCAGTTCACATAACCCGATTGAAATTAAAATAAACACTTGAAGTTCAACTTTTTACTAACAGTGTATGTCATAAAGTAATGGTCAAAGTCGTCAGTGAAATTCAAGGTGTGGTGATTGATTCACATCATCGCCTCACACATTGAGTAACATTACAAGTTAATGTTCCACCTTAAAAGTCGCAGTCGGCCCAGTGAATTAAGTTATTTTTTCTCAGATTCCAGCTGCTGCAAGAGGCAACAAAGCATCCTTTCATCTTATAGTTACAGTTTACTAATAAAACTCTCCACAGTATGAACAGTGGTTACATGAGCCTCAAAACCAGCCACAGCTCAGCCCTGAGCAGAGTGACCGTCCTCTACTGACCAATCATCAGACTGCAGTGTGCTTTCTGTCCTGTCACAGTCACTTTATTCTGACACTGAGCACGACGCATGTCATGTTCCTGCAGGTATGTTAACGCCACTATATAGTAGATATACTTTAAAGGCTTATAGTCGATGTTACAGGTGGTGTATCGACTCGCCCAGGTGTATGAGCTCTGAGTCTGGAGGTGTCGCCCTGCCGTGTGAACTACAGTACACTTCATGTGTCGCCACTGCGGCTGCGCTGTTGAGTAAGTTTGTCTGACAGTACCACTCGGCTGGATAAACACCTTACCTTACCGAGTTGGTCGGTCACTCGCTTGGTCCTGTGAGCAGTGTGTCCCTCCTGTAAACACAAGCGTCGGTGTGTTTGTCTTCCTGTTGGAGGAGGAGCTCCGTGGACTGTGTGTGTCACATGGGCGCACGCGCTTCTCTCTGCTGTAACCTCGGTCACTTTACGCACTCTCCCGCTGTATTTAAATCACTCACTCCCAGGATTTCTCATTCAGATATTTAACTGCAATATTGTGAAACTAAGGCAACAGTTTTTTCTCAGACTTTTAAAGAGTTAATTTATGCAACGCTCTCATAAATATGCATTTGTGTCCAGTCCCCAGTAACAACATGAGAGTCTGTCTTACTGTGAAAGTAGCAGAGGAAATTGACTCCACAAAATAATGCAGAAAAGGCATTACCTGGTGCCTTTACATTCACCAGACTGTAGGATATTGTTTGATGTTAAAAACTAGGAGTAAGGTAACAAATCACCGTACAGACAGGTTTTAATTCAGATGACAAATGTACCTTTAAAACCAAGTGTCTTATTGTGAAAGTAGCAGAGGAAATTGACACCACAAAATGATGCAACAAGGCACAAACTGGTGGAAATGAAGTGTTTGATGTTCAACCCCTCATTTCACGTGTCCCCTGCAATGTTAAAACAAAACCTGTACCCTTGGTCTGAAATGTTTGATTGTAATGTGAGATGTCCAGCATTAAAGCTCCTGTACTGTGCCCAGTGTGGATTATTATCACTACATCTTTCATAACTAATGTAAAATGTTCGGCATGTATGATAAGATTCTACCATTGAGGAGAACAGATAGTTTTCATAGTGAGAAATTGCTATTCGTGTATTTGTTTAACTGCAGTTATAACATTCCTATCTTCAAAAGGTGAAACTTGAAAATTTAGCATAATCATACAAAACCTCATGTCACAAAGGTAGGATAGAAGTCTCTTAGTTTGACTTCAGTCTGCAAAAAGAAACGTATTTCAGCCGTCTGTCCTCCATCCTGACATCAGCCAGAGTCTCTCAGAGCTGTCATGTAGGCCTCCGGGCGCAGAAAAAGAGAAATATTCCTCTATTCTAAAAGTGAGTGATGTTCCTGCTTCAAATGTATCTTTGTCCCAGACTAGTAAATAAAGTTTCTGAGCTTTTGTCTGCCTGTTTGTAGTGTCCCTCTTTATGCAGACAGAGGCTTGTTACTATGTTTTGTGCTTTGTTCTTTTAAGACACTCTTTGTATGGTTACAGACATGCCTGAGATAATAAAAACGTGATTTCATAACTTTATTGCTCTCTGTCAGCATTTATACTTCACCTTATGCATGAAAGCTGAGTAATCCACCCCTATGAGGTGGCCTGTGGGCTCTGTGAGCAGTTTGGCAGCTGAACTCAGACCCAGACCCGGGCCGTGACCCAGCTCCAGCACTGTGTCATCAGGTTGGATCAGGCACAGCTGCACAGCATTCTCCTCAGGGACCCGGTTGCGCACTGTGAGAAACCTTGTGACCCTCCTACTGATTGTGTCAGATGGCCAGACTGTTTCTCCACTCTTTCAGCCCACACCACTAAAGAAAAATGACAGAAAAGACACGTCTGACAATATCAACAATACTGAGTATGTTTATCTTTAGTGCTGCTTGCCTGGTTACTTGCTTCAGCAGTTGTGGAATATACCCAAGTACATTTACATAAGTACTTTATATGGAAAAAAGGGGTATCTGTCTGAGCTCATGAGAAGCAGACTTGTTATACCAAGTCTTGTGAGAACCTGTGAGTCCTGTGAGTCAGCGATGACACAAACTTATGATGATTTTACATAATATGATGTAATGCTGGAAATTAATCTACCCAACAGCGTGTAAAGTAACTACAATCAGAACATTAAACAGCTGTTCTCCATCAATATTTGTGTACCCATCACGATAATGCACACAGTCACTGGCACCCTTCTGTAAGGTGGCATATAATGAGTGGTGCGACCACAAACAACAACATTTGGGGGATGTTTTATTTCTGGTGACGCACTTGGAATTTTATTTTGGGTGGTTATGTGACATTGTAAACTTCTATTATATATTTACCCCAAATCCTGTTGGTAATGCATTATTAATTTGTTACAGCTAAAGAGTAATATATTTCTGTAACTCTTTTGTTAACACTTTACCCCAACACTGTTGTTTCTTAGTTTAGATGTTTGTTTGTGTGGATTTCTCATCTGTTCTTTTTCCTGTTGGTATTACATAGAATAAATCCACAGCTGATCATGATTCATGCACCAGTCATTACTCTGTGTAGATCCAACTACCCAACAGTATATAAAGTAGTTAAAATGAGCACTAAAATGCACATTAATGCACCGGTCATATTAATCCAAAAACATCATCTATAAAATTATGATATTTTTTATGATTGCGTGTTTTTATTTTTGGTTCCTTAAATTATCTTGCTGATAGGATCCTTAGTATGCTTTTGGCTCTATCTTCCACCAGTGCATGTGATCCAGTGTGTTGCGCAGCAGTGTGTTCCTCAGCCGCTGCTCTTTGTGTCTTCCTGTAAATCAGTCAGTCAGAGGAGGAGGAGGTGGAGCTCCGAGGACTGTTTCAGCTTTACAGGCGCGCTCACTCTGCTCCGTCTCTCATCCACTGATACACACTCCCACTCTCTTCTTGGGCACTGTCACTTATTTTCCAAACGCAAGAATTGTTCATTCAGCCATTTAATGCGCAAAAGTGCGAAAACATTGCAATTATTTTTTTTCCCGTATTTAATTTACGAGAGATCCTTTGCGCAAGGCTCCCATAAACATGCTGCTGAGTCGCGCTCTTATCAAACGCAGTCAAATGCTGCTGGAAATGTCCTCCGCAGCTGCTTCCTCCAATCAGCCTGTCGCGCACACACCCCCTGCAAGGATTATGTTTCTTTCGTTTTCATTTCCCGGAAGGGTCGAATGTGAAAATAGTGGAGTTTTATTTCTTTGAAAGCCTTATTCAATCTTCATTCCGTATGGAGGTTGGAGAGGTCTAACCTGCGGTTTATTTCATTAATCAAACGGGCTATATGTCTGCTTACAAGGAAATCATCCAGTTTTTTCGGACAGTCGACCAGATAAAGGACATTTCCATGGAGAACATTTCCCCGATCAAGGTACGTTAAAGTCAAAGGAGGAAGCAGCTGTTTAATGTGTAGCCTAATCTTTAAATAAAGCAAACAATGAGTAGATACTTTTTTTAGAGCTTTTAATTTTATTCTGTGCCAACTGCTGCTGTTTGGGCTACTAAGAATGCACTTCAAATATAAAGGCTTTAAAATTACTCTGCATTTCTGTTCCTCACCTGCCACCACTGTTATGTGTGCTCATGGGCACTTGTGTGGATGTTTTGCAGCAAGAAAACACAGCAAACAGTCCTCCAGCCACAATGCATGGGAGACAAAGCAACATTCCTCTCAGTGTGCATCACTCCCCCACTAACCAACTTCCTCTGGCAAGTCCACCTAATCAGGAAGACCTGTGGCATCTACCTGGACGGCTGCGTGAGTCAAACTATTACCTGGAAGACACCACTCCATTAATAACATGCAGCAAAGTAGAGCCTCGACTAAAGCACAAATGCTGCCTGTAACTGTGTTTTTTAATTCTGTGTGTCTGTCTTCTAGGGATAAACCCATCTCTGTGGGATAAGGAGGATGTCGCCCACTGGCTCCAGTGGGCTCAGAGGGAGTACTCACTGCGCCGGCCTGAAAAGGGACGCTTCGAGATGAACGGCCGAGCCCTGTGCCTGCTCACCAAGGAGGACTTCAGACACCGCTGCCCCAGCTCAGGTAGATATGAGTGTGCATTCAGACAGAGAGTTTGCCGACTGGTTTTATGCCTGTATTTTCACATGCTTCTCTTCTACAGGTGATGTTCTGTATGAGATCCTACAGTGTGTAAAGCAGCAAAGGAGGAGTGCTGTCCGCAACCCCCCAGATTCGTCCCCCTCCACGGCAGCCGGACCCCAGAGTCCAGTCAGCTGCCAGGTACCACCTCAGAGTGTCCAAGAGCCCCAGCCTCCCACGGTTAATGATGCCCAAGGTCAGCAAATACATGTTTAAACATATATATATGTACATATATGAACAATCAGCTCTCAGTAGCTCTCAGTATATTCAATAATGGCACAGACAACAATACAAACAGACAATACAGGTGCAAACAGAGCTAAACAAAGCTATCAAGCTAAAGAAACACAGTCAAACTATAATATAAAGCTGTGAAGCTATGATATACAGGAAAGATCTGGACAACAAACCATCAACATGGAGGTCAGATTTTTATGTCCTGTATGTGTGCATGGCAGTACAACACACATGTACTGTAGGCTACATACTAGGGCCGGTATTGTTTAAAGAATTACAATACCAGAACCAATACTAGTAACCTTAAAGTGATACCAACACCAATACAGTACTTCATTCAATACCCATAATGTGAATGGAGTAGCATGAAGTATAGCAGTACTTTTCTGCACGCTAAACTGCCACACCACAGACTCAGTGCTGTAGCTGCTGCTGCGGGAATGTGAGCTCTGCACTGCTGGACAGTTGTGAGAGTCTGGCCGGCTGCACACACACAGTGACAGGGCTGACTGTTAGCATCACACAGCTAATGTTACTTCAACAGATCTAACGACAGATTTGAGTCGTCTTCATGTCGGTGTAAGTATGTTGGGAACGTACAAAGGCTCAGTGTTAGTTGTTCTCGTGCTCGTGCTAACCTGGCAGATGTCGAGAGCGGCTCCTGAGACGGCAGCAACAGAAAGTTTGCTGATTTGGCAGTGAGTCAGGATGATCTGGGATCAAGCTTACAGCACAAAAACGATCCAAAGCAGGCATTTTTTGACTGGAGCCGTATCAATACTACTTGGTACTGGGTAACTCCAGTTAATGCCTTAAAGGTACAGCGTTCCGATACCCGGCATTACTACATATACATTTCTAGAAGATTTTAGGATAATGAAGACAGTTGGATACAGTCAGATACAAAAAAGGATGTAGGCTCTACAGGATGATTTTTTTTTACCTTGGCAATCATCATGTTTTTTTCTGAATGGTGTACAGATTTTTAGGCATTCTCTTATCTCAAATGCCTGAAAAATAGTGCATGTAGTGGGGGAAAAAAAATCGAGGGAGCATGCCCCTGGACCCTGCTAGGTTTGGGCCGAGCCTCGAATGTGTCCAATATCTGCCTCTGCCCCTGCAGAGAGAATTGTTCAAGTCTGTGGTGCATCTAATCAGACTTGTTTATCCTGGTTAGATTGTGGCCGAGATTACTTCCTGATCAGCATGTAGGCATGTGCAAACACATCATGCAGGAATTCATGCCCTCTCTACATTTGTTTTGCTGTACTTGTGGGGACATCTGTCTGCTTCTCATCTTCCATACTCTTGAGTTTAACCCCTGACTGCCTTTCCTCCTCCTCTTAACCCTTAATAAATTCAAATTGACCTTTTACTGCACACATGCGGACCAGGTGGTAACAAAGTAAGCAAGGTCAAAACAATATCAAATGACAAGTCAGCTTTCAGGGTGTTAAATTGTAAGCGGAATTTTAAAGTTGTTGCTGGTTCGGATGTCAGGAAGTCTCTCTCAATTTAATGCTGTGCATAATGTGCATTGTTTTACATGTAAAAACTTTATTTAGCTACAGCCTCAACCATCAGTACAAGCACCTCAAAACTGTACAAGAGTAAATTTACTTTGTGTGTTTGGCACTTCTGGTTCGGACATTTTACCCTTCAGTGGAGGAATACAAATGCACACACTCCCCGTTTGTCCCGACTATAAAAAAGGTGCTTTCCATTCTAAGGCGTAGCACGTGTGCCAGTGGGTGTGCCTTGGTTACCTAGAAACCAATTATCTTACAGTTCCAGAGTCCAAAACAATCGCTTTGCTCTCCAGATCGTACAGTGAGATGTGTATAGTTCATTGCACTTGCCTTTGATAAACCCTTTGTTGTAAAATGTTTGAAGCTGTTGTTAAGTCACTTTTGCTTTCAGTTTAGCTCTTCGTCATAGTTCCTCTTATTTCTCTCTCAGTTTCCCTCGCTTTCACCACTGCCACGTCCGCAGCTGTTGTAACCACTGTGACCGGCCAGATGGAGCCCATGTCACCTCTCAGAGATCGTCCCTTGATCTTTTACACTTTCCCTGCTCCACTCACACAAACTAGTGGGTATAATAAACCACAATATCACAAATACAGTGCCCTGCAGCTGTAATTATTTGCTGTGATGTCTGATTTTCTGTCTCTCTTTCTTTGCTGCGCTCTATATCTTTTCTTCTCTCTCTATCTCAGATGGAGCAGCAGTTGTCTCTGCATTGCCCCAAAACCAAGTTCAGGGTCCTCCCCAAACAGAGGGAGTCATCCAGGAGCCGCTCAACCTGTCCAGTCGAGAGAAGCCAAGGAGCCTGCTGCACAAAGCCAATGGCCGCATTCCAGGTATGTCAATTTATTAACAGCTGTACTGCGGTATTCACTTGGAAAATACACAAAACAAATGTCTTTTGTTCAAGAGAGAGGCACAGATATGATCACTAGGGGGCAGAAAACTCCCAGACACAAGTCTGAGAACACTTGTGGAAGTTTACAGTACAACATATGCTTTAATGAGGTGCTCGTCTTAAGCCAAGCATTTCCATGTAACATTTTTCTTCAGCCACATTTTTACTTCAGCTGTCTGTGTCTGGTTTTGCCTGTGAGACAGAGCAAAGGGCAACACAGGCTAAAAAACCATGAAACAATGAACTGAAAGTGAGTCTGAGTTGCAAATAGCTTCATACAGGAATTCCACTGTCATTTTATTATCTTGTAATTTTAAAATAAATATTACCTAAAGGTTATTCATGTGACATTCAGAGCATCAATTAAGCTGCAAACCACTATTTGTTATATAAAGATATAATGGGGCAAAGGCTTCCTGAGCAGAGAATGAAGTCTCTGTGTGTGTTTGTCGTTATTAGCTTCTCTGTGGTTTGTTGTGGTAAGTTGATCCAGCCTTGAATGCATGTTTGTATCCTGCTGGCCAGCTCATTGGCGCCACTTTTCATGGAGCTGATATTGGGACAGCATAATTGCATAAGCGTGGCATTCAGTCTTTGGTTCCCCACAGGTTGATAGTGTCAACTCTGTCAACACTGTTGCCATAGTTTGCTGTTTATGGGATTAGCACTGTTAGCTGCTAGCTGCAGGCTCAGCCACCTCCATGTTGAAAAACATGTCCAGACAGCTCATGTGGTCTGACTTTAGTATGACCCCTTAAAATCAGTTTTAAGAGTGACAACCTTACAGATGCATGCATGCTAAGGTATAAACAGAGCATTAAACACCAATAATACCAACTAGGACAAACTTCCTAGGAAGAGATCGATTTTAAGTGTTTTTCAAAAAATTCAGAATGGCAGAAGATCTTTATAACTGGAAGTTATGGGTTCTTGAGGCTCTACGACATACAGGGCATGAGATATGCCCATTCAAAGTTTGCAGTTTCAACTGATGTAATATTGCTTCATCCCCATCCTCCCATGACCCTCTACCACTGTGCCAAATTTCACATGGATTGACCAAGTCAGTGAGGAGAAAAACGTGGAACAGACACACCCACAGACAGAGTTTTCGTCATTATATAGTAAGATAATAAGTTATAGTTTTTCAAAATGTGGCTTTTTGCTGTTTCAATCATGGCCAGAGTGCAGACTGCTGTGGGACTATGTGTATCAGCTGCTGTGTGACGATCGCTATCAAGAATACATCCGATGGGAGGACAAGGACAACCTGGTGTTCAGGGTGGTCGACCCTAACGGACTGGCGCGTCTCTGGGGAAACCACAAGGTGAGCACCCATGTCTGTGTGGTTCATCTTACAGGGAGAAAGAACACACAGACAGAGCCACAAAACAGCACAAACAGGCGACATGTGAGCAGAGTAATTATTGATCCATGATGTGTGATCTCTTTTTGCAGAACCGAGATAATATGACCTACGAGAAGATGTCCCGGGCTTTGCGACACTACTACAAGCTCAACATCATCAAAAAGGAGCGAGGACAAAAGCTTCTTTTCAGGTTTCCGTCCACTTCTCTTTGCCTCATTCTCCTCCTGTCTATTTTCATGACACACATTGTTATAACTTCTTCTCTGCCTGCCCTCAGGTTTCTGAAACTCCCACAAGACGTCAAAAAACCACAGGCTGATCCTGCCAAGTCCCCGGGACACACTCCACCCCAGAACGGGGACTTTCCTGACGGCACACCTACGCACGAGTTCAGTGAGGATCATTTTGAGGTTTCCCCTGATCGTGCTTCTCCACAGCATCCGCCATAGAAAACAAATACATGTGTGAAACATCCTAAACACAAAACATGTACAAATGATTACAGAATGGTGATGTGTGTTTAGAAAATAATACATGCATGTACAGGTTTGACAAAATGCACTGTAAGGTGTATTTTAGCGAGTTTTTGCACTGTGATATTGCTTTTTATTTTGCTGTGAGTCAATGTTTGTATCACTGTGATCAGAACAAACACTAACAATAAGGAACGAGGGAAACTAAAAGAAATCACGTCAATATTCAAACAGCCAAATGCTCATCATGACTTAGATTCCCAGGCTTGCTCAACATAATGTCAATACAAAAGTTGCACTTATTTTCATATACCATAGAGTGGAAATGACTGTGAAATTATTAGTTGCATATTGTTAAATATAAGGAGGTAGGGTGGAGTAATTTTTTTGTGCCCATGCAAAAACATATTGTGTTGCAGGTTAAATGCCACTTTGTACAGTTTATTTTTTCAAATAGTTTTCTTTATTAACCTCAAGGGAAGGTATTAAGTGGAACATTTGGTACAGCCTATAATCACCATTGTTTTTCCTGCTTTGTAAAATAAATATTTTGTTTCACATATTTTGTACTTCCTGGTTACTGTTAGCTGCTCTTAAGTTGTAAAATGTAAATATATAGCGCTTTTTGCAGACAGAGGTCACAAAGTGCTTCACAGGGGCAACATACAACAATGAGCCAGGTAATTAAAAGTACACAAGTAGCAAAACTATTACATACAAAAAAATAATTCACAATACACAAAATATGAATGAAACACATATCTGGTACATACAAACCACCCAAACGCCTGTCTAAACAGGTGTGTCTTTAGCTGTTCGCGGTCTCAAATCAGTACAGACTGCTAAATTAACCCTATAAACATATTGGCACTCTGGAACCCGTTTTCAAAACGTTGCGTTTTCAGGCAACCAAAACGCTGCTGTCGTGTTAATGATCGGCCAAAACGCAACTAAAGTTTACCGTTTTCAGTTGAAATTGTTGTCGTATAAACGGGGCCTTATAGTGTGAGAGGCCCATTTACAGTTTTGCCAAAGGGGTGTCTGCCACGAGAAGCACCTCAAAACCTCATTCAATCTTTGACATGTCAGGGCCCTTCTCTGGCCTTCATCTGCAAAAAATGTAACTCAAATCTACGCATACTGATCAGGGAGGGACTCAAATGACCACAAAGAGATACAAAATAATAACAAAAAGGGGCAAAACAACCACAGAGAGACACATAACGACTACAAGGAGGCACACAACAACCACCAGCAGAAACAAAATGACCCACACAAATCCACTAATGATGCATAACGCCTACAAGGAGATGCGAAACAACAACAAAAAAAGAGGCAAAAACACCACAAAGCCTGTGTGACTTGCTCTTACGTAGGAGAGGTGGTGAGGCCTTTTGCATATAGGTGGGGGCTCAGTGTCTCATTACCCGCCCATGTGTGAATGGCAGGTGGATTGACAAATCAAAACCTAGAGATTGCTTGCTTAGATTGCTTGTCAGTTCACATTTCTGGGCAAAATGTAGATGCCCCTTCTCTGCAGGTGAATCAACTCTGACTGAAACTCCTGGCCGTAGAAAATTTCACAAAGCTGTGCCATGTCACCCTCCTAAGGCCATATAAACCTCCTGAGTCAGTGTTTCCAGTGCTTGTTTTGGATGAAGAAACAAGGCTACAGTTCAGCTCAAGCTTAATTCAAATAAAAATCAAACAAGGTTAGAAGTATGGTACCCTTACGAACATGTAACCTGTGTTTCTGGCTAAATGTATCACTCACAGCATTAGCAAGCTCATATAATATAGGCAACGCTGTGCACAGTACTCCTTCTTTGCAAACCCTCTTGTCAAAGCTGGCGTCTGTACCTGCAGGGGGCGCTGTGATAACATGTAAATCAATGGCTCAGCTGCTAATAAATAACCTCACCCCCTTGACAGCAGAAATTAGGGCATTGCACAGTTTGATTACTTACTATATTTTAATTCACAGGATAGTACACTCAGTATCAGAGCTACTTTCCAGGTAGTCTTGGTTACATTTATTAAAAGATATTTCCTTACCTGTGTGTTACATGAAAGCGGTGGCAACTTTCATGGAAAGTGCTGTGTTGTATTGGTATAGAAACTATATTTTTAACTTTGTTTCAGTTTAAAAAAAAAAAAAAAAAAAAAAGGAGGACAGTGACCCAGAAGAGTCAGATGGTGTTGTTAATGTTTGTCTCCCTGGTTAGTGGTGGGATGACATTAAAAAGGTACAAAACGTACAGTCAAGGATTTCTGTGTGACATAAAGCTGATAAGATGGGAAAGATTAATTTGCCCCATTCTCATACTTTCAATGTAACTACTGTGATAACGAACTAAATGTCTCACAATTAGTTGTACCTTTTAAAACCATCACTGTGAAATCCTTAAAAATGTTTTCTCGTCTGTGCTAAAAATACAAAAAGAAAGGGCTTGTTTAAAGCCTGTCTTTGTGGATTTAGAGACTTGTTTTTTATTTTTTCTTTAATTCAACACTGCTAAAAGTTTGTGTTTATTAGCATCACATGGGAACCGCTCTTAATCAAATTAAAATCGTGTCCGCTTTTGGGACTTGGAACGGACAAAAAGTCATTGAGAGTGTTGTATGTTATATCACATGGGCATGACCAATATGGTATGTCTAATTGGGAATGGTTTAAAAACTCTGATTGTGAAACCGCCGGCCACTTTCCACTGGATAACTCGTCCCTGCCTGCCTTGATTTGGTCTACTTCTAAAAGACGGAAAGGAGTTTTTGCCCCAGCGCTGATGCTTTTCACCAGCTACGATTTGAAGAACTTAAACTTGCATTTCAAAGCTCTTAGAAAATGGCTCCAGGAGTATCCAGTTGTCATTATCGGGATGTTCCTCCTTCCATCTCCTTCTCTGGATCTGGATTCATGTCCACCTACCAGTTAGGGGTTGCCCAGTGCTTCCTACAATATGCACCTTGGATTCTGAGCACAGCACCTTGTGTCCTGGGTGCATCTGCTGGGTCTCTGGTGGCAGCTGCTGTGGTCTGTGAGATGAGCATGAGTAAGTGACTATCTCTTTTCCTCCTAAATGTACTTTTGTTGCACGTAACCTTTATTTCTGACTCAAAGTCTTCTATTTTACAGTTACTATTCGGGATGAGATACTGCATTTTGCCAAACAGCTGAAGGCTTTCACACTTGGACCATTTAACCCCTCGATCAACGTTTTCCACTGGTTAGAGCGTCTTCTAAACAAGCATCTCCCTTCCAATGCACACCAGCTGGCCAACGGGCGTCTCTCTGTGTCTATGACACGCATGAGTGATGGCAAGCACATTTTCATGTCTGAGTTCCAGTCCAAGGAGGACGTAGTGCAGGTGAGTTTGCACTGCAGATTCACACCCTAATAATTTTGAAGAAACCTTGGGCCTGTTCCATAAAGTCAGTACAAAATAAGCCAGGCATATTTTCATTTTCAGTTGATTTTGGTGTCTTGAAGCAATTTCAACATAGTTCAAGCTCGGTTACTATCTCAACTTATGCTAGGAAGTTAATGTCTACCAAACATTAGATGACTTTGAGAGGACTTTTTGAGAAGTCTGACACCCTCTCACATGTGAAAAGTGAACACTATCAGACTTTGCAAAGGTTGGGTCACTATTTGCAAGACTACAACTAGATTCCTTATGAGATTACTTACCATCCTGCTCCCGTGAAAAATATTACACTAAACTCTTTATGAGAAACATGACATAGTAACAATTCCAAGAACACATGAATCTAGGAACACAAGATAAAAGGCATCATATGTTGACAGTGTTATTGTCAATTTAGCATAACTGGTCCATACCCACTGAGTGCACAGTTGCCCGCGTACAGTTTCACATGGTGTGTGTTTGGGATACAGGTCATAGGAAATTGTAGATTAAAAAGTCAACTGAACCCATTAATTTGGGGCAGTAGTAGCTCAGTTGGGTTGGGAACTGGAGGGTCGACTGTTCAAGTCCCCGTCCGGACCAAAAATATGGAGCATGGACTGGTAGTGGGCTAAAACTGAAGTTATTAGTAGTTGAGGTAGCACGTTGAAAGGCAGATAGTTAAAGTGTTTAAAAAAAAACATTCGGCCACAGCGATCGGTCGCATTTTAGCCATTTTTAAGCATTTTTCTGTTGTTATAGCGCCACCCAGTTGCCAATGTTAAATTTCTCCAGTCACCTTGAGGCATCCTGTTCTACATATCTACCAAGTTTAGTAAAAATTGATATGGCGGTTAGGCCTAGATAAGAAATTAGCTCTCTAGCGCCCCCATTTTGTTTGATGGGGTCAATAATGGAGGGGTCCCCTCAGATTATGTGTGGTCATGTGCCTACAAAGTTGCGTGGTGATCGGTGAAACCCTTGAGATGTTATACACGAAACCCTTGAGATGTTATGTGATGAGCCACGCCCTCCGCAATATTCATTGCCTTATAAAAGCTACATTTTAGTAAGTTTTCCAACTTTTGTCAAGAGGGAACTTTAGATATTGGTCCCTAGATTATGTTCACCCAGTTTCTTGCACATTGGTCAAACTTCCTAGGAAGAGATCGATTTTAAGTGCTTTTCAAAAAATTCAAAATGGTGGAAAATCTATTTAACTGGAAGTTATATGTTCTTGAGGCAAATTTGTTCCTCATGAGGAGAGGCATCTCTGTGCAAAGTTTCATGTCTCTGTGACATACAGGGCATGAGATATGCCCATTCAAAGTTTGCAATCGGTTGCTATAGCGCCCCCCTTTGGCCAATTGATGTAATATTGCTTCATTCACATCCTCCCATGACCCTCTACCACTGTGCCAAATTTCACATGGATTGACCAAGTCAGTGAGAGACACACCCACAGACAGAGTTTTCATCATTATATAGTAAGACTAAAATCCATAACATAAACTGCATGTGCATACAAACTTCACATTTTGGATTTTGTCCCTTCAGCTCGCTACCAGCCTTTGTTGGTTAGCCTCAAGGGATCAGCTATTTCAGTGGGAGTGTGAGACAAACCATTTCACTCCACGCAGTTTCTCCTTCTTTCCCACAAGAGAACAGAGACTTGTTCACATTCTTACGTCTTCCCGGAGTCCCCTCCATGTTTACTGTCTACTCAGTTTGCTGCTACTTGTTTGATGCTGGAGAGAGCACAGCTATTCTTGACTATTCACATGAGCCAAGACTAACAAATTATGATAATATTAAATATTTGATTTTGTCAGAATGGCAAGACCTGAAACAAACTGACTTAAGACAGCTCGGACTGAGTTTTATGACCTCCTTACACAAAAAGATTTAGATCATGCGTGAGCGCACAAACTGAGGTAAAACTCTCATGATTTTATTCTGATTTTAGAAATTTGTCCTCAACAGTGAAATTGCTTGAGAAGTTGTTTGGTGTGAGGCTGTTGTTGTACTGTAATGTGTTCCCCAGTTAAATAGTTTTTCCCCCTTGTTGGTTAGAGTTAGTAGTATAGTATTTCCTCTTGTCACTTTTTAGGCCTTCAGATGTCATTCACAATCAGAGCCTATAATTCCCAACGGGCACAGACTCACCAACAGATACTGATTAACCAAATTTCTTCTCTGAAGTTAACCTCACTGCTACCCTTACCTACTAATAACAGCAAAACCATCAATCTTAAACTCACAAAAAAAGAAAAACATCAGATAAGATGAAATAAATCATAAAAAGTCATAAAATCCCAGAATTGTAAAACTATAAATCATTAAATCAAGTAAGATTTTAAAAGAGTTGCAGCAGCGTGAAGCGTAAAACGAGTGTCACACCTGTATGAGGAAAGTCAGAGACACATCCCCCTAAATATTTAGAACATGTGCATTTAAAAGTAGCAGCAAACTTTCATTTTGACAGAATTAGAGATATCTACAACATAAGCTGATGCAGAAAAGGAACTAATTTGTGCATAAATATTCACCAGAATGCAATTAATGAAATGCTTGATGCTCAGAATCTTCTGACAGAGGACCCCCATACCCTGCATTTCATATGGTTCCCTCCGATGTTGAAACAAAACCAATGACCTTTGGCAACAATGTCAAAAACCAGACATCAAGCTGATGATGCTTCAGTTCTTATATAGCCTATAGGCATACTTACCATTCAACAATATTTATATAAATAACCTAAAGGTTTCCTGTTCTTACTGTTTGAATGCATTGTACCCAAGATTTAACTAGTTTCTATCAAAATATTTCATTACATTTTAACTTGGTTGCTACTTATGCATTCAGTTGATCAGCAATTTGTCACCAGCCTGTCTCTCTGGTTTTGTTAATGGCAGCTGTAAGACCGTCTTTGGTTATAAGATGTTTCAAATGTTCACGTTTCTCTCTTACTGCTGTTTACCATGATGAATCAATATGATTCATTTTCAACCTCTTGGGCTGCTTAAGAATAGCGTGCATTCGCACCCTAATGATTATGTACTTAAACCTGTGTCAGATTGGTCTGACTGCCTGAACTTGAACTGACCTTTATGGAGCCACTTAAGTCCTAACTCAAAGGTTCATTCAAGTCAGGTTTTGGACTTTAATCCCCATTTTTCCGAGCATGCTTTATGGAACAGGCCTCTGAGCAGGTTAGAAGCCAAAAATAAAAACTTTAAACCTTTAAGCACACTTGTAACTATTGCCATCTCTATTCCCATGTTGTTCTCAGGCTTTGCTATGCAGCTGCTTTGTGCCTATGTACTGTGGAGTGCTGCCTCCGACCTTCAAAGGAGTGGTGAGTATTCGATGGCCTTTTCGCAAAGTCTGTTCAAGCACTTTGTTTTGGTCTGTATCATAACATATGTTTTCTTATCACGCAGTATTACGTGGATGGGGGTTTCAGCAGCATGCAGCCAGTGCTGTCCATACCCTACAGTCAAACCTTGACGGTGTCTCCATTCTCTGGAGAGACAGACATCTGTCCCGCCGACAGACCTTGCATGTGGGACATGGTGGTGAGTGGCAGCACCTTGAAGGGGAACATGGCGAATAGCTTCAGGATCATTAATGCTCTCTACCCCATGGATTTAAAGGTAAGACCCCTTACATACCATATTTGCAAATGTGGAAAGGAAATAAACTTGTGTTTTACAACAATTTGGACTCTTATGAAGATGATCTCAGTTTTTATTGTGCGACATAATTACACTACATATATAATACAGCATAAGCATATCTGTCAACCTTAGTATTTAAGTGAATTCTTCTGCATGTAAGAGTCGAGATGAGATGGGACGACCCTTTATCACACGCCTTGCACTTCCTGCAATTAAACTGTAAAAAAAGACTCCCCAAAAGTTGTATTCTTTTTGCTTGCTTTCTTTTAGATTCTGGAACAAGCCTACCACAGCGGCTACAAAGATGCTATTCACTTCCTCCAGAGCAATGGTGAGTCAGCTGTGTCCTCAAGGCATTAAAAAAATTGTACATTCTTGTTATGTACAGACTCGGTCTGACCTACTTTCTTAACTTCTCTTCCACACGTTTTCCTCATTTGCAGATCTTGCCCCATATTTGATGATACACAAAATATCCCAAGGGCCAGTTAACTGTCACCAAACTAAATCGTTGATGAATCTGACGACCACCACAGATGAAGAGAAGGAGATGAAGGTGGAAGAGAAAACTGCACTGACGACTTTTAGAACCGACAGATGCATGCAGACGAGAAGCTCTGTTGAGCATGAATCGACTGGAAATCGACCGGTTAAAGATCCTCCTCTCCATTTTGACGTGGTTAAGAACGGTATGGCTACCATGCGTGCACACACCCACACACACACACACACATTAAACAGTCAGCATTTTACAGCCTGTTCTGATTTGCTTTTGTTAACATTTGTCTTTCAGTCATGCTGGGCAACATGGTGACCTATCTGAGCATGTTTGGACTCCCTGCAAGACTCTTATCCAACCTGCTTCTACCTCTCATGCTGTCGTTTTACGTTGTACACCAGAGTAGGCACAGGTAATAAATTAAGTGAACATACTATACATGACATGGACATAAATGCAACAACCATTGAGGACACAGAGGTTGTGTTCTCAGGCACTTCATCTACTTCTCAGTGGTATCAATCCTCTCATCTATCTCTCAAGAAGCACGCAAATAAGCATATTTCCCAATGTGTTGAACTACTGGTCTAAGACAGATCTAGAGGAATCCATGCTTTACACGGACGTATCCAGACTAATTCCACCCACATCTTACTCAAAGGGATACCAGCTTTGTATCATAACAATGTGGGTAGTGTGTGCAAGTGAACTGTGGTAAACTTCCCCCCATTTTACCACCGCCCAGATCTCCCTGCTCACGTCTCAGCTCAAATTTGCTAGATGGTTTGAGTCATCCAGTGGATTTTCCTTTGCTCAAGGGCTATTCCTCGAACTACAGATTGTAATTTCACATTTTTTTGTATGCCCTGCCACCACAGACACAAAGGGTACATTCAAAAATACTCCCTCCATGTGCCAGAGCTCACGTTGGGACAAACTGGACCATTCAAAAATACGGAGCGCTGTTGGAATGTTATCTGGACAATCTGTCTAAAGACACGTTTCAGCGAAGTGCTGAACAGAGTGAATGTGTGGTTGTAGAAGTAGAACGCTCTGTGTCTTGGAAAAACAGTGCCCTCGTTACAGTGTAGAGTGTCAGACTGGATTTATAAACACACCCAAAAACCAATGTTTTTCTCTAATGCAGACCAAACTCCAATTAAACTGTCAAACTAGGCAGTGCTGATTAACTATAAACCAAGATTCTGATACTGCATGGCCTACTTCTCACCTAAAATGTCAGTTCATGGTTATGTTAAATACTTTGTAATCAAACATGATGTACAGCTTTTCAGTGAGTCTTTTCTCTCTCTCTCCCCCAGAATGGAGTTGATGTTCAGGCAGGTGCCCGAGTTGCTGTTCTGGGTTTGGCATAGCCTGAGACATTTTACAGTCTTCTTTTTCAACATATGTGTCTGCACCATCAAGAAGAACATAACCGACCGGTAAGACTGCCTCCATGAGTCATTTACTGTAAAACTGTGTTGGATGCGAATAAGTCTTTACCTATTTTACTGCCAGTTTTCGAGATGGGTACTGTGTACTGATATTTCCTTTATGAAATCTCATCTCATGTCTGACCCAACTTGATTGGATTAACCTCAACTGGACTCATCTTGTTTTAGGATTATGCCCACCATCATGCTGGTGCAGTGGCTGATTATAGTACTATATGAGGCTCCATAAGGGCGGATACACTCTTCACCTCGATAAAGGTTTCCCTCTTCTGCCCTTGAAGAAGATTTCAAACGTGAGAGGCTACAGAAACGGCTCAGGGTTTCATCACAAGATGAGAGTTACACTGTATTCTTTGTATAGCTAGTCACCTGTATTTTGGAAAGTTACATTTATGAGTGCATGTTGCTATTGAATAGAGCAACGAAAAGTCTTGAAGGTTGAGTTTTGTTCAATTTAAAGGAGGACTTTATTTTAACAAATGGTTAAAATATTTCTGTCCTGTTTAAACTATATCACTGCATCAGTAGATTGCAGAGCTCGACTGAGGCCTGATTGTTCAGTCAGCATTGTGCGAGACAGAAAAGTTCCATCAGCATAACTAATGTTTAGTCAGGCAGTTGCGCGCGTAAAGAGTCATGTGTAAATTTTGTGATCAAAGTTCCGTATGTCATGCTTGTCTGGAAAATTGAAAAGCTGGCCCGATGGGGCACTGTGTAATTAGATATCTTGCTCTGAAGATCAATTGTTACAAAAAATCCTTGGTGGATGTATTGCTGCTCTCTCAGTTTATATTATGCTGTACAACTATATTATTGTAATATTTCAAATCTTCATTTGTTAACGTTATGCCTAATGATCCTAATTATCCGCTTTGCTTTATCTCTAAAATATTAATCATGTGTATCAGGGCCTAAATAGAAAAACTAAATGTTGACAAAAGAATGGCTGTAAAACAGTTGATTTTTGTGGGAAACATATTAATTTGTATTAATGCAAATGTTTTAGTGAAACATTATCAACAAAAATACTTTTTTATTTGTCAGTTTGAGTCAAATTTGGAGTTGGCTCCAGGATGCTTATCTAGAGTGTTACTAATTTAATTTCCTCGTGAGACGTAACAAATAGTCCTGTGATGTGCTGTTTTCACACTGCAGCCTTTCACTCCTCGTCCCCTTGAGTGTAGCCTTTGTTACCTCACTACAGCTGTTCATTGATTTGATGTTAATGAACATTGTCCTCTGGCAAGTTTCCATTTCTTTTAAGCTGCTGGCACATCCTCGTTTACTTTTTTCACCGTGCAACACTGCGTGGCTAGCTGTTGCTGTTGCTTGATTGTTAAGCTTTTAATATCTTTTTTAAGTGTTTTTAGGCTTTAAGCTCAGGGTTTTATTGCCACTTTTAAATACAGTGGGTCTGGATATCTAATTTGATCTAAATCTGACTTTTAACGTTACATTAGTTTGTTTTAAGTTGGATGTTTGGCAAACATTCAGACCCAGAAGCATCTTCATACTCATTTTCACTCAAAATGAGCAGTAGGAGGCCTCATCTTGTAGATGGTCAGGGCCAATTTACGTTCCACCAATACCTTCATTCTGACTTGATAATATTAATGAAAATTATGCTTTAAAATTATGCTTAATTGATTTCATGCAGTACAGTTATTCTCATTAATAATGTGTAATTAATTGATTTTATATAAACATTTATTGAAAAATAATGGCAGGTTTTGCAATAGTTTCCAAGTAACGTGGCCCAATGAATTAAATTGAATACTAAAATGCATCACTACATTGAACATACAGGGATTCTAGTGCTGATTCTATATATATAGAATATATTCTATATATATCTTATATAAGAGGAAGTTACATTATTATATAATGTAAGCCAGTGACTCAAATGTAATACACAACTATATCACTGCATTGGACACACAAGTCACATGCCTGTTTGGCACACTTTTGGACTGGTTCAAATCCTATCTACAAGACAAGTAACACTTTGAGCGACCTAGCATGACGTGGAGTTCCTCAAGGCTCCATCTTTGGACTTCTGCTTGTTAACCTCTCCATGCTCCCTTTAGACAGAATCATACAGAACAATAACGTCACTTATCATAAGTAAACGGATGACTCTCAGCATTATACAACACTCTCATTGACACAGACTTGCTGCATCAATGCTTGGACCAAATAAATGGCTGAAATGAACCAGAATTTCCCTCTAAGTTAAAGGCTAAAAGTGGAGGTACATCTTGACTCAAGTCAGGAATCATGGCTATAATATTAATTCAGATACAACTTTGACAGCCATATCCAGTCAATAGCGAAGTCAGCCACCTTTAAAATCTAGCAAGAGTTTGAGAATACATGTCTAAGGACGAGCTAGAAAAATGTATTAATCTCATGCTGTTATCTTAAGTAGGCTAGACTACTGTATTGGTCTTTTCTCAAATTTTTCACAAAGACTAGGGCAGCTGAACACATTTTGCCAATTCTCAGGTCCATGCACTGGCTACCAGTCACTTATAGGTTGTGTAGAATCAATTGATAGTTAAAGGCCTGCATACATTTCTGACCTACTCCTTCTACATGAACCCTCCAGGCCTAGAGGTTTTCAGGAAGAGGTCAGCTAACTGTTGCCAAAGTCAGAATAAAACATGATGAAACTGCTTGTAGTTATCATGCCGTCCACTGCTGGAGCAAACTTCCAGAAGACTTACCTGTAGCTGCTTTAATGTATGAAACATGCTTTATTTGATTCTGGTTTGATTTCACTTCATATTCAAACATTTTCTGAAATTTACCTTGCATCCCAGGATGTACACTGTTTTACATAAAAACTGAAATACAAAGCACAAAATTTAACTAAACAATAAAGCCTTACAACTACAAACATATCACACCAGGCATTACAAAACAATGTAATCATTCCCTTGTCAGAATTAGCTGCTGGAAAATCCTGTAATTCTGACAAATCAAGCCAACATTATTTGTTACTGTAACATGTTGAAACCAAGATCTAGGTGCTTTTGGAATCATGTAGACTGCATTAATAAACGGTGCTCCCCTTATTTGTCTTGTGTGACGTATTTTTATTGCTGTAAGCTATGTGTTGCTGTTGGCCACAGCTTTTGAGTCTGTGTTTCCTGCTTCAATTTGAGAAATGTCTAGCCATTAGTTAAAGCCATCACAGATATTAAAATCTTTTAAGAATGGCTGCACATTTAGATTCACCCTGCTACTCACCCTAATATTTTTCACACACAGTCCCTAATTCAAATTGACTTGTTCTTATTCTTTCCTGACTGCAATGAGTGAATTGATCTGAAATGTCATTTCATAAAATGCCCACAAGGTGGAGCATTGAGTGCAAGGGTTCACGTACAGTACACCCGGGCTGACTGTGAGTTAAATGCTGTGATATCATGAAGTCTTCCAGTTCTCTCAGCCAAACCCCACCTGAAGAGTACACAACAAACAAACATTTTAAAAACAAACAAACAAAAAAACAACAACTCTAGTCTGCTTATTTGGATTCAACTCTTTACCTGCTGTCTCCACTTATTTCAGTATACTTTGATGGATAAACCATTAGAAATACTGAGAATGAAAATCTTTTTTCTATATGTACAAATTTCAGATGATTATTTACAAGACCAGAAATGCCACCTCAGTTTTGGATCATCCTCTTTAGTCGAGAGCCGTACTGGCTGAAAGATAAGAGTGAATGCATTCTGGACCTGTTTTATCAGCTGTTTGCAAAGAGAACAGTCTGTCTGCTGACCACAGTCCCAAGTGTTTTTGGGGCATTTTTATGTCTTGTTTACAGACAGTACAGAGAGGTCCCCAGTCAGGCGTAAACCAGTGACATTGCAGTTGTCTGTACCTCTATGCTACTCGACATACACTCCACCCTTGATCAGCTAATCCACCTTTCACACTCCCGCCTGAACGGCAACATGTGTTATCACAGAGCCAGATCAGACCATTTGATATCTGTGCTCCGTGTCCTTTTCATACAGATGGCCTGTTACCTGCAGAGAGATCCTCTTATATAATGAGTGTGGATGGATCATACGGATAACACACACATCTGCCGCTGTCCTACACCAGCCACTGATCCAGCCAGTCAGCCGGAAACCAGCTGGCTTTGAAAAGACATTGTAAAGGGTTCACACATTCGGGATACGCAGAAAAAAAATTAAAAAATATTAATCTCATCTCCTCTCCTCCTGCACTATCAAGGGCCATAAAAATTTGATTTGAGGCAATGACTGACATGTCTAAAATTAGCGCACACTCTGCTCCCTGTGTCTCTTTGGTGATGATACCTCTAAAAGTGCATGACCGCCTCACTAATCCGCCTGGCAACAGGGTGAACAAAGCATATTTGGCCAATGTGACGGCACATGAGTGGACTGGATATTTGGTTGTTATCATTTTTGATTCTCATTAAAAAAAGGTGTGTATTGCTTTGTGTGAGGGAGAGCAGAGGAGAGAGAATTTATACTAATAGGGTGTCAGTGTCTCGCTGCTCCTGATGAATGGAGATGGAGTGACGAGGAGAAAAGCGGATGACCTTTGAGTTGATAAAGTGGGGTTGTGACCTTTACTGCCTGACATGCAGACTCTCTGTTGGACTCTGTCTTGCTTCTTTCATTGAAACACACCCACACATAAATCAATAGGCCATAATGGCAAGGCAAAACCAATCACAAATTGTTCTCTCAGTAATATTTCATAGTTTGTGTTTATGCGGATGACAAATGCCTTAAACCACTGAGAAGAGAAAAGCCAAGAAGTCAGGTGATGGCGAGATAGGAGGGGGGTTTCTTATGTCTGACTGGGGACATGTTCAACGTTAGTGAGAGACATGACGAAGACATTCATGAGTCTACAGACACATGCCTGCTTTGGTATGATATATGTGCATGCATGCCAGCTTGTGTTTATGTATGCACAGCCAGTGGTTTACACTTGAGAGGGTTTAGGGTATTAGAGATATGCTCTCTTGTACTGTATGAACCCTTACTTATAGTATTAGCTCAGTTTGTGTGTGTTTGCAGATTTGCATTACTATGTCTAAGTATGTCAGTGCGTGTGTGTGTTTGTGTGTTATCTGCCACAGTGAATTACTACAGTATGTTTTATCCATCATCTGACTGCCGAAGTGAAGCTTTTTAACTCTTAGAATCCCATACCAACACACTCTCCGTCCCAGCTCGTCAAAAACCAATGACTTGTGCAGTGGCCCTAGTACACGTCCTGGTGCCCCTCCTGTATCAGTTTTGGATGCCCAGGGATAGCGTGCCTATTTATGCTTGTTACATGCTTTGTGTCTTTTCAAAATAAACTTCCATTTTCACAAGAAATGTACAGTTCCTGCTTTTAACTGCATATAAGCTTTTCAAAATAAACCTAAAACATTTTACTCATTTATTTCCTTAGATATAGGCTACAAAAATAGGCCATGTGGTTAGGTTTAGAAAAAAACATCATGGTTTGGCTTAAAGTAAGTGCGATGGTTACTGATGTATGTACCTAGCAAAGGATGCTACAGATACTTGCGAACTACAACGTTATTAAAATAACTTGACTGACTTTTGGTTTTATTCGGGACTCCTGGGTAAAAGTCCAGAATTTGTTTGACCCATCCACCTCCCCTCCCACAGGCCCTATTCTGACTTTCTTGCTCTTTATGCAATGGTAGTTGCCCAGATTGTCAAAAAATGCAGCTGTCTGGTGCATCTCACACCACTGCTAAGGGTGCCTCTTTGCACGGGTGTGTGACGCCAAGGGCCACTGACCAAGTGGTGGTATTTGACGAGTTGGGAGTGAGACCGGTTTGCTTACACATTGGAACTTACAGATGGGACTCATGTTTTTCTCCCCTGTCTTCAGACCACATGCACACTCACAAACTTTATAATATTGCCACAACCACTTTACAGTTTATTTGCGAGTTTCACTTAAGTCCTTTTGAGATAATGTATATCACAGTATCACATTGTCTCTCTGAATTCAGTTGATCCAACACTTTGGTCCAGACTGAAACATCTCAACAACTTTTGGGTGGATTACCATGGCATTTAGTACAGAACCAATCGGCACCCTCAGGGAGGGGCCAAACACAGAAGAATGGCCACTTGAGGCTTAATCCAAGAGTGAGTCAGTTCCCATAGATCCCTCATATTAAAATACCCATCTTTACAGCAGAAGTATGGTATAAAAAATGGTTTTGGTCTTTATATAGCTATATCCCTATTCATGACTGTATGGGGGTAAATGTTTATACAAAAGTTAAAAGTTAAAAGTTATTAAGGCTTGAAGTTATGCATAATTAAGGGCTGCTTTGAGTGACAGGTGGGTGCTGTCCATTGACGAGTTGCTAGCACAGTGACATTATTAATTATGTGACGTGACCGTAGCGTGACCCCAGATTCATGGATATATGTAGCCGTAGCTGTCACTATTTCAGTGTGTTTTCAGGTCATACAAGTTAACTGGAACATTGTGGTTGCCTGAAAAAGTCTTTTCATCACTTGGTTGTACCACAAGACCATCTAAGTAGTTGGATATTCAGTTTTTTTAGTAAGTACATTTTGTTTGAATGGATTCAAGCCTCTTTTTTGCTCGCAAAAATTAACATTAGCATTATCATAGTTAACCACAACTCTAAATGCACTGTGCTAACCAAGCAAGCAGCTAGCATCTGGGTTATCTCCACCCTCTCATTCAATTATGGTCAAATCTCATTTTTGCTGGCTCCAAAAACCCAGGATGGCAATGGTCAAAATGCCAGACTTGAATCTTCAAAATGGGAGTCTGCCAAACAATGGGTGATGCCACAGTGGCAACATCCAATATTTTATACAGTCTATGGTACAGACACACAGCACTCAGAGGAAGAGTCCTACTGACTTTGGTGATTCCTTCACTTTTTCCTCTGGCGCCACCTGCTGGTTTAAAATTCTAATTTGTCATTGATGTAGAAACCCAACCAAAGACGCTCCCTTTAGCCTCAGCTTCACTCTGTGTTTACTGTTAACTGGCAACATGTTAGGCAACATGCTAAACTAAGGTTTTAAAAAATTCTCTTAAAATGCCACGTGACCAACTATCACTGAGTCTGTTTGTCTTGAAGAGGTAATCTGTGGGATCTGGAAGGGATAAATTTAGATTAATTCTTTCCACTCAATCAACAGACCTAAACAGATGTTACCAGGTTTCACTGGGGAGCACAACTTGCACATGTTTTAATGAATGACTGTGTTTTGTGTGTGTGTGTGTGGGTGTGTATGTGTGTGTCCGCCATGGATCTCTAAGACCCTCAACAGGACTCTGTGATCCGACTGAGTAATAAACAGCAACAGATTGACAGTTTTCTGTTTCTAATCCTCTCCCTCTTTCGTCTTCCAATTTCAGAGTCCACTTGATTAGATGTAGACACACTGTCTTGATGATGACGTCCGGTACTAAGGGACATCTAGGCCTATTCCTTGTAAAACAGACTGGCAGCTCTCCATTTCAGTCTTAATTCTTTTTCACTCTTTATAGCTTCTTCCCTCTTGACATCTCATCATTCACCTAAACCTTAAAAAAATAATGATATACACAAGTTAAGGAGAATAACCCTAATAGCTAGTTACCCCAACTACAAACATGGATGGATTGCTGATCAGGCCAACCAGGCACAGTCCCAAGGACCCAGAGTGTCAGGGGGCCCCATGGCTGCTGCCCACTTGCAACACTTCAAATGTCAAATTAAGACATACTGACCAGGAGGAGACTCAAAATGACCACAAAGAGACCCAAAACAACCACAGGGGGAACAAAATGACTACAAAGCAACACAAAATGACAAAAAGGCACAAAATGATCTTAATGAGATACAAAATTACCTTAAAAGGAGACTTAAACCACTACAGAAATAGACAAAACAACCACAAGGAGACACAAAATGACCACAAAGAGACACACAACAATGACCAAAAAATGACACAAAATTTCCTCGATAAGATGCAAAATTACCTCAGTAAGACACAAAGTTGCCTTAAAGAGAACAAAGCCACTACAGAAAGACAAAAAAAACAAGCACTGGGAGACATAGACAACAAAAAGATGCAAAGCCATCACAAAGTCTGTGTGTCTTGTTCCTTTGTAGCAGAGGTAGAGGGGCCACATTGTCTCATCACAACATAAAAAGAAAACACACCACACATTCAGTTTCATCATTAATCAAATAGTTTAGTATTTAAACAAAAACACATAATAATGAAAATTTAAGCAGTCAAATCAAATGGACACGGTTATTAAACAAACACAAAACCTCTCCCTCACAGATTCTCATTAAACCAGCAGAAACAAAATTCAAATTCAAGGTCAGATTTGGGATGTTTGTCCAAGCAGGCAATGGGCATGTTGAGGAAATGGAGTCAGGAGGAACTATGCACATTAACCTGCGACAGGAGAATAAGAGAAACCTGGAAAGTAGCAGGAGAGGAGACTTACAGTATCTTCACCTTTGGAGGTCCAACAAATACAAGGAAGTCCACAGCTACATCCAAGATTCATCCAAACCCACTCTGAGGATCAGCACACTTCCAGCGGCATGCTGTTGCCCAGGGAAGTCCAGGAAATCCAGCTGGTTCTTGGAACAACTCCATTTATTTTTATATACGTGTCCCAATGTCCAGAAACTGCGATCAAACTTTCAGTTATCTCCTCCTTTAGCCACTCTCTCTGATCTTTTTGCTCTCCTCTATGCTGTTAGATTCCCCCGTTCTCCCAGCTCGCAGGTGTGCCTGATTGGTCTCCTCACCTTCGTTTCCTGTCAGACTTGAAAAGGGCTAGTCTGTAATTTCTCTTTCTCTCCTTTCTGCTACACTCCAATTCAGAAGGTTTCATTTAGAACTGTAAAGCCCTTAAGTTCAGAAATAAATGTCATAAATGCCATATGCAGATCTTCTTACCTTTATTGTCAAAATCATTGGTTTGTTTTTATGTGAATTTAGCCTATTTAAATCTATTGTAAGTTGTATATGCAGTTAGCAATTATGACATCAACGATTAGTCATCTACATCCTTAATGGGGCCTCATGTATCCCATGACAGTCAGTAATGAGACACAGTTTTGTTCTGAGTTGGAATCATAAAACAGTTTGTATCATTCTCTCAAGAGCATAAGGTGCACAACTGTTCCAGTGCACAGTTGAGATGATTGTATCCTTGCATGTTTGTTTGTTTATTTAAACATAGAGAACATTCAGTGGGAGCAATGTTTTCTTTTTACAGAACATCCTGCTCATAAAGTTATTTACATACACAGTTCATTCATACAACCTCATTTATTGGCCTCAGATGCTTCTGGTGGAGGATTGGTAGGTTACGGGACTCCAGAATACCTCAGTTGTGGTGATGTGAGCACTGCTCTGTCCTGCTGGTGCCAAAGTTGACCTTACGACCTTTTGAATCACAAGACCTTCTATTTAAAAACGTTGACAACAGCCACCAGTGCTGTGTTGGAGTCACACTGGGTGACAAAACCGTCATGCTAACCCTCTGTTCACTGTACTTCAAATGACCAGGCTCCTATTTTTATTTATCATTTATTTATTTTTATAATTTAAATCATTTGAAATGACACCAAGAGAGGATTTTACATGTTCTTTAATAGACATGTGGCTCTCCTGTTTCCTAATTTAGGGGATGGGTTTGCAGAGTGAGTTCAGGAGGGTGGGAGCAGCGATGGAGAAGGCCCTGTCCACCCAGGATTTGTGTTTGGTCCGGATGGGGTGGGACAGGAGGTTGGCATCTGCAGAGGGGAGTGTGCGGGTGGGAGTGTGATGATGGAGGAGCTCAGACAGGTAGGGTGGGGCCTGGTTATTGAAGGCTTTGTATGTTATGAGGAGGATTTTGAAGTGGATTCTCTGGAGGATGGGGAGCCAGTGAAGCTTATGGAGAACAGGGGTGATGTGGTCACGGGTGCAAGAGTGGGTGAGTAGCCATGCAGCAGAGTTTTGGATATACTGGAGTTTAATGAGGGTTTCTGAAGATGAGCCATAGAGACTATTGCAGAAGTTTCTGCAGCTGAGGAGGAGAGGGATGGACGGAGGCGGGTGATGTTCTTGAGGTGAAAGAAGGCTGTTTTGGTTACATATTTAATGTAGTGGTCGAAGGAGAGGGATTGACTGAAAATGACGCCAAGATTTCGGATGTGAGGGGAGGTGGATACTGTGGAGCCGTTGATGTAGAGGGTGAAGTTATGGGTGGATTTGGTGAGTGCTATTGGCCCAATAATGATGCCGTAGTTTAAATGGAGGAAGTTGGTTTGAAGCCAGGATTTTATTTAATTTATGCAGTTTGTCAGGGTTGAGTGGGTGGCAGTGGAGATTGTCTTGGTGAAGATGAGGAGCTGGACATCATCGGCGAAGCAGTGGAACTGGAGACCATGACCAAGGGGAATCAGGTACAGGATGAAGAGGAGGGGATCAAGAACTGAACCTTGGGGGACACCTTGGGGAAGGGGAGCAGTGGGGTTTTTGCAGTTATTTATGGAGATGAACTGATTTAAACCAGTTGAGAGCAGTGCCAGTGATGTTAAAGATGGTTTCAAGTCAGCTGAGAAGGATGGAGTGATTGATGGTGTTGAAGGCAGCGCTGAGGTCAATAAGTTGTAAATAAATTTGGGAATTTGTTGAGATAATATATGAGTTAAAAGAAGATATGTAAGAAAGGGGTCGGGATATATACGTTTTATTTCTACCTACTCTTTTTGGGACACTGTTATCTTTGTCTTGTTTGTTTTTTAATTTTGTTTTTTTTTAAATTTTGGTTAGAAATAAAGTCATTGATTTATTCATTACTGTATGACTCTTCTTGACTAACTGCAATGATTTCGCCTTTTTCAATTGTTGCATCTTATCTGTCACTGTATCACTTGCTCATCCAACACTGCTCATGGTGACCAAATATGTTAAAATCATCACAATTATAAAAACAATGTGTCACAAACTGTCAGTGACTGTGACAGGGAGAAAGTGCACACAAGAGATTTAGTTAAAACAAACATAATTTCTTAAACTAAGATCAACTCAAATGAACAATGGAGTGTGTAGATCAGCAGAGTCACCGTTGAAAGCCACGATCGAAGCCGTATGTGTGTCAAATGTGCTGTGAAAGTGATAAAAGTGCAAAACCAAAGGGCAGCAATGCAAGGGAGAGTGCGAGTTAACATTTGGAGCAAGCCAGTGACACTCCCATGTCAGTCAGCTGCCTTTTCAGTTGGGCTGAGTCATCTTCCAAGACCGTGAGAGGAGCATCACAAATGTAAGACAAGCAAATTTATTTTCATGACAGGGGTGACCAATTACAATTTCAGTGTTCAAGTCATAAAATGTGCATCCACACTGCTTTTTACTTTTCTCGCCTCGTTCCCACAGAGTTTGTGTTCATATTTAAGCGTAGTATACAGATTCCGCCTCCTAGTTTTCATCACAAGGAAATACATCTCTTTCTGAATGGATGAAAACGCTACAGCAGAAGTAGCTAAAAAGTTTTGAGTATTTTTTGCTACCCAGTTTTGGAATCTGAGCATGGAGCAGTACAGAGACAAAAACAGACCAATAATGCATGGTAACAAATAAGTGAGGAGGTTCACAGCAAAAGGGTTTCCGATTTGAACCCAGGGTTGGGGAGCCCTTCTGTGCGGAGTTTGCATGTTCTCTCCGTGTCACCGTGGGTTTTCTCCGGGTACTCCGGCTTCCTCCCACAGTCCAAAGACATGCAGGTTAATTGGTGACTCTGAAGTGTCCTTAGGTGTGAATATGTGATAGTCTGGTGACCTGTCCAGGGTGTACCCTGCCTCTTGCCCAGTGTCAGCTGGGATAGGCTCCAGCACCCCGCAGCCCCCAACAGGATAAGAGGTTACGCAAAATGAATGAATGAATAATCCACATATAATCCACAATGCATGCACCCTATTCTGTATTAGATATAACTAGCATGCTACCAATGTTAGCTAGCTAAACTTGCCATCAAACTTTGCACTAAAAAAAAGCATAAGTATAGCTGTGTTACATTCATCAACCTTTTAGCTAATTTGTTTACTAACTTCCTGTTGGACAGGGTACACAACCTGTCCGAAATCTGCCACAAAACTAAAGTCTTTTCAACTTAATTGAGCCAAATTTCTGACTAAAAAAGAAAAAAAAGAAGAGGTGTTCTGCAAACACATCGGAGGTCAAAGGAGCCTGTCTCACTCCAAAGTCATTGAAATCCAGTGCTTGGGCAGTGACTTGCGGCCTCAGAAACCAACAAAAAAGGCTTCCTTTAAAGTTGGCATGATACGTGGCCAGTTGCCATTATAGTTCAACGATGCCCGGTGGCATCAGGGGAAAACACAGTGGGACAAGGACGAAAGTTAAGGTGGCTAAAGTCCAACTGGGATGGTTGGGTCCAACAAACACAGACCTTTACCCGAGAGCGGTGTTCGCGCCTCGTAAGATTCTAAAGCCAAACCCTTTTTTTTTAACTAAACCCAACCACGTGTGTTTGTTGTTGAAGGAAAAAAACCCCGTCAATTTGCATTGTTATACCCACGTAGTGCATTTATTTTGAAAGAGACTATGTAAATGTTAAATTTCCTGTGAAAACAGAAGTGTATTTTGAAAGAAGACAATGCATGTAACAGGCAGAACGTGAGACATCGTCCCAGAACGTCAAGAATCAACACATCCGTGGTACCTTCATAATGAATGAACCTCCAGTTGACTCACAAACATACGCAGAGCTATATAGAAACAAGGTGTCACACTGATTTTACAGGAAACATCACATTTGAGCCAAATAGCAAAACATGTGAGGATGGAAATTGTGTTTTTGTATAAACACGCAGACAAAAACCTTTTAACATAACAAATCCAAGTTTGCGTTTTGCTCACTGAGCCATTAAAATCTGTGCTTTTCCTGTGCTTTATGTGCACATGCTATGACAGCGGGCTATTATCACCAGACACAGTTAATTATAGATGAAGACACACAAGCAGCATGATGCTCAGCGGAGGGATGCCCTGGCTTAAATAGAAATAAACTGTGTGTCAGTTCTTTCCTCTGTGTCACCAAAACTCTCTCCACCTGATGTCTGTCTTCTCACTCGCTCCCGGTATCTCTCGCTCCTGCGTGGAACTTTCCATCAAAGCATCTCGTTAATGATGGAGCACTCTCATGCATCTTTAAGCACTTGACAGGGATCTTCCACTGTGCAGTGTCAGTTGTTTGATCACACAAACAGATGTTCACTTAAAAAACAGTCAATGCATTTTAGTTTGCATGTGAATCATAAAAGGGGGAAAGCGCAAAAAAAGAAAATATACTTTGAATAAACTGGTAGGAAGGCACTATGAGGACTGACAGAGGAATCCTGTTTTGGCCCGAATCTGTGTTTATGTAATGTGTAAATGTGTGAAAGTGTATATTTTGTCAGTTTTTGTGTGTGGGGGCCTTTGGAAGCCCAAACAGTTTAATCATATGTCGTCCCAGCAGATTAACTTCAAACACTGTCTGCATGCACAAGATAGCACTCCTGCTGTCACCAACACAAACAGGATCATGACTGTTTGGGGGGGTTAAAAAAAAAAGCCTGAAATCTTCTTGAACCCGTCGCACAAGATTTTTGCACCTGCACCAGTGTATGACCCACACTCCTGTGACTGGCTGTTGCTGTCAATCTCATTATGTGTTTAAATTCCTATACATTCCTGTTTTATACATATATGTGTGGGAGAGCTGTCTGCATAGAAAGCACAGCGGGGGATATAGTGTGTATACGTATAAACTGATGTGTCGTCCCCTTAAGTTAAATGACAGACAAACCTTCAATCAAAAAAAAAAAAAAAAAAAAATTGTCTGAATTTGCAATTTCAGATTTAATTGCACATATCATACATTGTTTACTTATACAACATATACGGAAAGTAATCTGGAAGTATCTATTATTGAGTTTGGGGTAATCCCTCGGATTACATTACTGATTACAATTTTAAAGAGGTGTCTAGTGACTGTAATGGAATAGAATTTTAGTGACCTACCCAACCTTGCCAAGAATGCAGTCGGGTTGGACTGGCCGTGGTTCAAACCCTGCAGTGCAACGAGAATATGGGACACGCACACAAACACCCACACACATCCTGGGTAAATAACCAGAAAGAGACACTAGGATTAAACTCAAAAGCCGTTTTAGTCCTCTATGATAGGATGTGATATCTGGGTTTAATATTTCAGCGGGGAATGTCCTTTTCAAATTTGAGTTTAAATCCATGGAAGGGATGAGGTTCAACAGTGTTTCTAGTCAAAATACAGATGTTGGTGCAAGATTAGAAACCTCGGCTGTCATCACAGAAGAAGATCCTATCTTGGAGACAGACAGAGGGCTGCTTGATTGACGAGCATCACCGGTTTCTCTTTTCTGTCTATGTTGCTTTAAATAAAGCATCGCAGCACTCTTGTTTCCTCCTAATTTAATCAGATTCACATACCTTCGTCACAGTGGACGTTGGGAAATGTCATAGCAGGGAAAGCACAGGTGGAACTAACAACGTCAACGATGACTCCGTTCCAGTGATCATTGCAACGCAATGCAGTGATTACCGTGCTGGTTAGGGGATTAGTTACATCTGTGTTTGATATGTCAAAATGTCAGTTTGGGAAGCACTGAGTTAGAGCATGAGCGCGTACAATTTTTCAGCTATTAACTTTGTCCAAATAGACAAATGTACAAATACATATATGTATATATAATACTGAAATAAAAAAAGTGCACTCAGTAGGGGACAGATCTCCATCTGGCTGCCCGAGCTGATTGTAGCCGCTCCAGACAAATCCTCCAGCACATGCCCTGCACTGCATTTCAGAAGATACATTAAAATTATGAGGCTGAATGTACATAAAAACACAACCACGAATGTTTGATCCATGTCATTCCTAACTAGATTTTTACCAGTATTAACATTTCCTGTAGGCTACAGCACAACAAAGACCATCATTGCAACTTCTGAGAGATTTCAACAAGCTGTTAAGCAAATGTGTTTGTGGCTTGGTCGGTCCACGCAAAGGATTGTGGGTAAGAATAGCCAGAAAAGCATGCTGGCTTGCATACTGCAAAATACGTCAAGATCTAATAGAACATCCTGGTGTTTTTGGCATACTGCATTTTGACATACTATGTATTGAGACATACTAAATCTTTTTCTGGTACACTATATAGTATGGGTAACACACAGATGGTGACTTATTCACCTTGTATCATGCCGAACTTTAGTGGATGTGTTTCATGATTTATTCTACAGATATTCTAGTTCCAAATCAGACCAAACTTTTCTATGGATATTTGTTTTTTTAACCCAAGCCGAAAGCCAATACGTGGTCTGCAACAGACAGTAGGGCTTGTTGTTTTCAGACGAGCCAATTTCTGGAAAACTTGCGGCCCTAACAGCCAGTTAAGAGAAATAAAGAGTAAGTAGTGTAATAAAACAGTCAAAACAATTTTGTGACAATTGTGAATCACCACAACCATGAGAGGTCATTAAGCAAATTTGCACACAAAATTTTGGGCTGATAGGTCTGATAATTTGCCCTCCAGGCTGATGTGTGGCGTAGATAGTAAGTTCCTTCCCAGAAAAAGCTTTTGAAAAGGTTTGATATTTTTTTCAGGGAAGGACTTGGAACAGAAACAAGTCTGTGTGTGTGTGTGTGTGTGAACATACAGATTTACCTATGTGTGTGTCACATATCTATTTCAATTGTAACCTATTTCCACACTTGCTTGTAATCTATCTGCACGGCCAACTGTCCATTACCAGAGAACGGGTAGCGTGTGAAATCTGCTCTTGTCTCCTCGCAAGCGTCATTTATCCCCCCTTTCTCTCTTTTCATCGCCAGCTCTGTTTTCACTCTTTGTCCTTGGATGTCCCCCATTTCCTACAGCCATGTGGTAATAATCTGGGTCATACATCCATTCATAGTTTAGGGTTCCTGTTATTGGGTTTTCCCGTAGAGGAAATTCAACTGGTTTTACTACAGCAGTTAAAAAACAATTTTGGGGCAGCAAGAGTTGCCAAGTAAAACTCATCTGCTCTCCTCAGCAGCACTCTGAGAGTCTGAAATGTTGGAAACTCTGTGTTTGTGTTATTGTTCACAACCCTGCATAATAATAACACAACAGTTGCGATGTGACACAGAATTAAATTCAGCTCTAAAGTTGCCTGTGAGTACATCTTAATCTGCATTGCTAATACGACATTTTTTGCAAATCAGAAGTTGCGATGACTTGATGAGTTTTATTGTATATCACCAAATGCACTGTAAATATAATGGACTGCTTAATTTTATTATTATTCTTATTACATATTTGGTTGATTATACTGCAGCAACATATAAAAATGTGCACTATGAATATGCATAATATGTATTTGCAACAAGCAGTTCTTCGTCTTGTTGTTGTTGCATATCGGAGACAGGAAAAGGACCCCTGCTGTCATCACGTTATTCATGCTCTGATTAATATTCTCTGAATACTGTGTCTCAAACACACCTTCCACTTTGCACACCAGCCACTTTTTAGGAAGTATGCAAGCACAGTTTTTATTGTTTGGTATTAAATCTGACACTTTTTACACTTTGTAAGAGGTCTGCTGCTTTCCACACTGCACCACACTTGAAGAAAGCAAATGCATATTTTAGGATCCTGTTAACGACTGCGATAGTGTTTTATATGATGAATAAGTTATAAGTGTTTACTGAATCCATATGTTTAGCTAAGGAGCCTTTCTTGATCTGAGACGAGGTGTTGAGGCGAGTCCAGAGAGAAGGGTATCGGGTGAAGCTAACTGGCATTAATAGCCAGAGGACTACTCCATGTCAACCAGAGACCGGCATCCTATTGTTGTTTGGATGACTTCCAGTGGCACGGTCGCCGCACTGCCACACTGCCTTGTTGATGTGACCTCTATCTTTGTGTGTGCGTGTGTGTACTAACATTACAGTGAAAGCAGAGACAGGTTACTGAAAGCAGTGACGCAATCTCCCTGAAGGGGAACACCAATGGAGATAAGGAGAAAATACAAGAATGCTCATCCCGTCTCTCTCTCTGTCTGTCTCTTATGGTATGCACAAAAAAACACACCTTTCTATTAAAGGTCCAGTGTGTACAATTTAGGGGTATTTAGTGGCTTCTAGTGGTGAGGATTGCAGATTGCAGCCAGCTTCTCCTGGTTATAATTCCTTCAGTGTTCATTGCTCAGGAGGTTTTCACTGGGAGCCGAATTATGTGCAGGGGCCTTTCCTCCAAACAAACAGACCAGGGGTCTCATTTATAAAATGATGTGAAGGATACTGAAAATGTATGTACGGGCAAAAGCCAAAAATTGTGTGCCAAAAATATTCAACAATTTCTACATTTCAATTTCCTGTCTCCAAAATGTTCGTAACCATGGGTCAAAGTTTCTCCCATCAAGTCTTTTTTTTTAATAGATCACAACTTTTGCGTGGGAAGTGGTGCACCACTCTTTCAGGACTCGTTCTGTGCATACACAATGTTTACAAATGAGCCCCCTGGTGATTAAAATTGCTAAAAGAGCCCGAGTACTCCGAAGTCGTCGAAATCCGAGGCTTGGGCAGTGACTTGTGGCATCAGAAACCAATGAAAAAAGGCATGGACCTTGTAATTAAAACTGGTAAAAACACTGAATAAAGCAGTTTCTCTTCAAAAGAATCTGTGTTTTCCTGACGCTCTTGTCTGCTATCCATGGTGGCTGATGGGAAAGACATGAATATCCCTATCTAAAACCAGTGTTTGGTTTGTCCTGAGCTGTCTGCTTCCTTTGTAGATATAAACCACTCATTCTAAGGTAACGAAAACATGACGATTCTTAATTTCAGGTCATTATAAACTAGAAAAGATACTTATTATGTTCAATTTCTTCTCATATATCCCCCTAAATCCTACACGCTGGACCTTTAACTCAGAGGACATAAAACATGAGAAGACATGATTTAAAATCCCAGAATATATTGCATACATTACAGTATATTGTGTACTGAAATGTTATACATACAAATATAAATACAGTGTAATGGTCTTGTTGATGTAATAAACTCGTAGCCATGACGACGCAGGTAATCACTTCAGGCCACATGCATTCATTGTACAACAGTGACTTTACAGACGAGGGACTGACTATATCATGAAAATATATGGTAACCACCGTAATCATCATCATCATTGTCAAACACACAGAAAACACCTACATGTAGTCTTTGATCAGACGCTCAACCCGACATTCAGACACAACACGAGTCTAAAGCTATTCTGAGAAATTCCTAGATTTCAGTTACACGTGATGTTTTTTTTACTTTCTTAGATTTCTTTTATGATGAAAAACAAGTTACAAAAGAAAATACTCATAGAACCAAACCACCAGAACACCACACTGATACAGCATAGCTAACATTCACTCCTCCAGAATAAGCTGGATCATGGGACATTTTGGCCTGTAATGTCCCTCGGAGTCATAACAGTTCCCTTTATCTCCTTCATCTTTGGCTTCCTCCTTCTCTCTTTCACCTCCGTTGTTTGTGATCACGGTGCCAGTAATACCCCTTTTCCACCAATTTAGCTCTGGTTCTTGATCCAGTTCCGTTCAGGATTCCTGGAACCCTGGTGCTGTCGAGCAAAGCAGCACGTGTTTCCACCAGTGTTGAGTGGAAGCTTTGTATTCAAAGATGGGTCATCGACAGAGGGCGATGCACGGTGCCCAACAGATGTAAACAGTAGTAACAAGATGGCAGACCCCAGTGGTAACACGCAAGCTGTTGATCCAAAAAACAAGCAAGGATCAACTACTAATAAGAAGAAGACTATCACCAACAGGACTCCATCTATTTGACACCAACCTTTCGGGTTCTGAACCAAATTATTTTTGTTCAAAATGCTCAGAGTGGCTCAAAATTAAATGTGGAAACTGGAACAAAACATGCTCCATGTTGGTGGAAAAGGGGTATGAAAGGTCTTCTTTTCTTAACGAGATATCTACTGATGAGTGACGACGTTTGTTAGGACACTACCTCCTCATAAACAGATGGATCCACTGTACTTTGGATATGTTAACTTGTATTTCGGGTCAGAATGCATTTCTTTCCTGGACAGCATTTTGGAAAACACTCACAAACATAATCAAGAATGGAGAGAGGTTACAACGTTTTCAACCAGGCTGAAATCAAAAATACTGAGCATATATGCATGACAAACACAGGTATTACAGTAAGATTATGTATGGCGAATTCAACAGTGTCCCAACATTACATAATTTAAGGCACTCCATTATAATACATAGTGTGGAGTCTGTTTGACTGCTAACAATAGTGGAGGATTCTTACCCACGCTACTCGTCAAAGAGGATGAATAAATACAATAGAATCGTGATACGGTTTTAGTAAATAAATACAGCCGGGCTATAATCTAGAAACTATACACGTGTTACTCATCCAAGACACTGACAGGAAAACTGTGTATTTTTTTGTTTGTTTTTTTACAACCTTGGTCTTACTTGTGTGGGAGTAGCCATCAGTTGATGATGAAGAATTTATCTGCAGACAGAACATCTTCAAGATGAGAAAATGCATTAACCTACTTGTCCATTATATACCTTAACCTAGGAGTCATCATAACAATCTCATGATGTGTCAGCTACTCCAGCAACATAAAGGTGATTCCTATAAGCTAAATGAAGAAGTAGCTCTGCAGTTAAAACTGTTCCTTCACTAAGTCTTGCCCCCGCACACAGACAGGCCAATCATAACTTAGCATCAGGCCGGCTCAGACCATCGGACCCTGAAAAGTGTAGGGTTAGCTAGCTAGCTACTGAAGATATAGCCTACTGAGTGTATACACATGCTGCTTTTGCTTTGTAATGATTATAACACCAGTGAAGGGAAGCAGGGAAACTTTGCTAATATTCAACCAGCTCTGTGTCATTGCATTGTGCTTGTCTGGCAGCAGAGGTCCAGGTGCTGGCAGCAGCACGGGAGCGAAGCCAAACACTGTTCATCTGCACACACTGCGATGCCACACAGCTGGTTCAATATCAGTTTCCTTTTATATTCATTGTTTTGTGTGGCGATCAGCAGTGATGTGGTGGTTCACTTTTACACTGCGATATGTAGCTTATAGTTCGGCTTTAGCTTCTAACTTTGTCTTTTTAACCTGTTGTTGCTGCTGAGTCAGTTTGACATCCTGGATATATCCTTCAAACACAGACTGTAGACCCCTCTGTCTGTCCCAAAAATATGCAAATATTTTGTCAGGGAGTGCAGTTAGTTACAGTGTGGGCTCCATGCTTACTGCGACAGCTTGTCGGACCATCACAAAGGGTCCTTGTTATATGAACATTTTGGGTTTTGACATTTAACTTTTCTCTTTACCTTATTCGTCAAATTGTACTGCTTTAAACCTGTCTAATGATGCGTTCACATGGAGTCAGGCAGATGGCAGATGTAAAACAGCACCGGAAAAACAAATAAACAGTCTGACGAAATGGCAACATGGTAAAACACACCATCCACAATGATATGATGCGTTGGTGATGCTGTGTTGTTTACAAGGAATAGAAAAAAATTACACTGAATAAATGTGTTTTGTGTTTATTTTATACTAGTAACTTGCAGATTTCCTGTGTTTTCACCTTCTGTGAAGAAGCTACCCAACACTTGGTTGTAAATTCCATCGCAGAGGACAGCAGAATGTTAAAAGATTTCTAACTTTGAACTGCAATGATGTCTACCATCACCATTGGCGATATTCTCTGGCGGCATCACCTAATTCTAATGTCTTGCTCTTGTTCACTAAAATAATATAGTTCGCTGTCTCCCTGATTCCATGTGAACGCAGCTTAAGACCAATGTTTTTTGGCCCCGGAAGACACTGTTTTAAAGTTTTGTGGCCAATATCAACAGTGGAGCCGATGTGCAAAATGTTATGAGCAATAGGATTAACAAGATAAAAAAAATAAGACCAAAATTATAAAAAAAAATCCTTTAAACATACATATACTGCTGAATTATGACAATGAAGGATTTCTGTTTCTATGCAACTAAAAGTCCAAAACTTGAAATATGCTGACGTACAATCCTGAACATGAATCAATTCTTCAGCTTGTCGGTTATTTTTAAAGTGTCATTTTCATATTAGACACAAAAGTGGTAAGTACAGTACATCCTGTGTAGCCTTATAAAATATTTTTCACTAGGCGCAAACATTTTTATCTCATTGATCCCATTAGACCATCATTTGAGGGAAATCAAGGCAGTTAATTTCCTCCATATTCTCTTATTTCTCTCCTGCTTTGTGGCAAAGTCTCTCCTCCTGAATTGTGTCCTTGTAGAGTTATTTCCCCTTGTCAGTCTGCCAAATTCCGTTGGCTTTATTGAGCGAGGTGTTGCTGCCCTCTTTGCTGTCTGTTTCAGTCTTCATGGCTTGTTCAACAGCATCTGCCAAAGGCAACTTGTCCTCTGCCTCCGTCTCTCTGTGGTAGAAGTAATTGAAGTTTGATACAATGACGGGAACAGGCAAAGCAATGGTCAGCACACCTGCAATGGCGCACAACGTGCCGACCATTTTACCCCCCATGGTGATGGGACACATGTCGCCGTAGCCGACAGTGGTCATGGTAACAACAGCCCACCAGAAGCCATCAGGTATGCTGACAAACTGCGTGTTAGGCTCGTCTACCTCTGCAAAGTAGATAGCGCTGGAGAAGAGGATGACTCCGATGAAGAGGAAAAAGATGAGCAAGCCCAGCTCACGCATGCTGGCCTTCAGAGTCTGTCCCAGGATCTGCAGCCCCTTGGAGTGACGAGAGAGTTTGAATATACGGAACACCCTGACCAGACGGATGATACGCAGAATGGCCAAAGACATGTTTTGTCCTGAGCTCTCTTGTGGCGTCGTGACCAGTTCTGTAACCACGGTAACAAAATAAGGGATGATGGATATAACGTCAATGATGTTCATGAGGTTGTGGAAAAACTCCTTTTTGCTAGGACAGACCAGAAACCTCACACACAGCTCAAAGAAGAACCAAGCAATGCAGGCAGTCTCGATGAAGAAGAAGGGATCAGAGAAAGTTGTGGGCTTTGCAGCAGATGGAGCCACAGAACTGTAAAATCTAGACTGGTTGAAAGGCTTTATCGCTGTGGGCACAATTGGGTCGGTGTCATCTCTGAATTCTGGCAGCGTTTCCATACAGAAAATAATGATGGATATGACAATGACAAAAACAGACACCAGTGCTACACCTCGGGCTGCGTTTGAGCTCTCTGGGTACTCAAACAGCAGCCAGAATTGCCTGTACATATCATTATTAGGTAGAGGGATATCGACATCCTTTATGAATCCTTCGTCTTCTCTGAACTGCTCCATGGCCTCACTTCCAAGTTCATAGAACACAATTTCATCTGCAAACACATCCAGGGGAACGTTAGCTGGACGTCTGATCTTACCCCCTGACTGGTAGTAATACAAGATGCCGTCAAAGCTGGGCCGGTTCCGATCGAAGAAGTACTCGTTCCTCATTGGATCGAAGTAGTCCATCCTCTTCAAAGGGTCTCCTAGCAATGTCTCAGGAAACTGGTCCAAAGTTTTGAGCTGCGTTTCAAAACGAAGGCCTGCGATGTTGATGATGACTTTCTGATCCCCGTCATCCAGGCCTCGTTTATCTACAAACAGATCCTCGCAGCACTCCTTAGCGAGCCGGCTGAAGATCGTCTCACTCTCCTTTGTGCCCTCGCTGTTTAGCAGCAGTTTCCAGTTGGAGATCATACTGGTGCAGCTGCTGCGCCCCTGTCTGCTCGGAGTTGGCATGGTTGGGGACTGGGGTACTCCGAGTGTCTGTGTCTGCATGTGTGAAATGGGCGAAGATGAGGTGGATTCCCACATGCGGGAGGGCACGGGCGTAGAGGGGAGCTGAGAGCCTCGGATAAGGTAGTTGCTGCATGGGCTGCTGTGCTCTGGGGGCATGTCCACCGTGAGAGCTGTGGTCTCATCAGCGTAGGTGTCCACCTCATCAAGATCCCCGTCGAGCTCATCCAGGCTCTCAAAGTCTACCAGGGCCACCTCCATGGCTGCGGTTCAGCCAGTGCAAAGCCTTGCGACCCCAGGATAAGACAATCACACACACAGACGCAAGTGCACAGATGGGAGGCTCAGTCACCACAATCAGCAGCAAAGCACCAGAACATCCAGTCTTCAGCAGCAGCAGCGCTTAAAGTCACAGCACAAACTGAAATTGCCCTCTATTCTTTATTTCCTCCAACACCTGTAGAATGAGAAACAAAGAGAGAGAAAGAGGGTCAGTGTGTTTCTGTCAATGGTTAAGGGTTTGTTTTGTGTTAATTGCGATCATGTGACGGGAATATGACGTTGGAAAGCACATGTTAGATCATGACTCCTTGTTTCTTAGATACCCATCTCTCTGGAAACCAGCACAGAGAGAGAGACAAGTGAGAAAGGGAGATACACAAGAGGAGCAAGGGGGTAAGGCTGCTTAATGATGGAAAGAAAGAAAGACAGAAAGAGGGATTATAAATATTTGAATCTTTGAGAGAAAGACAGACTTCATGCTACTTCTTTCCACAGTTATGGAAAAACTACTGTTATTGTGGAGGCACTGTGATGAGTCATGTAACTGTGAAAAAGGAAAACAAACATAAAACAATACAGCAACTAATGGAAATTAAAATATCCCTTCGCCAAATTGCTGGCAGAAACTTGTGATAATTTCCTGTCCAAATGATGACACTAGCTCTTTTAACTACTGCACATATCTCTAATTAATGAGCTCATACACTCCGGCATACATGCAGACTTGACATGAACAAAATCACAAACATAACACCCGCTCAAGGGAAAGGGACTCTAGGCACGGCATCCTGTAATGACCCCGGTGTAGGCTGTAGAAGGAGAGAGCAGTGCACGGTAACTGGGGCTGTGCATACATTAGTGCATAATTAACTGGCTGTACAGTGATAGCAGGGGCCGAGCTTCCTCCAGTCACCAGGGTTCACATTTTAACTGCACTGTGCCACGTTATTTCTTCTAGAATTCAACTCTGCTCCCACTGTGCCACGTGCATCTGCATTCATATTCACCTGAGGTAGTGTGACTCTTCATCAGCATGAAGATTACATTTAATAGTAAGCTGCTCTTTGAGGTGTGCATCGATTTGTCTGAGCGCATTTGTGAGCGCAGTCTGTGTGCAGTGTGCTTGTGCTGAACATGTGCGTATGTGTGTGTGACCGAGCGCTGACGCCTGATGCAGATGTTTAATTAAAGACTCCAGAGATGAGTCACTATCTAAAACCAGTGCCAGTGATAGCAATCCTGCTGGGAGAGGGAGGGAGGGAGGGAGAGACAGACAGAGAGAGAGGAGAGAGAGATAGGCCGGCTGAGTGAATAAGGAGGATGACATGAAAATTGTCGGGAAGACGGATGTGGGTGTTAGGACTGGGTGGGATGAGGACTGAACGCAGGAGAGGGAGAGGAAAGTGACAATGAGAGAGAATGGGAGTTGATAGGTGGGTGGATGGATAGACAGGATGATGAGAGAGCAGCCCTGACAGGGAAAGAGGGGCGGTCTGCCAAGAGGAGCAGAGGAAACAGATGACGATGAGGGGTGAAAGACACAAAACTGTAACGGATTGTGCATACAGGATGACGGCTAATCCAGATCTGGTTAAGTTGTCCAATAAGAAAATGTTGGAAAAAGAATCAGTCAGAGGGTCGGACTGCAATATTTGCACCTTAATTTATCCTGGCTATTTGGGATCAGTAGGACCTGAGAAGTTTAAAAAACTAACATTGTTAATGATAAGACCCAATGTCCTCAAACAAGACGATAATAAAGTCCCAATGTCTCAACGAGCTACTGAGAAATTTCCAATGTCTTTAAACGAGTACTTTGTAGAAGCTGCAGCTGCTTTTGAATCAATACCTGGAAATTAGCAATATTACTCTGCTTGAGCAATTCCTAATGATTTTCCAATAAATCAATACACCATCAATGTTTAATTTTGCTTAATGTAACAAAGAACTGCCAACCCTTAAATGTCTGAAAGTAATGGTAAGACTTATGACTGCTTTGACTCTCCAAAAAGACAAATGGCTTCCAGAACAGATCAATATGGTCGCACTGATTCAGCTATTTACCTCTGATTACAGCAGTGCCAAAGATCTGTTGAGAGTACAGGTTAAAGTTCTCCTAAAAACAGAGGGAAATCTGACTCAAGACATGTGAAATGTGATCTCTGGGGTAGGAATTTAATATCAAAAGCTGCAATGCAAAATCTGCTCTCTGCACTCTTTCTGTTCAAGCAAGAAACAAAATAGAAACTTGAGTATAGACTGCCAAGACAGGCTAATAGACAGAGTCACAAGCAAGCAACACACACCTTACCTTCCTGTGTGTACAATATGCTGTAAAAAGCAAAATAAAACAAAGACAAGAGAGGGAGAAGAAGGTCCCCTACAAGTTCTGTCACTGCTGCAGCTTTGTGCTACCTCCTCAATTGACATCAGGATGACTAATCTATCACAGCCTACATTGGGTAACCTTATGCTGGAGTAGAAACTAGAGCTGTCACACACACACACACACACACACACACACACACACACACACACACACACACACACACACACACACACACACACACACACACACACACACACACACACACGTCTGTGTTAGAGTGTGTATGTGTGTGTAGGTGGCCATGGCCATGTGTGCCATAAGCAACCCTGCATCCTACAAATTACATTTGTACATTACTAAATTGCATTCATGACGACGCAGTAGTGGCAATGTAACTGCGGCCTGGACTGTGTTCAGAGACGTTTCTTTGAGGTAATGAAATGCTACATTCATGTGCTGCGTTGGATTCACACAAAGTGCAGGACTGTGACACCAGAGTCTTGGGTTGACGTTCAGGCTCCTTTCTTTGGTTGGGTTAAGGCAAGAAAAGCCCCTCCGCAACTAGCACTGTCTGAACTGCTTTTATTCAATGTTTTTACAGGTTTAAACCAACAGAACTGTTTATTTTGGAGACGAAGAGAACGTTCCAGGTAATTCAGCTCCCTGTAAAAACCTCTGGATTGTCTGGATTTTATGCTACCATGGAAAAGGTGCACGAGCATTAGCTGTTGCTAGGCTAGTTGTCGGTCTCTGATATGCCGAACAGCGGTGTGGACACTTATTTATAACGTGAAGCAACTTTATTCAGCGTTTTTACCGGTTTAAATCACTGGGTCTGTTAGTTCTGGAGAAGAGGAGACCTTTCTGGATAACTCAGCTCACACTTAAAACCTTCTGAACATCCATCCATCCAGTTTTTATCCACTTATCCGGGGCTGGGTCGCGGGGGCAGCAGGCCAAGCAAAGCACCTCAGACGTCCCTCTCCCCAGCAAGGCTTTCCAGCTCCTCCTGAGGGACCCCAAGGTGTTCCCAGGCCAGATGAGATGTAATCCCTCCAGCGTGTTCTGGGTCTGCTCCGGGGCCTCCTACCTCTAACACAAGGCGCCCAGGAGGCATCCTGATCAGCTGCCCGAACCACCTCAACTGACACCTTGCAACGCGAGGGAGCAGTGGCTCTACTCTGAACTCCCTCTGGATGTCCGAGCCCCTCACCCTATCTCTAAGTCTGAGCCCAGCCACTCCACGGAGGAAACTCATGGTTTCAGCTGGTTTTATGTTAATAGAAAATGTATTTCTCCCTGCATTATGTTCCCTCAAAAACATATTTGCAGTTTGAAATGAGCTGTATATCAGCCTAATGTCTAGGAGGCAGGTCTGGCAACAAGCCATCTCTGAGTGATCTGTGTGAGGTGCTCAAGACCTTCTGGACTGGAACGGAGCAGTTAGATCCTCAGATTTCTTTATGCTTGACTTACTCACCCAACACACACACACACACACACACACACACGGGCCGTATCCATATCTGACTTATTCACACTTTCAGAATAAATAATTGATGTTTAACGACTCCATTAACATGTTCAACACGACTGGGAAAGAAGAATGATGAGAGAGTGACATGGCCAGGAGGATTAAAGCTCCCTTCCTCACCTCACACAGCTTTCCACCTTTCACTTTCAACTCATCAGTCAGAGCTCTGATATTATCAGCGCCGTTAACTCTTCTTTACCTATAAGCTCCTTCTAAGCTGTACGCCTTATGAACATGCATTTTTAATGAGGTTCAATCTAAAATCTTCTATTCTTAGAGCAAGGAAAAAAGGAGAAATTTAATCTCGTATGACCCTCCCACCCCCTCCAAGCATTTTGTGGCAGCCGCAGAGGACATAAATGATCTTATGTCAAATTCCTCGGAGCGACACTTAGACACACTCCACCATTCCTCCCTGTCCTCACGCTGTAAAACCTATTTGTACACACAGGCACGTAAGGAAGCTGCCACTCCACTCTCATAATTCCTGGAGCATGTGTGAACAACTACTGTGGAGAGTCTTGTCAACGCTGTTTAATCAACGTGTCTTCTTCTGTTCCGTTAGCGTTTGTGTAACTGTGAGAGTAATTAAATCCTATTTATGCACTTCAGTTTGACTTGTGACTTATGAATTAAAGGTACTCATGCACGGATATAAATTAAAGCTTTCTATGCCTCTCAGCCTCAGTAGTGTCGTTGTGAGAACCTGTCACGAACACCCACTCCACTAAATGAATAACACAGTCAAACTTGCCAGTTTTATCTTGGACTTTCTTGTGAAGGCTAAGAGGTGCCAGGTTTCAGGAGCAAGTTAAACACTCAGTAGCTTTTCTATACACAGGCAGGGTGCAGTCTGCTGGAGGCTGCCCTCTTGCGTCGCCATATTTGAATACAGTGGCCGAAAGGGATATACACACTTCGCCTTTCGCGTTTACCTAGAACTTGCCGTCACTGGAGACGGTTAAGGTGAAGCTCAATCCGGGGCGCTTCTGCGTGAACCTGCTTTGTACTTTTATGATTCTGTTGCACTTTAAATGGAGGATCACACATATGTTTTGCCCCGGAGGGAAACCACACCACCAAATAAAAGAAAAAGATCAGATAAGCGAGGAGGGGACAACACGCGAGTGAATATTGGCGTTGCTTATTCCAGGTGGAAAGAACTCCTGTAGGGGAAGGATTTCACAGGGGATGCGGAGGTTGCTTGCTTTCTGCTAGACAGGTAATTCAATCTGATATTTTAAAATCATTTTGGCTTCATGTTTGCAACTACTTTTCCCTCTCGTCTAAGTTCGAGTGACTGCTACATTTACGGTGCTAACGTTATCCTAGCCTTGGCTAATGTTATCCCAGAGCTACAGCTAAATGGTTAGCCTAGCCTACAGCCTAGTCTGTTGATTCCTCTCGCACTGCTGTGAAGGCTGACCCCTCTCCTCCTCCTCTTCGTCTGGCCGTTCCTGCACCGCCTCTGCCCCCTCGCCCCCTTCCTCTCCCTGGTCTTCCTCCTCTCCCTCTCCCTCTACCTCTCCCTCTTCCTCATCTCCCTGCGTCCTGTGGAAGAACACTCTGGAAAGGCATATATTATAATCGTACCAACCTATATTTGCCGCACTGTGCCGTGACTATCACACAAAACGTGTTATTTTAGCATTACTGTGCTAACGTTTGCTCATGTTACCAAAACAATGATAAAAAACACTCTTAACATATATCTCACAGATAACATATATCTCACTGGTAAGCTATAACATATTGTAACATGGTTTAGATTCCTAAATAAATATTCACCTCGTCGCTAGATACTCCTGAAAAACTCGAAAAACTCCTACGAAGCCACTGTCACTTACCCGACGGGAGGCGTGAGTGAGTCAATCTAGAATTTGACCGCTGATGTCACTGTTACTCACCATTTTTACACACTGAGGCTTTAAACAAAAAAAAGGGAAACATTTGAAAGTGTTGTTATTTTTAGGACATTATGCAATAGTTTTACTGGTCCGGCCCACTTGTGATCAAATCGGACTGTATGTGGTCCGTGAACTAAGATGAGTTTGACACTCATCACAGTATTATGTTGTGATTCTCAATTGTTGTTGAGCGTAGACCTTTGACTATGCATTTGTATGTTTACGGTTGACAGCATGTCAAAAAAACTACACAAAATCAATGTGGACTTCATATCAAATTAATCTAGATATTTTTGCATTAATAGAAAAAAACATTATGAACTTGCATACTGTGTATATATACGTATATATATACACATTCAAAGTGGATGCATAAAAACAATCAAACCAGATGTACTTTTGTTAAAGGAACACTTTACCCGCAAAATGATCATTTGTTTACAAATTATCTGCCATGTTACATCAAATTTGTGAAAAAAGATTTGATTAAATTAATGTTAAACGTTGATTAAATATTCAACTTTATACTTTAATTAAAGTCACTGGGGTCCACATTTAAAAGCAGTGAAAACATATCAAAACAGCTGTTTACAGACTCTCATATGTGCATGTGTGTACGAGCTCTGCTTGAGCACAGTTCACATGCACACGCACACCCTGGCCACGCTATTTGGCCATGCATGCGACTGTTTGTACCGATGTGTTATAAATCACAGTGTTTTAGCAAAAATGCATGTGTTTGGAAAGTAACAAAAAAACAACTGGTTCAAATGACACTTAAAAATGATGCTGCAGGAGTTGTGTGAGAGTTTGTGACCAGATGTGTTCCCCCATGTAAGTCATGAAGAATGTTTGCTTCTGTTGGATTCTCCACTCATGGTGGAGACGTGAGAAAAACAATTCACAAATTCAAGGTAACATGTGGTCAGTAACTGTTATACAAACTATTCCTTTAAGATCATGAAATTTAAGATTTAGAATATATTATTATTATTTAGTTAATGAATAAAGTCTTGGATTGCAGTAATTTAAAATGTGGGAAAAGAATTGATTTAGTGGTTAACAGGGCTTACATCTCAAAAGAATGACAATCAAAAACTTGGGGAATTAAATATCAATAAACCATGAGCAGATATTTAAGATGCATAGTATATCACACACTGTAATGCATTCACAGATGCATGGAAAAAGACACTAGCAGCTGTGCTCAGTAGCAGTGAGGACAAAATGCTTCTAAGGAGACAGTGCGACCTTGACTTGTGTTAGGACAGCGTAAAACAGAGGTGTCATATGGGGCCCACGCCAACCCATCGTGCTCTGACTATTCTGGCCCTGCTATTAATACACAGGGAGTCATAGTGGGATCAGTCCATGAGATAACAACTCATGCTACATGTGAAAACTAATACAGGCATGCACTGCATATGGTTGGTAGAAAAAAACCCTACATGTGAGACAATATGGGAATCTGCATCAGAAATATGGTGCTGCATGTTGTGCTGAGCTGAGCTACTGTACATTTTAGTAAGCTGGCCGCTGTGACTTTACCACATGTGTGTAAACATGAACAGATGTTCAGGCAGATCTAGCTTAACTACAATCCTTTGCTATAGCTGGTCAGCAAGTGATGCATGTATATGTCCAATATTAACCTTACGAATGAAAACCTGTTATACAATTTACTAACAAAAATGCAACAAAGGATTTCCAATGTAAACCCGTGTAACACATGCAGTGTTTCCACATAACAATATAAATGAATTTAGACAAAGGGTGGCAAATTCAAAGCATGCCTTTATAACTGGTATAAACAGTCAGGTTAGTAGTGTGAAGATAAACACACAATCATGCAAATAAAACACAGCCACACATACTGTGCCTCTGAAACTGAGCTCATTTACATTTACGCCTCCTCCCCATTAAGAGACATTAAGTCCATTTCGGTGTTTAACTTTAAAGCTCTTTGCTGACTGAGGAGGACCCAGATTGTTGACTTCAGAACTTTTAAGCATTAAAGGTTTAATAACCACAGAGGTCAAGCCTGATACACATTATAGCTCCCTAACCTTCAGCCCTGACATTAGCTGGCAGGGTTTTTGTGGGTTTTCATGTGTGTATATGTCTTTGTATATATGTGTATGTGTGTCCAAAGTAATTTCAGTCAGGTTTGAGGCTTCGTTAAAGGGACCTATTATGCATTTACCTATTTTCTGTTATATATGTGTGTGTGTGTGTGTGTTTAGTGTTACAATGTCGGATGTTTGTAAGAAACCAGAGCCTTTGTGCTTCACTGTCTCGCAGGTTCCCTTGATCGTGGTTCGTGGTTACACTGCTGCCGTGGTCCTGCCTGATGCCTCCTACTACTGCTGTTATTATTAGTCATACGTCTGCTGTTATTATACACATTTGATTATTATTGTCACATACATATACTATCATATATTAATTTAGACTTATAACATATATGCTACCAAAATACTATTGTTATTATAATATTATTACTAAAATTAATGTTAGCTATTGTCATTACTGTTTGCCATCTATCTCTCTGTCTGTCTCATTTTGTCATATGGATTACTGTAAATGTATCTGTTGATCTGTTCTGTACGACATCTATTGCACGTCTGTCCGTCCTAGAGGAGGGATCCCTCCTAACTTGCTCTTCCTGAGGTTTCATTTCTTTTTCCTGTTAAAGGGTTTTTTGGGGGAGTTTTTCCTTATTCGCTGTGAGGGTCCAAAGGACAGAGGGATGTTGTATGCTGTAAAGCCCCCTGAGGCAAATTGTGATTTGTGATATTGGGCTTTATAAATAAAATTGAATTTAAAATCGAATGAAATCAGCCAGAGTTTTAAAAAAACAAACACACGAGGTAAACATGTTTAAAAGTAATCCCTGTGATCAAAAACCTCAGACAGCTCTAAACGTTCCAGCGTAATTTTCTACTTCAGCAACAAGCTGACATCACAACATGGCACATTTCTTTACATGGTCATGTGCTCCAGGCATGCTACTGCAAGTACACTGCATCACATAGCTACGACAATTTTAATTTTGTCCCTTATTTCAGATCATATTCATAAGACACAGGCACTAAATCTGAGTGTTTCAGACAGAAGGAGAATATGGGTGTACAAGCACAGACAGTATAGGAAAATAAAGTGTTTTCTGACCATTAAACCATGCACACATGTTCTAGTAGAGACCTAAAATACAAGTACAAACTGAAAAAACAACAACACAATAGGTCCCCTTGAAGTTTAAAGTGACCTTTTGCTTGCTGCTTATCCCGGCTGATATCCCACATTTTAATCTAAATGGATCTCAGGTGTGCTTTGGTCATCAGCTACCAGTCACCAGGTTTAGTTTTCTACTGTCACTGTTATGACTTCAATCCCTGTTATTTATCCTGTCTGATCTATACGTTATTATATACTGACGTATGACACTACACTGTACTACACTAATACTATGCTGAATAATACACTCTGTAAACTAGGCCCGTATACGATGCTGTTAAACTGGGATGCAAATGTGCTCAAAGCTTTCACTGATGGATCTGTTCTAATTGTTCATGCCTCCTGCTTGACATATAAACCTTTAAATGAACGTTCTTTTTCCTCATAACAAACTGAAGTCCATATTCCAACACACTTTACTGAATTATATTTATTATCACAAGAATAAATCTGCAGTGTGCCAGATGTTTGCGGCTGAGCGCAGTCGGTGATTCTGTTAAGTGCGCTTGCACAAGTGTTAACTTTTCATTTAGCGTACAGAAGTACCGCGGGAGGCATTCTCACTTCAAGGTACAGTAAATACAGTGTGTTTGACCTTGTGTGTCGGACCTTTTGTTATGTCCCTGTGATGTGGTGAGGGGTCTGTGGCGGTGTGAAGGCATTGGTTGGTAGAGCTGGTATTTTTGGACCAGAATTTTGACCCTATTAAGCAGATTAATGCAGGCTGGGCAGCTCAGTGCTATAAGCCGAGGGATCTCTTCTGTCAGATCAACACAGATACTAGCGAGCCATCACAGATAGGCACACAAACACAAAAAGTAACACACACGCGCACACATACACACAGATACACACATTGGGAAACAGGCTGCCTGGGTGGCATATTTCTCTGTATCTGTGTGATTCTATATCAGAATGGGCAAAACATTTACTTTTAACGTCTTACTACTGATGTGGCTTCAGAATCAATGTGTCGAAACTGAAATGTATTTCAAGTATGGTTGAAAGCGTACTCCATCAATTTAGGATTGCACTTGGAAAACATTGTTAGACTCATGATGGACAGTTCAAAGACAAAAGGTCAAACTTGAAGCAGCAGAACCCGAAATTTTGTCCCTTTTTTTCCATGCTTTTCTTTTCTTGGTCAAAACCTGGCATCTACATTAAGCATAGTGATAAGATAAACCTTTATTGATCCCCAGAGGGAAAATTTAGCTCAGGTGTGTTAGTAACAGCGAGACTCCAGACTTTTAGTGGTCCACAGAACCACAGAAATAGAATGAGAGTAGACTGGACATTGAAGGGTTCACCATTGTCATTTGACAAGTTCTAAAGAAAATGGTGATTGCTGTTAGTTGTTAACGTGACAACACACGTCAGTGGGGCCGTAAAGTGTCACACTCACTAATTTCAGAACTCTGTTTTGACCTTCGGCACATGCTTAAGACAGCGTTTTCCTTTTGTCCATCTCTTATTGATGCCAAGCGGCAACCCTCGGGGCTGAAAAGTGAAGCGCCAAAGTGCCAAAAAATTGAGCATAGCGTTAGTTCAGGCAGGACACAATGTCAAGCTCAGCTCCATCGGCTGATCTCAAACAGCCTAGTCAACTGATGGAGCAGCGGATTGATCACATGATTCCTTTCTTTGCAACTGACTGGCCGGTCTCATTCAGGACGCCCTATTTAAACTGCTCTGACCTGCCTGTTGTTGCTGCTTCCTTTGTAAGCCGCCTCCACCCCAGCTCCTCCTTTTCATGCTGTGTGTGACTCATCAATGTCATTTCTGTTTGTCATTGATGCTCTGTTCTGTTCCTGGGGGGTCTTTGCTGCTGCTGCACTCCCTGCCTCAGGCTTTCCATGTACACACGTGGAAGGGCAGGGAGGTTTGCTCTTAGGCTTTCCATGTAGGCCCATGGAAGAGGCTTTCTGCATAGGCCTAGGAAAGGTAGAGAGGCCCCAGAACAGAGCCATACCGCTAAATATAATACTGCAAATGGAAACAATGTGTTCTTTGACTAAAGGTGTCCTGACTGAACTGCAGTTCTTTGAACTGCTGCTTGAGGCTGGCTCCGGAAGCCAGCCAATCAGTGACACTAATGTTAAAATGCTCAACTGTACAGCAAAAATAAACACATTTACAGCCTGGTACAAAAAAAGGTTTTGGTCTCTATAGTTAATTTCTCCCTTCATGACAACTGTATGGCAGGTGAATTTCTATATAACTCACACGTTTTAATGTTATTAAAGGGATAGTGCACCCAAAAATGAAAATCCACCCATTATGCCAACTCAGGTGAAGTTTCTTGCGCGCAAGACCAGCAAAAGCATGTGAACACACATAAATGCGGTGCCCATGTCTCACAGTCTCGCGCAAGCGTGCACATGTGAGCACGGTGCACAGAGAGGCAGTTACAGCTACAGGCTACAATGAGGCTAAAAACAGAGTTCAAATGACATTTTTCCAAACAAATTTTTATGTCATTGCTTCAGGACAATTGGATCACGACAGACCAGCAGTATGGAGATATTTTGTGGTTTAAATTATGTGTTTTTGGACATTTGAATCTGGGGTGCCGTAAGCCTCCATTAGGTGGAGTCGTGTTGCTACTTCCTCTCCCCTTGGATCTCCGCAAGTGTTGTGACGACTCTTAAACTTCACCTGAGCCTCCCTCGGCATATGGGTGAGTAGATAATGGCTGAATTTTCATTTCTGGGTGCACTATCCCTTTAAGGCTTAAAGTTAGGCATAATTAGGGGCGAGTCTGCTAGGATATAGCTCTTAAGATTATTATGACCTGGATGACTGAGAATCTTCACCAACGTGGGAAATTATAATGTTGTTTTTTTACTGTTTTTTGGCATTTTACAGAAAAAACAGTTTATTAATGCAGTTGTGTCCAAATAAAATACATAGCAGACAATGGTCTTGTTCTCCTTTACCATCATGAATCTTCCCTGTTTATGGCTAAAAACAAGCCTATTAACATTTCCAGACAGTAATACAGATGGCATTTGAGAATATACTTTAATTATGAAAACATCTATTATCTGAATAACAGATTTTTAGACTATCGTAACCTTATCCACCTCTCTCCCCCTCTCTCTAGCTTTTAAGTCACTTACTAAAATATGAATTACAAATGTCCATTTGGTAATGCAGTTTACACAACCAGAGCCAAATGCTTATTAATGAAGCTCAAAATAGACACAAAAAATGGACTCTCGATGATCGTCAGTCGGTGTGTGGCGGTGATATGAGGAGACGCTATACTGTATGCTGCACGAGTGCACACTCAGCCTTCTGTTTTGAATTTGTGATGACCAAGCTGCAATGACACTTTGTGACTGGCAGGGCATCCTTAGAGAAAAGTGAGCAAAGATAACATATTCAAACAAACACACACACGGTCACGCACTCAGACATCAAAAGTTCTACAGCAAAGACTGCACTGCGTATGAAAAACATGTCCCGCAATGCTTAATACAAATGTGTGAATATGTTCCCATTAAAGGAGACTATTGTAGTAGACTATCAGTTTCCCTCCAGTAGTTATTTCATCATATCTTATAATTCTATTGACATTTTTGTAAATGCGTAACATTTGATTTGCCCATTCATAGTCCCATTGTCTCGGGGTTATTTTATTTTCTAATGCTATTTCTAGGGGACAGTTGTGAGTATAAACGCGACTGTGATGTCAACACAAAAAGGTTTATGTTGTTATTGATTACAGAAGATTATCCCTACGATAACTGTAGCTTGAATACAATCCACAGCCTTGTCCAGCCCAGAGTGAAGGGGGAAAGTGTTCGCCAGTGCATCGTTTTAGATGACACATGTAAATCCTGCTGAATTAAGGAGAGCTGAAATAAAAAATTCTTGACAAACTGTGAGATACTACCCATCCGTCCCTACTCCATATGTCTGTCTGGAGCAGATTTGTGGTCTACGTGCAGTCTCTCTGTGAGGCATTCATAAGAGGTAAGCTGCTGATGCTGACATGGGTGTGTCTGCAGGCTCCAGGCCAAGTCCCAGTGCACAGCAGCTGGGACCAAAATCCTCCCTTGGCTTTTTGACAAGACACACACATACATACACACATACATACACACACAAACACCCACCACACCACGAGCAAAGTACAGCCCAAATCACTTCCTGATAAATAAAAAACTTCCGGTAGAGCATCTAAAAACAGAACGTAGTATGCCTGCTTTTGACATAAACAATACTGGAGGCAATTATACATCCTTCCCAACGGGTACAGTCATTCATTCAATCAGAGGAATAAATCAACAGATTAAGTACAGCATTCACTCACACTGCAAAAAAAGGAAAAGAAATAGAAATTAGACCTACAGATCTACAGTACGGTATACCTTTAACACAAACATCTCAAAGTGCTCTTTGATGGAACCTGACTGATAGCTCACTGCCTCATGCTCTGGGTTCAGAAAATATATATCATCTCTGAGGTACAAAGCCATATACTATATATGAGTCACAGTGACACATTACTTCAAGATATGGGCAAGCTCTGACTGCTGCTGGTGGATGTGTGTGGGGAAGAAAAACAGACATGTCAGCCAAGTCAACTCTTGCTGCTTCGACAGGGCATCCTCAATTACTAGCACAGAGATTGAGGCACCAGCATGGGTCTGTCTGTACTTATGATGCAACTGTGAAACACATCCACCAAATGTGCAGAAACCTGGCCAGAAGACAAAGCATAGCTGTATATAACAGCAAACACCTCAACTCTGTCTTCATGATAAAGACACGATTGAATTTATAGCGCATCAGTTAATACACTGAAAAAGTAAGATCCCATTACTCAAAATATTTTAGAGCCCTCAAAGTTTGGATTTTTTTTTAAGTGGGGTTGTATGAGGAACTTATCATTAGTCAGTGTTGGACCCAACAACATGTTGTCACTTAACATCTTCATTGAACTCTTCATGACTCTTTCCCATCATTGTGCAACTACAGGTTATTTGCTCACAGGGCCAAAAAGTTAAATGTCATAATTTCATTTTACCTCAAAAGCAATAAAACCCACACGCTCTCATCCCTCCCATCACTACCCATCCCATCCTGGCGTTCCTCCTCCACAGTGGGGATTAAGCCTGTCTCATTCACAGGAATATTGTCATTTTTTTTAGAAGCCTTTTTTTGTGCCAGATCCAGACGAGGAAAATATGGCCATCTGGTCCGACTCTAATACATATCACTAATCTCAGGTGGCGTACAAACAAGTGACACACGTGCACGACATCCAGACACACACACACACACACAGATGCCAAAGTGCACCACGCATATTTAGTGAATCTCCTCATCTGCTTATAAAATAGCCACCATTTTTGATCCCTGTTCTCTCTCTCAGTAACAGTTTACCAACTTAGACATGAGTCTACTGAATTAAACCACCTCATGAGAATGTTACCGATGGTGCTGAATAAGACAGTGGTACATTATGGCTTTGGTGATCATCACCAAAAGAAACTACCAGTATCAACACAACAGACCATATTCTAAGAAAACCATTATTTCCATGCACACTTACTGTATTTAAAGACACTTTCCACAACTCCTCATCTGAATTATTCCACAAAGGGGGATCTATATTTCAGTGTTTTGTCATGCAAAGGAGCAAAAGGACTTTGACCAAAGAGCAGCGCTACCCTCTGCAGAGACACATCATCTCCTTTGGCCAGAGACAGGAAGTAATAAATGAAGCTCTTCTCCTGAGGGTCTCTATTTCATGTCTTTCAAAGTCCTTCTTTTTACTGTATTTCACATTTGTGGCAGTTGTGTTCACCATTTTGCAGATCAAGATTTTCCATGAAACACATATGACGCACTCATTAAACACCACGGCTGCTTAAAAGTCACGGTGCAAGTTTCCAGTCTAAGAAAACTCATAACAGAATGCTGACCTGCCTCAATCCTGAACATATTTGAAAACAACTGAGATGATAAAGGAGAAAACCATAGTTTCCCCCTATAGAGATAGAAACAAACTTCAATGCTATTTGGCCTTAAACAGACAGTACACGATGGCAAACTGTCTGATCACTGTGACAGATCAGAGACTGAGAAAGATACTGACGGTGTCAGTGATCACAGCTTGGACATATAGAGACTGGCAGACAGACCTGGCTGCCTCGAGAAGACAGGCTGTGTCAGCTCTGTCCGCAGAGACAGGTGGAGACAGAGCCACATTTCCTGCCACAGTGTAGCACATATGAGGACATCAGAGCAAAGTTCTTTACAAAAATTAAGATTTTGATTCACTCTCTGACCAGACTAAAATGCTACATCTGCTTGGAGGAGAGTGTCAGCACCATGGATGCAGCAAGATACGTCAATGCATGTCAAAGCCTAAGAGACAACCAACACAACAACATATAGCTCATCTCATCTCAGCTCATACTCTGTTTATTTACTCCTTCACTTCACCAGTTTTTTCTCCTTTAAAATGTATGTCTGTGCATTTGTAATAATACATTGTTGTTAACTGTTTTTGAATTTTCACTGTCTTAAATTGTAATTGTGCTTTGGCAGCACATAAGAAATGTCATGCCAATGAAGCTTATTGAATTGAAATGGGTTTAAATTGGTAAAGTCCTTGAGTAATATGAGTGTAAAGCTGTGGTTTCAGCAGTGATGGACATATAACACTACTGAAAAGAAGATATTTGTGCAGATATATGGAAAAAATAGCCTTAATTTCCCTCTGTTCCAGTTGCATATATATTTTTCTCAACTTTCTAAATGTATGTATGAACGAATGCAGCTAAAAGAGGTCAGTAAAAGAAAGAAGCTGTGATTTCTCCGTTATTCCCGCGGCACACAGACGCACCGCTCATGCGACCGTGCAACAGCTGGTTGAATTTAAAAAATAAATAAATAAATAAATAAAAAAATCACACAGGAACCTGTAGCACTTGTTGAAAGCGACTGTTCGAGCAGAGCAAAGTGTCCTACCTTCAGTGCGATCCGACAAACTTCCGGGCGTTGTTGGTGAAAGTTTGGCGCTCCGGGCCGAGCCGGACTCATGGTTAGTGCGCACTGGATCGACTGACCACGCTGCGCGTCCTGTCACCCCCGGGCTGACCGCACCGACAGCAGGCGCGGCGGAGGTGCCCCGGCCAATCACCCTGGGGCCAGATGTGAGAGTGATATAACAACAACATGATTACGTTTAATTTGGCCAATTCCCCGCTTGCAAAATCCCTGTTTTTCTTCTTCGTCCTCCAACCAAAGCGATGTCGCTTTATGGAGAGAGAGGGAGAGGGAGAGAGAGAGGGAGGGAGAGAGAAAGGAGACTAAGGAGATTAAAAAAGGGTTGTTTCCTAACCTCTGCCAGGCTGCCCCTTATGCTCTCTTTACCACCGACAGTCATAATAACTTTCTCTTCTCATTTTCAATCACAATTCTGACGTCATTCTAATTTTGTGTCACTACAAAAATGTCTTGTAAATAGGTCTGCACGTTTTGTACTCCACAAGACCTGGAAACAGACAGTAATGTGTAAAATTAAAGGACTGAACAACGGTTGTAGGTTTTGTTCCCCATCAGTTACACTGAAATCTCTGAAACTGCTTTAAGGGTGTTTTCACACATGGTCCTTTTCAGCCCTCTAAATGGACTCAGAATGATGACTCAGCATTTTTTGCACTTATGTAAACACTCCAAGAGAACTCAGACTCCTGTGAGGTTCACCTCAAGTCCACGTTTAGTTCACTTAGGGTGTTTTCACTGAACTCAGTCCTGTTAGAGTGTTTTCACACCTGCCCTGTTTGGTTCGGTTCAATCAAAGTTTGTTTGCGCCCTAAGTGCGGTTTGTTTGGGCAGGTGTGAACACAGCAATCGCACTCAGGTGCACACCAAAACAACTGGACCAAGACCCTCTTGAAGAGGTGGTCTTGGTTCTGTTACAAACTAACTCTAGTGCGGTTTGTTTGTGAACATGTTCCGACCTCGATCCGAACCAACTGCAGTCACATGACACATTGTTTGGGTTAAACATGAGCATGTTACAGTCCTGGAGGATTATTAATGTACACCTCCTCCTGCACTGCCTTAATATGCACATTCAGCACATTCAATGCATCAAAACACTGTTTTCTAGTTGGAGCCGCGCCTCGTTTTCAAACTGTATGGTTTGCCCAAAATGAACAATGACAGCAGTATAGTCCACAACCGGCGCTAAAATCAACCTGTGTAGTTGTCCCTCCATTGTGACATTAGTAAGTGTCGCATTTATCCTGCAAGTGTACTCTTCTTCAACAGTTTGTTTACTTCCTGGATTTTTTTGCCATGGAAATTCTGACCAATCAAGAGCAGCTCTGAGTGCTCCAGGTTTGCTCTTTGCCACTGTATTTAGCCCACTAGATCACATGCTATTGCACTGGGACGCTTGAAAAAATAGATGGCCTGTAGCGCTAGCAAGGACGCAGGACGAATAGTTTGGTCCACGGAAGATACTGCACATCTCCAAATGTGAAATGTAGAATACTTCAAACGGCAACAGTCTACAGCACAGAAACGCTAAGGTTTTCCTCCAATTTTAAGTTCATCTGAAAGCGAGGGGCTTCATGACCGCACTGCAGTGCCACGTCAAAGTAAAAAAAAAACCCCACATCAATATGTATTATATATAAACTATTGTGTGTGAACAGAGAAAGGACTAAGGCCCCATCAGAGCTGAAGTTGACCAGAAAGAGAACTGAGTCCCTTTTCTGTTGGTTCACTTTTTGGTGCACTTTAAGAGGACTGAGTTTGGTTTGTGAAAACACCCTAAGAAGAGATCTTTTCATAGCCAGCATGGACGAGAGGAACAACTAACAAATAACTCCTTCAGAGAACATATATTGATGTGCTTGTTGTTTTAAGATGGGCTTGAAATAATTTAATACTCTCTAATCCTGCAGCCCATAAATGCATTTTGCTTTTTTCACTTCCACCTGCACCACTTTGTTATTTCATATCTCCATAACTAAGAACCAATATTGCATGTCATGCAGGTCAAAAGGGTAAAGTCAGCATGGTTAATTAAGAGTGATTCACTTCACTGCTTCGTATTGATCTCCCATCATCACTGTTTAAATAGATGTGTCTGGCACAGATGGTTCCACTGCCTGACCCCTGGACCTGCACGCAGCCTCAGGCTGGGGAGGAGATGCCACTGTCTGGCTCCTGTCTGACTGTGCAGGGGTCGGTACAGAGTCACATGAGGAGTAGCGCACAGTATGGATAGGCTTCCCTCTGCAGGCTTCTTGTGGCTCTGCACGTTGTTCACACTGTAGGCCTTCGTTCCTACTTCCAAGTTTCTGGTTTGACTTTGTATGTCAGACTATTTGCAATTTTTTTGTACATGTGACCTGTCTGAAGTAAGTTTTAAGGGTGCAATATAATATTCATGAGAAGCACTGTCTTCTTCTCTGTCCCCTAAACCGTGTGTCTCAACAGACCTGATCTCTAGCTCTTCTCTAAATCACAATTCTCTGTTTTTTTTTACTCCTCTCAAAGCTGTTACAGCCAACTCCCTGTGTCTGCTCTGTTTTATAATGATTAAAATAGGCCAGAGAGAGAGAGCCGGGGCAGGCAGCTACAAAACTACAAAAAAGATTTTGTTCAGATCAGGATTTGTTTTTTTTCCTGTGGTGCTTTGTGTCAGCTGGGTTTGCCTTTTTATCTGTTGTCAGGAGAATAAAAAGCCTACTTATTCATCTTCTATACCTTAATCCAGTACCTAGTGATATCCCTACTGACATGGATGGATTACTGAGTGGGCCCAACACAGGCCCAGGGGTCCCAAGTGTCAGGGCCACCCCCTGGATTCTACCTGCAAAATGTCACTCAAAAAACACATACCGACCAGGAAGTGAGTCAAAAAGACCACAGAGAGACACAAAATGACCTGAAAGAGACAAAGAAACACACAAAATTATGTCAAAGAGACACAAAACGACTACAAAAGGACAAAAAACACCATGCAACATACCAACTGCAGAAAAGCCCAAAACAACAACAAAAAAATGGGCAAAACCATGACAAAGTCTGTGTGTCTTGCTCCTGTGTAGGAGAGGTGGTGGAGCTTTTGCATATTTGTGCTTAGGGTTCAATTGTCTAATAATCCGCTCATGTCTACTGAGCTTCACCATTGATTTGTGGCTTTGTAAGCCTCCTCTTCCCTTTGTGGTGCTGATAAGTGAGGAGTGATGGAGCAGATGGAAGGTGAAAAGTCTGAGTTACCCTCCCGCCATGTCACAGATTTTCTTACTGGCATGGCAAGATGCTATAATGCTAAATATAAAATGGAAAAAACAGAGCTATGTTCTTGTTGGGTTGGGCGTTTAAAAACACAAGGGACCAGACAGATGGAAGGAAAGTGAATGAACCCTTGACTTTGCGATAGAATTACTAAGGCTAAGTAACCATCCACTGCTAATGCTCTCCAATCACCATCCCATTACGAAATCTACTTCGGATGCACACTTGATCAATACACTAAGAGGCATGAAGAACAAAAACAAGGAGCAGATGTGTGTGTGTGTGTGTGTGTGTCCAGTGGGCCAGTGTGACCACATCTGCAAATGTGTGTTTCGCAGCATTCTAGCAGGTGGAAAATGATTCGTACAATAAAGCAAACTTCAACCTGTGAGATGGCCCAATAACACCTGGACTGAAAGATGGACAAATCAGGCTGAAGAATGAGGGAGAAATAAGGCTAGACGGAGACCAGGAGGGATTGTAGAACGTGGTTTTTTGAGGTTATGAATTATTTATGTGGGTGGGATATTTTAAGCCCCCCATAACATGTCTATGAGCGATGAGTGGGTGGAAGTGCAGAGAGGAGAGGAAGTGGGTATCATTTGCCTGTTTCCTCACTGTGGTGACGATTATTGCACTTAGCTACACACACAGACAAACACAGACAAACACGGCCTTAACTCACCACATGGATGGATGGATGGATGGATGGATGGTTGGATGGGTGGTAGAGAGAGTAAAGGATCCACGTTTACAGTAGTACAAACAGTTGTTGTTGCATGCCTGCTCATGGACACTAGGGGGAAGATGGTTAAACAATAAGGGGATGAAAGAAAGAGTATGTTTATGTGTGAGTTACTAGGTAAAACCTTGTGGTCCATAAAGATGCAAAATGAATCACACATGTCACACAGCAGGCAACTTTAACTGAAGTCTTTCATCCTCTGCCCACTCTGCTGGAACTAGAAATTCACAAGCAGCTGACTGACATCTGTTCTTGGGTTTCACTCAGTTGAAACGTCTCAAACCTGGAAAACAGGTTTTGTAGGGCTGCTAAACCTTTTGAATTTTTACTCACTCTTTCATTTGGCACCCTTTAGCTGAGTGTATGTCTTTTTCCATACTTGCTTTTACTCAATCTAGTCGGCAGAAAAAATGTTGCCATTGTACATTTCTGCAAACCATGGGTACGTAGCGGATATTTTGAAACTTAACTTTTCTTTTTGCACGTCAACAGTGCTGTGGCTAACATGTCGTTATGTTGAGGCACAAAAACACTTGGTTATGGTTTGGAAAAGCTCATGTTTAGGCTTAAAATACATGGTTTTGGTGCCACAATCACAGCTGGAAATGCAGCCAATTTCTCGCTAAAAACACCTGGTGTTGTTGTTTGTTGGTCTTGAACGGTGGGTCTGCAGCTTTGTAGCTATCTTTCCTAGGTGTTATGCTATCCACCATCCTCTCTGCCTCCACAAAGCTGGTTGTCTCTTATTATGCAGCACTGTTTATGCTAAAAAGGGAGCACTGTGTATTCCTTTACTCCTTTATTTTATCATGCATAATTTTTGGGAGTCTCTCTTGTCTTAAGGTCACTGCCATGCTTGGTAAACTCTGCTATGCAGATTAGCTTGTTATGCTTCTCTACACCTTGCTCTGTGCCATGTGTTTGTTTTGCTTCCATGCTTAATATTGTTGCTGGCTGATATAAAGACATAAGGAGTACAGTAAAGAAAGAGGATGGTGGAAAATAAACGCAGCAGATTTCATTTCTTTCTATACTTGGGAATGCCTCCTTCTCCATATAGGTCATATATGGATCTATTAATGTGTTGCCATCTTTATCCACCAGACTAACTGCAAATTGACTGAAATGAAATCAAATAAAACATCTTCTCAGCTCTTAAAATCAGCTCACTGTAAACAGCTACAGTAATATTAAAGACCCTTGCCGTGCTGTGTTTGGCTGTAAGCAAAGGTATATGATGCAGAGAAGTCTACAGAATGTAGGTCGAACCCGTAAATCAATTCAGCTTATTAAACACATTGACAGGCTGACGCTCCCCAGTGGTGTCCTTCTTTTCTCACACATCCACCTCCGCCTCTCCTCAAACTGTAACCCCACTCCCACTCCACCTCCTCTATTATTCAGTCCCCATTTCGACCATCATCATCCCTCCATCTGATGTTTTTTTTTATTAGCATTCATGTAATAAAATAGAATTTTTACTTTATTTTTCCTTTGTGTTCAACAAAAACTACTGATTCAACAAAAAAATCTTGGTCCTCAACACTCCTAATGAATATAAACTGTGTAATACGAACAGTTCTCAGCTGGCTGTTTAACTCTCCAAACCAAGAAGGAAGGATTCCCTCTAAACAAAGGGGAAACCTGCTGTGTGTGCTATTAATAGCTAAGGTTAATATAAGGGGCTTCAACTACTGGGACAGGAGTGATGATGAGAAAAGGGCTTCCCCTCCTCCACAAACACACACACACACACACACACACATTCGAACACATAAATGCACATATGTGCTCACAGCACCTACGCAGGTTTCCCCTACGGAACCTGGTGTGCTATAAAGAAAGCTCGGGCTGACAGACCATTAACTGGGCTGTGTATTAGGTTATAAATCAGCTCCCACTGCAATGGGAAAATATTCACAGCATGTAGGACAATCACTTGGTCTATTGGGTATTGCCTCGTACAACATAGAAACACGAGTGCACTTGTGTCTGTCAAAAATAACAGGTGATAGTAGAGAACCTGAGCGGGTAAATGTATAGGTGAGATATTCAGTTCATTATTTCCTTCTGGCTACTTAAGTTTAAATAAATGTTGCCTACAAAACTAGTATTAGGTTGTATGCATCCACAAACCAGTCAAGTTGCACTTGAAAACATGGATGTTTCACACACTATACAATCAGCATGGTTTCAAGGTGGGCACCCACCAACTCAGCATATGACCAAGTGTCTCCCCTTCTGTTCTGAGTTATTATGATGTTGAGTAATGGCAAGGAAAGTGTTTTTGCTGAACTTTATGACATCACAGTGAAGTTGACCTTTGACCTCATGGAGATAAAATGTCATCAAGTCATCATTTTATCCTACTTGACATTTGTGTAAAAATTTGTCATGATTGGTGTAGGAATTCTTGAGTTGTGGCCAAAATCATTTTTATGGGGTCACAGTGACCTTGACCTTTTAGCACCAAATTCGAAAAGATTAATTTTTGAGTCCAAATGGACATTCGAGCAAAATTTAAAGAAATTCCCTCAAAGCCGTTTGACCACCAAATTCTAATCAGTTCATCAATTAATCAATTGGAGATCAAGAATTTCATTGTATGGTGTAAACTGTTGTGTTTTTACTGTGCATATGACAATAAACTTCTCCAATTTGAATCCATGTGGATGTTTGTGCCGAACATGAATAACTTTCCTCATGGTGTTCCCGAGGTATCACATTCACAAGAATGAAACAGACGAGGTCACAGCAGCGTTGACCTCTGATGACCAATATCTAACCAGTTCATTGTTGAGTCCAACTGGATGTTTGAGCCAAATTTGGAGAAATTCCCTCATTGTTCCTCAGATATCTTGTTCACAAGAATGGGATAAACTGTAAACCTGAAAGCATAATGCCTCCAGCCGTAGCAGAGTCATCATAAAAGCACAAGTCAAGCGAAAGCGTATATACATTTTAAGATGGGATAACCCACAGACCTGTGATACAGCTGGATGATTGCTTGTGGAGATCTTGAGCCAAGCATCTGTTTAATGAATAGCTGATCAAACAGCAATCAGTGGATCAATACCCATCAGTTATCTGGAAGGATGCCTGGCTACTGTCCTTAGCTGACATACCGGAACCCAGCCAACTGAGGTGGCCCGTAGAGAGCATTACACTCCTGCTAATATATGTCTGAGATGAGAATCAGATCACCCACTGTGCATTACTCCAGTGCTTAGTGCTGGTTGAGAGGCAGAGATGGAGAGAGATGAACACAAGAGAAAGTGTGTGGGAAATGAAATATGAGAGGGGCAAATAACAAAGAGGGAAAGTGAGATCAAAGTCAAGCAGGAGCGATGAGAGTAGAGAGAAAAGATAACAAGAGGAGAGACAAACATTTCCAGCTGCTAGGGGAAGTGTTAGACTATGAAACAGCATTGATACAGAGCTTGTTTGTACTTGTCCCACTCTACGCTGAACCAGGAGTCAAAAGTGATTTGCTCTCCTCTCTCTTCATCACTTCCCTCCTTTGCTGGTTTTATAAATAGACGCACTTTGCTTTCTCAGTAAAACACAGAGAGCATGAGATTCACTTAAGGAGAGAAGCGGGACACAAAACCACTGAGGAGTTGGGGGTCAGCCACTCCACTGATGCTTTCATCAATTTACATTGTATATGGAACTTTAAGGTTTTCTTCTTCATGGCGTTTTTTGCTATAAGAGCAGCAAAGAAGAAATGGATGCATTACAAACTGCATGCTTCAATGGCTTTGTTGTGTTTTAAGGGAATATTTCAACAGCCCCAAAGGACCATTTCTATATCACTTACTCACCCTGTGTTCTCTTGAATTCCTGAAGAGAACTTTGTTTTTCTTGCATGCCTCTGGTGAACGAAGAATCCAAAAAGAAAAAAAAAACCTCTTCATGATAGAAGTTTAACAACGACAAAACATCCATTTACAAACCCTCACACAGTATAATCCAAGTCTCATTTATCCAGTCGTATGCTCAGTACTTCTCAAACAGACAGCACTTTCCTACGTGGAACTGAATCGAGAGACATTTATATATGCTCTCTTTAAAGCCAGACTCCACCAACAAAAAACAGTACTTTTACCTCGCTGAACATATGAGCTGCTGGTCCACCACTGCCTCGATCAGTCATGGTATTACTATGTGACTTCGGTATTTAAAGGGATAGTTTGGATTCACAAAAGTCACGCAGAGGCACAAACTAACTGATCGCGGCAGCAGTGGACCAGCAGCTCCCATATTCAGTGAGGTAAAATTAATGTTTTTGTCAATGGAGGCTGGCTGTGAAGCATTGATGAGATTCACCCTTGTTCAGTTACCCGCATGATTTGTGTGAGAGTTTGTAAACGGATGTTTCAATGTAGTTTCAATCATCAAGAATTTTCTCAGTTTTTGGATTCTTCGTTCACCAGAGGCATGCGAGAAAATCACAGTCTTCAGAAATTCAACAGAACATGGGGTGAGTAACCGATAAACCAATAGTCCTTTTGGCCATTGAAATTCCTGCAGAGAATTTTGTCAAATATACTGTACATATATGCATACATATACAAATGTCACTCTCCGTTCAGTTCCCTGTAGGAAAGGGCTGTTTGAGAAGTACTGAGCATACAACTGGATAAATGAGACTTGGATTATACTGCAGAGTTGTGTGAGAGTTTGTAAATGGATATTTTTGTTTGTTTTGCTGTTGTTACACATGGTCTCCTGTGACTTAATTTCATCAAGAATTCTTTTCTTTTTTGGATTCTTCGTTCAAAGCAAGAAAGTTGCAAAGTTCTCTTCGGGAACTCAACATAACACAGGGTGAGTAACTGATATCGAAATGCTCCTTTAAAACACAGCAAAGCCATTGAAGCATAAAGTTTGGTTTGGAACCTTTAAGTTCCATATACAATGTAAACATGTGACCAGTCACTGATTCAGAGTTTCAGGATTAATTTTCTGTCCAATTCTGTGCATTCTGGACATGTGAAGTATTTTGTTAGAGAGAAAATCACAACAGATAAAAATCAGCTGGTTTGTGCTGGCATGATAATAAAAACATTATTATGAGACAAACTGATCTAAATCCACAAAATCTCTTTGTCCTTTTGCTTAAGGCTTCACAAAAAACACAACAGTAGCTTCGGGTTATCATGAAGATGTTATTATTGATATTATCATGAAGACCATTGTTAATCATAGGGTTATAATTTACAATTATTTAGAATGATGAAAGTATCTATCAGTATTCTCTATGAATCATATTCACTGGAAGTCCTTGTGAGGGGCATGGCAAGCTTTCAGATCCATATTTCCTTTGTATGTAACAACTGCTGTATGTAACAATTTGCTTCTAGGTTCAGTCTTTCTCCGAACAATGGTAGAAAATCACAGACTTTATACAGACAGCTGAGTAGAGACTGCAAAAGCTAGAGACAGCTAGTGAAGAAGCTGAGGATTATCTCAATCTCATACACACATCATGTATTTGTGACTGGCAAATAGTTGAAGAAGGCAGAGGAGATAGATTCGGAGGAGGTGGTCGTCTGTGGGTAAACATGTATTAAGACAGTACAGACAGAATCAATTTAACCAAGGCCTGCGTGTGTATTTCAGTCAAACCTCAGCCCCTGCACCGCGTGAGGCTCAAAGGGGAGCCAACATTGACATTCAAATAGAAAAACATATCGTGAAAAAAACAGACAAACAACAGTTCATTTGTACAGTGTCTGATGACACAAGTAAGTTCAAGTTCTCATAGAAATCATATTTCCCTTTTTGATCTCTTCATATATTTCCACTCGTATTCCCTGGAGCAAAGCCTATTAAACCAAAGAGATAATTCACTTACTATACAACTTTATCTTCTTGGATTATTTCAGCAAGCATACACTTTGATTCCCCTGCTACACAGGAATCTGTACATGGCAGAAGCTTGTATTAAAGCTGAAGCTTTAGGCATTTTAAGACATCATTAAAAGCAGCTTTAACTCTTAGATACATTGTTTACATGGCTACGTGTGTTCACCACCAGCGGCGGGTTTTAGTCCATTCACTTTGTGGCTTTAAGTTGGGTAGAATCACAGGCGTCTGTCCTGATAGCAGACGTGACCATAATTGTGTATGTTCACAGGCAGTGTGTGTGTCCAAATGTCCAGCGTACGCATGTGTCAAGTGGCCTTTTGTCCGTGGGGTACAGCAAAGATTTGTTTTCCTCGTTTCAGATGATCCTGATGTGCCGTCCTGTTGTCTCGACAGAGTGTCCCCTCAATAGTGTGCTTGGTAACATGATTTGAAACGACAGAAGTCCAGACGAAGTTTTCCAGCCACATAAAGTCACAAGAAAAGTTTAGAAAAGTACACATCAGATTAAACGGCAAAAGTGGGTGTGGGCAGTGTTTATCTTACTTTCATTGCCCTCCCAACCTTTCCTCTCTTTCCCTCTATTTCCTTCAATCCCCAGTAATTGGCTGATACTGCAGCTTATCTCAAAAGTCAACACATGCTCATAGATCTCATCTGTGGTGAGCGTGGCAGGACATTCCTTTCAGTTCTCTTTGTTTAATACACTATATGCATGTGTCAAACATATACACAGGCTGTAAACAGTGTGCTATAGGATGGGATAGAATATACAGAGCACCATAGTGGCCCAGAGTCAAGAAGCGAGAGCGGTGTTTAGGTAACTGCCACCACATTGTCTCCGAGAGCTACACCCTCAGCTTGTGTGTATCTAAAAGCTCTCACAACCTTTTTCGTCTCTCTCTCTCTCTCATTCTCGCACACACACACACACACACACTGAGAGTGATGGACCTATATATCAGAGATAAGCGCACTCAGACAGTCCCTCGGAGCATTATGATACACTTGGCTGGGCAAAAACTCTGACCGTCTGACTGTGCATCCACTGGGCTGGCAGCTAGCTGTTGTTGTGCTTTCACTGTGAGACACGGTTACTGAGCTGTGACTGCAACTGACTATTAAGACTCTGAAGCTGAAGCGAGCAGGACACCAGTTAACATCTGAACTGTGGACCACATGTTTAGCTTCAGTTTTAGCTCTCCTCTAAAACCTTTGCTGTTTCCTCTCATGTTTAACCCCATGCTTACATTCGCAAGAGTTAACAAATCTTCTCGTGGACGCACAATCCTAAATACTAATCCTAATGGATTGTGACTCAACATGATTTCAGACAGCAGTGGCAAGAAGCTGTGTATGCAAAAGCGTGACACATAGCTCTGAGGCGAAACAGTCTTACACTCACATAGCGGCAGTAGAGATACAGGAATATATTGATGTCACGTTGCTTTTTAACTATTATTCATACTATTTCATGCTACGATGAATACTTCAAAGGACATGCAGCACTACGGTAGCAGAATAGCATCTGTTTGATAAAAAGCCAATGAAGGACACAGCCTACGTCCTGCTTTACTGTATGTGGGCATTACATGCTAATGGAATGACTGCACGAGTATCAAAAGGAAAATATATATACTGAAAGCAACATTAACTTGATTTACAGTCATGTGGTAGCACAGGTGATTTTACAAGTGATCTACTACTGTACGACTTTTAAGTTGTTCCAGAGGCAGGCAGTGTACTCATTTTAATCTACTGTTTAAAGGAGCAATATATGGGAAAGGGAACACGACAGGCTGAAATGATTTAACAGTCTGATTAGGTGACAGCAATCAGTTTTACCTGTGTTGCTTATGAGCTTCTTAGCATAACAAGCAAGCTAATAGTAAACTTAAATGAGCAGTGTGTAAAATTTAAGCGGATTTAGTGGCATGTAGCAGTGAGAACTGTAGATTGCAACTATTAGAAACTTCTCCTGGTTGTAATTTCTTTAGTGTTCATCATTCAGGAGGTTTTTTAAATGGAGCCAGAGGTCTCCTTCTTTCCAAATCAAAAGGAAACAGGGATTTAAACCAGTAAAAACACTGAATAAAGCAGTTTCACTTTGCAAATCGGCGTTTCTCAGACGCTGTTTGGTTTCTCCAGACAGCACCTGCTAATATGTGCTCACCTTTTTTCTGAAAGCCTAATATTCAGACATTTAGGAGGTGTTAATCGGGAGATGAATTACCCACAGAGGTCCCACACCAAGACAAATGGACCTGGTGATTTAAAGTGGTAAAAACACAGAATTAAGAAGTGTCACGCTAAAAATCTGTGTTTCCAATGGAGAAGCTGCTATACGGTGGCCAATGCTATCTTAAACCAGTGCTTGTTCTGGGATACTATAAAAACATTGCAGTCCAACATGGTGATCTGGTGATTATGCACTAAATTGTCTGCCAATTTATCCCCTTAATTCTACAAACTGGACATTTAAATGCTGACATTGCTTCTTGCCACCTATACAGCAGGACTGGCAGTGCTGGAATTACAAAAAATGGACTTAAAAGGTGTAATAGATTAATTTAGTTGATCACTATGCTCCTTCTTTGGTTGCAGGCCTCCTGGAAAAACTGTCATTTTAAATTTTTTGTTAGTAGAGTAGTCGTAGTAGTTGTTAGTAGAGTTAATACCATAATAAGCCTTATACCTAAAACAAGTTAACTTTGCTGCCATAAACCTTGTTGAAATTATCTTCTGGCAAAAACAAGCTTAAAATCTCACCCTAGTCTGCTCCTTAATCTCAATTTATCTGGAATGCTGTGAAGTCAAGAACAGCAACATTTATGCTGGGCAGTGCTGTCAAACTCAACACTTCTCACTGTGCGTCTGTTACAGTGGACTTGGGTGGCGACTAAAGAGACACTTAAGGGTAAAGTTAAGAGGATGGAGAAATAGGCACTCACTCAGAATGCTGCAGAGATATTATCCACTATGTCTCTACATCTTAACTGTAAAAAGTCTCGGTGAGAAGCACACATTCATCATAGTACTAAAAAAAGCATACATTACAACAAATCAAACCTAACACACATCCCTAAATAAACATACACTCTGTTTAGTGAGACATTTCTGCTGTCCACCTGCTAGCCTGCATCGGCTGCAAACAAAAAAAAGGCAGAGTCTTGGCGAGACATACCGTAAATCCACTTGAGCTTCATCGAAGAAAAATGGCAGGAAAAAGAAGTTGCGGTGCAGAGTTACAGCACGACACTGTCATCTATCTGTTGGTCTCTACAGAAGCCACTAGCTTGTACTAGACAACATCTAGTGAGGGCCCAGGGAGGAATGCTAGTGCACTCAGGCTTTGTTTTCTCTGACAGAGGAAGCAATGTGACCATTTGGCCAGAAAGCACATTGCTCTGTCTCACTCTTTGTCCCTCACTTCAGTTTTCCTCTGACAGAACAACTGTGATCTTGGTGAGTCAGGACCTTGGCAGTTATAGCAGCAGATTAAAGTTGCTCATGAATGCTGATAGTATGGCCTATTTAATCACAAGTTATTAAGGTTAGTTAAATTTTAAAGTAAATGTTACGCTGATCTAAGTTCTTGTTATCGTGCATCTTCTCCCAACGGCAGTTTGAGCAAGAAGTTAGAAACTAGTGGTCCCTTACGCTGTTAATATTGGTTAGTACTGGTTAGGCTACGATTGGCTACTGTTACGAGCAGGATGACTACTGTCACATAGGTAAGACTAACTCCATGCAGACACCGACAAGGTCCTAAATAAGACAGATGGCATTTCTATGATATGCGCTAGGATGTGGGAGAACATGAGGTCCTCTCTAATGACCTTTTTCCAGGTAAATCTGCTCTGGACTCCAATACTTGGCGCCATACGTTGGTCAGTACAGGGAGTCATGCCTCCTGTCGCAGTCCCTGTCGACCCCAGCTGAAGTTAACCCTCCACAGTAGCTCACATTATACATCTGTGCGCATCTTAGTGATGTTTACATAGTTAGTGTTAGCCAGGGTGCAGTTTCCTGTTTTCATGCCCTGTGGTCTGAAGTCATCAGTGCTATGGTTCACAGCCTCCTGGATCTCCACATAGTCAGATTTACTGAGCGTGGACCCACTGCCGCTTCGGCCGTTCTTCAGATCGTCAGCTGAGCTGGCTTTAGGCACACTTGGGATATTCAGATACTGTGCCTGCTCCTCGCCCTCCGTCTCTCTGTGATAGAAGTAGTTGAAGTTTGACACGATGACAGGCACAGGCAGGGCGATAGTCAGCACACCGGCGATGGCGCAGAGAGACCCAACAATCTTCCCTCCAATGGTTGTTGGGACCATGTCTCCGTAGCCCACAGTGGTCATGGAAACCACGGCCCACCAAAAGGCCTCAGGGATGCTGCTGAACTGGGAATCTGGCTCGTCTGCTTCTGCGAAGTAGACAGCACTGGAGAAGAGGATCACACCGATGAACAGGAAGAAGATGAGGAGGCCCAGCTCACGCATACTGGCCTTCAGAGTCTGGCCCAAGATCTGGAGCCCTTTGGAGTGACGTGAGAGTTTGAAAATACGAAACACCCTGACCAGACGAATGACGCGGAGAATAGCCAAAGACATAGCCTGCTGGCCTGCCTGGCCGTCCTCTGGCCTCTCTGCTAGCTCTGTACCCAGGGTGATGAAGTAGGGGATGATTGCCACAATATCAATGATGTTCATGATGTTGCCGAAAAATCCAGCTTTACTGGGACACGCAAAGAACCTTACTAGGAACTCAAAAGAGAACCAGATGATACAGAGGGTCTCCACGATGAAGAAAGGGTCTTGAAAATAGCTTGAGCTGGCATAGGTAGAGGTGCCGTTGGACATGGATTGCAATGGATAATTGTACATCTCATCTTCTTCATATCGGAAAACTGGCAATGTCTCCAGACAGAAGCTGACGATAGAGATGAGAATCACCATGACAGAGATGATGGCAATGATGCGAGCAGGACCTGAGCTCTCTGGATACTCAAACAGCAACCACACTTGTCTCTGAAACTCATTCTCCGGCAGAGGCCGCTCCTCCTCTTTTATGAAACCTTCATCTTCCCTGAAGATTTCCATAGCCTCCTCGCCCAATTCATAAAACCGGATCTCCTCAGAAAAAATGTCCAGCGTCACATTAACAGGCCGACGCAGCCTCCCTCCTGATTGGTAATAATAAAGAATGGCATCAAAACTCGGTCGATTGCGATCAAAAAAGTACTCGTTCCGGAGAGGATCAAAATATCTCATCCTCTTCTTGGGATCCCCCAGCAGCGTCTCCGGAAACTGGGAGAGAGTCTTGAGCTGCGTCTCAAAGCGCAAGCCTGAGATGTTGATGACGACCCTCTCGCAGCACTCATGATCCAGCTCGGGGTCGTACTGGTCATGAGGCTGACCCGGATGTGCTGCGGCTTCATCCGCAGGGTCGCTGGTAGCAACCGTCATGGTGGAGCAAGATGGGACCTGCAGGTTTCAGACAGGGTGGGGCCACGTCGGGCCACGAGGAGATAAAGGCTCCACACGCTCGTGGGTTCAGGTACAGGCAGCTCTGCCTGCAAAGAGCTACAGGAGAGGACAGAAAGCGGAGGAAGACAGCAATATTAATGCGATAACCATGTGTTCTGTGTTGAATGTGATGAGCAAGATAACTCATGCTTTTAAAACAGATTCATTAATTGAAATTTCGAGCATGCATATTCAACAACTTGCACCCACTGGCATACATTTCTGAACCATTCATTTTCACAGGCTAAAATTGTTAGTAAATCCCAGAAATGCTGTGAAATTTCAAGACCTTCCTGTAAACAGGCAAGAGAAGGGCAGTTGAAAATAACAAGCAGGGGCGGGGGGGCCGAAGCACTTGAGCGCATTGGCTCCATCATGTCTATGTGTATTAGGTTATGAGTTCTCCCTCATATGAGCACAGTGCAGGATCAATATGCCAGCCAGTAATACTGGATCAGCTCTCACAGGGTGCAATTACAACCAACAAACCTGATTATATGCTGAGTGCTCCATACAATCTCTGAGATGAATTTCCTCTCTCAGTACAGTATGTGTGATGTGACCAACATGCCCTCCCAAAGCCGAGAAAAAAAATTCACAGAGTATCTGATCAAATTAATAGTTTATCAGTGAATTGTAGCCTATTTAGGGATATTTGTCATAGCCAGTGGTTGACATGGCCTATTGCATAACTGCACAGCTGTTTGAGCAGTTTACTATAACCTTCAAACTTCATAGGCCACTGCAAAAAAGCTGCATGCGTGGGGATGTATGGGTGCTTATTTCAGGCCACAGTTTCACTGTAAGGACACAGCCATATGTGTGTGATTTAGTTTAAGCAACAATATCTAAACATATAAAAGAAACTCCTACCTATGTGCTTGTAAGGCTTGTTTACACTGTGTCCTCTGGTGGTAATGCGTAACGGGCCCAGCAGCAGAAGTGTCCGGCCAAAAGTCAGCCCCCGCGGTCACAGCAGCTCCTCTCTGCCAGCCATATATCACCCGAAGCTCCGGCTCTGCAGCGGCGCGAGAGTGGGAGTGGGAGAGGGGACAAGGCGTGAGGATGCAGGAGTTACCTCCCTCACCTCAGTGACCAGCAGAAACATGTTGTGATGCAGCTAGGCTACAGGTTGAAGCTGGTGGAGCGGGGCGATGATGTAGTGGTGGGAATAAAGTGAGCAAATCTTACAAAAAAAAAAGCTTGCCATCTGATTGTGATCAGCAAAACATGACGCCCCCACTTCTGAACAATACGCAGCCGCCTGCAACAACAGCAAAGGTAATCCTCTAGCCTGATATCTGCAGACTTACAGGGGAAGGGAGGTTGCAGGAGGCGCTGCCGTCAGTATTTCTACTCGGTGGCAGCCTGTGCGTCGGGAGATTTCATCTACAGCGAAATCACCTGTTTGATCTCCAAACAGACCCGCCTTTAGGTTTTTGCATCCCTGTGGTTTTTTTAGCTCGTAAAAATAATCTTAATGTATCTCCAAGTAAACTCCATCTTTCTTTCTGATGGGGAATATCCATATGAATACACCAATGATGCACATTAGTAACAAATGGTGGCTCATGTTCATCACCCATTCCATGGAATAACGCAGTCCTCTCAGGGCGTTTTTCAAGGGTGAAAAACTAGTTTTGTCATATATTTGTGACAAAGCAGCCAAGTTCATGCACTGGGGTATTCAAACATTAAATGACAGTGTTGTAGTTGATTGGCAAGCGCGAGTGAGTTAGTTTGGAGTGGCAGGTGCAGACATGCTCAAGCCATTTGCAGCCCTCTCCTGTGTGTGGATCATGGACAGCCACAATAGACTCCATGCACTAAACAAAGCAGCACAGCGTTATCTGTCGGACTACAGCATTAATTTCAGAGAATGGCATGCAGGAATTCACCCTGGTTCTCTTGGTGCGCAGACGCATGTATTTTTATCCAGTTTGTCTCCTCTTACAAGGTGCCTTGGGGTCGTGAGTCCATTCCTTTATATCTGTCCTCCTTGCTTTATTTGACTAATCTGTCCGGCGGATGTGTCATCTCATCACGACCAACTGTTTTTGAGCTGCCGGCTCTTTCCATGTCTCTCATATTTCACCATAATTCACCATAGTTGAGGTACGTGGGCTGCAGTCGGGCATCGCAGCGCATACTAAAAGAGATTCTTGCGCGCCTCGCCCCATCCCTCTGCGCTCCCCCTTCGCCGACACTCGTGTCCTCACTGCTCCACATTAAAGGGGAAGCATCGCCCACCACTAGGGTGGAAACGGTTTTCAACACAACACGCGCGTCTCAGGAGAGAGCAGAGTATAAAAACAACATTTTAAAGATGGAAACTGATAAGACTAGGAACAGATTTTCACCAAAACGTTGTGAGTGACTTGGCAGCTTACCCACAGTGCACATTTGGTCTCCCTCAGAGATAGAAATAAAACGAATTCAAACAATGCAATGTTGACTTCAGTGACTGTCTCGAAGGATGAGAAAAGGAAATTGGGATTTTCCCCTCTGAGCTGACATGGTTGCAATGAACTGAGGGAATGAGGGATAATGAGCCAGCAGCTGCAGACCTGTCTGTGATCACTGTTTGAACCGAACAGCAAAGTCCCCGCCTGAACTATTCTAGTAACCCAAATGAGTCATTCTATCATCATCATTTTCCTGCATCTTATGGCTTTGGTGCTCGACTGCCTGGGTGCACAGGTCTGGATGGCTGCTAGCAGGATAATGTGCCTGTGTGTGCATGTTTGTCTACAGTACAGTGCAGTGTTTTCTCAGAGACCCCAAAATGAGGGTCAGTTGTGTTTGCCAGGTGTGAGGTCCGTAATGTATGCAGAATACAGATGCAGGCTCCAGTACAGTCTGTTACTGGTTATGCTCTGATCACTTACAGACCTGCATACTGTCAAACACACAGAGGACTGATGCTAAAACCTCTTAATGCAAAAACAAACTAGATGACATTAACTAGTGCAGAGAAGTTTCCTGCAGACAGTCTTCCCTGCCCTTCTTTGCTCCACTGTTTGAAAGTGGGCCAGGTGAAAACCCAGATATGTCTCCAGGCAGAGAGCAGGGATCGCACAAAAGACAAAGAGTCTCCTCAACTCCCTATAGAATACACAAGGAACTCCACGTCCTTCCCCTTCATGTATTCTCCTTGCACTGCCGTTCTCCACTGCCCAAGGTCAGGCTGATCATGACATGCAATCCCTCCCCAATCAAAGTGTCAAAATACTGATTAAGATGATGACATGGGGCCACAGGGATTGCAGCAGTAGTAGCCCACTCTGCACAGAGCTGATGGCTGAAGGTCTCAGCTAGGAGCTATTGACACTTTTACATAAGCACGCTGATTGATGGGCAGGAACTCTTAAATCCCTATCGTCCATGAATGTAAATGAAGAGGGTCCCGTTCTAAATGGAGAGCAGCTAAGAGCACAGCCAGCAATATCCGATGCTGGTTGTCAGTAGTGTAATGATTCATCCTCCACCACCACATTCATAGCAATCATCTATTGCACTGTTTTGCTAGCGCGATGTGAAAGAGGGCATGTAGAGTATGGGATAGAGTTTGCTGGGGTTGGAAATGTGAATCATATCCTCTGTGACTGTGATGTTTCATTTCATTCTTACAACTATTTCGAATTACAGTTTTCATCCACTGGTGATGTTCAGGTCACATTTCATGATCTAAATCAGTGTTCCGAATCATAACCACGGTCTCAACCTTAACCTAACCAATTTATTTTAGTAGTCAAACTATACCATAAACAAATGACCCCATCACACCTGAGCCACAATTTAATTACCCGAAAACACAGCTCCAGCTGCCACCCAGATCTTCTGGGGTAAAAACACAACACAAAACAATAGACAAACACTAGCACTGAATGTCTGATATGTTACTGAGAAATGTAAGTCCATGAAAACCTTCACAGAGTCATAACCTAGTTAAATCTTATCACACAATTATACAAATATTTTTTCGCTTCAGTGTGACTTACACTTTCTGGCGACACTGTAATGCTCCAAAATCTATCACAAATAAACATCCATAAAGCCGCTGAGGAGTTATAGAAGAAGAGACGCTCCTTGCAGCTCCACAACTTGCATGGTAATCATCACATTTTTGTATTTCCTCCATTATTAAAGGAATTTACTCTACAGCCATAGTTACACTGCAGACAGACATGGCTAACAGCTAATGTAGCAAACTTTTAATGCTGCCAAAATGTGAACAAATATATGTATGTATAGAAAGAAAAACAAAACAAATGGGGCTCAAGTTTGAGCCCACAGCTCACTGAATCCATAACAACATGATTCCTGTTTACGCATATTATATCATATATGTTGTATACACATTACACACATATATACTCAAGCTGTGTAATTATTCAGCTTATCCGCATACAACCGTTCATAAGATATCCGATAAATTACTGCCCGACGATTGACATTGGGTCCTTAACATAAAGTTACGCAATCAATGTAAAGTTACAGAGGTTAGGTTTAGGCAAGCAAAGTTACTGTGGTTAGGTTTTGGAAAAGAAACAGGGTGAGGACGTACCTTCAAATGACTCACAGTCCACTCAAAGTTCCCACATCAGTGTTCTGGGGGGAAGTCCCTCGGGAAAGTCTTTTCATTTGTGGCACATCCACCGCTCCAATCCCCCCTCTTATAGGGGGGTGCTCTCATATGCCTTTCTTCTAAGGGGTGCCTCCCAAATTCCAGGGGCAGTCCCCACTAGCCAATCAGCTCCAAGACATCTGGGCTCTCCCTTTATCTTTATAAGTGGGAATTATTACCAGTGAATAAATGTATAGTTTCTAATATTCCTGTGATAAAACTCTGTTACATATCTTTGGATGCAAATTACTAAAGATGGGACCTCTATAGGGATTTTAAACTTTAATCCAGTTATTGAAAAGGTTCTCAACCACTGGTTACAAAGAGACCGAGCTCTGGAGGGCAGAGTTCTGCTCACTACGGCAGAGGGTGTATCCTGGCTTAACCTATGCTACTCAGTCTGTTGATAATTCAATATGTTAATCTTTTGATAGAGTACTAAGCATTTTATGGAAAAACAAAGCCCGCTATGTGAAAATCTGTAGTTCTGAATACAAACACTAACGGTGGGCCAAATTTTATAGACGTAAGCTCTCTCAACACGCTCATCATGTCTTTTTGCATTTAGGTGGCCTAAAATGCATTCTGCTTTACAACTTTATTATACAGAAAATGCTCTTAAACCTTCAAAACTTTTCCATTTTTCAAACGTTTTGCACATGTTTGCACAATAGCCTCTATCATGTGTTATCACTCTCATTACCACATAAATGTTTGTTTCTGTTTACTAATATTGAATAACAACTGACAGCCAACTATTACTCATGAAGTATTGATGAACAAAATGATTCAAGAAATAATTTTAAACTTTTAAAAATTACATCAAGGCACCAACACATCCATTCCAATGGGGAAATAATGTAAGATTATGTAAGATAAAATAATGTAGCACACACTTAAAATTTAAAGGTAGAGTTTGCCTCTTTGTCAGGAAATGGGTGTGCACAACATACAGTCAATTAAAAATGTATTCATAACTTTTTGTATAGGCCCAGTTGAATATTGCAATAACAAAATTCCACAGCACACCTGGATTTGCATCATGGCACACCATTTGAGAACCACTACAGCTCAAAAGTCAGAAGCAAGAGAAGCAAGGGGGAAAAAAAGTGCTACCGTATCCCATCCTGCTCTAAGGTAAAAAGAGTTTCACTTACATTGATCCATAGATTCTATTTATGAAACACTTCTTTAAAAACTTAAGTAGTGACATAGATGTAAATTGCTCTTTTTGTGAATTACGTCCTGAAATGTGTTCCTTATGTTATTTTTTTTTATAACATGCTGTAGAAAAGATAACACTAAATTTATAGTTGACAACTTTTTCCTCAGATTTCACTATTTACTGTATTAATATTTCATTTGGCTGGCTATGAATACTGTGGCAAAAATACATTAAGTCCTATTTTATGTTAGATTTATGTGAGATTGTCCTGTCCTGTAATATCCCATCCCATCTCATCCCATCCCATCCCATCCTATCTCATCCCATCCCATCCCATCCCATCTCATCCCATCTCACCTCATCCTCACATCACACTACATCCTAAACAGAACACAAAAATAATAGGAGTGACAGATTCCATTAATCTATATTCTTAATATAAATTGGGATGTTTTGGGCACAGTTACTCCCCTTATTCTCCTGATCAACAGGATACAATACTAATACTTTAAATTACTTGCACACAGTTAATCTAGAGTTGTGAATTAATCCTACGACCATTTTAGAAGCTCAATTCTGTCTCCAGTTCCCTCTCACCTTCAGGTTGTGCCAAGTCTTGGCAGAATGGGACCATTGATTCTGTTTTGTGTTCAGCTGAGCAGACCAGATGGAACCTCATAAAGAAACTTAAGAATGCTTTCCAACTAATGACTGCTGTAGCCACATCTGAGAATTTTTCCACTGTGTGTCTTTTTTCGAACTGAATTTGGTAATTTATGATTATGTCTTCCTGTGCCAGCTGGTGCACTGAAGTGGCTGCATGGGGACCTGGCTGAGGGGGAGCCCCCAAATGTCTAGACAGGTATGTGGATGGAATAATGATGCTTTAACAGCAAAGTGCAGGAGTTCCCAGAACTCCACCGTGTGCACAGAAACCATTATATTGACACGTTCAATTAATTTACTAAGAGAATAAATGAGTTTTTGATCCATTACATTTTTAGCTGTTTTGCTGCAGTCCCACACAAATAGCTCAGTCAAGATGATCAGCATATTTGTGTGCCAGTGTGTGAGTCAGCAGACCTACACACCTAAAATCTCCACCCTTTTCTATGCAGCAGAACATGTGGAAGTCAGAGAGGGAGGGAGGGAGGAGGGGAGTGAGAAAGACAGTGAAGGAGAGAGGAGGGCGTTGATCCAACTTATGACAGCAGACTGCAGGGGAGGAGCTTTGTCCTGGATGACCTCTGCTGGTGCTGCAGCAGGTGATCACTCAAGCTACACACAGACACACACACAGATGTAATTCCCTATGGTGTGGGCATGCATGCACCACCACGACAACATGAGCACACACTGGCATACACATATTTACAAAGTCTGACTCCATGTTTATTTATAGCTCCGAGACAAGAAACTTTAACTTCAACTCAGCTGCTTTGCCTCTGTTACTATTCCTAAATGACTAAATGTCAGCTCCACTTGCCATCTACCCTTCTATTTCGCTGTGAACATGGAAATCTTTCTAATATTTCTCATTAATATTCCATGTAGGCATCAAAATGGCACCCCACCACAGGCGTTCTCCTCTATGACAACTAGCTGAGGAACTTTATAAACACATCAGCTTATTTTGACCCTCCATCCTTCTTTTTTCCTCAATTTTCTCCCCTCACTCCTGTCTCTCCCTGCACGTCTCCCTCTGGGGTCCCTCTATATTTAGATATTGACCTTGGAAGTTCTCTACCTGCCTGTTGAGAGCTGCTTTCATGATGAGATATGTCCTCACCCTCTGAGTAGAGTACTCTGCTATTGATTCTGGATGTGGTTTCACTTTCTGTTGTTCTCACAGCCTTCGAAAACATGGAAAAATCAATGACTCAACTGGTCCAGAGGTGTGGCGTGGCTTGGCTTAGAGAGGAAACTTGGGAGTATATTAATGATATCTATACCGCACTGAGCAGGTGCGCAGTATTGAATATGTGTGACATATGCAGAGATCTCCTTTACAATGAGTCTTGTCAGCATGCTTTGAAACGTTCATTGAATGTGCAGTGACGTTATGGAGTTCTCCCCCAGCAAGTGTTTTCTTCCCACGCTGCAGGAAGCAGTTAAGTGCTGTCTGTCTAGTCAGTCCTATCGAATCAACAGTTAATGTATATGAGCCACACAGCTTGCACAGTCTATCGTTGTGTCTGTAGAGTGTGTTACCAAACAGCAACACAAAGATCGTGGATGCATCCCTTCGTACGTAGCAGATACAGATTTTCAACAACATGTCGTTAATGTGTGGTTATGTGTAGGCGCCCCACTTGATTAGGGTCAGGAATACAACATGCTCTGCCTCAGAACACTTGCTCTTAGTGGCACGATCACTGCTGGAAACGCCGCCAATGTCTCACTACAAAACATCCATTTTTGGTGGCACAAGCACGGCTGGAAATGCTGCAGATGCCTCGATAAAAAAACACCCAGTTTCGGTGGCACAATCAAGGCTGGATATCCCCCTTATGTACTGCTTAATAACACCTACTTTCTGGCACACTTGCAACTAAAAATAGTGCAGATGTTTCACTAAAAAACATCTGCCATGGGTGGGATGATCACAGCTGGAGAAGCCACTGATGCCCTGCTACAAAACACCAATTTTGGTGGCACAGTTATGGCTGGAAATGCCACCAATGCCTTGCTGAAAAACACCCAGTATTGGTAGCACAATTGTCGCTGAAAATGCCACCAATATCTCACTAACAAACAATCCGTTATGGCGGCACAATCTGCGCTGTAGATGTCGCAGATGCCTCGCTAAAAAACACTTGGTTATGTTGTTTGTTGGTCTCACACAGTGGTCTGCAGCTTAGCAGCAGTTTACCTTGTTTTGTTTTATAACTTTTTCAATGCACTGTCTTTGATTTAAAAAAAAAAAAAAAGAAGAGTTGTATTGAATGGAATTGTTGACATTTTGTTCATCCACCACATGATCAGACAAGAAACTGAACTAAAAAGGAAAACACGAAAATTGGGGCGGAAAAAAAGGGCAATCTTGATGTAAAGGATTGGCCTACTCTCCCTTTACAGAGGGGCCTTGTTCTGTGTGTAGTATAACTACAATGGAGACGTCTGTTGTACTCGTCTGTTTTTCCCGCCACCAACCACCCATGCATCTGTGAACCAAATGCTGTTATTCACTTCTATTGTCACTGTGTGCCGCTCTGCATGGGAAACACAATAAACAGTGACATTTCTTGCATGTCAACAGCATATTACGGTATGAGATTAACACCCCTATTAACTGATGCAGCAAGAGCAACGATTACACCATTGAAATACCACTTTGTTTTATCATGTGCAGAATCACATTTTTACGACGTAAAAGCACCGCAATTATTTTATCTGATGCCCTTTACTGTAAACTTTCTGATGTTTTTCTTCTCTGCCTTGATTTCACATATATCCTGTTAAAGGGTAACATCGGTATGTTTCCACCTGGATCCTATTTCTAATGTTTTTGTGTCTAAACAGCAATTTTTGAAATTGGTCCAGTATGAAAAGAGGGCACCACTGCCAGCTGAGCCCGGTCTCACTCCGAAGTTGTCGAAATCCAGCGCTTAAGCAGTGACTTGCAGCATCAGACACCAACGAAAAAAGGCGTCCTTTAATGTTGACATGATACCTCTCCACTTCCTGATGAAAAAGTCAGCTCAAATACAAGTCGAAACATTGATATGACGCATACGAAACATACAAATTTAACAAATCCATGGTTTGCAGAAACGTACAATGCAAATATTTTCTTCTGGTGACTGGCCTGCATGGGTGCAACAGAGGAAATAAAAGTGAGGATGAGGTTAATATGATGTCAGGCAGAGCAGATGTGTCACAGAGAAGAGGATTGGTAGAAGAGCAAGTGAGGTGATAGTAAGCAGGAAATGTAGTCAGAAGTGTGCAGAAAACCAAAATGAAGGGGAGGGACAGAACAATAGAGGTGGAGAGGGTAGCAGATAAAGGTCACGGTGCCAGAGTGATGAGTCATCCAGTCGAGCGCAGCAGCATCTCTCTCTCTCTCTCTCTCTCTCTCTGATTCACACGATCACCCTCTCCACCATCTGCCTGTTTGTTTTGTCAGCAAAAACCGAGATGACTGGCAGCTGATCACCCCTTCCAACAGCTAAAAAGAAATCCGATGTGTCTTAACATCTGGGTCTGAATATGCTAGAGATATTGTTTTGAGTGTTTCTGTGTATGTGTCTGCATGTGTTTATCTGAGACAGTTTTGTTTTGTGTGTTTGCATAGAGAACATATGTCTGGGTAGCAAGTCTCACACTGTCTCCAGTGCTTGTGGCTGAAAGCCGGACCTGATCAGCCAATCAGAATCCAGGAATAATCAGATTTTTTATGTGGAAGCACTAGCAACAGCATCATCACCCTTAGCAACCGTCCTTCCCAGCTGCCAATGGCGTGGCTCTGCCAGTGAATATGGAAATATCACACAAGTGAAAGTCATGTAAAGTGAGCCACATGCACTGAGGGAGGCAGGTGTGAAGGATGACAAGGTTTTATCTGATTTAATGTCATGTTTCGTGTGTTAGGATCATTTCTAATCATTAGTAGGGATGTTTCAAAAGGTCTTGCAAGGTTAATAGATTTTTAAAATGTGTCTTTTCAGCTTTCCTTATATAACCTAGAATCAGAAATTTGTCTCAGAGGGCGTTACAACCTGAGCAACATACAATGCAATCATTACACCCAGGGTTTGGGTAAGGAAAAACAAAACAATGCATCTACCCTTAGAGCACCTATAATCAATGCTTTAACAATAAAATCTATGGATTGACAACATGCAAACAATGTGATAATGTGAAAAGGTTAGCTTGCAGTCATGACCCTACAGATAAATATTACCCTCAGCTTTGTAAAGCCGCACAGCTTTACTGTTTCAGTTCACTCTCACAGCGATGTTTTCGGCTCGGCCCAGCACCAATGGCAGACACAATTAGCAAATAGCTGGTAAACAAAGTGGAGCATTTAGCAGCTAAAGAGCCAGATATTTTCTGAAGCAGTTGGCAGAGACCAAAAACTGAGGGAAACAAACATTACTCCAAATGAATGATAATGTTACTTCTCGCTGGATGTGCAAATAAGCAACTGTTAAATCAGCTTAGAGGTGATGATATGGTGGTGCAGGGAATCTGTGATGCTTTATCCACAGTGGAGTAAGTTTCCAAATGGATTCCAAGATATGCCTTTTGGGCAACCTCTAAAACTCTTACACATGGTAATTCCATCAAGCTTGCAGAAATCCCACTAGCCAGGGGTGAACAGTTGCATACCTCTGGAAAAGATAACTCATAAATTGAGGAATATTCTCGTGAGACCCGAGCTTTTGTTTGGTATGCACTTTAAATGTCTCCTACCTATTTGGGAATAGTAGGACTTGATAAATATAAAGAATGAATCATTGTCTGTGAACATTAAGTAATTTTTGGAAAAAAAAAGATGAGTTTATTTTCAATAGTCACAAGTGTGTGATGAAGTACAAACAGGTTATTTCAATGCCGGATCATTTTGCGCAACAATAAAACTGAAAACAATGCAACATTTTGTAACGCTATGGGTCAGGTGTTCGTTTCAATGCCTGAGCTAGCTGTGCAAAACAAAATCACAAATTATGCAACGATTCTAAAAGTCTTGTGATTTGTCGTTTTGTAGCTCTGTATGATTTTTCCATCCATCCATTTTCATCTCATCTTATCCAAGGCCGGGTCACGGGGGCAGCAGGCCAAGCACGCACCCCAGATGTCCCTCTCCTCCGGAAAAAGTTTTTTTATGCTAAAATAATCTTGTGTTGCTCAATTTGTGTAGGGGCTGGAGTTTGTATGGTTGTGTATGAAGGAGGATTTTGTTATCAGGTATGTTTCATTGTACTTAAATGTAACATGGTGCCCTTTTGCTGTTGTGCTCTGTGGGAGAGGGGCTGGAGTTTGTATGGTTGTGTATGACGGAGATTTTTGTTTTTGCTACTTGCCTTCAGTAGAGGAATAAACGGAGATCGCCTCTGAAGATATCCACAGTCTGGGCCTCTTTATATCTACACAACACAGACATCACTAGAGTCCACCAGTTACATTTATAAAATGCTGCAATAATACAGTAATAAAGTCCCAATGTCCTCAAACAAGTACTTTTTAATTAAGAGTGCCTTGTTACTATTGCTAAAATTAATCAAATCTGTATGCAATATTGAACTACAGATGTTATTAAGCACAAATAAACATAATTCAATTATAAAATTTGATCAGGTTTTGTACCTTGTCCACTATTGTGTCGTGATCGGCTGCAAGCAAAGCAGAATGATGTATAACAAGCAAACCCAAAATGTAACGTCTGGGTCTCAGGAGGATTTTTTTGTCTTTAGAAATGGCAAATCTTTGTCAGCTACATGAAGAATCTCCCATCACATGATTGATCGCCTGCACGGCTTATATTGATCACACAAGTGTTGTGAAAGACCATACTATTGTGGTTAAAGATAGCCTGTCTTGAATTGTTTTTCTCTGTCACTGCTTTACTTACTCTTAGTGGCTTAATTTGTATTTTAATATAAGTGGATGTGGAGTTTGTTTAAAAAAAAATCTAAATAAAATACTCAAAAAAAAGTGATGTGTCTGTTATGTTGACTCCTTTTTTTCTCCTCCCCACCCAACAAAAATTAAATCAGTCATTGGAGCTTTAAAATAATTTCTATAAATGTTAGTACATGCTTATAATGTGCTGTTGCTACCATTCAGCCCTGTAATCCTGTACCTTGTGTGTGTGTGTATAGAATCTGGTGTTGGGTTGTGTTGGTATTATCTTAACTCCACTTACATTAGACCTGCTGTTGAAATAGAGTCCCTGCATGGTTGAGACTCAGTCTGCCTGTAGGGCAATACACTGATCCTCTGCCAGACACACGCACACACACACACACACATACACACACACACACACACACACACACTGAATACATTACCTCAAAACACACCGAGGCACACAAAATGACACACCGCCAATGCTCGCCCTTGTACACATAAAGGCTGCTGATAGTATCACAGACAGCTTAAGTGATGATCCCTTCAATTCACCTCTAGAGGGCTGAATTTCTTGCATATGCTCCTTCTATTCATCTTGCTGACAACCCTCCCTTGTTGCTATGGAGATTTCCTGGTGTAGCGCCATGGCTGGTGGTAAGCTTTGGTGACATCATAGGTATTTTTGTGATCTCAGAGTATCTTTCACCAACATGTTTAGTAATAAAGCCAGAGAAAGAGGAAGACAGGCAAAGAGCCAGAAGGAGTTTACGGGAGACAGTCAGTGCCCATAATTGTGCTGAACTGATAAACATCGAGAGTATTTAGTCTACAACTATCAGCACATTTCCAATATGCCTGAAAGAAAGGCAGTTTGATACTCGTGGACACACAATAGCCTGAAGAGATGGCAGAGTTATTAGCGAGCTGGTGGGCTCACTGGAGCAATAAAGCACACTTGCTCATACACAAGATGACAGCGTGATGGCTGAAAACCTCCGTTAGAATGTTAATATTTACCTCCTGCGGCACAGAGATGATATGAAGTTTTCCACTGAACTCATACACAGCTCGGTTCTCTTTAAGGTCCAGCCGTGCAGTTCAAGGAGCAGCCAAATGTGTGGCAATGATGTTCTCTTAAATTTGGGAATCCCCATGTCTTTTCCAAGCCAAACATAAATCCCTCGTGATGTTGCAGTTCTTAAATCTGTCAGACAGAACAGCGTCTCTTATTTTCTACTATTATCCTTCTATTGCATTGATATTGCCAAATATTGGAAATGCAGTATACTCTCATATAGAGCCCTATGATTTCCCCGGTGTGAAAAACACAAGGGAATCGTGGAGTCGGACATTAAAAATGGAATCTGCTGTAAAACACGGAATATTGTACAATTTGCTGAAACCTGGATGCAATTAATAAAACTCAGGGTTTTCTCTACTATTAGAAGCATTTTGTTTTTCACAGTGCCTTGGCTGAATAAACAGAAAAAAACTATTCTGATGTATTTTGATGTCATTTACAGGCACACTGCTTCTGTGTTGGTTTTCTCGTCAAATACTGCTGCTTTGTCAGCAGCTTGTCTAAGTGCGTTGATGTCATACGCGCTTAGACACTCAGCTATTTCTAACGACACTGGCAACTAGTAAAGTACACAGACCGAGAAAGTCTGTATTGGGCATGTGGGAGAGGTGGTGGACGGGTCAAACAAACATCGGACTTTCACCCAGGAACCCACTATTTCTTTCCCATGTGAAACCAAAGGTTAATGCAGATTTTTCTAAACCTATCCACATGCTTTTGTTGCCTAAACTTAAGAAAATAAACCTAAAAATTAAGTGTTTCACCTTCATGGTCATTTTCTTTTGAAAAATACTGTATGCATGTAACGAGCAGAAACTGCACGTTTCCTGCGAAGACAGAAATGTTTTTTGAAAAGATACAATGCATGTAGCAAGCATCAATTGAGGTGCGGTTAGTAAATATCTAAAAGCCATGCAGGAGGCTACCTAGCTCATCATATTTTGCATTTAGGTCCACTGACAAAGTGGTGGTATTTGACAAGTTGGGATGTGAACACCTCGAAGATACACATTAGACAATGATGACAAAATTTGCTTAAATCGGAAAACACCAAATTCAGAGAAACTAAAATTAAATCTAGGAGAAGATTTAACAGATTCCATGGGGCCCTCCTTGTAAAGGACTGAGCCAGTCACCCCTTTACAGAGGGGCCTTGTTCTGTCTGTTCAGCTCAACCACAGTGGAGGCTTCTGTTGTTCAAGTCTGTTTTTCTGCAACCAGCCTTCAAGAGGGCTGCGTGACAACACTGTTGTTCACGTTAAAACACTGTCACTCTAGGTTGGTGATGAACTTTACTGTTGGACCCTGTAGTCATCCAAAAACTGAGGAATTCAGTATTACAAGCTAAACTTACAGCAGAGCAAAAAAAGCTCGAATGTGAAGCACTTTATTTTACAAAAGGATTAATCTGGTCAAAAACCTAATAGGATTCCAAAGGACCCTCGTCATATAGGATTGACCCAGTCACTCCTGTCACAGAGGGGCCTTGTTCTGTCTTCAGCACAACCACAGTGGAGAACTCAGTTGTTCAAGTCTGTTTTTCGGCAACCAGCCTTCAAGAAGGTTGCAGGACATTACTATTGTTCACTTTTAAAACACTGTCACTCTGTGTGGCTCTGCGTGGGAAACACTTCTTAAACACTGACATTTCCTGTGTATCAACAGCATATTCACCTCTTCAAGAAGCTCTCGGTCTGGTTGTTTTGGTGTGCACCACTAAAAGTACTTGTTTTTGCCACTGACAGGCTCAGATTATTATTTTAAGTGTCTGACAGTGTTATAAGAAGGATCCCTACAGAGGCAGACCTTTTTGTTAAATCCTGTTTGTTTAACCAGATCAGCCCTGAAAGTGCTATCACCAAACCCATCAGACTTTAAATAAACAGCAATTTTATCACTTTAAAATGCATAAGTCGATAGAAACAAAAAAACTCACCAAAAACATTTTGGTTCGTCTTTCCACTGTTCCTACAATCGCCAAGCCTGGTGCGGCTGAAATTAACCCCTTATTCTCCCAGTTAGATGAGAAAATAAATGGTACAATTAATGTCTTTTAAACGGAGGCTGGTGATTTCTGGGCTCCGTATAGGGCAGGTCGCAGAGGTGGTGGATGGGTCAAACAAACACTGGACTTTCACCTGGGAACCCACTATTTGTTTCCCATCTGAGACCAAAGGTTAATGCAGTTATTCTGTGCTAGTGTGTGTAGCATGCTACATTATGTAACATGAAGTATGTCATGTGACATGACATTAAGTTAGTAAGAACCATACTTTTTTTAAGCCAACCATGATTTTTTTTTTCTAGAACTATAACTACATGCATTTGTTGCCAGAAGAAACCTAAAAATGAAATGTTCCACACACGCAGTAATTTTATTTTGAAAAATACTGTATGAATTTTGAAAAGACACAATGCATGTAGCAAGTGTCTATTGAGGCACAGTTTGTAAATGTCCAAAACCGACACAGGAGGCTACCTTGCGCAACATATTTTGATGTTTAGGTCCAGTGACAAAGCGGCGGAATTCGACGAGTTGGAATGAGAACGGGTTGAGGATACACATTAGATGACTTCTGCTTCTCAAAATAAGGTCTTCACACAGTCAATATACATGTATGAAATTAAGATAAATTGGCATGTATTCAGAGGAATAAAACACGTCACCTGCAATCTTGACAAACTAAGAAACCCCACTAAATTGTGAAGGAAATTACTTCATTCTTTGATGTTGGGTTGACAGCGAGCGTTAGTGTTGGACCCTGCAGTCATCCAAAAAACTAAAGAATTCAACATTAACTGCAAAATTAAGAGCAGAGCATTATGAAGCTCAGATGTGAAGCACTTATTTTTACAAAAGGATGATATGTTTGCTTTCTAATTATATGGTGCAGTGTTGTATTACATCAAATTCGTTGATATTCATTCAATTTCGAATATTTTCTTCTTGAATTGCTGAAACTTTATTCATCCACCTCATGATTACACATTCTTTCTGGTGACTAGATTTGCTTAAATTGAAAAACACCGAATTCAGAAAAATTGAAACAGAAAACATTGAAGTTGGTAAAAAATAAAGAATGTGAGAGAAACCAGAATTTGGGAGCCATTAAATGGGATTTGTGGGGCCCTCCTTGTAAAGGATTGACCCAATAACCCCCTTTACAGAGGGGCCTTGTTCTGTTCAGCACCACCACAGTGAGGCCTGTTCTTCTGCAGCCAGCCTTCCAAAGGGCTGCATGACAAAACTGTTGTTCCCTTTTAAAACACTATCACTCTTGGATGGCAATGAACATTACTATTTGACCCTGTAATCATCCAAAACAGGAGGAATTCAACACTACAAGCTAAACTTACAGCAGAGCAATATGAAGCTCAAACGTGAAGCACTTGGTTTTACAAAAGAACTAATCTGGACAATTCAAAAGGATTCCACAGGGCCCTCGTAAAAGATTGACCCAGTCACCCCCTTTACAGAGGGGCTTTGCTCTGTCTTCAGCACAACCACAGACCTCAGTTGTTCAAGTCTGTTTTTCTGTCACCAGTCTTCAAAAGGAGGAATGCTGTTGTTCACTTTTAAAAAACCCTGTCACGCTGTGTGGCTCTGCATGGGAGACACTGACATTTCCTGTGTATCAACAGCATATTACATTTTGATGTTTTTATCTGCCCTTATTCCACATTTACCCATTTAAGGGGTAACTTTGTTATTTTTCTACCTGGACCTTTTTTACCCATGTTTTGTGTCTAAGTGACGAATGTTAACAACAAACTTTGAAACTGGTCCAGTATTGAAACAGGCTGCAATGTAACCACTCAGGGTGTTTGTGCACTGTCAGTTAACGTCCACTAAAAGTACTTGTTTTTGCCACTGACAGGCTCAGATTATTATTCTAGGTCTCTGACAATATTATAGAAAGGATTCCTACAGAGACAGATCTTTTTGTGTTGGAGTAAAATCCTTTTTGTTCAACCAGATCAGCCCCCAAATTGCTATCGCCAAATCCACCAGACTTTACATGAACAGCTATTTTATCACAGCAGAACACACAAGTCGACAGAAACAAACTAAAACTCACAAAAAAAAAAATTTAGTCCATCTTCCCACTGTTCCAACAATCACCAAGTCTGGTGTGGTTAAAATAAACCCTTAATTCACAGTTAGGTGAGAAAATACACGCTAAAATTAAGGTTTTTTTAAACAGAGTCTGGTGAAACTGAGAATGGTGATTTCGGGGCTGTTTCTGGTTAAACAGAAAGGATTTCACTCTTTAACATTTAATACGAAGGTCAAGGCTTGGTGCACTTTCACAATATTGGCATTTGCTGCCACATTTTGATTTTTTTGGACCTGCTCTACTCTCTTTGTCTCAGCAGAGTGTTTTCGGGCACAGACGGAGCAGCAGAGTGCCAAGCGCAGTGAAAGTGAAATTTAACTGTTCCTTATTGTTGCTATTGTTTTTGCAGCCTACTTTAGATTAAACTGTCATGTTGCGTTGCCACTGAAACCATGCACCCAGCGATCTAGTGGTGGGTCTGACCAGCAAAGGCAAGTTTGCTTTCACGTGCTTCTGCAGCAGCTGCTTTTTTTTATCTGTTGATCCTATCTGATCAGCGCTGAGGTCTGTCTCTGGAGGGATCCTTTCCACGTCTTCAGACACAGTGACAAAACAAGCATTCTTACTTGACCTAAAGTCACAGTGCACAAATGCCCAGACTGGTTACATTGCAGCCTGTATTGTGGCTTCTAGCTCCAGCACTCTCGCTCAATACTGGACCAGTTAAAAACTTGTTTTTCCCATTAGTCACTTGGACACAGGAACATGGGAAAATTGGGTCCAGGTTAAAAAAAAAATTGTGAAGTTACCCTTTATAGAATAAAGTACATATTAAATAGGTTGCTGTAAACAAGCAACTATTTGTTTCAAATGTCTTGAGTCATGACATAATCGAAACATACTGTACACACACATAATAAAGGCCTGTAATTGGACCTAGATATTCTCCCAGACATCAATGAGCACCATTCTCCCAGTAATTGAGTGAAACCAGACTGCGGCTCCTCTCCAATAACGACAGTACAACTCATAATCTCTTTATATGGGTCATGTTTAAGACAGCACAGAATAACACAGAACAAATACTGGCATACACAGCCTTCCCCTGACATGATTCTGCCCCATCCCAAAAAAACACCAGTGCATTCTGGGATAAAATAGAGCCATTTGCAGGCGTGTGTGCGCGTGTCTGTGTCTGTGTTTGTGTGTATGTGCATGTCTCTGTATTGTTCTCCATGTGCAGGTCAGGGGAATAGCTGCAACCAGCACACGTACGCAGGTGTGTGTTTCACATATTAGCAATACAGAGCACACAGAGCTAACAAAAGGCATATGGCTAACAGTCTTTGATTTGTATCACAGTTTCATATCAGCAAATGACGGTTGGCCTCAGATTTTGCCACTTTTGACTCGAAGCAAAAGCTGTTTGTCAGTCATTGTCCGTAATGAATATCATTACCCAGGAACATGAACGCGGAATGTAGAAATCCGTAAAAGTCAAGGAGTGAAATGTGCTTTGCAAAATTGCTGGCTGTTTCCAGAATCTGTCCTTTTGAGTTATATATAGAAAGCAGTATGGAGTAATGTCTGAGTCCGTTACACAGTTCCAGCTGAATTTTGTCACCGCCTGAATCCTGTGATGGTTCCAATCACAGTGCGTTAACTCCGGAGGAAAAGCAGTCAGAAAACTGCAGCTACAAAAACTGTACGTGGAATATGTTGTCATTCTTTGATTGCATTTTGGATTGAGTGGTGATCCACTGGAGGGGGATGACTGGTAGGCACCGAGTCCAGGTTTAAGGACACCAGTCAGGAGGAGGAGGGAAGAGAAAACTGATCCGGTGGGAGTCTGTCTTAATTCCTAACTTTGGCCAATCTGGCCCAACAGGAAGACCAGAGTCATTGCCCCCCTACAGAGAGAAAAAGGTCACTGCAGGTTAATGGGTAACCCATACAGCTCTAAAATGAGAAAACCTTTCTAAGTAATCATCAGTCATGAGGTTCGCCGGTGTCATATTTACGCTCCGTATCAAATGGAGTCTGTTTACCTAAATGGGAGGCAGTATAATTGGGGTCGTCAGGGGTTCCAGGAGGTCTGTGTAGAAAGTGGAACAACTTTCACCTGAGAGAGCGAGAGAGACAGAGAAAGAGGAGGAGGAGGAGGAGGAGGAAAAGCAAAATTGTTAGAGCCACACAGCGTAGCCAGCCCCATCACACAGCTCGGTGGTCTTATTAACAACGCAAGGCTGCTCCTCTTCTCCCTGCTGTCTCATTACCACTCATGCAAAACTCAAACTGTAAACACTGTCAGCTCAGAAGGAGAGGAGATGAGAGGGGGAGAGAGGAGCAGGCAACTTTTGGATAAGAGACACTGTCCTTTAACAAGAGAGGGCAAAATGTTCCCGAGAACCGTCCCCGCCGGCGGCCCCATTATCCTAACAGCTCACTTACTGCAATTTACTCTGTATAAGAGCATCAACTAAATGTCGACACCGTAGTAAACTTCAAGGATGAGGAGCAGAGGTTGGGAGAGGTATTTAGAGTCTGTGACAGAAATAAATGTAAAACTGGAGCGAGCTGCGCAGCTGCACATTTGCAGAGGCGGACAGAATAAGAATTGAGAAGACGAGCGTGCATGGTAAAGCGCTTTATTACATCCGTGTTTTTGTCTCTGACAATCCATCCTGCCTGTGCCCATGAGAGTAGCTTCCAGACTGACCAATGCAGTTAGATGATAAACAAGGAGCTCCCGTCTCCTCCTCCTATATCTCGCTTGCCAATCAATAGAGCAGTGTTTCTCCTCACTGGAGCTTTTATGTGACTTGAGAATTGAGCAGGCCTTTTAACTGATGACTGACGACGGAGGTTTTCACTGGATATATATGAAGTCAAGGTCAGGGGTCAAAACGGAAAGGAATAATCAATGAAGAGGTCATTCATTCTGAGGGACCTCCCACTCTGCCCTAAGGGTGAGCCAGCTAATGAGACTGCCCTAATTATCGCTCAGCCATGACTGGAGAGGTGTACGTAGTATCAGTATACTACGACACGTGTGCTCACAAACAAGTGCGCACACACTCGCACTAAATCAGATTCACAATATGGCGGCTTTATAGATTCCCCATCTTGCCTTTTTAATTTTTTCTTACCTCCTCATCCTTGTTTCTGTTTGAGTTAAAGTAATTACAGCCAGGGAGGACAGTGACCATAAATCTGAACATAAATCCAGACAGGAATGTGCAGGGGGAGCAGTGCAGCAGTTTCAAAGGCAAGAATGTAAAACGCAAGGTTGAGACGCATGCAGAATTTTCTCTGGACCTAAGAGTCCAAATTCATGCACTGATTAGGGCGGCAACAATTAGTCGACTAAGTGATCAGTCGACCGACAGAAAAGTAATCGTAAACTGTTTTGATAATCGATTAATCATCAAAATTTGCATGCAAAAATGGCAGAAAATGCTGCTTTCAGCCTCACAAATATGGAGATTTGCTGCCTTTCTCTGTTTTATATCATATCAAAATCAATAAATTTGGGTTCTGTACTGACAGAACAAGATATTTAAAGTCATCATCTTGGACTCTGAGAAGCTGGGATAAACATTTTTCCCTATCTTCTGCCATTTTATAGACAAAATGATTAATTGATAGTGACATTAATCATAAGTTGCAACACTAATACTGGCTCTACAATAAAATAAAATTCTTATAAGCATGCAAGTGATCATTTGCATTCAAAAAAAAAAACAATCTGCATTCATGATAAATGTAATAAAAACTGTGCAGAATTGATTCATTCTCGTTGTCTGGTAACTCACAGTTACTTGACCTCTGTCGCTGATATCAACGGCAAAAGAAGACTGAGGTCACAAAGCAGGTGAGCCACCTGTTCTGTTAGCAGGAGATGGTGGCCACCAGGGGGCAGCACTGAGACGAAGCTGGGTGGGCATGCTGTTAGTGCTCTTATTTATTTCATAGACAAAGTCAGCTGAAGGTGAAAGACAACCAGGACACTCTGCAGGAGCATCATCCCCTACTGGCAAAATAGGAAAGCCTACACTCTCGGTCTGACTGAGGTCTAAACATGTGCACAGCTGCAACTTTGTGAGACATCACTATATTGCTAAGCATTCATAAAAGCTATGGCAATAAAACAATCACCTCTCTTTAGCATTATGTTGTGGGATTAACTCTAAAATCAATGTATGAGGCTGTATGGAAATGTTCTGACCTGCACATGTGAGTGAAGTAATTTCAGTAAGCTGCCATTCTCTAGATTGAACTGGCCTGAATATGTCTATAAAAACAGCAGTAAAAGAACAAAACACTGGTTTCATGGCTAAAGGTAAAAGGATTGTTCATAAAGAAACAGGGGCATGACAGTGCGCACAACTTACCAGTTTCATCAGTGGGAGAACAGCAGCCTCTGGTGAGCGCCAGCAGAAGCGCACTCAGGACAGCCAGACACAATGTGCTCCCAGTTCATTCATAATTCCTCACGCGCTGCCTCTCCTTCCACATCTCCCAGCTTTGCACCTTCTCTTTGATTGGTGCCCGAGTTATTTCTAGGGGAGGGGGCAGCTCATAGTGGCGGTTTGTAAACAGAAACCTCTTACTCCAATTCGTTTCTGTGTGTGTCACTGAGTGAGCTTGTTGATTGGGGACGGTGGCGCAGGGCATGTTTGGGCTCGTGTTTTACGCAAACGGAGCGCGCTGACAAAAACAGTCCTATTAGAGACTGGAGACGAGCTATTAAGATGAGTATCTTCAATATAGCTCCCGAGCCATCTGGGGTGGGGGGTGTTGGGGAGGGGGGGTTACTGTGGAAACAAGGGTGCCATGGTAACGGTGACTGGGGTTACCGAGGAAACAACCGTCGTCATGGAGACTGCATCACAGCGGGCTATATTTGAGGCATCCAAAGAGAAGCACGCTCCATCTTTGATCGCTGTGTGTGTGCGTGAGAGCGCGCCGTGTTTTCTCCGCTTTCACGTGTGTCTTGCACCGATAATGAGACACTGACAGTCGGCTGGCCCCTGTGTTTATATGGTGCCGTTTTACGCATTTAAATCGCCTACTGGGACAGTTCATGTTCACGGAATTATAGGGGGTTATTTTTTAAAGACAGTAGCAGTTGGACTAGACTTGAACGCACAATAAAGGCATATCACAGAACGGTCTAATTGAGATAATATATGCAGAGCTGTGTTTTTCAGACATTACATGTGTTTATTAAACACACACACATATTTAAATTATTCTGAATATTATACATAGGCTATGACTGACGAATCACGACTCATAACGCATGTTAATACAATGTGAGTGTTCTCCGAGTAGCATACATTTGCATTCATCTTTCACAGTTATAAAGCTTCTATTACTACCTGTTGTGAAGATATATTGGCTATTGCACAATGCACAACAGGTCGACTCCCTAGCTCAGAGATGAATAGTAGGCCTAATACTTTAAGGAGCTCTTTCTCTCCAAGCGCGAAAGGAAACCATATTGAGTTATGAATTCAGATCACTGAAATGAAAAAATCCTGATTCTTTGAATGGAGCAACAAAGCAGCGTCTCTGAACAGACAGGGTTTGGTTTCTTTCTTTGTCTCTCTTTTTATTCCCGTCTTTCTTCATCTGATCTGCTTCCACACGCTGGAGCGCAGCGACAGAAGCAGCTGTGTGTTTACACACACCACCCCTTTCTCCTGTGTTCAGGGCCATGACTCGGAAATTGGCTACACGTCGGTGAAAATCTTTTTGTTTATGTTCACACAATTCTGCGAGTTGTTTTGCGCGGTGGTGGGGAAGTTGGGCTGTTGTTTGAACGCGCTGTTGATCCCGTGCTCCTCTATCACCATATACTCGCTCTTGCTGAGCGAGGAAGAGGAGCGAGTCTTCCTCAGCTCCTCTGTGTCTGCTAGAGGCTGACAGCTGCCCACGTGCAGGTATTGTGCCTGCTCCTCGCCCTCCGTCTCTCTGTGGTAGAAGTAGTTGAAATTGGAGACGATGACAGGCACAGGCAGGGCAATTGTCAGCACACCAGCGATGGCGCAGAGAGACCCCACAATCTTCCCCCCTATTGTCACGGGGTGCATGTCCCCATAACCCACGGTGGTCATGGTGACAACAGCCCACCAGAATGCGTCCGGAATGCTGTTGAAACCCGAATCTGGGTCGTCTGCCTCCGCGAAGTAGACAGCACTTGAAAAGAGGATGACACCGATGAACAGGAAGAAGATAAGCAGGCCCAGCTCGCGCATACTGGCCTTTAGAGTCTGTCCTAAAATCTGGAGCCCTTTGGAGTGACGCGAGAGTTTAAAAATACGAAACACCCGAACAAGCCTAATTACGCGCAGAATGGCTAATGACATGGCCTGCTGTCCGTTCCCCTGCCTCTCTGCCAGCTCTGTGCCCAGGGTGATGAAATAGGGAATGATGGCCACAATGTCAATAATATTCATAATGTTTTTGGAGAACGTGGCTTTACTCGGGCATGCAAAGAAGCGCACCAGCAGCTCGAAGGAGAACCAGATGATACACAGCGTCTCCACCACAAAGAATGGGTCTGAGAAGGGGCTGATGAAATATGGGAGTGTGCCATTAATCACAGGTGCAATGGTGATCGGATCCCTGTTCTCGTCCCTGAACTCCGGTAGTGTCTCTAAGCAAAATATGACAATGGAGATGAGAATGACCAGGACCGACACTATCGCTATGCCCCGTGCGGGACCCGAGCTCTCTGGGTATTCAAAGAGCAGCCACACCTGTCTCTGAAATTCATTCTCTGGCAACGGCCGCTCCTCCTCTTTTATGAAGCCCTCATCCTCCCTGAACTTCTCCATAGCCTCCTCACCCAGCTCATAGAACCGGATCTCCTCAGAGAAAATGTCAATGGGCACATTCACGGGTCTTCTGATGCGCCCGCCAGACTGGTAGTAATAGAGAATGGCATCAAAGCTGGGTCGGTTCCGATCGAAAAAGTACTCGTTCCTGAGAGGATCAAAGTACCTCATCCTCTTCTTGGGGTCCCCCAGCAGCGTCTCTGGAAACTGGGAGAGAGTCTTGAGCTGCGTCTCGAAGCGTAACCCTGATATGTTGATGACGACCCTCTCGCAGCATTCGTGATCCGGCTCGTATCGGTCCAGAGAGTGGTGGCCCGGGAGAGCCGCCGACTCTTCCAGCATGTTGTCACACGCCACGACCGTCATCACGTCGGCTTCTGTCTCGGTGTATCCGTGGTTCACCAGGTTGTCGCCCCGGGTTTTGGTTGCGCTCGGCGGGGGTGATTGCAGGAGGCTGAGGTGGTCGTCCATGCGCGGTTGAAGAGGCATACAGGGGCGGCCGCCTCGCCCCCTCCGCGAACCCCGGTCAACCACAGCCGCCACCACAGCCTCTTCTCCTCCGCCGTCTCTCTCACTCTCTCCCTGCGCTTCACTTTCACTCACTCTCTACTGTTGCTGTTCCCGCCCACGAGGAAAGATCTGGGTTTATAAACAGGCCATCCACCCGCCCACGGCGCGCCAGCGCTGGATACCTTTCCCCATCCGCCGCCAATCGCAGGGCGCACCGATGTACACAAGAAGCAACAGACGGGTGCCATTCAACACCGTCGCTTGGGCGTGCCCGCCTCCCTCTGCCCCTCTCTCTGTCTTGTAGACACGCGCTCAGGAACGCACACACACACGAGTCCAAACAGTCTCCTTCTTAAAACAAGGTCATTGTCCACAGATAGGACATATTCAAATAGGCTACTCATAAATATATCAGAGCCCATTTCTTTTTCCGGGACAGTCTTAAAAACGCACCAGCATTACGCATTACCCTCTGTTGCATCTTTTGCTCATTCGGATGTGCCATGGCAAAATTAAAAGCACTTGGAAATGGGATATTGTACTTAACTGACCCGTCGTTAGTTTCTGATTACGCACTGAGAAACGATGGCTGGAATGACATCTCATCTGTAATACGAAATAGAAGTGATGCCTGCGTCCTAAAGTGGTGATGGTACGCCTTACAGTGAGGAGGAGCAAATAGGGAGGGGATGGGAAAGAGAGGAGAGAGGTCGATATGAGAGGAAAAATGTGTTGTTCAAGTACTAGCAGTATGAAAAATAATACCAAATATGTTGCATACCACACACACACACACACACACACACACACACACAAATCAAGTGCCAAGAGCTCACTGAATTCTAATAAACATGACATCAAGGGACACACACAGTCCTTCCACACGCACACTAGCCACATATAATATTTAACAGCTAATATGGTGAATGTCAAAAGGGCAACTACAGTACACAGCATCGCCGGTCCTGTGACAGATGTGATCAGATATAATCATGCAGGAGACAGAGAGAGGGAGAGTAATCCTTGCCTCGCCCCCGTCTGAAACCTGACCAGTTTTTACTCTGGCGGATTATCAGATGCACCATGCTCACCAGTAATGTTTAGCCTTTACAACTATAGTTTTGAATGTCAAGATATCCAGCCATCAAAGTGACAACAGTCCCCAAATTTTATCATCATAACATCTGAAAAAGCAAGAAAATGGGAGGTATAGGAGGTCACTGTAGCAATATTAAAAGTGTGACAACGATTCCTTTCACAGTCCTCAGTTAAAGCTCCAGTTGTTGCATACACATTTAGTTGGCAATATTTTACAGCCCAGTGACATTAGTTGCAGAGATTTAGTCCAGTGATGCCCCTGGGGGTTGCTGTCCGAGGTGCTGAAATGAAAAACCAATGAAAGTTACAGAGAACCGTGAGTTTTTCTTTTTACCAAAAATATTTTTCGCCTGCAGGCAGAAGCAATCTTATTAAGTCAGCCTGAGTGGAAGGAGCCAGAGCACCACGGTAACAGCACTAAAGTTAGGTGAAAAGGACAAGAGGTCAGAAGACAGAGAAGTCTGGTATAGCCACAAGTTGCCATCTGAAATCTGCAGCTAGCTAACCAAGCTGATGATAAACACTCTGGTTGTGAATTAAATGCAAAAAAGTGGTTTTTATTTTTACATTTTGGATTTGAGTGTTTTTTTTTTGTGTGCCAGTTTTGTCTCTACATTGTGGTCAGGAAAAAAATGGCTCCATTTATTAGAGGGACAGTTCATCCCAAATCAAAAATAACATATTTCCTCCTACCTGGTGCTATTTATTCATCTACAGTGTTTTGGCGTGAGTTGCTGAGCGTTGAGGATACAGGGTTTTGGGCTACATCATCAAACCAAATAGTTTTTCTCTTTGGCTGCTGCCTTTGGATGAAACAGTTACACTTCATTTGTAGAACAGGATCACGTTTTTCCACAAAGATTCAACAACAGTTGCATCAGATTTCTTACGCTATCTATTTCTAAGAACATGGAGGATGAAATGACAAAATAATTCATATAGAGAAACACATTACTGTATGTAGCCTGCTCCTTTACGCACAGATTTTACCAATCGTGAACTGGATCACCTGTATGGACGGCGTGTGGAGAGGATTTTCTTCAATTCTTATATACACACAACACAATGCATTCTCTCAAGGGTAGCAGGAATGGTGACAGTACCCCAAGGTGAGGACATTGTTCTGGTCCTCACTTCCACAAAGAGCTGCTCTGAGTTTGGGGATAAATGTTTTCAGTGGAAGGTCTTTATAAATATTACTGCCAATGCCAAACACTTGTGTATGCTCCCCTGTGTGTGTGTATGTGTGGGTGTAGGTGGGTGGGTGGTGAGCTGAGAATAAAACGCGAGAGAGGACTGGTTACTAAGCTGAATCTGCTCAACAAAGAAAACACCAAATATTAAGAGTGTCATAAAAACCTTTCAGCAGCTCCCTTTCAGTCTGCTCCTCTGAAGTCTTCAACAGAAGGAGTCACACTCACATTTTACCTTCATCTTTTAAACACCATGGCGGTGCATACTCAGACAACATGTCAACAAGTGGATGGAACACAATATCAAAGGAAGGAATGGAGGAAAGAGACCTCGGGCTAATTGTGAGGGATGACTGTTTGCTGCTCATGAACATCTGCTTCCTCCAGATTAAATTAAATGAGCATCAGATGACTGGACTAATCTGAGAAGTCTCTCATCAACATGGGCAATGTGGGGCAACACCCAACCTGACACATGTAGCCACACCCTCACATGCCCACACACACAAACTTGTACTACCTGTTAAAATATTACATTTATCAACATCCATTATCTGCATTCCTAATTTAAATCATAACTAAACCCAGTGTTAACCCCAGAGCGTAGATGCTAGCCGTGGCCACAGTGTCTTTTTCATATTACTAGCAGGGGCACTGATAGTGGTTCTAACAAAATAAATAAATTAATTTATTAATTGAAAAATAAAACAAACAAAGGGAAATGAATTTTTTAAAAAAAACAGTGGCAAAGCTAACCTTCAAGATGGAAAGCGAGACACAAGAGAGAGGAAAAGACACATACTACTTTAAAAACTTTGAGATTTAGTCCACTGTAATACATTTCCGCCAGTAGAGTCTAACTAACCCAAAAAATTAAAGCAGTTAAACTTGTCTCACATTTAGGCCTATTTATTAGAATGTCAAAAAAAACCCCAACAAAACAAAACAAAACAAAACAGTGATGGAAACTATCGTAGTACAACACCTTTTTTGCCATTAAATATAATTAAGTATACTTTACTTTTAGTATTACACCATATTTCAAAGGGTACTTTTACTAACTTTACTAACTTAAAGAAGTTCACTTCTGGAAACACTCTTAAAAAACACGGGGCTGTCTGTGCAGTAGAAAGACGCAAATACTTTTAAAATCGGTGCTACATGACCAAAGAAAACAGAGAAAAAGGGCTGTGGCATTTGCTTTTGCTCAAGAGGTAGAAAACCTTCAACTACCAGAATTCACTGTGCAGCACCAGACCAATAAACGCTCCTGCTGGTGAGTGACATAATACCAACATGGCTGTTGTTTCACAGGAAACAAAATGGCGGCCAGCTGATAAGAAATTAAATCGAATTACAGTTAAACAGTCAACTAAAATATGTTTCTACAAACGTTTTAGTAAAAAAGAAAAGTCAACTCAGTGACAGAATGTGGGTACATATTTGATCAGCACTGCTTAGATTTACCGTTTGATCTCAGTGTTTTCAGCTTCCTTTTTTACAATACAGGAAACAGTATGGCGCCCACTCAATGTTAACAAATTACAGCCAAACTGTGCAGTAAAATACGACTCTGAAGACATGTTAGGGCAAGAAATAGGCAATACAATGACAGAATATTTGTTTATATTTGATAAGCACTGTCTAGTTTTACAATTTGATCTAAGTTTGGAGATCTGTGTGCTGGTAGGATAGAGGTTTTTCACCTCAGTTAATGTACACACACTACCCACGCTGCCATGACACAAAGCTGGTTGTAAATCAGCAAAGTGTGCCTTTAAGATTTCTTAAAGAATACACAGATTATGAGACCTGATGCACTGTTACAGATTAAACTACAGAACAGTGTAAAGTTGCTAAAATTGGCCCCAACTTGTCCTGACATGTTCATGCTCCAAGCTATTACTATAAGGCCCTGATCACACAGAAAGCATTGTAACACCTGGAGGTGGGCTTTTGTAGTTGTTTTTAATGATAATTAAGCTTTTCGCTCGCTGTTTTTGCGTTGCTACGCGCCTTGCGTTTTTGCGCTCTAGGTGCCTGGCATTTTTGCCAGAATGATATGAACTCAGAGCGGAAAAGCACCCCATGTCATCTCCACTTTTCCCCAGTTGTCCAATCACATGATTTGAGGGGCCGGCCTTCTGTGGTGTTCATGGCAATCATTTTTCACATAGTAAACAATGGAGGAGAAACTGGTGGTAGCGGTTGCTGGAAACCTAGAGCTATACAACTTTACAAAGCGCCGTTACTATGATTTCAGTAGAAATCAGCAGGCGTGGAAGCATTTAAGAGCAGTTCTTGAAATCAGGGAAGTAGTTTTCATACATTTAAACTGTATGGCGTGGTTGCCTGGTAACAATAAACAGGTGCAGCAAGTGTATTTTTACTGGTGGCATCCATTTTTTTTTCATGTGCCTCACATTTCTGTGTGATCAGGGCCTAACTCTGACCGGCTCCATTCTGCTGCATAATAGAAGGTGCTGGAGTCTATACAGCAATTAGAACGTTATGATGGCAGCCAAAAGACATATTGGAGTAATGACTAACTGACCACAGAAGGAAGTCAAACTCCTTCTCTGTGTGTTGTAATCCAAGCGTCTGTTTGTTGTTTTGGTAGCCAGTCCAGCAGTGTGTGCGCTGTTAGCATAATTAGCTGCTAGCTCAGCCACCTCCATGTTGAGAACTGTGTGTAGACAACCTGAACCAAACTCTGAATCACAGATATGCTCTGAATTTCACACACAGCTCCTCCTCCTTCCTTCCTCCCTCATTTTGTTCATTATATTTTTATACTTTTATTTAAGTAAGATTTGGAAAGCAGGATTTTTAGATGGAATATTTTACACTGTGGTGTTGTTCTTCTACCATTGTAAACAACCTCCTTATTGAACATTTTCTGCAACTATTACAGTGACTTTAGTTTTTTTTTAAAAAATGCATTGAAACTGAAGGTTGTTCAGTGCAGTACTAGAAGCATCGTTCTATGGTTGTCATAAAAATAAAATGAACAATTTAATAGAAACTATACAGCAGGAAGAAATTCAAATTAAGAAAAAGGGTTGCAGTAATAGTTAGATTCCCGCTCTGGGTCTCTGTGTTAGAATTCTGACAGTTTTATATCTATATGCATAATGAGAATGATTGGTAACGACTGTGACTCGGCTGCATTTAGTGTGAAGCCTGTTTTCCTATTGAGGCCACATTGAAGCTGTCTTGTATTAAAAGGGCCAGTTGGTCCACTGGGAAAAAGCTCAGGGACAGCCAAAGGGCCTTTTAATGTGGTTTCCACTCTCCATGTTAAATATAGGACCACCCCAACTCCCTTATTAACCTACGAAATTAGGCTACCTTGCACATTGCACTTGAATGCCTCGAACTGGAATGTGGCTGGCTGAGAGGCATTGAAACAGGCCCAAAGAGCATGTGAAGGGGAAGTGGGTCATTTTACAGGAAGAACAGCTCAGCTGGCTGAGGTCATGGACATCTGGTTGCACTTGAGAAAATGGGCTGGTTTGGATCTTCTGCGAGGGATGCACAGCAGCCTCCACTCACACAGTTCCTGGAAAATGGGTGAAGTAAATGTCTTTAAGAGAAAACTAAGGATGGGGATCATGTATCTGGCAACCTGTCCCAGCATCTACCGGTCAGCATTTTTTTTGCGGTTGTAAGCTCTGACCTCATAAGTAGACTACATGTGCATTAGTTTCAAAAAGCGTTTGCTTTCAGGTCATCGCCACAGGAAATATTACCATTTTCCTCATTACCACCCACCACACTATTGCCACTACAGCTGTAATGGAACATTTGTTTTGCTTGTTGTTTGTCTTTTTTGTTTTTTGTTTTGCATCTAATTAGACTATGCTACTGCCCATCCGGCCGAGCCAAAGTTTCATCAGATTATTTCCTCTTAGGGTGTTCTCATCGTCACAGTGTTGTAACGTCAGTGCCATGCCAACTTCCTTGTGTACTTGCTGAATAAAGCTGGCTCTAATAGCAAATTAGCCGTCTTCAGCCATGCTAGCAGCTCTGCAAGGCTGTACAGTACTTAGATACAGTGGTGCTTTGTGCTAAATGCTAATGTCAGCACGCTAACATGCTCACAATGACAGTGAAAACATTCTGATGTCTACCAGGCATAATGTTAACCATGTTTGCCATATAAGTTTAGCGTTTTCACATGCATGTAACCGAACCGAGACCACCTCTTCAAAAAGTCTTGGTCTGCTTGTCTTGGTGCATACAGAGTGTGATTGCTGTGTTCACACCTGCCCAAACGAACTGCGCACGCGGGGCAAACAAACTTGAGTTTGACTGAAGTGAACCAAACAGGACAGGTGTGAAAGCACCCTAACAGAGTGACATTAGCATGGCTAGAAAAAGTAATAGTATTATTTGTGTTTTTAAATTCAAGCTACAAAGATAAAGTAAAAAAGATCAGCTGGTAATGACACACCTGAGCATGTGTGAATCTAAAAGATGGGCTTCATTTTGTGATGGGAAAGCTCAGTGGAGGTCATGATGGGAAGGTGCAGAGACATCCTGGATGTCTGCGTGGCTCTGGAAATAAATGTCACTTGATCACATCTCCCTTGAGCTGTGGAGGAAGTTTAAGTGCTTCTCTGGTTATATTCTCCCGGGAGAGGCCTTAGGGAATGACAGGCGGACTAATGTCAGAAGAAGAGAGCGACAGAAAGACAGACAGACGGACATCTTTTATTCACAAGGGAACAGCGGTGAGAGTCTAATTTATATGGTGACTGAGTCATGCCACGCAGGATTCACATAGAAAATCTACATTTCATTTGAAATTCTTGCACAGCATTTTTGTTTTTTCTGTTGAACTGGCCTAACTAATGCAATGACCAACTACAGAGACAAAGCCCAACACTTCACACTTTGAACAACCCCCAACAGAGATGAACTGACAAACTCAATATTGTCAGTGTATCTCAGCGTCCCTTCTCCTCACCTTGCTTGGAGAAATTATCCCACTGAATGGCCACAAGTGAAGTGCTTTGATAGGGCTGCCCCCTGAAAGTCTAAGGCCGCATCTTTAACTATCTGGAAAAAGCAAAGTCGGGCGCTGGGCACTACTTTTGTTCCTTTTTGATTTAGCTTTCAAGAGCATAGCGGCAGGTTGCGTTTGAGGATGCCAAGCAACCTTAACAAGCATAGAATCATAGCGTAGCTACCTGAAATCCTGAGCGCAGAGCTGATCTCCTTCCAGGCACAATAAGTGTGTGGGCGTATCGTCCGTGGGACAGATGAAAAGGTCTGGCCGCCCTGCGCCAAAATGATCACCTTTTCCATATTTACCACAGTGCTGCAATGGCGTCACTCTGCTGTTTCAGTGCGCCTGCCGCGCGTCTACATGGAGAACAATGAATTTGAGGGCGCAAAAAACGCGGCATGTGAAGGGCAGTCAGGGGTTGTACTTTCAGGCAGCCTGGAGGAAGTGAGGCTTAATGTTAATGTAAAGATAATGTTATCTTCTGCTTAGAAGTGGTGACTTTACAGCTCACAGCTTTGGCCTTTACCTTCATTGGACAGGAGAAGTTTAAGCATGAGAGGGGGAGAGAGAGGGGATGACATGCAGCAAAGGGCTGCTGCTGGAATCAAACCTGCGGCTACTGCAGCAAGGATGCTGCCTTTGTAACCAGGAGCTACTGGGTGCCCCAAGCTCACATCAACTTAATACAATATATACTCAGTATACTCTCTCCCTTTTTAAATTCTAATATCAAGTGATAGATAGATTTTAATCTCTCCTAGCTATTTGGGATTAGTAGGACCTGGTAAGTACAAAAAACTCAATGATAATAAAGTCCCAATGTTCTTCAACTTGCTGATGATAAATTCCTTATGTCTTCAAGCGAGCACTTTCTAATTAACAGCGTCTTCGCTTGTTACCGTTGCTTAAATTAGTGAAATCTGTTGGCTACAAAACTATAAATGTTATTAATCATAGATAAAAAAAGTGTCAACCATCAAATTTGATCAAGTTTTGGACCTTGTCCGGAGTCTCTGTCGGGGTCAGCTGCAGAGATGGCGGCCATCTTATTTTTACGTGGAGTAGTGTATTGTGGTTTTACTACCACTAGATGGCACAAAGAAGTGTCCACAAATGAGTACAACAGGTCGAAGTTAAGCAGAAGGAAGTATAAGGTCAAGTAAACCCAAAATGCAGTGTCCTCATATGAGGACGCAGGGTCGCAGGAAGGTGTGGAAAAATGGAACGAAAAGTCGAATACTACTGATGCCTCATGTCTCCTATATCCATTTTTGTCTTCTTAAAGGCTCACTTTTTCGCTCAGGTAGCTTAAACAAACTTTTTTACCCTATTGGTCGTGCATCCGGCCAAACGCAGCTTTTACGCATTTTTCTGTTGTTTGCTAGCAGATCTAAGTGACAAGGAGGCATCATCACGCAATAAAAGTCAATGGAGAGTGATGAATTATTTTCCCCTCCGGTGTGGGCGGGACTTAATTGCGCTCTGTTTCTAATGTGAAATTCACTAACAATGAGTCTTTGTTGGTACGCCCAATAAAACCCATTAAACCCACTAGTGATAAATATGATAAATTAGATCCAAATCCCGATCACTCTGTTTTACAAGCAGTGTCTTCCTGTTACTCAGCCAGTGACATGCCCTCAACCATCCCACATCCTCTTCCTAACCACACACACACACACAGAGTAAAAGCCCACAGGGGTGCTGTAATCTTAATATTCACAAATGAAGAGGCGGCCCATATGGACAAAGCACCTGTGTGTGTGTGAACTAATTAATCGACTGCTATATTAGCATAACTATAGATATCAGGGCCGGAGTGCAGCTGCAGAGGACGGAGACGCAGAGGAGACAGCAGACAGGATGAGAAGCAGAGAGGGAGAGAGAGGACAGGGCCATCTGTAGAACAAAGCCCGACTGGCCAGGAGATGCATCAGGTCCTGCCGTAACCCCGGCAACAGAGAGAGGGATGAGGGGAGAAAGGGTGAGGGCAGAGGGAGGAGCACGGCTGACGCTCGGCTGGCTGTGGCTCTCTGTTATTGTTTCATCATCTCTGAACGCCGAGTGGAGACAAAGAGATAAACAAGTAGTGAGCGTGGAGGCAAAGCAGGCGTGTAGACCGTCACACGTGGCTCCACCGACACGAGTAAACAGACAAGATCAGCCTTTGCTTCGTTCTACTTTCTCACAGCCTGGAAACCGACTTTGCCACTTAAAGGCATCTGCTTTTCAGGTTGTGTCGAATCCAGGAGGGGTTTCTAGAGAGCTGCGGCGTGACTGGAGTGTCACAAATATGAAGATGTAGCAGCAGGCAAAATGTATACATTATAGATACGCTCCCACCAGAGCATATCAGCTGCAGCAGCAAGTGAAGGGGGCTTCCCTGATTCAAACACCATCAGTTACATTTAGATACAGAATGAGGACAGAAACAGAAAGAAAAGCCACATTTGCAGGAAGCAAGCATGAAGCTGACTGAACTGAGGATTCTAATGTGTCATTCATATTGAAGCTCTGGAGACCACGCAGGACTTTGATGAATTATAAAGCCTTGTAATTATCTATTAATTAGAGTGTTTGTCTCCTTGTTCTGCCCTACTTAGATACCAAATCTTTCTCAGCCCAGAGAGTCAGAGAGAATAAGAGTTACAACCATGAGAACAGCTGCTGAATAATTGCATTACACGACAGTTACTTCATCTGTCAGACCATAAAATATAAAGCAGTGTGCATATTCTTTCCCTCGGTGGTAGATCTGGTTGTAAAGAGCCGGGAGAGCCATGTTCACGGGAGTCTCAGGATTAAAAAAAACAGTAATGTGAGAGCCCCAACCTCCTTCCTCCTCCTCCTCCTCTTCCTCTCCACGCTGACATTGCTCACACTTTAATTTCTCACATCATCTTCTCTCCCTCCATGTCTCTCACCTCCACTCTCTCATTTCCACACCTTCTAATCTTCTTTCTCATCTGCCTAACTTTTTAACATTTTGCTCCTCTCCTCGGAGGCATCTCCTTTTTTACGCCCTGCTGAATGTCTGCATCCATACAATCTCCTTTCCTTACATTCATGAGAAGAACTGCACAATATTTTCCCAGTATACTAGACTATATAATGCATTATGTTTCCGCAATATGTCATTTTCTGTCACTAATCTAGAAAAAGAAGGTGAGTTTATATGATATTTTGGGGGCTGATACAAAGAAAAATATAAAATGTACTAAATTTACGTTACGCAAGAGGTAATTATGTATTTTGTTATTGCCAAATCAGCTCAATTGCTTTTATTATTTTATTTAACTGAATAGGTTGGCTGTTCCAAGGGCTTGTTTATGTATTTTGAGGCAATATTTTTTTTCATAAATGGAACATATTTGCGCCCATCTGTGTTTACAGTTTACCTCTGTTTGACATGTTCCTGCACTGTTTTTCCACTAAGGCTCGGCTCAGGAAAGCCACCGTGCCCCCAGTTGGTCCAGATGGTTGTTGGTACACGCAGCGAAAATATGCTCTAGTTCATCCACAGTGGCTTACTGTTCTCCACATGAATCTCTTTCAGACACAAAATGTTGCTTAAAGAATGTTTTGGGTTGTGAACTGCTGATTTTGTCTTGGCAAATAGGTACACAGATCATTATGTTACAATAAAATGTCTAAAAACAGAGTGATCGGGATAAAATGTAACACAAATGTACGTTTAGTTAAATGTTAGGGCAGCTAATATGCACCTCATTTCTTGAACAAATAACAGATCATCCGGTTTTTCCAAATTGATAAAATGGAGAGCTGAAATAAGGTAAAACATTACAGCTGACAAGGGAATGACCTGGAAAAAAGTGCTTAAAAATTATAATAATTCTTTCACATAATTTTAAAAATGTAGTAATAGTTATGGATTGTTCTTTGCTATCTTTTTCCTTTTTTCCCTAATTTTTAAAACAATTTTTTTTTTGCAATTTGTGGGAGTTGCTCATTGCCTTTATTCCTATATTTTTGACAAATACTTGTGAAAAGTGTCCGAAATCAGCACAAGAAAGGTGAGTTTTCAGGTTTCAGCTAAATGCTAACAGTCATATACCTCCACATTTCATGATAATCCTTCCAACGGTTGTGACGTTACACCCACAAATGTAAACCCGACAGGGGTGCAAAAAGTCAGAGCATCACCAACGTCAGTCGGCTTCATCATCTGGGGACCATGAATGTCTGTACAAAAAATTGTGGCAATCCATCTGGTAAATGTTGAGATATTTCAAAGGACAAATGAAGACTTTGATCTGCTGGATTCAAGCTCTGGGGACCATGAGGACACAAAATGTCATGGCAATCAAATCAGCAGCTGCTGAGATATTTCAGTCTGGACTAAAGTGGTGGACCAACAGACGGATGAGCGACAGACGAATGAGCGACAGACGTTGCCATCCATAGAGCGAGAGCTAGCATAGCTACAAAAACCCACATTCTGCTACTTCCAACTCAATCTGCGGATGTCGTCTTTACCCCCCTGGCTTTTTTTGTGCAGTAATAATGTCCTTAGGTAGAAAGGGTCACTTAATAACATATTGCATGGTAAGAACAGAAGATAGCTGCAGTATAAATGCATGATGGGAGGACTTCAGGAAAGGATGGCTCACCACTGTAGGCCACCCATCAACCCCATTTCCATATTCCTCTTCTGTGGCTTTTTCCCGCTGTGTGTTTTACAGATAGATGAAAAGGGAAAAGGAAGGTGTTTGAGCCCCAGGATGTGTGCATGTGTGTGTGGTGTGTGTGCTTGAGTGATGGTACCATGGGAAGTCCAATATGTTTTCAAAGCCTGCCTGGACTCCACAGAGGCAGAGGCAATAAGTCATTAATAGAACTAAGCTGACACACACGTACGTACTTTGTGGCTGGAGCTCCTTGGTGGCCTCTCTGGCCTCCATGTTCGCTCTCTCTCAGGCCGTTCATCCTTGTTAAGTGGGCCAGCCTGTCTTTGCCAACAGCAACTGTACGAACACACACTTTTCTCCTTTAGTTTATTTTCACCTCCGATGAAACGCTTTACCTCTTAACATCACTGCATATTAATCTTGTGTCTTCTGCTTTTACAGCCACCACCAACCCCTGAATTATCAGCCCTCTGCAGTACATCTTATGCGTGTATGTGAGTGTGTGTAGAGGACATTAAAGTTATCCATGAGGTAATTAGTAATCCCCTTGAGCACAAAGTCACACCGGCAATACGGTGGTGCAGATTCAGCAGTCTTTTAATGACAGTTTACTTTCATTAACATATTACAACACATGACGAGTTAGGTCTTTGTCCCCCATGACTCACTGTCATCTAAACAGCAAGACAAGCTTGTTTGTTAAACCCGCAGTAATGACCATGTTTATGCAAATGATGGTCCAACTAAAAATTACCTTTAATGACCGACATCACAGCCCAGTCGCCAGAGGAAGTTCTTGGCACAGTATGTTAATGCAATCCATGAATATGTGACATTTGTACGTTTTGTACATATCATATCAAAGCTATCAAAACTACAGGCCAATGTTTGAGACCAACAAACAGCAAAACTGGATGTTTTTTAACAATACATCGGGGCTAGAGATGCACCGATACAGCTTTTTCAGTGGCTTTGAGTATCAGCCGATACCCGATACCGATCCAATACCATGGTTGACCTAAAAAACTATATACCTTTACATGTAGAACAGAAGACTAGAGGCATCAGGCACTGTGCTTAGTGATTAGAATCCTAATGACTTCCGATTTGTTCCAAGCTGGGTGGTCTGCGCATCTCTACTTCATTTATGCTTTTTCATATGTCCTGTTGTATAACAATCTGATTTATCGTTTGGTAAAGTTTGAACTTAAGCTCTCTGTATTTTTGCAGTTGTCTCCTTGCACACCCTTTGAGGATTATATCCGCTGGGCCCCTGCACTAGCAAGCAGCATGGATCCCCTCCTGCTGTCAGACCCTCGCTGGGAGGGAAGTTTCCTGTCTTCTGCAATAAGAACATTTACACCATTCAGGGCGGTGATTTTTCCATCTAGCCCAGCGGCTTGCTGTTTGCCTCACAGCTACAGGTCAGAGGTCACACATATCGAGCCTACTGATCCCCTGCAGAAATATAAAGCTGCACTCACACAAGGACCACTGAGTTCCAGGAAAAATGTACACATTTGTTGAGATTACTAGCAGATTACAACCACTATATATGACTTAAAACCTCTTATTAGCCAGTGCAGAGTACAAATTAAGGTCCCTTGACATGACATTCCAAGTCCAGCCTTTACTGTTAAGAATATGTTATGCATATCTTTTGTTGTTCTGTAGGTTTGGAAGAAAATTGTTTAAAAAAAAAAGGTGGAATTGCTGTGTATCCTCAACCAGCAAGTGTCTTTCAGCAGCTGCAAATTAACATGCATGTCAGCATTGACTCAGGAGCCACTCCAAACAGCTCTTCTCCTGAGCCATCAATACATGTGACACAATGAAGGTGAAGTCACACACACACACACACACACACTGAGTGATGCAGCCGCAGCTCCTGTTTGTGTGTGTGCCACACGTGTTGTCCACTATTATCGTCTTCTCCATCATTCTTTCCCTCCTCTTGCCTGCCACTCACTCATTCACCAGAGTCATCTTCTTTCCATCTGTCTTCATCCTCCCATCACTGGCCTCTCTGAAAGGTGTTGCCTTGATAAATTATTCAGTTTTGGCATTTAGAAATCTCTGCCCTTGTGAACAGACAACACACATTAAAAAGTGTGCGTCATGTAAACCCTCGCCTCAGCGTGTGTTATATCCTCTCCCCGGCGCTACGTGTCATGTTGGGCTTTTTTCCTCCAAACTTTTAATCACGAGTAGTCTTTGTGACAGTGTGGTGGTTCTTCTAAATGAGAGGCATGTTGTTTCTTTCAGAACAGATTTTTTTTTAAAGAGTGATTTACAAACTGTGAGGCAAAAAATGACATCAAATTGATAACAGCTGAACAGTAACAAATTTCATTCTAGCTTCTAGTGGCATAAAAGCATGCAATGCTGATTCTTTTATGCACATTTGAACACAAAACATCAATAATCAGACACATTTATGTTAGCGAAATTAAACATTAACATACAGATCCACATCTTCTATGCACAGTTAAACACTTAAAGGGAAACTGGTATTTTTTTTTTTTATCTATACAGCAATATTGGGCTAACTTCCAATCTACCTCTGCACCCTTCTGTGCATCAGCTCAAGTAGTTACCAGCTACGCTCCTCAAGGTGGTTGCTTTTTAATGTATCCCAGGTTTTAACAGATCTGGGGAAAACTGAGTCTGGCCCTCACCGATACACCCTTCCTACCCAAGGGGCAGCACTAACAGAGGCATATTAAATGCCGCAGCATGCAATTGGATAGCACGATAGCCAAGTATTCATTGCACTTAGCCCCATTGGTTTGCCAAACAGTGGGGCTAACTGATATATTATGCTTTTGCGGTATACCGTCAGCAAAACAGCAAAAACGTCCTTCCTGGAGGCGAAGGCTTCTAGGTCAGTCTTCTGTTCCTCTCTCAAGGAAAAAGATAACTAGTTGGCTTAGCGTTTCTTCCAAAGCTCAATTGAATGGACTTGGTCGCTCAGAGCCCGCCACTGTCACATAGACTGATCTGATTGGTCCGATGGCAATTCAGCGGGCTCTGCTCAATGGAGCCAGATCCCCCTGCAGTGCAAATTCGAATTTGCTGGGAGCAGGATATTTTAGAAAAAACTGGAAACACTTATATCCACTGATGAATTTAAGGGCATCATAAAGAATGTGGTGACAGAGACATGTGCTTTTTTTTCTTGAGAGGCCATTATGTTTGAAAACTCTGCGTTTTATTGTGGATTTTTGTATTATATGTTGTATTTGTTGCATTTTAATGTGTTTTGATTGGCTGCTAACTTGGCCAGGTCTCTTCTGGTCGTTGTAGGTTTTCTACCTCTTAAGCAAAAGCAAACACCATAGTTTCACTTTTTCTCTGTTGTCTCTGGTCATGTAGCACCAATTTATTTTAAAGTATTTGCATCTTCCGTCTGCATAGTTTATGATTATGTCAGTTTTATGAAAAGACCCTCTTTCCAACTGTGAAATATGTGTAAAAAACATCAGCTTTCCCAGCAGCCTGGTCAGTGGTCCTGAGAGCGGTGATAAAAGTTTGATTGATCGGACACAATTATAATGATAGAGTGCTCTTGCCAAACATCAACCAATTAAATATCAGTCAGGAAGAGAAAGTCTTTATTATTTTCAGAAAACACAGTAACAATGGAGGCACATCAATCAAGCCATCAGAGCCTATTTTCCAGAGCCATTCCTTCTGTATGCAGTGGAAATAAAAAGGACAGGCAGGCCTGGCACTAATTACAGTAAAACAGGAATATTGGAGGAAATCGTATTTCCACTTGGATTGTTTAAAGGGGGAAATTTTGACAGTTAATTCCCACCTCACATAGTTGTCATGCGACTTGAGTTTTACTGGAGGATAAACTCATCTTTTATTCCACGGACGTCTCTCTAGTTTAGCAACTTACACATCAACAGATTGCTAACCTGTTTATTTAAAACAAATGATGATAATAAAAAGAAGACAGGCATTTTTAAATCCTCTTGTCACCACTCCTTTTTAAGACTCTCTGTCATTCGGTACATTGTGTGCCTGTGATTCTGTGCTGGTTAATTAGACACACAAGCTCTCTGTTCCCTGTTGTGAGAGACGACAATGTGATGAAAGGAGTAACCCAATTTCTTACAGCTTCCAATAAAAGGGTGCAGATATGATTAACTCAAGCACACACACACACACACGAGCACACATATGATTACTGTCAGCTCTTGCAGTTCAGTGATTTATCCCTCTGTATGTATGGAAAGGTATAGAAAATCTCTTCGGATGGACCCGTGCCGCATTCATGAAAAGACGCCGTTTTTAAGAGCGCAATGACTTGAATCATTCGAGAGCCGGGCACTTCTACAAAAATAGAAAAACTTTCAAAACAGTCTAAGAACTTGCTGTAAGATAATGAGCCCAGTGTACTATTTTAGTGAGTGGCATCATTCAGAGATTACAAAGTCGGTACATCTGTGCTTTTCACTCGCCTCTGCTGGACTAAAGGCCACTGTCCTGGGACCCTGTGCTATTTCTATTCACAGACAGAGGAGGACAGGAGGAGAGAGGAAGACAAGAGAAGAGAGGAAAACAGAAGAGAGGAGGTATAAAGTTAAGGTGCAGAGGGTATTTTCGTTCTGTCTTCCCCTTCAGAACAGGGCAAAGGGCTAATAGCACTGAGACTGCGGACGGCCCGAGCAACTGGAGGAATCAGAGCAAATAAAAACTGCACTAGGACCCACGGAGACACACAAAGACACGAATGCTGCGGAGACACATACTCACTCACCACAGACCTCCCCAGCTTCCCACTTTGACAGATGACTTCCTCGGGCGTCTAGGGGATGCGAGACAGTGTGAATTGAATTTGAGAAAAAAAAAAAAGAGAAGGAAATGTACACACACGCACGAATGCACAGACGTACACACTCACCCACACAGCCCATAAACAGAATGACATTGGCACAGTTAAGTCTCGCTTACATTGCAGCTATGGTGCCCTCAATCTCTATAAGACCGAAAGTCATTTTGTCCTCCATTATGCCTCTCCATCCATCCTCCAATTCTCACCCTTCATCTCCTCCATCTTTCAATTCACTCATAACTCATCCACTCTCTCCCGGATGTATATTGTGTGTGCTCTCTTTCGGATGCGTGTGAATTTTGAGCATGCGTACGGGGTTCATATGGGTGTTTATCCTGAGGGAAGACCCGCATTTGAAAAAAAAAAGCAATCTGTGGCACAGGGGAACTGAAGCTGCAAAAACCATGATTGTTCTCGGGGAAGTAATTTTTAGACGCATGTGGCGGAACGGAGGCCTCAGAGTTGTAATTCCTACCGTCATATCTCGGCCTGACCTCATTTACATAATCACACAGCGGCTAAAAGGCTCCATCTGTGAACACGTGGGTCACACAAGGGGAAGAGCACCTGGGAGAAAGAAGCCCGACAGGTTCTAGGTGAAATTCATGTGAGGCACACTGGATGTACACGGGACTGGGGACTTCCCCTGCCTCATCCTCACCCTGCAACAAGTTCTTGTTGAATCTTTCAGGCAGGTGGGACGCTGTGTTCTGCAAAGGGCAGAAAAATAGTCTGCAAACTGGTTAATGCGCACATGAATAAATATTTCAAACATCAAGCTCTTCAAGATTTTGAGGTTCACCTCGGTGGTAATTAAATATATATTCAAATGAGAATTAACTGCTGCTCTTCTGTCCAGCACCTGGTATCTTTTTCTGGATGTACGTGCTTTTGTAAACCTTTTGAATTCTGCACATGGAGCTGCAAGTCAAGCTGTTGGCAGCAGAAACAGTGCTCACATCACATCATTAAGATGATGCGGCAAACTTGTTAGCAAACAGTTGCCTACTTACAACCAGACCACTTGGAGTAACATCAGTGTTCATTTGGAGTTGTGTTTCTGGTTCAACATTCAGTCAGCTTTAAACTGAGTTTATAGTCACCACTAACTTCTGGCTGTTTGGCTGCTCAGTGCTGCACCATGCCTGTAATTAAATGTGTCTGTCAGCTCTGGGCTGGTAGGGCACATTTGGGTTTTTAGAGTTTGTTCACACAAACAGCTGTGTTAAGGAGAAGGAGGTTCAAAAAGAGAGATCTGTCATCATGGGCATCGGTCAGAATGCATCAGCCAGTGAAACACACAAAGGTTTATTTCCAAAATTGCAATTAAACATGATGGGGGCAGCAAACACTCATGGGTTTGAATCTTAAAGAAACAAACACAAACGTAGAACTTGAGTCAAATTAAACAAATGTCCATCTTAATAAGGATAAATAATGTTTACTCTAACTAATCATACACTAAAGTGAAAGAAACTGCTTACGAGCACTGCCGCCCCATGTGACGATGAAGCAAGATGAATGAAATGGAGTTCGGGTTAATGAGTGAACAAAGACCGGAAGAAACCAATTAGTGCTGAGGGAGGGGGAGGAAAGGAAGTGAGGTAAAGGAAGTGAGGTAAGTGAGGAAAAGAGGTGTCAAAATTAATAAAATAGGTATCTTTATTACAAGCTGCTCGCCGCAACTACAAATGTGAACCAACACAGGGAAGTTGCAGACCATAAAACCCAAACAATGTGCTGACAGACACTATAAAGCTCCTGAGAGCTGAGAGCAACAGCAGTGAGGTATTAATCCCTCTGTGGCTTTGCCATTGTCAAAATATCGATTGAAGCTTCTTTAAAATTATTTCTTCTTCCAGTTCCTTGGCAAGTAAATAATCCATTATTTTCCCATTGTTATACACGTTGTATGTGTGCAGGCTGACCAACAAAGCCACTTGACTTGATGTTGATGAGCACAGCCATTAGATAACTAAAGACAGATGAAAAGGCCACCTGAAACTCATGTGTTCAGCCTCATGTGCCACCACCAAGCAGTGACCTTCAGGAGGACAAACCAAAGAGGGTAAGGAAGGATACATGGAGTCACAGATGGGGGGTGGAAGGAGAAAGAGATTAAGGGTGCGTGTTTGGGGAGGGGGGGACGGTCATTCCATGAAACTGCTGACTCTCCTCTGGCCTGTAATGGCCTTTACCATAGCAACAATGCCTGATAGAGGTATGTTAATAATGTAACAGACAGGAGAATAAAGCTGCCAATCAAAGAGCTTCAGTCCCCACCGCACTGAGTGAATTATTCACCACAGGCACTGATTAGAACAGGGAGGGAGCGCGAGAAAAAGAGGCTGACAAAGGTGAGAAGAGCGTGACAAAAGAGGGAGATGTGACTCGGAGGGGAGGAGGAGAGACAGACAGAACAGACGAGAGGAGGGAAGAAAAGGTACTCTCCTCTTATGTAACTCGGGGGTTGAAAGGAGAGAGCAGCGGGTTGTGGTTCATTTCAAATAGCTCAAGACAAAATAACAGTCCTGTTGAAAGGAAGGGTGGCGACCTCGTGGTACGGTACAGCTCTGCTGGAACACAGTGCACTGCCCCTTTAATGTCTGTGTGCGCAAAAACCTGTTGTTCTGTGCTGAGAGTGTAATGCCAGGTTTAACATGCGGTTAACCTTTTCTTGACAGCTCCCTTCATGTCTCAGTTTGCTTTCTTGTCCCCGTTGCCTTTGCATGCTTTCAAAGCCGTGAGCAAATGCTGATAATAAAAGGTGGAAATGCACACTCACACACACAAAGGAAGCATAACATGTCAACACGTCATCTTCTAGTCACCGATAGGAATGCAGATCTGACGAGCAGCTGCAAACACTGTAAAAGACAATGACGTGTAACACAGTCCTTTGAAAGACACAGGGCAGCAGCCCGTGTGTGTTTGCTCAAAGAATCTCATTCACAAACAGACATAAAAGCTAGTTGTGACTGAATCAAGTGAAAAGTGATCAAAGTCACAAATTCCATGCCGTATTTTTTCCCGTTCACCTCGCCCCTTGTCTCTCTGTCTGTCTCCCTCCTTCACACACACAACACCACTTCCTGCCTTTTCAATTAGCAATGCTCGAAACACAACACTTCCTGGCAAACCTTTAGTCATTAGGATGCAATTAGCAACTTAAACACATTGAGCTCATGTTCAAATATAGCCTTTATATGATCACTTCATACTAGCAAAAGGCAACGCAGCGATGGAAAGAAGCTGGTAATTAGAAGCCTGTGGCACAAAAGGAAATGTGCCACATAATCATTTACACGTGCGCGCACTCAAAACAGACATGCTTGCATGCTAATACAAGGTTTTTCCATAAGCAGAGGTGAATTTGTGCTCAAAGTTCACAGAGTTCTTTTTAATTTGACAGATCTTCAGGCTTAAAACGACAGAGACTAGCAGCGTTTCTTTGAGGAAAAATGATTTAAAGTCAAGTGTGTGTGTGGATTTAAAGGGGATACATTGGCAGGAATGAATATAATAAGCATGTTTTCTTTACAGTTCATCTGAAAATAAGAATCGTTTTTGTTACCTTAAAGTGAGCCATTTGAATCTACGTAAGCAGTGGGTCCTCGTCTATGGAGTGCGACATGTTGGTACTCCCAGGCGCGCAAAGTTATTTGATTTGCACTTCATATAAACTGTCTAAAAACCTGGCTATGGTCAATCCAAATGTGGACATGTTATGAAAATCCAAACAAAGCTTTAATTCCTGTCCAGATTCATTAACGTGAACATTTCTGGTTAGCTCTGCGCTGCACATTTACAACACAGCACATGTGAGAAAACACACCGGTCCACATGTGCAGCAGCGGTAAACCGACTCACCAGTCTTTCCTCCGTGATCCAGTTTACTGTTTTTCCAGGACTGTGTGCGACCCTCTGTGATGGAGCGCTGTTGGATGAACATCCTCTTTCCACATGCCGGGAGTGTGTGTGTGTGCATGTGTGTATGCGAGGAAAAACACAGTTTGTGTGTGTTGGCATGCGTGTGTGTGTGTGTGTGTGTGTGTGTGTGTGTGCTGAGGGTGGTAAGACATTGCTGAACTTTGTTTTTGTCATGATTACACATGGTGGAATAACGCCTCAGGCAACCAGATGGAGTCTCTGTATGAGATCTACACAACCAAGTTTATCTTCGCAGTCCAGTCCTCACTCACTGTGGAAGTTTGGACAAGCTGTACTGGGATGAAACTGGCTATGAAGCAGCCCTCGTTTGAACAAATAAGTCAGGAAAAGCTTATCATATTCATATGGTCACTAAAATAAATGGATGAGTTGGGAGATGAAACATGATAAACTGCTTAAAGGGGGATATAAAGAAATCCTCAACAACTTGTCCTTGTCATGTATCATTAGAGGTGGGGGAAAGAAATCGATACAGTACATAGTACTGCGATATTTTGTGTTGCGATATTGTATCGATACGGAAGCCAAGTATCGATCTTTTATCATATACATTATTAAATTGTACAAATACACATTTTAATACAACTTTTGATACTAGAATAATGAAATCAATTGCTTTTTCTGTCCACTAGATGCTGCTGATATTTTTTTTTCCTGGTGAGGTCAGCAGAGGTCTCAGGAAGTTCATCAAAACAAAGATGGAGGCGTTGGAGAAAGAAATCAGAAATGAGCCATTGGTGTTTAAACCAAACGTCTGGACTTATTTGGGGTTTTTTTTTTTTAACATGGAAGGAAAGGAGGACTTGGATATGATACATGTGATTTGCAAGCAGTGTCATATGAGAATACTATGAACATGACGGCTCACCTCACACTCCGCCATCCAGAGATAGCGCTTAGCATTAGCTGCTGACGGCCAAGCCAACACTAAACCCGCTCCACTAAAAAAATCAACCCTGTATCTTATTAGGGGTAAATGTCAAACAGTATACATGGTGTTTTTTGGTTGACAACAACAGTCTTAAAGTCATTTTAAACTCTTCAGCTCTCCTGTCTACTTTCTGCACAGGACGCTGACAAACCTCCGCATCTGTGGGAGGTCAAAATGTGCAGCTGCATCTCTATTTGATGAGGTACATTCCCTTAATCCTTTTCACAGTGCTCATGTTTATGACTATCCTTTCATTTGTGTTGTGTTGTGGATAGGAGGAGTTGATATAGGAAACTTGTCCTCTCTGAAAAGAGTTTGTTTGGCATTTCAAAGGCACTGGGGTAGTGGAGATATAACCTGGAATGACTTTCACAGATTTGAGAGGTTTTCCTCAGCAAAGTAATGTGGGTAATTAATTTAACAATCTTTAGAACAGACATATTACTATGTACCAAACCTCAGGTCTAACTTTCAGTGGCTGTCAACCTAAACTTTGTATCTGGTCAAAACACATCAGAATAAAGTGAATTCAAGTGCAACATGATTGGTGCAACAAGTACCTCGCTTCTACAGGTCTTCTAACAGACGTATTGAGCAGATCATCTTACTCTTTCAGTTCGTGGTTTGACCTGATACAACACAGCCTTTCTCATACATGTTTGTTGCCATGTACATCTGATGTTGATAAAAATGCACTTTGCCTTTATGGCTGCAGTCTGGAAACCAGCATGTTCCATCATCTCCTGAGCCGTGACTTACAATGCACCTTTAGTCATTTACCCCGAAGCCAAGGAGCCAGTGCTTAAGGTATAAAGACCCTTAATCAGATGAGATGGTCTGTATAACCACAAGGGCTTGCTCATTACTCAAGGACCTGCACTCCTGTTACATAGAGAGCACATTTACAGGAAAGTCTGATGTTGGGTTACACATGTTTACGTGTGTTCTGCTTCACAAGTGTCACCTTGTAAAAGCCTCTGCAGACTCGCCTGTTAGAAATTTGCCATTAATAAAGAGGCTCCATTAGTGAAGGCCGTGTTATGACAACAGGACAAAACAGCTGAACATATAGATGGCTGGCTCTGAGCCTGATGTGTACGTTAATGTGGACGAGCTCCAGTTTCACACAGGGGACCTGAGTGTCCCACATTAAGAGTGTGTGTGGTGCCTGTGTGTACATTTACTGTATGGTTGAGACTGTAACCCTCTCATATCACTGAACTATTAGCACAGCATCTTAAAGAGACTCCAGAAAGATCAGCATGTGTAGTTCTTGCTCCTCCAAACAACCAGCAACTCACACTTCCGAAACAGATCACTTAAAACCTTCAGGCCAAATACAGCCTGACACTAAAACAGACAAGCTCAGTCTACTGAGCTCAATAATGATCCTTGTGGTTTAAGAAGGGCTTCATAAACCACAAAGGCTCAGACTGACACTGATAAACTGTCTCCCAAATTTTCTTGCAGCCACCATTTTCCTCTGAGATTGACATGACCATTGCTGCCCCCCAGTGGTCTGCACAGGGAACTGGGGAAGGGGGCACTTCACCAAAAGTAAAGTAAAAACAGTGGATAGTGATGCACATACTCCTCATCATAAAACCACATGAAAGAATAAGCGATAACGTAAAAAGTATTTAATATTTAAAAAAAAAAAATAATTAAAAAGGAGGGAGGAGAGGTAAGGAGAGTGAAGGGAGTAGATTTAAAAAAAGAAAAGAAAAAGAATAAAAGAGATGTAGAGGGAGACAGCCTGCCTTTGTGCTCCAGCACAAAAGAGCAGACAAAGACCCATGGACACCTGATCACCAAGGCCTTGGACCAGAGAGAGAGCCCGCAGGAATAAAGGGAGAGACGGACGAGGGCATGAGGTGCATTTGACTATATGTGTGTGTCTGTGCGAGTGTGTGTGTGTTTTATCTGAGGAAGGGGTGAAAGCCAGGAAACAGGTCCCCATTGTGCAGCACAGAGTAATGAGGGAGGTAATGAGGGTTTGGGTTTCCAGAGCTGCCCATTACAAGTGCACCATGGCTGCTCCCGAGAGAGCCGAGCGGCCGAGAGAGCAGAGGAGGGGTGGTGGGTATCAATGAAGATAGGGGAGCTTGATCTAGATAGCAGTGAACAGCCGTCTGTCTCAAACTACCACACAGGGAGCAGAAGTGACACTGTGGGTTTTGATAATTCGAGATAATGGATGCTCATGTCTTCAAATGTTGAAGCATGCGTGCACATGTATTAGTGTATCTCTGTAAAATCTGAAAAAGGATATTTCATGTAAATAATGTTGCCACCTTGGGTTTGACTGGCATGTTTGTTTCACTTATGTTCTCTGTAGTATTATAATTGACCACCAGGGAGCAGCAGACAACACTGATGCTTCACTGCTTCCTCCCAGGCTCTGAAAATATGATCATGAAATTTTATCAGCAACATCATCATTATCAGGTAATTAGGAATTATTTATTGACTCCCTACCTAAGCATGCACATGTAAACACACAGGGGTGCTGCTTTACCTAAAGGGGGAGATTTCACCATTTCTGATTTATACCTAGACCTCATTAGACCAGGTCCAGATCAAAAACCACTGTACCTAGACTTCTCAAATCTGGACTAGATTATCCTACAGAGACTGAACATTCATTATAACACAGTTTCTGGTCCAAAGTGGTCTATATGGTGAAATGTGTCTTTATTCTATTTCACAAATAGAGTAAAGGTTTCACAAATCAGAAACTGTGTCTGAATGAATGTTTAGCCTCTGTAGTCGCACTGCACATTAAGTTAATTTCCCCTTAACTTTCCCCTTAAGTGCTGAATTGGAAGCTAACTTCAGCGTCGTTTGTAGTCGACCAATAAAGATGAGTTTACATATCACCTTGGGTTTGTCCTTCACCTTCTCAAAATGATCCCACACTTTGGATTTCCTGCCCGACATGTTATTAACTAGCCTGTGGAATAACTGCAGTTATACCATGGTCTGGGTGAATACTCAATTCTGATTGGCTGCAGGGTGTCCGTTAAAAGGTGTTATCGGACAGTTAAAAAGATGTTATTGCGCTGGCTCAACTGCTAGTTTGTAACCATAGCAACGGAGACTCAGAGCAGAGGCAACGGATTACAACGGGCATCATGAGTGATTTTATCGTTTCATTTAACCCTGTCTGACTGCTGAGCGTGGCCTCTTCCTGTGTCTCTCCTTTCAAATTAAACTCCCACATGGTCCAATCATATGGTTTTTTGTTGTTTTTTCCCAATAAAATCCTTTCAGGTCGACTAACATTTGGTCGACCAGTAGGGGGCAACTGTGATAAGTGATGTACAAATGATCATTTTGTGGATGAAGTATTCCTTTAACCCAAAACTTTATCTAAACCTTACTCTTTCAAATAAATGAGAACTGGCCAAAATGTCCTCACTTTGTAAAACGGGCCAAATCTTTATCAGCCATGTTTATTCTCATTGCACAGGGGATTACACAGGGAACGCAGTTTTAAATATACCAGTGTTAAAGTTAACAAATGAAAAGTTGAGACAACAAACACACACACAGGAACTCACACACGCGCAAACACTCTATCACCTCATTGTGTGCGTTTTTACTGTAGCCGGAACTTCCTCTTCCAGCTAAACAACCTTTATAATGCAAACATTATATTTTGCCTCATCTGACAGGCTGAAAGGCCACGGTGGGAAAAAAGACATTTAATAGCTAGGTGAGGAGGGATTTACTGTATAATACATGTGTACTTTCTGTATGTATACACAGAGAATTAGTGAGCCGTCATATTTATGAACCAAGTCTGTGGGCAGTCGGCCCTGCCGGCTGGGAAATAATGAAAGATTCAACAGCAGCACTGGCTGCTAGAGGTTAATCTGACCTTAAGTGAAACCAGTCCAGCCACATGGATTCTGTAGTGACTCCCTATGGGGTTAAAGTCTCCCTCGTCCTGTTCCCTCAAGGTATACGTCTCAGAGAGCTTTACCGTCCAAGCTTTACAAGTGTTTGTCCAGAGCTACAAATACCACCTGATTCATCTCCGTGTGTGTATCCATCAGAGCTGTAAAGCCTTGGATGTCACCTTGTCATCCCCCGGCTTGGCTGTCTGACTGTGTAAACTCAGGAGACTGACACTGAGACCGGGGCAGAACAAGCTAGCAAGTGGAATGTAAGCATTTGGGAAATGTGAGAACTTGTCTGCGACTTGCACTCTGTGTGCAGTCTAAAGCGCTATTATGGTCTTTGCTTGTGTGTGTGTGCGTGTGTGTGAATGTGTGTGTGAGCGGTCTGAAACCTCAACGTTTATCTGACTTGTTTTTTGTACAAAGATTGTATTTGACCACGTGAACATAATACAGCCGTGATCACTGGGACAGTCTGCTCACTTTGTGTAAAAATCTAAACATGGCAATTATCTTTATTTTACAGTAAACCCCGGCCCCCTGTCTGCAGGCTACATTTGTTCAACATTAAAAACTTATATGTTCAAGATGGAAAAGAGAGAAACAAATCAAATGTGGCCTGGGTTAAAAAATAGCAGGCTTTAAAAAAAAAAAGGTAACACCTTTGGGTTATCTGGCATTTTGCCATTTCATTTTCCATCGCACTTCTTAGAAGTCTGTGTGTGAGTGTGTGCAATTCATTATATTGTGGGGACAAAATCTGTTCACGTCATCACATGTGGAGACTTGTCTTCCATATGGGGACAAGAAACCAGTCCCCACAAGAGTAAGTATTTATTTGAGTGTAAAGACGTTAAAAATCTGCTTGTGTGTGCTTCTATATGCGTGGGCTAATTTGACTTTTAGATCTTAAGAGCCAGGACTCCTTTTAGATATATTGTATATAGAACAATAAAGCTCTAACGATGTTGATCCATCACTTTGGCAAAGACTGAAATATTTCAACAACTATTGCACATAGGGTCATGATATTTTTGAAAGTATTCTCGGAGCACTGAATCCTACTGAATTCGGTGATACCCTGTTATTTCCTCTAGTGCCACCAGCGGATTGACGTGTTGTTTTAAGGGAAATATTCCAAAAACTATTGGATGGATATGATCTTCCGGACGAACAAAGCTTCCACATGATGCATTGTAATAACTTTGTTGATCTCTACTCATCTCCTACTATCATCGAGTCAAATGTTCAGTTCGTCTAAAACTTTGGTTCACGACTGAACACCTGCAATGACATTCCCATTGGCCTCAGCTGCACTTTGTATTTAGTGCTGATTAGCAGGTCTTTACATGTTAACTCGCTTAGATAAACTTGACCTGCAAACATCAGTATGTTAACACTGGCATTGTGAGCATGTTAGTACAGCTTCACATAGCCGCTGAGCATGGCTGCAGACGCTTTGTCTTGTTGGAAAGTGAAGACATTCCTGTCAGTCTTGACCTCTTCAAAGGGCTGTTTAGATGTTAGGACTTGGTGTTAAGGTTAAGAAGTCAGAGTGAACTGTGCATGTAATCTAATGGCGTCCTCCCTGGGTGAAAATATGTCTTAAACACTGAGGATTTTTAAAGTAATGAAAATATTTTTTTGTGTTTCTGACAATGTATTTTAGTAGGAAAGCACAAACTTTTGATTCTTTTGATCTGAGGACCCTTACAGACTAAAAGAATATGAATAACTTACAGAGTAATAGAGGAATGCACACATAATTTGAGGTAGCCAACAACCTGGTTTTATACACCCAAAGAACTTCTATACAGTAAAAAAAAGTTTTTCTGTCAACATGTGTAGCCGCACTGGGCTAGTAAAAGAGTCTAGGTTTTCAACTGATTTTTTACGGTAATTTCCTGCATCCTGGTGAATTTTTATGCATTCATTTTTGTCATTTCTGCATTAATTTGTGGCTGAAATGTATTTAAAGCCCCCCTCCAGTGTTTTTTTTTTTCATTTTTATACTTTATATTTTTCGGAGTCATGTCCTGGCAATGTTGATTAGCCACACATTGACTGCCAAATATTTTTCGACAAATAACATGATATTGTGCTGAAAGTTAGAGAGGCAGGAAGATGAGGTATAACTATAGGGTGCTTCAGTGATGATGTTTTTCTGTAGGCTGAAGCATCACTGTTAGCATCACCCCAGTTCCCTTGTCAAAAAGCCTATGGGATTTTCCCATTGGATTTTGTATCATTGCAGAAAATAAGCTCTGATACACATTTTATTTAACAAGATAATCTTCACAAATGCAGACAATTTTTATGCATTTTGAAACATAAATGCAATTGCCAGAAGCAAAAAGCTAACATTAGGCTATACATGAACTATAACACAGTCGCATCTCTAAACCTTGCCCCCAAAGCACAGCTGTAAGGCTGTGTAGGCATGATGACACATAAACAGTTCAGTTTACTGACGTATTTTATGTAGTAAAACAAAACGTCCTTTTAGCTTGTGTCAACATCAGACCTTATTTGAGGCATCTAACCAAAAACCCATTAAAAAAAAAACATTGACTTCAGGACAAGAAAACTGGGAGTGGTAAATGCTGACTCATTTCCAGTTTTAGGACACATTCCTTTCATACCTCATCCTCCATGCTTGCACAGGTGCATTGTCATGACCTGTCATGAACATCATAAATAATGGTTTTAAGCTCGCGAGTCAACTTATCTTGTATTTTACCATAATTGCAGCATTGTAGTTGTTTCTGTCTGTCAGTCTGTCCATTTGTCTTTGTAGTTATTGAGCTATCTTAGTTAGGCAGGTAGCCTAACATTTGGATTAGCACTTCATTTTATTTTTTTGTTTCCTCCTCTCACAAAATCTCACCATCAGAAATAGCAGAATACCCCAAAATCTACGCCTATGGCTTACTATCATGGGAATGCATGCCTTTAGAAGAATCCCCACAAGTACAGAAGTACAGTGCAAACATAAATCTGTTCACACGGTCACATGTGGGGACATGCCCCTCAGATGAAGACAAAACAAAGTCCCTATAAGGTAAGCTATTGTTTTATCAATTATAGTTTGGGCACGCACTTGTGTTCTGAAAGCAACGATAAAAAACACATCACCGACATTTAAAACACATAAATGGTGATTTCAGACAGTCTATCACAGCATAACGCATGTGCAGACACGTATATTCTTTTCCACTGAGTATAACCCCTACTGCGTAGAACAACAGCCATCCTCCACATAAAACACAAACAAAATATGATCTGTCTGTATCTCTTCATCTTTCCACAGCTTTGATTTCGAACATAACATGCCACTGTAATTGACCACAAAACAATAACTAAATTACAACGTAGACGAGCAGAACCATTAGTTCAGCAGAAACATTTGAAAAGGCCCAGAACACCAATCTGAAAACAATTACTGGGGGCAGCAGAGAGACGAGAACAGAAACAACATGCATTTCAATATATGGTTTTGTAGCTTTTTGGCCACTCTCCATACCACCCATATTCCCCCAACGGCTTGCATTTACATAACTCCAAGCTAAGCCCAACTGATTTGCTTTGAGCTATGAGGCCGCCTGGCCGGAAAAAGACTTCAGGGGTTTGTGATGGTACAGTTTGATCCGAAGGAATGAATTTATTATCAGTTTTCTGTGCAAAATAACTCCAAATTCTTTCATTATATGGGGATTTGTAACTTTTCCCAAGTTGCATATTGCCTTGTTGTATTTGCTTTTTGAATGCATTCCTAGAATGACTCTCCTCTGTGAAATCCACGATTAGCCAATATGCTCCAGATGTGCGTCTGCAAGTTGAGCTTTGCCACAAAATGTTAGGTAAAGACAGCAGCCTCCCTGTCATGCCTCCCTGTTAGCCTATTAGCTCTCAAATATACCCCCGACACCCAAAGCACACACCAGCAGCCCCACTGCACAGCTCAGTTGTAAATTTCCTTCTCTCTCTTTTATTCTCGTCTTCACACACACCGTTTGGCCCAGATCCCAGTCATGCTACTCCTCCATTAAGGGTCCTTGTGGCAGTGGGGCTGCCCTATCGAATGCCTGCGTCCTGTTTGATCCCATCCTAGATTTCAAAGGGAGACACCTGATCCCCGCCCTGGGTGAGGTGGGTGCGGAGGGAGGGGGGTGGGCATGGGGAAGGACAGTGGGCAGGGAGTACAATGTTTGTAATAGATGGGTATAGACAGAATCCTGGTCCCCTTTCTCTGGCTTTTTGTCTCTTTCTCTGCGTCTCTCCCGAGGATCTTGTTTCAATGGACAGGTAAAGATGGACAGGCGGTCAGGTGGGCTGGAGTTGAGCTTGTGGTCTTCTCATGTGTCAAATCCTCTACATCAGGGGCCCCATTTATCAACCGAGTTTTGTGTTTGAGCAGTACATGCACCCCGTCCCACACATAAGCTTTTTCAATTACATCTTGTGCTTGAGAATGTGTGCACATTTTGAACCGCTCCTGCCCATGCATACAAACAAACCTTTTGTGGTAGACAATTGCAGTCATGTGTAAGTCATGTATTCCCAAATCACAGTAACAAACCGTCAACCATATTATTAGACTGTCAACTGTGGGTCAAGATATGGCTGTGGCATCTGGTGCTCCAGTTTTGGCAGTGTGTACCGCACCATGAGCCATGGTAGGCTTTTTTTTTGGTTGATTCAGCACGTTGAATTGGCACTGGATACGGCAGAGCTTGTGGGTGACTGAAATTGCTCTGACTGACAGTTCAACTCTGTGCACTAGAACAGAAACAGAAGTGAGGAAATCAAACAAACGACTTCAGACAAGAGGGCCTGAGAACAAAAGCAAACTTGTTTTATTATAGGTAAGATTATGTGATGTGATTATTTTAACCAGTGAGCTCTGAAGCAGAAATGGTTTGTCACTGTTTGTGTTGGTATTGGTTCCTGCACCCAGGCGCAGAACATATGCGCTAGTTAGCCGTTGGGGGTCGTCTTTGCGGTGTGTTCAGGTGCAACTTTTTGGCCGAGACACACAGGCAAAGTCAGCCTTCGTCACCACTGGGTCTTCAATACAACGTCAGCGTGGGATAATCCAACACTTTTTGATCATTTCTGGTAAAACCTACTCTCTTACTGGTAAAACAACAAACTTATTTCTTTTATGATGAAACTCTGTTCCCTATGATGCTCTACAGTGCCAGAAGTCTCCTTTTTCAACTGCAAGGCACAGTTTCCTGCCAAAGTTAGAAAAGTTTTGTTATTTCACATGAGGGTTTTGTCTGTGCTCCTCTAAGGTGGGTGGCATTGTGTCATGCATCTCTGCAGTATGCACCAATCTGGACATAGCAACATTTGAATCAGCAGCTGCTGAGAGATGTGAGGTTGTTTGCTTATATTGTCAGCAAGGTCACTCAAATCTCATCAAACCACACCCTCACAGTCCTGACGAATAACATTGTTTTGGAGTTATGGAGTGCAATTACTTTTACCAAAACAGAGAACTTTCAGATTTTGTTAAAAGCTTTGAGGTTAAACCTTTTTTCCTCGGTATCTATTTTCCTGCACATGTACAGTATAAATGCCAAATAAAACATTTTTCTCCAGCTGATCTCATCTGTCCTCTTTATCTTTCTCAGTCGCTGCATTTCTCTACAAGTACATTGGCTGTTTTTGGGGGGCATGGCTCATTTACACAACATGCACTCACAGTTGGATGTACAGTAGGTGCAAGTTATCATTGCTCATTGCATACAGGTGTGTGTATACATGCTAAATGCTAACTTGGCTGTGTACAAACAGTTCACATGCACAGATATAGAACTTGTACTACGCCAACCCACTTGTCAGAAAAAACGATTTGTTACATGTTATTATGCAGTAGATATATTGAATCTTTACGTTTCAACAACACTGTGGTTAGATTTAATCACAAAAACACTTGGTTATGGGAAGGGAAAAAAATCATGTTTTAATTTGAAATACCCAGTTACCCAAGGGGGTATACCGGCAGGAAACGCAGCGATGTCTCAGCGGAAAATCATCCACTATCTCAAGTACAAAAACTGTTAAGGATCTGTACAAAACACTGATGTTGAGTGTCTAAAAAGCTGCTGGAAAAACAGCAATGACTCACTAAATCACAAACAGGTTTCAAACAGTGGTCTGCAGCTTGGCAGGCAACTCTGCATGAGTGACATGCTATCAACCATACCCTCCACCTCCCAATGACAATGTCAGCCTATACACTATGTTACTGTATCCATCCATCCATGTTTAACCGAAGTCGGGTCGTGGGGGCAGCAGGCTGAGCAAAGCACCCCAGACGTCCCTCTCCCCAGCAATGCTTTTCAGCTCCTCCTGGGGGACCTTTAAGCATACCCAGGCCTGACAAGATATGTTATCCCTCCAGCGTGTTCTGGGTCTGCCCTGGAGCATCCTACCAGTGGGACATGCCTGAACACTTCCAATGGGAGGCGCCCAGGAGGCATCCTGATCAGATGCCCGAACCACCTCAACTGACCCCTTTTGATGTGAAGGGGCAGCGGCTCTACTCCGAGCTCCCACTAAATGTTCGAGCTCCTTTACCATATCTGTACAGGGAGCCCAGCCACCCTTCTGAGGAAACTCATTTCAGCAGCTTGTATTTGCAATCTCATTCTCTCGGTCATTTCCCAGAGCTCATGACCATAGGTGAGGGATGGGATGTAGATGGATCACTGAATCAGAAGCTTTGCCTTCTGTCTCAGCTCTCACTTCACCACGACGATCCGGCACAGCGCCTGCATCACTACTTAGTGTAGAAACGGTGAAATGATACGCATGTAAAAATGTAATGTGTTTGTGGTTTGCAAAAATGAGCAAATTCCAACATTTTCTCCTGGCAACTGGGCTGTCTACGCACGCTTTGATAAATGAGGCCCCAGGTTAAGATTAAGCTCTGATCTCCATCAATAACGAGTATCATTTCACTTCTAATGCAGCTTTTTATGCTCAATCATCGTTACATTCCCTCTTTATCCCCCCTCCTGCATCTGTTTCTGCTTCTTTCCTTTTGTTTTGTGCTTTTTTTTTTCTTTCTCAGCAATTTCTCATTGCGTGTGTAAAGTGTTTAATGAAATACATGAGTCAGAGCAAGGTCAGGGTGGACGTGTTATAAACGTAGACCCTGGGGGCCTAATGTGTTCTAGAGCAATGGCAGGAATTTTTACAGTTTAAACACAGGCCCAATCGCCTTCCAAGCAGGTGGAATTTCTGCCAGCGGATGCGGCTGTTTTGCACTCAGGCTTTATGAATGTGAAAGGACTACCTTGGCCCAGATTGTTGACGCAAGGCAGTAATCTGAAGCGCTGGCTTCATCCGTCTGACATGTAAACAGATGATTAACACTTGTTTGTTCAGACGCAAACACAAATGGTGTGCAATCATGCCGCATAATGCAGCACAACATATCCTTTACTGTACCCATCAGAGGGAGAAGTGGTTTTTTGCTGCATTGTTTTGACATTGGCATCCCGAAGTTTGAGTCACAAAGTGCGAAACACCACAATGGCTATAAAACTAAAAGCATATGATCGAATTCGAATGAAAATGTTTTTGCTGGACACAGACGCAACTGTTTATCTTAGAGACTCCACTAAATTCATCACTATCTCCACCGTTCCTAAATCATAAACAGGGCATAAACCTGTCTTTCCCTGCCTTATAAAGCAATGGAGAAGCCTGGTCACTTAGCAGCTCACTGTTCTAATAAACTATGACCTAAATGGTCTTTTAAGGGCTGATGAGTCCTAAAAGGAACATAGAATCCTAAAGGAATCCGTAAAAGACTTTGATTGTGCTTTCTAGTGTCCAGCAATCTGCAATAGGGTTGAACCAGTGTAAAAATGCTCAAACAGGCTTGATATAAAACCAAACACTGGACTGGACTGATAACTAATTTTACCAGGTGTCCAGGTGTCACCTGACTTAGCAGGAACTCCTGAGAGAAATATGATGATACAGTGTCCAAACAGCCAACAAGCGTATGACTATCCCATTGCATGGCGTAACATCTGAGCTCTCTGTCCACACTGAATTCCATACATATGCACTTCTTTTAAACCATGTAAACGAATCAAATCCGAAACGTTGCCACATTGGCGCAGTTTTATTTTGTTTTATCTTTCTCAGCCATGTCTTGTCACCTCAAAAAAACAAACATGAACTTATTACTAAACAAACACAACGTGCACTACCCTTCTACCCCTGCCATCTTTACTACAACTGTTGCCATCCTCAGGTCAGCAGTACACTGTGCACAGCCTGTCAGACACTCCTGAGGACAATACATTTGGGGTTTGCTGCACCTTATACTTGGTTGTCCTTCTTTGTGGACACTTTTCTGTGCCATCTAGTGGTAGTAAGAGCACAATCCACTAATCCATGTAAAAACAAGATGGCAGCCACCTCTGCCAAGTCAGTCTGCAGCTGATCCCGACACAAAAGTGGACAAGGTACAAAACCTGGTCAAATTTAATGGTTCAAACTTGTTAATTTACGATGAATCATGTTTGTAGTTTGATATGCCAAAATTTTAGCAATGGTAAGAAGCTAAGACGCTGTCAAATAAAAAGTACTCATTTGAAGAAATTGGGAATTTATCATCAGCTTGTTGAAGGACATTGAGACTTTATTATGGTCTCGTTTGGGCATATTAGGACCATACTATCATCTGGTTTCAGGACATCGTGACTTTATTGTCATCTCATCTGAGGATATTGAGACTTTATTATCATTGACAATGTTTAGTTTTTTATTCTTACCAGATCCCACTAACCCTAAATAGCTAGGAGAAGTTAAAAATGCATACCAAACAAAAGCTCAGGTCCCAGGGGGATATACAATACAAGCTGGATTTTGCTCCATGATGCTGTTGGCACAGGTTGCTGATGTAGGCTACTTTTAATATGCCATAACCTCTCATAATGACAAATGCCAGTTCAGCGGGTTTGCATAAAATCAAACCAGTTTAGGCTTGTGCACCACACCAGCAAAACCAGAAACGGTCACGTCATCGTCACAATAATTATATCAATTGAGAAATCTGAGAAAATAACACTCCTTTACACACAGCCATATTGTGGCCATTGTTAAGAGTTGTGAGTTTGGATCTTGGTGTGTAAAGGGATCCTGAGAATCTGCGGTACTGTGATTCCTCTAGACTCTTAAATCACCCATGCATCCATAAAAATGCTGGACAGCAATCAAGTCTAAACCTCTGATCCAAGATGCTATGTGCACATGTGTGTGCGCATGTGTGTGTGTGTGTGTAAAAGGTAAATCATGCAGGGTCAGACCCAGAGGTGTCTCTGCGGCGAGTTGCACCACTATGTCACAGAGTCAGAGACTCCAAATATGCACCTGTGTCTGGAGCTGTGCCTGTAATCTGCACAAAGCTATAAAGTCAGAAAAATGCTATACCGGCTGAAGAGGATTTTCCTCGTCGAGTTTTAATTTCTTATCAGTTCTTATGTGCAGCACAGAAGTCGGATTTACACATTCGATTTTGCAACGAGCAGCTGAAAAGCCACGTCAGCCTAATGGCAGAGAAAGTAGCTTACTCACACAGTGCAGTGTGTTGGGATCCGTGGTGGTCTGTTTCCCTTTCTTTACGAGGTGAATTAAGGAAACAGACAGCAGCTCATTATGTGAGACCTTTACTGCGTGGGTTTAGTCAGCAGCAGCTAGCACCTTCTTTCATTTGCACAATATGCATGCTGTTACGTGCATGCAGGGAATATACGTAAATACACACACACACACACACATCTGTGGCATGTTTCATGAAAGATTAAGCAATTATCCGCAATTAAGCCGTGAGAAAGTTCACACGGTACAAATATAATGTTACATCAATTAACCTGAACTCCCACTGAGCAATTACAGCATATCCATTTCGAGTAATTACATTACCACCACTGAAGCCATTTACATTGTGCTCAGGCGTTCTGGTGTTAGCAGAATTTCTATATACAGTACCCACAAAGCCGGGAGTTTACGCAGTTTTGCTTGTTTAGCTAAATTGGGCAGTAATGACATTACTGTGGCTAGGCAGGAACGCCTTGTAGCGCCTTGGCTTTACAAGATCCCCTCTGTGTCATTAGCATTGTAGGATACTGTATCACCACGAGTCACGCCTGAGAGCCTTATGGTAAAGCATGACAGCCTGCACATTCATTACAGGAGTGTTAAACCCGTTTGGACAGAGTGAGGGTTAATAAAAGTATGATCAGCAAAAAGGACACACAGATCTGTCTCTCTTTGGGGTTTTATGGTACTGCGTAATCGTGCCTTGTAAACAGTTTATTTATGCAATTAAACGTAACAAGCCCCACCGAACAAAAGAGCAAGGTGGAGCTGCTTTTCCAAAAAACGAATCTTATAATTTGTCATTATGGACTGTGTTTATATATTCGCTTTTGCTTTGAGAGCCCTCATCATCTCCCCTCATCTCCAGCCACATTCCTCCAGATGGGAGCGGCTGTGTTTGAGTCCGCACTCCAAGTTCTTGTGCAACCTCAGCACATCACCTGGCATATCAAAAGACATGATTTTCTCCACGTTATCGTGCACTTGAGTAAATGGGCTCTCTGGATCAACAAGAAAGTCTCTGGCAGAAAAATCTGCAGTGACAAAAGTCCATGTGATTTAGATTAACAGGGAAAACAGTAACTCCCCGCCCCCCTCTGACCTGTGTTATGGTTTCCAAATTGAAACTCAAGCCCACAGAATGTCATACAGCAGTACAATGCAGCGTGCTGCCCATGCTGTGCTCAGCATATGTGGGCAGGATTGGTTTACTAGAGTCCAATGTTTTATTTAGCATGTGTCAAAGTGGTTGTGTGTGTGTTTGTGTGTGTGTGCGTCCGTCATGAGGGCATGTACCCGTGTGTTTAAAGGAACATCAAGGAACACTAATCAACAGTCTATCACAAATGTGATTGATGAACTTTGGCAGACTACTGCAGCCCAAAGTTGCATAGGCCACATTGCTTTTGTGCGTGTTTCGCCGTGTGCAAGCGCATGTCTGTGTATCCATATGTGGATGATATTTTATTCAGCAGATGTCACTGCCCCTGGTCACACTCATCTGAACAAGAAGACACACAGATGCAACCTAAAACCACGAGCTTGGATGGCTCTCTTGTAATAACCCTGACATCATTAAAAATAAAGGGGGGAACATGACAATTACCACCTATTAGAGTCTGTCTTGCTCAGGCGCACACGGTCTGCATTGAGTGTATAGCTGTGGTCGGTGGCTAGAAGACATTCGGTGTAGACTGACTTCATTTGAAAATATAATATGCACACTTCATCTTATGGAAGTAATTTTGAAAATGTCATTATAAGCTACTAAAGGGATCGTCTGGACCTCTGGAAGTGGGGCTGTATGAGCGACTTATCATTTGTCAGAGTGTTACCTACAGTAGAAGGCAGTCGCCATGCCTTCAGTTTGGAGAAGCAGGCCAGAGTATCACCATGGAAACTAAGCAGTATAGCGCTGTGGACTGGGGCAGCATTAAAGAGTATTTAGCTACCTACAAACATTATATTGAGAATATTTTACCTTGCTATCAACCCTTTCCAACATGGAAGCCTTTAACGCTCTCGTCAAAGCCACCAGACAGTTTCCTGTCAGAAATTGCTGTCTGACAGCAAGGTAAAGCGGTATATAAATATACTAAATACAGTGCACATTTAAACTGATAGTCATTCTTTTCAGATGGGATTCTTTAAAATACGTTTTGCTGCTGGCCCCTCCACAGCAGTGTATTCTATCTGCTTCACCAAATGCCATCTACTGTATGCAATACACTGACTATGCATAAGTACCTCATATAACCCCACTTCAAAAAAAGCTGAACTATCTCTTTAAGGTACGATGTCTGAATTACGATGTCTGAAGTGCGTCCCTTGACAGGACAACTGAGTAAATATGAAGATCACCTGAAAGCTTTTAAATTCGATTCCCCCTCTTCACAAAGACATAAATAAAAAACAATTCAAGACGTAACCCGGCCATAAATGTGTTTTACAAGCACATTCTTCACTTACATGTTGACCAGCAAAATCAGAGCGGGAATCCTCCAGTGAGCTGACTCAAGAGGAGGGAGGAAGTCATTTGGTCTGAAAGCTGTGCTCTCTGGCCAAAACGCTACTCAGAGATGAATCTCTGGGTTACATTAGCTCTGATCTTTGTTTATCTCACAGTCCACTTCAAAATTGACTGTGATGGATGTTCGTCTCTGGATATATACCTCTCTGGGTGTGTTAGGTGTCTGTGAAATTCAGTTCTACTTTCTTCGATCACCACTTTGTCTTTCGCTTGAGCACTCTTTTTCTCACTTCTGTTCCACGTTCTTCGCTTTAGTTGCTTGAACTTACACGTCTTCACTGTTCTTCTGGCATGCTCGGGGATTTTGCAGCCAGATTATGAAATGACACTGGAAAGCCATTAACATCAGCTCTCTTAGAGTTCTGTATACACCTTTCCTACCTTTCAAATGTAAACACTTAGGATGATTCCAAGTTTACTTCCCACACAGTGTTTGGTACTATCTGACAGGAAGTATACTGGACCCAGGAAACCTCTCTGGCAACACAGTTCCACTGAAATGGTTTGTAAAGATGGTTTGTAAGCAAAGGTAGCAGGAATTCAGTGATGGAGTTTCAGCCCACTCAGAGGATGGATTCCACATTTACGACGATGCTGGAGAACTTCTACGGGTGTCAGGAATACTGTATGCTGAATTACTTCTCGTGACTCTAGCATGCCTGGGATTCTGACATAGATACGACCATAACGATACAGCAAAATCGTAACCAAAGGCTCCAGTTTCACCTTTTTGTGCAGACAAAATATAAATCACGAGAAAGGAAACACGCACACAGCCCCCTCTCATCCACTTCGAGTGCACAGATAAACACCTTTGCCTCGATAATATGGTCAGTAAGGGAACATCGTCGGCAAATCTGTGCAATCTTTGACATATAATATTATTGCAAGTGTCTGGTAACAGTGAGTTACCCACTCAAGATGTGTGACAGCACTTAATAGGCTTTGTTTAATTGATTGCCTCTGAGAACATTGTGGCAGTGATTTTCCATGGCT